>OZ022496.1:9452621-10052621 GCA_963989405.1 Trypoxylon attenuatum | reverse complement strand
ACAAACCGAATTACAGGTCACAAGACGAATCGCGGGAGGATGGCCCTTTCCAGTTTTTGCAGGCACGCGTGTTTATCCGACTTGCTCGAGGCAGTAGTGAGTTAGATCTACTCCAGCGGAAATAGCCACGGAGGACAGAGGCTGGGCAGGGTCGAGGAGGAGAAGGAGGAGGTGGAGACGGAAGCAGGAAGGTGTCCCCCGAGAGAGAGAGAGAGAGGAGCTCCGGCTTGGAGTCGTGGAGACGCAGACGAGGAGAGCGAAGCAGAGGCCAGGGAAAGCCGTCAAGCCCCCGAGATTCGAGGTGGCTTAATTGGCCGGTAATTGCCACTGTCTGCGCCGCGCGGCGACAATAGGACGCGAAGATTGGAACTTTACCAAATGACATAGACGCGGCCGGAATACGTTAACAATAATTCCGTAATAGCGCACTATGCGGGTGCGATCTCGCGAGAGTTTCGGCTAACATCAGAGAGAGAGAGAGAGAGAGAGAGGGAGAAAGGGAGAACGGGGAGGGCGCTGTGCGCGGCTCTCGCGCAAACATCGGCACGCTCGAGCGTTTAATTAGTGGCCACCCCCTTTGCGTGCTCGGGATTCATTCACCCGCTACGTTTGTACTTACTTTCTCCTCTAAGCCCTCGCTGCCCGTGGTTTCTGCCTCGAATAAGCGGTTTGTATTAGTTATTAATTGTATGAGGTGTGCGAAACCCTGGAATTCACTACTCGATATCTACGTACTAGGAATGCATCAGCTTCCCGAAAGTATTCGACTGGTTTCAACTTAAACATTGCTGTGGGACTCGGTAGTAAATACAGTCAAAGTAGTTTTGGGATTAGGACGATTTTAAAAAGATACCTGTATCAATTAACCATTTGAGCGTAAATCGCGTAAATACGCTACAGTGCAAAGTACACACTCGAGCAAGCGCGATCGAAGAGTATTCGAACGCATCGGCTCATTCGCGTTAATGAATAACTAATATCCTCGAATGCGAACTCGTAAATTATTCGGGCAAGTTCGTGTCGCTTATGCGGCATGCGCCTCCTTTGTCCGGGATAAACCGGCTACAACCGTTAGGTATTCTCTCTCGGTTTCGATGGGGAAGGAATGCACTTGGCAGTGCTCTCCGAGTCTCTCCCGTATGGCGCGAGTCCGGTATCTCTTTCCACGGCTATTGATTTAGATATTTTGGATACAGGGTGAATCGCCTGTAACCGGGAATTTGTCCTTGCCACTTCATTGAAAAATCTAATATAACGCCGGGATAAGTTGGCAGAAGATTAATAACTTTGTTTTTTCTCGGATTGAAGGTTTTTCAGAAGCCAGAGGCTTTCACCGAAGGTTCCCGTTAGTCGATTCGACGGGGCATAGAAATTTCAGGTGGCCTCGTTGCGATGAAGAGCATATTTGTTTTGCAGCTGCGGAAAAATTCCGAACCGATACGACCCGGATCCCTCGACACGGGTCAGGCCTCGGAGAACCGAGGACCATAAAACCCTAGACCTCTTCGGCTGGCACCCTTTGCTTTTCAAGTATTTATCCGAAGAGGTAGACTTGGTGGATACGCGTTGTTCGCTCTTTCTCTTTTGAAGCTGCTCATCTCCAATGTGCGAAGCGCGTATCCGCGTAGTACGCCAATGTATCTTTTAATTAGCAGCGCTTTTTCCAACTTGCACTAACAGCTTCAATGCACACAAGCCCCATAACGAGGGTTACATACGCAGGATCTGTTCCGTTTTTCCAAACAAACTGCCGCAGGGAAAAAGGTAAAAAGTTCGATCAAGTTTCAATGCAAACACTTTGTTCCAAAATTATACGAATTTTCACGGAGCTATGGAGCTTTTAATTAAAAAGTAGGAAAGGTCAACGGTGAATTAGTAGCCATTTATTGAGGTACAATGGATTCTATTCTACGTATGCACGTAGAATACGATGTAATCATTATCGGTTGCTCCTGCTCTTTCCATTAAGCCCTCGATCACCGCAAAATGTTCTGCTTCAGCTCGGCGCGGTCAACATGTATATGTATGAGATATGTAAACGTATCAGGAATATAAGAGTTTCCACGATCCTCCATAAACTCGTATGACCTGAAATCTAAAGTATCAAAAACATCATCTAAACACTCTGAATCCGTTAACCAGCAAGTTCATCTATCGAAAGTTCTCCCCTTTGCGTTCACTGAGAAATATGCAGAGGCGAGCTTGCTCCTCGCGTTTCCATATTAAACGCGAAATGCCACAACTCGTAAAATCTACAGTAGAGACAGATCAAACGATATCGCACCAACAGGCTAACGATAAAAAAGAAATTCCTATCGTGACTTTTAGTACAAAGAATTAACATAGAGCCATCCCGAACGATGCTGCAACAACGGGTGGGGCTGGAAGTAAAAAAAGAGGTTTGACCAGCGAGTCGAAATCCGCTATCGAACTCACTGAGCAGGCGCGCAAATCACGGCGCAATTAAAGAATCTCAGGGCTCTCGGTCCTTGTCGGCGCGAAATACAGCACGAAACAGCACGAAACAACGTGAAACAGCGTGAAATAGCGTGAAATAGTGCGAATACGTTCGAGGGGGGAAATCTTTGCGCGAGTCTGATGCAGTCGGCTCGTCATCAGTGAGAGAGTAAGCGCAAAGCGCTACTAAAAAAAAAGGAGGAGTGAGAGCCTGCGAAGGTGGTAGGAGGGAGGATAAACAAACGCAAGTACAAGGGGGATGAAGAAGGGGCGGAGGGAAAAGCGAGAAAAGCCGATACTCTGAGAGGAGAAAGAGGAGTAGATATGGAGGACGAGAATGAGGCGTAGGATGAGCGTAAACGCACTACACCACGCGCTGGGAAAACGCGCTGGGAAAACGCGCTGGGAAAACGCGCTGAGACGCGCGCGGGATGCATTTTGTACTCGTGCCGCGCGCGGTAGCAGCCGGCAAAAAAAGCGGCGGCTTGACGTTTTGTCGATATGCCGCCGGGAGGGAAATAATGGAGCGCGGTGGAAATATCGTGAGGATGGAGGCTTTAGGCCTTGGCAGACGTTGCTCGCGTAATTCGCGACTTTTCGTCCCGCGAGACAGGATATCTCTCGACACTCTCGACCCTGTTGTGCTTTCTTGTCTAGCTCCAGCGCAGCGCCACTTTTCTCGAGCACGCAAGTTTTGTCGTCGGTCGTTGGCGGTCGCGCTCGATTGATTTCGGCATGTAGGTCGTACGTGATGCGAGGCCCCTGCCGACCATTATCCTGTCGCGTTTGCAGTCTTCCTTCCTCCCTTGCCCCTCGGGCAGACCGCCCGGAGAAAAAGCCTCTCGCTGGCACTTCGCATTCGAAGAATTCCACGAGCAACTATCCGAGGCAGGAATTGGCGAATTAGGTTCGTGCCGAAGTCGAGCGGACGTGTCTCCTCGCGATAGATCAAATGGAAGGATTTATCGATATTGAGGAATCCACGTTCGACTTTCTTCGCCAGAAGCTTTTTCTTCCCTCGCGAGCAAAAAGATTGCGCGTCTACACCTCCTCGATCGGCGCGGCGTGAGGGTGACAGTCAAATCGAGGACAAGGGAAAAGGAGTGACGAGATGCGGAGGAGTTATACCAAGGAGCAATTAGTCCTTGTCCGAGCGCAAGGCCGCTTAATAAGTAACTGGAATTTATTGTAGTTATTCGTCATTCGGTAATCTCTAGCCCGAGCCGATAAATTTCCCCATCGCGGTCTTGTTCGTTCGTTTCTTCCTTCCTTCCTCCCTTCCTCCCTTCCTCCCTTCCTTTCTTTCTTCGGGTATAGCCGAGGCGCTTACTCACAATCACTGTCGAAAAGCGAGCGCGATAACGGAGCCGTTTCATGCCACGCCGACCAACGCCACGGGGGGTGGAGGGCAGAAAGGAACGCGGGGGAATTCGTGGAAAAATGCGGGAGACCCGCCAATGAAATAAAGCTCCTTGCAAGGCAATCGGTGCACTCGGGGACTCGAAGCAATTAGTTGCGGCTCGATGGATGAACTGGATGCGAAACGGAAGCCACTTGGGATAGCCGAAGCTTCGATTAGGAGAAAAATCTAAATGCCTGTGTACATACCGTTTGCGCAGCGACAGAGAATCCCGACCGTATCGAAAAGAAATTAAAACTAATATTATATTCCATTATATGTATTAGATAGGTATTTTGTAACGACAAATCAAAGAATTAGCGAGTTGCGGGTAAATCCGTACGAGTAAGTACATAGCGAATTACGAGGGCGAAGAACTTGCAGGAGGCGATAATCAAATAAACTTTCCCAACCGCAACAGCTGTCCTAAAACGATTAACCTTTACGCGAAAGCAAGAAGACCTCGAGAAAGAGCTGGAAAATTTATTATCCAGAAAGTCGATAATTTCGAGAGCTTTTGCGTGCTTTTGCGAGCTGTTCGTTCCCCTCGGAGTTGTCGGGGAAAGTCGAAGTAGGATCGGAGGAAAATTCGAAACCACGGGAGAAGCAATCCCGAGGACTTTGCTTGGTAGGCGAGGGAGCAGGTCGGAGCACCCTGCAAGTGCAATAACGAAACAGAATCTTTTGCCGATCGGTGCAGCAGGTGCATCCAGGATCGAAGCAATTAGCTTCAGCTGCCGCAGAAGCGAAGGAAAGAGGTTAAGATAGCGGGGTGATAGGTCTGGGAGTAAAGACAGGTTGGAAGGATCTTCGACCTCGAGAAAATCCTCAGAAGCATCCAACGAAAATGGGGGGTTGGAAATTTATTATCAGGGTCGAGAGACTGCCTTCCAATCCGTGAGCACTACGAGGCACTTAGCCTTTTCGGCTTGGGCGCAACTCTGCGTACGCGTGTCGAAGTCGTTGCCAGTCGGCGAGCCCATAAAAATAATTAGATTGCACAGCGCGAGCGCAGGAGCGAGCGCAGGAGCGAACGCAGGAGCGAACGCAGGAGCGAGCGCAAGAGCAAACAGGAGCACGAGAGCGACTGCGACAGCGACCGCGACAGCAACCGCGCACCAGGGTTTAAATTAATTTTATCGCTTTAATGAGCTCGCTTTTCCAGGCACCGAACCACTCGCAGCTGCTCTCAGGCTGGCAACTGTCGGCCACCGCCAGTCGACTCGACTTTTTTCTAATTAATAACGGAAGGAAACGTCGGCCAAGTAACTAGTTTGTGGCTCAAACTCGCGATACATCGCTCAGCAACGCGACCGACATCCCCCCTATTTTTCTTGTACACGTACGAAAGGATTCCATATGAAATTTGTGTACAATTGGTTGTCGGAAATGAACTAAGGGATCCTTTTACCGATAAGGCGCATCTCACGAATTCCAATGGGTGAGCTCGTTAAAATGCGTTAACGAACTTGTTTGCACACGAATAAGTGTTGCTAAAATTGATATACCAACAAAGTGATCTACCATTAAAATCGATATTCTCCTTATATTCATATTATTAATTTAGCAATCGTTAAATTCCGTAAGTGAATGGAAAATGCGGAAAAGAGGTTTCTCGATCTGCACTGTGACACAGCTCCATTGTTGGGTGGGTGGCAATGTCGATTGGGGTCTGTCGAGTCAAATTATCCATCTACCGCGATATTAGTACCCGCAGATAGATAACGAGAGTAGAGAGCATCAGCATCCACCCGCGGATTTCGAGGACCTTAGTTTTAACGAGTCCATAAACTCGTAGCCCTCTCGACATGGATATTAACCGTTTGATGTAGCGCAGACTCAAAATTCTTGTTTATATCATGTCGGCCGGACTCCCCAACGGAGAGGATCGCAAAAAAAACGGAGCGACCCGTCGAAAAAATCCTGGTCACATATCGCAATGAAGCGGTAGAACGAAGCGATAGAAGGACGAACGCCGGTGACGAGAGCCGGTGACGAGAGCCGGTGACGAGAGCCGCTGACGGGGGCCTCGCGAATCGCTGTCCTCTCCTTAATTAATGCGGCAATCGCTTGCGTACCGTGAAAAAAATGTCCCCATAAAACTCCCTCTTTCCTCGCAAACGCGTCTGTTCGCAACCGAAATTTACCGGGAAGCGGAAAATATTTCCGCGGATGTCAGGAGTGGGAGAAAAATCTTCTGTGGCTGGGTTAATGGTGCGCGGCTCGTTACGCGCCGCGACCTAAGTATGTTACAAGCTTTTCCGGTAATTAAGTTAGCCCCTGTTGGCTAGGTGCATTAACTTTCCGCGTAAGTTAATACTCTCCCCTGTTTGCCGGCGCAAGAAAGAGAGAGAACGAACTACCCACCCACCGAACCCACGGAACACCATTCCGAAAGAAACTTCCTCGGACTGAACTTAACGCACCGCTTTCAACTTTCATAATACGACATCGTTCTTCGTCGCTACGCATTCCACTTGCGATTAATTTAAGCTCGTTCCCTGGACGACCTTCTGCAGATGGAAAGAAAAGAAGGCAAAGGCTTAGCTTATACTCGAAGAATGAAAAATATCCTCTGTATCTTCTGTTCTGTGGGTGTGTTTGCCAGATGACAACTGGTGATAACGCCAGTTGGAGGAGAGCTCGGTATCGGTCGACAGGCGAGGGTGTCCAATCATTAATGGTACTAACGTTGTATCGAGCTTTGAGAGCCATCCGAAATCGGTATAATTTTCGTTATCGTCCGTGCAGCTTTGTTGGCACTCAACGGAGAATGCTCCTCCACGGTCGACAAGACGGCCAACGGACGGGCCTCGAACACCCTCATCGCAGGGGAATAGGACGATCAGTTACCGTATCGGCCGGCTGTGACGGACTCTATCGTAGCAGTGACGCGCTGGCCATGATCGGACAGCGCAGCGGAAGAGGATGCATTTGGAATAGTGGTTGCAGTTCCATTGTCAATTGTTGCGCCAGCACGGTTCGGTTAAACCCGTTAAACAGAATCGCGTCCGGTTGCGATTCTCGCGATCCACTTGCGCGAATTTCATTTATCTGGCCTGGCATTGGTGTGCCGCCCGCAATGCGTGCACCGCGCAATGCGTGCTTCGGTTGCGGATCGCTCGCAATTAAAAGTAATTAATCCATAAAGTCGCCAATGCGCATACCGATTGCTAATCTCGACGAATAAGTGATCCAGTCCTCTTGACGAGGCTCAACGAGCCGCGTTCTCCCGGATAACGTCGCTCATCTCTCCCGCGTCGATGCTCTCCTTTCGAGCCAATCTTCGCGCAGCTGGTTCTCTAATGATCGAAGAGCCGGAACGCGATATTGGTGTACGTGTGCGAGATCCCAGCGAACTCGGCGTAAAAGTAACACTGCGAAACCAAGTTTCACGCGCGAGTGGAGCGAGTCGGCGCGGCGGAGCAGCGATTAAAAGTTGCGAATGCAGAAGAAGAACGCGAGGTAAACGAGGAAAATTATTCTCGGCCACGAGAGACAGAGAAAGGAAGAGGGAGAATCAAAGGGTGCTGGTTGGTCGCGGAAGCGAAAAATGAAAGAGAGGCGAAAAGAAAGACGGAAAGAAGGAAGGAAGGAAGGAAGGAAGGAAGGAATTTCATTGGAGTCACAGTGGTTGCATCGTTTTCCAGTTGGACTCGGTGCTCCCTACTCTTTTCCTCTCTACCTTTTTGGCACGACGACTTTGGCTCGAGCGGTAAATAAAAATCGCGAAACCAGCCTGCGTCGCAGGCAGACCTCGACCACCCGACGCGTCGGCCGCCCCTTCTGCCTTCCTCTGGCACTCCACTTACGATCGCCGGCTGCAAACAACGACCTTAGCTACCTTAATGGATGTGCCCGATAATTGAAACGTTCCATCGATCCAGCTTTATCCATCTCCCTTTTTCCGACTCGACCCCGCCACTTCCGCGAAGACCCTTGGAAGTGGTTGCGTCGACGGGTGGTTGGCAAAAACTCCCCCGACCGGCCATTTCGCGTGCGATCCGGCGGAGAAGATTGCAGCGGGGAAAAGAGCACTACCGACTAGTAACTAACAATAAGTAAGTAAGTAGATAATAATGCTGGGAGGAGTAGAAAGTGGCCAACGAAATGGCAAGTTTTTGCCTCGCGCTTCTAGGACCGGCGCTTTAAATGTACGGCTCTGTCCATTGATAGCGGCGTGGTGACACGGCGCGGCGTACCCGTAAACACTGCCGACCGCAGTCTCTTGGGAGAAAGAGGCCCTTCTAACAATAAGAAGGTAAAACGCGCGACAAAAAAGTCCGCTGACCTCCGTGCTGGGAGAAAGGTCTCTCCCTTTTCCCCGGTGGCCTAGTAACGTTCTTGGCAGCGCAGGTGTTGGCTCCTCCATTCGACCATTCTCCCAGGGGAACGGGGAAAAAGAAAATCGCGGCCAAAAAAGCTTCGTCCGGGGAATAGAAGAAAAAATCGCGACCTATCCTCTTGCTCTAACATCAGATTGGCCAAGTCTCGCCGAGCTACTGAACCGAAATTCAGATATCTATGTACATTTAATTGTACATCGACCGCCGGTGTACCCACATCAGCCATTGTTAACGTGACAGTTTAGATCCGAATGTTTGCGATTCCTCATTAAATCGAGATATTTATTGACAAGATGGACAGTATTATCCACTGCAACTTACAGATATTATCGAAATAAAAACCAACTATTCGTATGTGCTTCTTTTTCGAACAGGCCACATCAAATTTGATTCTGGACGCTTTTGATCTTTTTACCGGGACGTGAATTGCGCGCCACTTAATCCACGCAGATTAGCAAAAATGAAATATAAAATCCGTATGTCCGTCTGTTCACCAGGTATCCATAATTCCGCAATGTTTTCATCGAATCCAAATGAACCCATTCGTCGCGCTTAACGGGTGAACATAATAGCCTGTCAATTATACGCTCGCGCGAAGCCTACGCGACAGTGGAAAAAATAGGGAACTCCTTACCTACATGTGCTTCGATGAAACGACAAGTGGCATTCGCTCATTTTCGATAGAGATTTCCCGTTCGCAGAACTCCCTAATTAACAGAGCTGACTTCCTTTCTTAATGTACTCGGCGCGATTTTGTCGCAAGAGCGCGGGAGAGCGCGCGCGCGCGTGCCTCAATCTCTTGCAAATTGTTACTGGCTCCGTACACGTTCGCGAGAGAGGCTCGAGCGAGTAAGCAAGCAAGGGTATTGATTCAGGCCGTACAACTCCGCGCCCGCGAATGCTCCTTATTTCGCTTAATAACGTCGATTTGTAGCAGGAGTGGAAGCGTCAGTGCTGGATACGTGGGACGTGATTTGCGTGCTCACGGAGGCCGCATTACGCTCACTGTTTACCCGAACATAAACTGCGCCACTGAATTTCCACGGCACGTCGGCGTCGTCTCGTTTCCGGCGCGACGCAGCGCGGCGCAGCGCGACGCAGCGTTGGGCACCCTCGCGGATGCCAACACATCCGCGCCTAAAGAGGACGCGTTAACTTCGCACAAACCTCCGTACAAATCTCTGCTGCATCCGAGCGAGTTGAGAGACACAGAGAGAGAGAGAGAGAGAGAGAGAGAGAGGAAAAAGAAAGCGTTTTCCCCCGTTGATCCTTGGAGAGCTTGGAGTGGCGATCGGTCGGGTCCGACAATCTGTGGATGCATTATCTATCGTATGCATACATGTACATATGTATAAAAGAATACGATTCGATTCGCCTTTGACTCTATGAATTTCGCTCGAACCGGCCAGAAGACAAAAGCGACGCGACGCGAACGTACAATCGGGAAGCGGAGGCTCGCGAGGAGCGAAAGGCAAATTAGCGGCGCAAAAGAACCCGAGGCCAGAATTAAAGGGAAGATGCTCGCTTTTGCCGGCCAATTCGAGGCTAGCTCGTTCGAATTTCCCACCAGCAAATGAGAGGAGCATTTTCAATTATTTTATCTGATTCTCCGGTGTGCCCGGCGTTCGACCTCTCGCATTCTCTCTTCCTTTGGCGTCTCCGCTTTCAATATGCGATATCTATACTCCCGTAAGAGGATCCAGACCCGCCTCCCTAACTAATTTCTTATAAATCGCTTCCGCTCGGCCGGTTCCCGGCAATTAAGACGTCTTTTGTCTTAAGAGCAGCCACTCCGGACCTTCCGAGGGCCGGGAGTCAGACTGGGAGAAGGGTGGAAGAGAGTGTATAGCTCTATAGCTCTAGCCAAGAGTACAGACGCCGGAAGGCCATAGTTATCTGCCGGAATCGCAGTACTTTGTACTTATGGTACGAACCGGGCACACGCGCCGGGATTATTCCACGGCTCAAGAACCTTTTTATCTCCTTTCCGCATTTATGTATCGCGGATCGTGGTCGCGGACGCGACTCGCAGCCCACCATTCATAATTTGACGAGCTCGCCGTCGGATTACGCGCAGTCAGCCGAAGCTGCTCTTTGGGAACAATGGGTGCTGGTCGGTCCGGAGCAACCCCTCTTACAGAATCCGTCGAAACAGTTAATGGATCTTAATTCCAGCATGGAAAAGGGACGGAAAGCTAAAAGCTGAGAGTGGTAGCGCGATCCCCGCTCGTGGAACGATGATCGGGGTCTCCTCAAAGAAGACAACGCCGACAGCGGACAGCCGAGTCTAATTATGCCAGGCCGAGCGGGCCGACGCGCGTTTAATTCCGTGGAACAATACTCGAGGGGTAAATTGGATTTTTTGCACTGCTCTTTTAATAAGCGTTACTCCTGCCGGACGCTGTCCAGACCCGTAGGAGTCGTCGTCGTCGTCGGTGTCGTATGGAGGACTTGATTCCCCAGAGTTGGATTATCCCGTGGTAGGAATTCGAGGGTTGCTCGATCGATCGGATAATCCACAAGCTCTGGACTCTGGAGTCTGATTTAATTCGAGCCTGTGATAAATACGTGTTGCTTTGAGTGCGCCGCCGAGAGAGGAGCTTTTCCGAAAGTTCGATGAGAGGTTCGAGGAGAGGTTCGAGGAGAGAAGGCAGCGCGAGTCGACCGAGTCGGCCCTGGGCCGATTCCCATCGGCAGTTCTGCCGGGCCCGCGACATCAAGTATGAATTAGAGACGCGCAGCCGTGCGAAAAGGGTTTTCCTTGATATTTAATGGTAATGCCGCGCCCTATTGCGCGTTTCTTTCGCTTTTGCCCTACGAGGAAGGCAAACAACGGGCCGATGTATTCATGAGGAATAAAGTTCTCCTCGCAGTCGCGTCCTAGTGGTCCGCGAGAAAAGAACTTTTCTCCTCGCCTCGTCCTCGTTGGCTCCGTCGCCGGAATTTCCTACTTCCTTCTCCTTCCTTGGCCATTTCGAGTCCACTCTCTTTAAGTATGCATGTTATCGCCACGTATAGGTGTGCAGCTCCGTTCGCAGAGTTACACGTACACTTCTGAGAGACGCTGCTTGCTGGGAGGATTTTTGCCGAGCTCGCGAGTTTCGACTACTCGTCCAACTATGTACATACATGTACATACTTGGTCGTTGCTTCGGCTCGATCAAAAGTTTGGCCAGCCGTGGTGTGCGGCCGTGCGTAACCACGGGCACGGGTGCGCTGGTCAAGGGGTCGTAGGGCCGAGAGGGGGCTGACCAGGGAACCAGGCGAAGCATATTTTCTTCCGGTGGCCCGATAAACTATTCCGGCGATTGAAACGCACGGCTCCGCGGGGAATAGGTAAGCAGAACTGGAGGAAAGGAGCGCATCGCTGACCGGAAACCCCAGCCGGATTTAGTTGGTAATCCGCTCGGGGTTTCCCGTGATCAATCGAGGTCCTCCGCTTCCGAGCAGTTACCTATTGACTCCGCGAAACGGCCGGCGGAACCCCACCAACTTTCTCGTCGAGGCTCAACAAGAAAACCTGCCAACTTCTCGATCCCGCTGATTCCGCGATATCGGTTTTAGAATGTTATTAAAGTCGCCTGCTGCCTCATAGACTCGATTGCCATGCCGTACTGGGGCATGCATACGAGTCCGAGAGCCCGACCAACAAGAAAACGAGACACGTGGCGGAACTTTGAAGAAAAGTGCTCGGATCAGAATTTCCGACTTGACCCAACGGAAGTGTCGAGGACTCGGCTATTGACGTTGACCGAAGCCCTTTGAAGCCAATGGAACGACCGAACGCCGAGCTGCGGTCGCCGCGCCTAGCACACTCTGTTTCCGAAAGAGCGAACAGCAGCACCGACTATTATTATAACCTGACCAGAAGATAATTCGACGATCGGACCGCACGGCCGCATTGCTACGCATTGCCACGAATCGCCCACGATCCGCGTCGCCACGAAATCCCACTCGCTCTGCGAATGCCCCAGCCACAGATTCCCTCGGCGAGATTATCACGGCTGGCGGCTTTTAATCGAGGCAGCACCACCGCGGAAAGATTTGCCAAGAAATTAGATTGTAAATTCAGCCGAGGAACGGGGACTGGGGTAACGCTGGCTCACCGACACCTGAGCCCGTAGCCCGTCCGCATGCATTTTGGCGAAGCTGGAGCAAGGAAGAAGCGACACTGGGAAGCCAACCTCGAGTCCCTGTAGAGGTACATGTACAAATGTACGTATACCCTCCCAACCAGCTAGCGGCCGAGATTCGGCGAGATTCTGCATTTTTCACGAGGCCGCATACTTTAATTCCAAAGCGACGTAGTCGTCGTCGCGCTCTCTGAAATATGCGGCCGCTCGCGCTAAAACTGTCCTCCGGAGTGTCGTGGCGACTCGTTCTCGCGAAACTGGCAATTATCACGGCGCGGTGGTGGCCACCGTTCCCGATTGCCATCCGGGGAGATCCTACGGCTTGCCAAGTGCCCGAGAGTCACGGACCGGACCTGACCCCTTGCGATTAAGATTGTTTTATAACCACGTTCTCCTAGACAATGGCCAGCAAGAAATCTGGAAGTTCTCGATACGGTTCGCGCGAACGATCGGCTATTCGCCGCAGCTGTGCTCCCGACTATCGTTAGAGCACACTGCCAGGAAAAATGAGTCTCCGATCGCTCCGGGGTAAAAAGCACTCTTGCGCGTGTTTGCGGTGGCAGCGTGAGTCGTTTAAAGTGAGTTTAAACAGAGACGAGGGGCGGTGTGGCGGAGTCGCGTGGTCCACGGGATCGCCGGTGACTGGACGTTAAATATTTATTGCTCATTAGCGGAGAGTCCGCACCCTGGCGCGCATCGATCGCCGATATCGGTTAATCGCGCTTATCTATGCGTCTCCAGTGCGCAATATTGATTTGTTATCCACCTCCGACCTCCCTCCGACCTCCCTCCTCCAAAATACACCCCGGCGACGCGGCCGTCGCGGTGAGCTAATCATTTGAGAGGCATCCACCCACCGCGCTCATAACAATTACCCCTGACTATTAGTATTATTTTTTATCGGCAAATTATCGCTAATTCGTCGAGGATGGTGCACCTCCGATAATCGGTAGAACCTCCGTAGCATATTTTCTCCTTTTCTCCTTTTCTCGCGGTCGACTTGATCGGTCAGTAGTTTCGCTCGCGGATACGAGATTGACCGTTCCGTATTGCGGGATTATCCTATCCCACGTAAGGGGGAATATTGGCCCGCAATTAACGACGCGTCGATCGGATCGATAACCCAGCTTCCCGATGCACCTCCTGCGCTCGATTCCGCCATCGGTATACATCCATCGGCCCTCGAAAATTTCGACCCCGAAATTTGCGAATCGGTTTGTTTATTAACCCTCTGCGGCCGAGTCCGACTCGGAATCGCCATTTGTTCGAGAGAATTTCAATGTTGACCGATGTGGAACTAACCGGAGACCAGCGATCAGCGACCAGACCTGGCCATCCCACCACTCCCCATAGAATAATATTTCCAAACCTTTCGCTGTATATTACGTTAAGTAAATATCATAAAATAATGAACGCGTCAATGAATACGAGAAGAGATGGCACGTTGAGCAATGTCTGTGCGTGAGTCGAAACGGTAGATAGTCTCCGTGTGTTCGGGTATCCAATGTATACGCATTGTACATGTATATTAACGGAGATCCACGAAATATGGAGCTTTTATCCAAAAATATGTCGTATGAATTATTCCTCGGTCGAGTGGTGAAATAACGGCAATCCATGGGATTATTTGCGAACGAAGGCGGAAGTTAGCGAGGACGGCAGAGGCCGCAGAGGGTCAATATAATTGGCGTCTGTGTGATCGACTGGTTAAGCGAACCGTACCACTGGATATCGAGTCGGCAGTGCTCTCAGTTATTAAACCTTGGACAAATGCGAATGCAGGAGGAGGCCACGGCCAAATCCGTAGTGGTCCATCCCTAGATTCCTCCCCGTCATTATTCGGTGGCGGCAGGGCAGAGCGGGAGCAGGAAGCGAGGGGTGGTCGAACGCGCTCGCGCAATATTTATTCGTAATTAGCGGTGGTAGCGGCGCCCAGCAGCCGATTTCTACCTCCTGACCGTGGCTATCGGTTAATCGGCTTCGTCATTAATGCACGCTCGTCCGAATTGCCATTAATATACGAATGGCGTAGCGGTGTGCGTACGCGCATCAGCGTAATTTCATTATAACCTCGGCCCGCTGCCAACCGAGGAGGAGAACGGCCGATAATGATTGTGACGAGCGAGAGAGAAAAAGGCGTAAAAGCCCAGTGGCACGCCCAACCAAATCTTGCTCGATATGCGTTACACGCGCTTGTGCACTGTCAGGAGGCTCCGGCTGTAAGCAGAAATCGGCGAGGAGAGGGTAATCGGTGTATCGGAACGAGGCCTAGCTCAATGCGGGCCGTCTACTCGCAGGGAGGACACGCGATCGCGCAATCGCGCGATCAATCACCAGGGATAATGGACGCAACGAGAAGCGAGCCGCGGGACAAAATCGAGTCCCATAAATCCTCGAGATTTCCGGCGCCGGTGGTTTCTATTTTTCCAGCGAAATGGCTCATAATACGTCGCGGCGGAGCGCCAGCGAAGCGCCAGCGTCTACGGGGGAAGAGGGTAAAAGGTGAGCGAATCTTCCGAATCGATCACTGCTTTCCACAGCCTCACGGTTAATTAATTAAAGCGCATTCAGAGCTAGTTGGCAGTCGGCAGACAGAGGGGGCGAAGGGCAGCAAATTGGCGTTGCCCGAGGTTCGCTTGGCGTCGCGAACCCTTATAGAGCTTGCTTCCGGCAGTCTACCGAATTATCTTACGATTAGTTTACCGTCGCGAATCGCAAGTTTCACTCCCGTTCCAATCGACTTCGAGTCGGTGAATGCGTTCGTCACGGTAACTTGGCAAATCTCGCGATACATACTCCGCTCAATAATTTGCCCGAGCAAAGATCCTGCCATTAGGCGCGGATCCGACAGGCGCGTGGCCTCCAAACCACGCAGAAAAGTTTCGTCTCGGCCCATAAGTCGATTCTATCGCTGGTAGGACGATACCGCTGGAAGAGTGGTCGTACATCCGGAAAGGGGGGTGGTGAACGGATGACAATGCTGTCGTTGTTCAGCTCGTGGGGTATAGTCGGCAGCATTGTCGTGAAAACGTACCGAGATCGTTGTGACCGGCGCATTGTCATAATTTCCGGTCGTAACGTCGGCGCGGCCTTAAAATGCGGGTCAATATTGAGTTGGGTAGAAAGGCCAATTTGAAACTGCGGGGGTGACTAGGGGTAACTGACTGGGAATCTGGGAATGGCGGGCGAGTAACGCAGTGATTATTGCCGCGGAGCTCGCGGTCCCGTTGACTGTCGCGCTGCAGCTAGTTTGTAGGTAACGCATATTAAATATTAATCCGGCCGGACCAGATTGACCGACTTTGTCGCGCTCCCACGCACCTCATGGTATTTTAGTCCCCCACACTCCCAATCTCCATTCCGCGAAGATCGATCAGGATTAGCGCGCTAATAAAGCGAATCGCGGAGCAATAGCCGCAAACACGGGCGAGCCTCACCAGAATGCGGTTGGAACATTGGCAGAATCGCTGTAGTGTACACGGGACAGTCAACAGTAACACCAGCGGTCATCAGCGAAGAGCGGAATCAAAGCGGAATCAATGCGGAACGGACTCAAAGTCGCCTCGCCGAGTATCGCTGGAAAATAGAGACGTATCGTTATATCTTCGACAAATTGGGTCGTATCGGGAAAGGGCCTCGGTGCGCGCAATGGAATTATACTAGAATTGTATCGTCCCTTTGGAGTATTAATTTGCAAGATGCTACCGGAGAGACGACAGCCGTAGACTCCGTACCTCCGTAGTGAATAACAAAAGGAAGTGGCGTCGGGGAAAATGCTCAAGGTGACAGCACGATTACATTATAGGAACGATCGAGAGAAGTAAGAGAGAAGAGAGGGAGCTCCGAAGAGAGGAACGAACTGTGAGGCGATGGTGGGAGCAGAGAAGTTTTAGAAAATTGGAGCGCACCCGAAGAAAAACGAGCAGGGGGTAGGACGCTTCCTCTGGAAGGAACGTCGACGCAGGGTCATGAATGATTCAAAGGGCTCCGCGATCGAATAAACGTAAAATACGTAGCGCGTATACCCTCGTTGTCTCCCTCGGTCCGCTTTCGCCCCGCTTTCGCATCCCGAAGGCGCACGATTTACGATTTCGCGAGGCGCTACTTCAACGTGAAAATATTCGAGTCGCTCGTCAACCCTGGCAAGCACTCGCGGCTTACTTCAACGACGAATGCTTTTCAAAATCGCGAGCCAGCCATTTCTCTTCCTTCTCTTCGTTCCTCTTCTCGTTTTCTGTTTCTCCCATTTTCCCGCCTTTCCCCTTCTTTTTCGTTCCAGCATTCTTCCTCTTTTTACTCCAGATCTTTATTTTTCTTTTCGCGCCTAACGTTCTTCTTCTCTCCTCGCTCGTTTCTATTCCAAACAGTCCTCTGGTTTTCACTTATTTTCGAAGGGAAATTGATCGAGTCTACTGGACGGAGAAAACCCAGAAGACTCGTGAGGGACTCGTTACTCACAGGAATGAAACAATGGGCAGATTTTTCGACCAGCCCCTTCCTTCTGACATACTCTTCGCCGAGGTACTCTACGCGAGAGGGATGCGGGTAGTTTACTCTGGCCACAAAAGCCTCGCGAAAATCTAGTGCAGCCATTCCCTCGCATCTCCGAAGTCAATTTCTCGCCCGTAAAACATACGAGTGGCTTTCGCGTATTGGATTCGCTTTATGCCGATACGTTTAGTCCTCGACATTCCCAACTTCCAATTCGGTACCGGCTACCTGGTGTACATATCGCTCGGCCTAGCCAGGTGCAATCTTCCTCGAGCGATCCGCCTCTCTGTTGTGTTTCTCCTGCGAGAAGCCGTTTCCCCGCCGAGATTCGAACCGAAAGCATCCGACCAACATTGGATAAACTCACGGTAATTCAATGAGTTAATGCACGGAAAACAAAGACAAAGTGTGTTTTCGACCGAGTCTCACTGTTTTCCCCTGTAATTAATTCCAACAGTTTCCGGAAAGGGAGAGAGAACATTAAATAGTAATGTCTGGTACTGTAGCTGCTTGTAAAACAAGTTCGAAGCAAACTTTTCATGAAAACATGACGTTACTACGAATCTTGTTTCTTGGTTTCAGTAAAAATGGACCGCGTTGAATTCGGAAATAGCTCAAGAGTGCTAAAAGTACAGCGACCAAAATAGAGAGATCGTATTGTGCGTTGAGGAAAAGATACGATAAAAAGATGCGTTAAAAAGATGCGTTAAAAAGACACGTTTGGAGAATGCAAAACTGATTGGATATCGTCCCGATAAGCAGGCAAACACGTACGAAAGGAGCCCCCGCCGGATGATGACTCTTGATTTCTTCGAAAAATGCTTGTCGTCGTAAAGACAGGAAATTCCACTCTACGATTGCCCGATAGGAATCGGCAGAGCCGTCGTCGCGGGGGCAGGCCGCCCGAGAACAATTTCGTGGCTCGCGAGTTCAAGAGAAATAACTCTCGTTGAGGGTGGAAAAAGTTTTGCATACGCATCTTGCGCCCGGCTGAGATTGCGCGGGGCCAAGAGTGCCGGCAGTTCTCGCGCGCGTCTGCAGATTTTACGCCAAGCGGAGACAAATTTTACCAGCTTACCGGGAGAAATACGGGAGAAATACGGGAGAAATACGGGAGAAATACGGGATGGGTGGTTAGGGGGTGGCACGCGGTGTCCTGGCAAAAACGCGGAGAGAACGGAAGTAGCGCACAGCAGCCGGCGTGCCGCAGCCGTCGACTGATTTATCGACTAACCCCCGGCACCGACCAAGTCGAGCAATGCGACCCCTTCTTCCTCTCTCACTTTCTCTCAGCCGACCGAGTCGCGAGCGAATTTGCAAAGAGACGAAAAAAAAGGGCAGAGCTTGCGTGACTTTTACCTGCCAGTCCCACTTTTGACCGGATGCAATTTGGCGATAGCGACGCGCAGAATTTCACCCGCGAAAATCGCCTCCTCTCTTGCTGTGCACCATCGCTCCTATGTTTTATTGAGAGCAAATAACCTGAAACTTCCTTGGCCGCCAGCGAATTCGTGTTCGCAGGACGGATTTTTACTGGAACGACTGTTGTAAGTGATTACGCTCAAGTGTTGCGTCGAGCAAGCTCGCGAACGATTGGGGGCGAAAGGAAACAGACGCGTCGCCGCGGCTGCACGAGGGATACGTGATCTGTTTCGCGTTTGCGAGACTAGAGGAAGGAAAAGGAAGAGGAAAAGTTTGAATTTTCCTTGGAATTCCGAGGAGAGAAATTCCGCGACACTTATAGTAACTTAATCGACAAGAATGGAAGGTGGCTGTATAATAGAAAGGAGTTCCTGGAACCTAGCTAGCTGCTGTAGTCGTCGCGACTTTTTCTTCTCTCTACCCATCTCTCTTTCTCCAGCTCGTTCCCGAGTCGACGAATCGATTCTTTTTAATTACAAACTAATTTGAATCAACTGCGGAAGAGGCACTGGCTCTGGCGCCCGTAAAACGGAATAATCCGAATTTCGATATAAGAAGCGACTCGACCGGAGTGTTTCACTCGATCTCCTCCCAGGACCGGGCGAATCATCGGCCAGAAATTAACCGCTCTACAAATCCCATTATTCGCCAGTGGCGCTCTTAAGATTAAAAATTCAATCTGTACCGAATGGACCACATTGAGTCTTCTCGCCGTAGTCGTCTAGTACCGGTGAAAGAAGAGAGCGCTAATACAATCGCGACTCGTAGTAGAGTCGATTTCCCCCGAAAACAATTATCTTTGTGCCGACTGTCGCGTGTACCTACCTACCTACCTACCTACCTACCTACCTAGTATCTAATGCCCGACGTGATTTGCATCCCCTGTCCCGTTCGATAATGAATCGATTTAATATGGCGGTATCCCGCCTGAACATCCAATATGTACGCAAAGTTAATTGATCAATTAGCGAACGGTGAAATCTGATATAGATGAAAATACCGATGCTAGCATCTTCGTGATGTAGTCGAACCTCGATCGCGAGTAAAACGAAACGGAGGAAATAAATAAATTAAAACGCGAATACTCCGCCGCCGTTCAAACTTTTTGCGAGTGTTCTCGAAATTCCGACGTTTTTCGGGCATAGCCATCGAGAATTTACTCTGGTAGAAACCTCCGAGCGCTCGATCCACGTGTGCTTGCCTGCCTGCCTGCCTGCCTGCCTGCCTGCCTGCCTGGTTATTCACCCCATAAACGTGAGATCGCATTGAATTCGACCGGTCTGTCGAACGAACCCTTCGACATGGCTACTCATCCGAGCGATTTGTCTAGGAGAGAAGAAGGTTTCCGATCGCCCGTCATAGCTAGGCGAGACGCGGTAAGACCTTAGTTACGGCCCCTAAAGGGTCCAGTTCTTCTCGTCTCGAAAGACTCTGGCTTAAGTGACGAATCTTGTCGGACCTTGGCGAAAGCGCAAGGGTGCAGAAGGGTGCTCTTACTTTTGAGATGGGACAACAAGGACTATGGGAGCGACTGGCTCGAGCTAAAGTTGATAGTGGTTGCGGGTGCGGTGAAGGGCAACAAAGTTTCGACCCGCCGTGCATTTCGATCGAATTCTGCGCACCAAGGTTCATCCGCGAAAACTTTTCTAGCCACAAAATTCGATGTAGACGCTCCAAGTTTCCGAGATTGAGAACATTTTCTAATGTACATACATATTACGCGTATCGGGTCCACATCCGTGATGGTACTGTGGCGAAGGCTCTCGTTCAAAGCCACAGAATCACGATCGCGGATCTTCCAAACGTAACCAACCTGGCTATAGGCATTTTCATGGAAAATAGCTGGCTAGGCGAAAAAAGTCGAAAGAAGAAAGGTGGAAAATCGTATGGTGGGTGGCAGAGATGCGCGGGTAACGGTCGTGCACCATGTGGCATATAAGACCCAGGACCCACGGATACATAATGCAAACAGTTTGGCCCAAGCCCCGGTCACAAGTTTAACTTAGTTTGCTACATAGGTGGAGGGTAATTGCATTTACTCTGACGTCTGTAGGTTCTCGCAGCGCGATTCCGGCCTTCCTCTCGGTTCCACGGGTTTCCTGGGCCTGCCTGCCACCGTCTTGTCCTCATCCCATTCTACCACAACCCACTCTCTCTCGCTTCCTCCGGGACAACCCGCGCGAACCGCGATCCGTAAGCGACAGTTTCCAAATCCATAGTCCAACCGTCACGTCCCGCCACCAACGGGGAGACCAACTGTCCCCGGCAGTTTTGCGGGAGCGCAGCAGTTTCCAGAGTTTCAGGATCGATGCGCGGATTTCGACTGATTCGACCAAAAAAGCTTGCGGCGCAAGGGTCAAATTTGAACGGGAATTTCCTTAACCAAAAGAGACTCACGGGAGTCGAGACGGAGACAGAGACCGAACCCGAGTAGACAACAAAAGGACAATATTAGCGACAATGTCGCGGGATGACGAACGATGACGGGAATGACTCTCGAGCACGATACAGTGCAGGGATCCCCGAATGGAGCGGAAAATTGAATAAGCGCGCGGAATGCTTATAAAATGAATGCCAGTATGGCCGGGGAGGCGAGTGGTCGGTGGACGAGCAGGAAAAGTGGATGGGAGTTGACGTGCCACGGGAAAATGCTGTAAAGTTCGTTTCGTAGGATCTGTAATTTCGTTTGCGCGGGAGTGTTGGTTGCGCTCGGACTACGTGGCAAGAGCGAGGGACGCGAACGAGCGACGTTCCAACAGCCGCAATTCGTCATACGCGTTGCACCGGCCGCCGCGACGGCCGCCGCGACAGGGCCACCGGCACAGGGGGGGCGGCTTCGTGTACCCGGCCCTGTTTTGCGGTCCCGTGTAAACCGTCCATCCCCGATGACACTCGCTCCCGTCAAATTCAGAGCCTCTGCGAACACCGAGAAAAAACTGGCTGACCCGTGCCACCGAGCTGGACCGACCAATTAAAACTTCAGAGGAGCCGAGAACGGATGGCAAACGCATCCACGAGCTCCACTGTGCTTCCTACCTCTCCAGCCTATCGGTCACCAGGACCAGGACCTTGGCAACTGCTTTCGTCAAACGATTGTCGAACGTTAATTAGCGAGTAACTCGATTCCACGTTGAACTAACGGTAGTCAGACTATTGCTAGACCGAGGAGAAGCTTTGAAACGTCCATTTCACGTCGCGGAGTCTCCGCCATCCTTTTTACCCCGAGGGAGCAAGCAGAGGCAAACGAAAAATCATCCGTGCGTGGATCGACTCAACTATTTGCAGACGTCAGTCCGCGCGTATTCGCGCGTTCGCGCGTTCGCGCGGCCGCCCTACTCGCGAATAAACAAACCAGAGGCAAGCATGCCCGCCGAAACGTCAGCTCTCGCGAAATATGGAGCGCGGACGGGACGTGGGATTTTCGCAAAATTTTTCTCCCATATTTCCACGAGCAATTCAAGCGTAAAACGGAACCATGGACTCACCACCACCGCGGCAACCTGTCTGTCGTGGCTCGGTCGAGGGAAAATTCCGATCAAACGGCAAATAAACCGTGTCGGAAAATATTCATTTGCGTAATGGAAGCCAGCGCGACGCGCAGCCCTCGCTTATTAAATTATTCCTCGGTGCGCGGACCTGCGGAAGAAAGGTAGCTCGCGACTCCGCCATGGGTGGGTATTCCGATAATTTCCGATCGACGGCCCTCTGCGCCAATAAAGCACAAAGCCAAATCGAACCAACATGGAGCAGTGGTTTGGCGTTCCTCCGCGAAGCGAAGCGGAAGAGGCGATCGGGTGAGGATCGCTTCCCATCCCAGCCAAAATAACTGTTGTCGCTACCCCGAGCATGGGCTACTGCGAAGCAGCTGCGCCGCGGCATCGCGAGGTTCTCTTTTTCTATGGACCGTCAAACTGCAAAGTGCTCTCGGAAAGTTAAGAAAGCGCCAAGTTGAAGCGTCGTGTCTACTCGTAACCTATCCAGCGCTCACTCGCCGGTTCACTCGCCAGTTCACTCGCCCGTTCACCCTTATATCGGACCACCTACCCTCGTACCGAGTGTTTCGAGCAAACTACGACCACTCGAAACTTGACTCGAATCGACGCGACTCAACTATCGGATAATAACTGTTTGCGCGGGGCTGCGATTGCTTGCTTCCTCCCCAGAAAACAGATATGCGCGCATCCGGCTCGAGACGAGGAATAGGGAATCGACTATTATGCGGAGAGCGATGCGTGAAATCGGTCACGCTTATTGAGTCGACCCACCAAGAAGAAAGAAAGGTGGCGCGAGGGGAGAAGCGAGACAAAGAGTAAGAGGAACGGGAAGAACGTGCGGGCTCTTTATGTCGGGTGCTTTCAGTCGGCACGAGCGACTACATTCGAGTCGCGAGGCGCGCCGGGGGACAGCTTTAATCAAGTACTTTTTCCAATTATGACCCCTTGTTTCCCTGAATCCGATATTCTTCTGGCTTTTAAGGGTCGCGGTGGAGACGGAGGCAAGGCGAGCGCAAGAGCCAAACAAAGATGTTAAGCCAACGAGTAACCCAAGGGGCAACTCATCCCGATGATGGACTTCTCATTCGACGGTCACAGCGACAACGGCGCACGACGCGTGCTGTAAAAGCTCCGCGACTCTCTTGCTCTCCTTTCTTCCCCGAACAAGCGTCCTTAATTAACTACCAATTCGCGCACATTCGGCCGCGACCCAGATTCGTGTCTGAATGCGGCGTAACGAACTCAACAAATGAACGCGCCCCGCCGGGCTGCACCGGGCCGCACTGGGCTGCGTCGCCAGCAGAGGGGAAAAAAATATCAAGTCCGGAGAATTGGTCGTGAGAGGAAAAAAGTTATTTCCCCGGGAATGGAAATTATTCTATCGCATTAAATCCCACGATTGTTTGCGCCTCGGGGCTTGGACGATACGGTACCGCCACCAAAAATATTTTGCGCACCGAGCTGCCACTAGCTTCCGGCGAAAATTGGGTCGCGCACTATCGAAAACCAACGGACGAATAGATCGGCCAATTCGCCCCCCTCCCCGTCACACTATTCCAGGTCGATCGTGCCATCCACGGATCCATCCTACCGACAAAAACCATTTGCTTCGTTGCTAATGCGCTCGGACACTAATTCCTCCCATTGTTTTTGTAGTTGCGTCGCGCGATACCCACCGTTGCTACCTCGTCGAAGTAGAATCTCCCGTGCCGCGTCAATATTGCTCCGATGTCGGCAAATGACCTCGTAAACTCGAAGCGACTGTTTTTATTGAATCACCTATACAAACTGAAGAGTACCGCGACAATACCGGCACAACCTTGTACCTCGACTATGCAAACTCCCCGATATGGAGTAAACAAACTCACGGGGTAGTACGGAAAGCCCCGTTATAAAGCCTGTCATTTTAAGGGGAATAGGTAGGAACAGAGGACAAATGGTGAAACAAGGGAGGAAAAAGATGAACAGCGATCAAAAAAGGACTTGTGCCTGCAGGATTGTCGTGCGTAATTCGGGATTATGATAAGGGGTATGGTAGCGCGTATGGTAGCGCGTATGGTAGCGCGTATGGCAACGCTGACAGGGTGGGTGAGTTTTCTCGAGCGGATTCGCATGGGACGTCGAATAGAGGCGAGCGGGTGAAGAGTGGGGAAGAGGTACTGACTGATATGTTTCTGTTGTCCGTCAAATGAGCAACAAATAACAGTGCATTGTTGTCTGTCGAGTGCGTACGGCGTGCGCGCAAACGAGAGTTTGAGCTTAACAATGGGACGGCGGTGGTCCAGGACAGAACTTTTCAGGCCGACGGAAACAATGCCAAGAGACGGGCGACAGGCGGTTTAATTAAACGCATCGTCAGCTCTGTATGGCAACACTAGTAACGCGGGGAAGCACGCGGGGGACCACACGGATAGCGGAACGCGGCTACCACGGGATAGAGAACCCTTCCGCCTATGTATGCGCGGGTGTGTCGAGCACGCGAGCGCGTCTAGTTTCTCTCCTACGTCACTCTAGGCGCGTATCTCTCTTTCTCTTTCTCATCTTCTTCCTCGTATACGTTACGCTAGGCAGATGTGCATGCGGGTTATGCTCGGCCGCGAGGCCCTGCGAAACCGTACCGAGAGGCATGCATGTGCCGTTACGCGCGGCAGATTTTATGTACGAACCAACCACCCACCCTCCGGCCGCGGTACGTTCTGTGCAGGCCGAGGGAGAATTGAAAGGGTGTATGACGCATCGCGCAGATAAGTAAAACGGACGAACCCAGTCCGCTTGTTCCGAACAAAACGCCCCGTAAAGCATTTCGATAAATAGAGATACGGCTGCTCTCACCGGTGTGTTTGCTTCGCTTTCCCATTGACGTTCGGCCTTGCCGGCTCCGGCTCATCGTTCTTTCGCAATACGTACGTCGATTTTTATCGATTTTCGTCCTTTCCCCGAAAGGCGGCAGCGACGCGCGAATATTCGACGGCTCGTTAACCATGCGAAATCCTTGGAGAGGTCAACGCTGCCGACCACCGCACCGGTGACGGGCCATAAATTCGCTGGGCGTTGGACGCTGCGCTGGTAACGATGGGCTGGTAACGCCGCACCTCGCGCCGGTTACCGTCAATTCCACAGCGCCATCGGCGAAAATACAGCTGCACGCAAGCCCAATAATCTCGAAACCCGCACACGGATTAAGCCGTTCAATTTCACCTTGACGCCCCCTGAAAATTCCTGCCTACGCGATCTCTGGGTTCTCTGATCTCATAAAGCGAGATTGTCGCGCGGCGCCCAAGCCTCAACGCATTCTCGCAGCTTTTATGAGTGACCAGTGATCGGGAGCGGAAAACTATAGGGGATGGTGGAAAACAAAAATAAGAGCGGAGCCACGTTGCAAAAAAGTCGAACAACGGCCAAGGAGAGGAGAACGTAGCTGGACAAAGAGAAAGACACGACCCGGCACGGCATGGCACGCATGCGGCGTTATGCGGCTCAGGATATTTTTCGCGGAGCCTGCAAAAGTGCCAGGCTTTCCGCGAGCACACGCGCGACTTGGCGAAATTTATTCGTCTGCACAACCCCTTAAATCACGGCTCTTCGCGTCTCCCAGTTTCGGCCGAGCGTCGTGCCAGCCAGCCACGCGCGGCCGCGCGAGCCCTCACGGCTTTCTACCTTTCCACCCTCTTTCTCTCTGTGCCTTCGATGCATCCACGCCCGAAGGCGGCACCGACATCACCACACCCTACCACCCGGATTCTAGGGACTAAGAGCAGTGCATATTTTATTTTCAAAACCGGCCGCATTGACAATTTGCCGCGGCGTTATGTAAATGCAGCGTCACGTACGCGGTGCACACCGGCATTGCTTCGACGGTCTTGCCCCTTCTGGGAAAGAATAGGACTGGCAGTGGCGTCAGTGGTGACGGTAGCAGTAAAAAGGGTTGGGTGGGGAGAGTGAGTCGGACGAGACCCGAAAGAGGACGAAAGCGCGAAAGTTTTGTCGACGCTCGATCATTCGGAAAAATGAATCGCCGGTACCGCTTTCTGCGGATTCGTACGCTCGATCGACGACAGCCTGCCTACCTTCTCTGCCTCTGCCTCTGCTTCTGCCGTTCTACCAGGCCACTGCGGCAACCAGGGCGCCCTGCGCCCTTCATTCCGTCTCGTTTTCACGCTCGAATCGTCCTCCCTACCTTCGACGCTTCGATTCCGGAAAATACGCGCGGCGACCGCGGCAAAACGAGCCAACTTCTTCCCTACGATTTTCCGAAAGGAACTCCCTTTCTCCGCCAGGGATCCATCTCGGCGGATCACCGTAGAACGCCTTCTCCTCTTCTTCTTTATCCACGAATTGGGGCCAGCGATAAAAACTTTGCGACTCCTCTACCTTTCCCTACATCTATTCCTGAGCGACCGTGCTCTCGCCCACACCCCGCGAAAGAACAATCGCGCGAAACGAAACCCTTTAGAAATTTTTTTAAAAGCTTTCGCTCGTAGCTTCTACTCTAATGAAAGGAACCGGGGAACGGCTGCTGCCGGCGCGATGTGGCTCCAACTTTTCTCCAGGAAAGCGCTTCGAATTATCAGCGATATCGGCCAGCGGAGAACCCCCAGAAAGAGCGCGAGACTCCGAAATGCGGTTTCTGCTTGCCGGAACTTTCGCCCGCACACGGCCCGACCATTCTCTCTTTTCTCTCTTTCCTTCTCGAGCTGGACCTGTTAGCGCCGGAACTCGAGGCGCTTTCGAGGAGGCGAGACCAGTCGTGGATCGATAACCGGATGCGAACGCGTCGGGCCGATTCTCAGCATTAAACGGATCATCGAAGAAGCTGAAGATAGAGAGAGAGAGAGAGAGAAGGATGGGAAGGCACCGCATGGGCCGCCCTTCGAGAGAATAGACGCCAAGCTTCCAAAGATGGTAAGGGATGTAGCCGAGGAGAGGGGGTCGTCGAAAAGAAGGCAAGTGAACACGAGTCGCGATGAAACTTCCCTTCGTAATATTAATACGGTATATTAACGGTCGCGACATTAACATATTTGTTGCCGGTGACGAAAAGGCGCGATACTTCTATCGCACCATGGAAAAAACGTATTTTTGCTTCAAGAGCAACCACGAAGATGCACCGATCATGCCGGTGCTATCGACACTCTCCTCGTCTGGCAAGAAAAATGTCACTCTCTTGTTTTTATAGCGAGTGCCATCAGCTATCCTTACGATTCAGCGAACCCGTTGCGCCGGTGCCTTGAAACTCGTGGCCCTGCTGTTCTCGCCCTCGTCGCGTCGTTACCTCGGGAGTCCCTACTAACTCTCCTAAAGTCGCGACGTCGAACACACGATCACGCGGAGCGTATCGATGCACCCTTCTAGCCTTCCCGGCGTTCTTCTGCTCATCGAAGCAGCCGTTCCTCCTTGTCACCGTCAGATTCGTTCGAGCTGCAGAGGAGCAGTTTTGAAGGCAGAGAAGGGTAGGAAAGGGTTAAGGGCGAGGGAGCGATTCTGTTCTCTGGTTCGGGCCGCTCATCGTCCTAAGTGCGGAAGTTCGAAACAATGTTTCACTCTCGGGTGTTTGGAATCATGGATGGATGGGGTGGCTCGGGTGGGTTCGGCTGGTTAGGGTGGATGGAGCGAACGGAACGGAAAAGCTCGGGGCTTCGACAAGGTTTCCCCAGTTTATGGATAACGTTCGAGTTGCTTGCGCGATCATCCTTCTGCCGCGGTGCTTTTGGCTGACTCTCCGCACTCCGACTTTCGCGAGGATCCTCGACAAATTAATAGCGGCAGGTCCGCAGAAACCTCCGCAGAAACCTCCGCAGAAACCTCCGTGGAATCCTCCGTGCGTCCTCGAGATTCTGCCCGTGGGCTACGCTCAATTTCTACGCTGCACTGTTCTTTCTGCCTCTCTATTGCTCTCTTCATCGCGGAAAGAGCCATTAAAACTCGCATCGGTTTTACCGCGTGTGCTGGATGCGTGCGGAGCGGAGCAGAACGGAACGGAACGAAACGAAACGGAATGGAACGAGATCGAGGAGGAAGAGACTGACTGTTTGGCGGTAGCGGTAACGCGATTGCCGATACGTCGAGGGCCGAGCGGCATTAAAGCGAAACGATTCCGCGAGGGTCCTCGATCCTCTTCTCGGCAATTCCCCGCCCCTGGAAACAAATAAATCGAAACGGCCCGACGGAAATTCCCGCTCGGATGCAACGGGCAGTATTGCACCCACCACCTCGTCGGTACCGCTGCCGCCGCCCACCTACTTCACCCGTGACGCTGCCTGCGTCTTCTTACCGTAATTAAATCCGACGATATAATTTGAATTTTTTTCCGCTCTCCTTACGGCTGGCGCCGCAGAAGCCGGCCAAATTGGCAAAAAGTTAGCGGTACTAATGCCACGCAATTAAAAACTTTCGACGAGGCCGCCGACCGCTTCGATACAAATTCGGACGATACGTTGCTCGAAAAGAGCGCTTCCTCCGTGTTTCGCGCAGGTTGTCAAACGAATCCAGGGGATTCCGACGACTTCGCGCGATAAAATTATTCTGGACGCAGTGCATTCCTTCTTCCCGGTTCGCCGCCACTTTTTTTACTCTCGCATGAATTTTCAGTGGCGACCATAAATTTTAAACGAGTTCCTTCTGTCGTGGTAGAAATATTCCACCTCCGCGGAGCGGTAAGTCGGTATCGTTAGACGAGCGATAGAAACAAGGGCGTTGTACCGCTACCGACACGACTACTATGTACTAGAGGCACGATATTTTCGAAGGGTTGTTATTGATACGTGCGCGGTGACAAAGACGGCCTCCGAAGCACAAAGGGTGCGAGGAGCTCGCTCGAATTGAGAGCATGTGCTGGATACGTGTACATAAATATGCACGACGCGTGTAATTCTCGACCAGCGGTGCTAAATGATGCGCCCGCCCTCTCCATAGCTGCCTCCACACCCCTCGCAAACTCAATCTCCCTCGTGATTTACGGTCGCGTACGTGACTTCCTGTTGATGCGATCCGGTTCTTTTCGATACCGTTCCCCTCGCAGCACGACTGCTACTCACCAGCCGAACGGATCGACCGATTGGTTCGCGACCCATCGTCTCAGTATCCTCCCGAAAGCAGCACCCGAGCTCCGGAGATTCGGTTCGCGTCTCGACCGTGATCCGTTTTTAACCCTTTCGCGACGGCCGAGTTTTTGCGGATTTCCATAAATATCCGCCCTTCCGCACTAATGGCAGTGCTACGCTTTGTCCTTGGAGTTTGAGTTTCTAGACGCAACCGCGTAATATCCTGGCGTGCAGGTTAAAAGCACACATCCGATCCGACTGCTCCTAAACATGTAGAAGAGTAACTCTGATTACCCATGGGACACCGCGAGCAATCCGTGTCGCGGGTTTATAACCACCCTCAACGAGGAGGGGTCTGAACAGAAGACATCGCGAAAAGATTCAGCCTCGGGTCTCCTGTTCTCGCTCGATCTCTCTTCTTGCCATCCGCACTGGGGGGTAGTTGACGTTGGCGTTGGCGTTGGCGTTGGCGTTGATACTCACGGGACAAATCGTGTCCGCGACGATATTCCACCTCCGCTCGTTTTCCGCTCATTGGAATTCGCGTTTGGGGTGGCGTCCGGGATTCAAGTGATTTCCGTGCCGGCACCGCCACAAAATTATATCGTCGCAAGATTATTCATGCGTGAAATTAATTCGAAAGGTAGAAAAACTCGATGAAATTCTGAGGGCGTCGCGAAAACGCCACCACTCACACGCCACCGTCGACGGGGTAGGGTCTGCGAGGGACGACGACAAGAGGAGAGAGTCCTCCCGAATGAGGTTCCTCCTGACCGAAGGCCGAAAGGGCACGTCCTGGTTCGTTCGCAACTGATTCAATCTACTCGCGCACTGGCTCGAAAACCGTCGAGAGTACGAGATACGAGCGAGTACCGACCCATGGACGGAAGCCAAAGAGAAAGAGAGAGATGGAAGAGCCAGTGTTCGGTTCATCCGCCTTCGCGCCTCTGGTATCCGGTTACGACATCGTAAATTTGTTACGCGCCGCGTTAACGGTACTCCGTGAATCATGGCGGGTCGGAGCGTTCTCTCCGGCAGGCGTGTTTTCGCAAATTTCCACTGCGATCCGGTATACCCTCTCGGATGACCCTGTCACTCGCGAAGCGCAATCCCGCAAGCGAATCCCGCAAGCGAATCCCGAACCCGTTGTCCGGACGACCTTAAGCCACGCATCGCGGTAACGATGGCAAAGCGGAAGTCGTGCACAAACGAGCTCGAGCCACGTCGGGGCTGGAATACCGTTCTTGATGGCTCGAGGCTCTCGGAAAAAAAGATTCAGTCGGAATCCGGCGTAATAGTGCGAGAGAGAACCGGCTGGGACGGTTGGGCCGAGCCGGGACAGGAGGAAACGGGGGCGGGCGCGTGTTCCGCGGACTTGGGTCCCCTGGGGGGATAAATATGTACTACCGTCTGGAAAGTACGCCAGGCGAGGATTGCCGTTTTATAGAGTACGATCTTGTTTTCCCGAGGATGCAATATAACTCTGGCAAGTAGCGGCAGCAGTGGCAGCCGTAGAAGCAGTTTTCATTTCAGGAATATTCTTCATTAAGGTTCGCTCTCAAACTTGAAAGTGAGCCGCGCCCTGCGCGTCCGGGGGATAACGCGGGGGATAACGCGGGGGATAACGCGGGGGATAATGCTGTGCCCATAAGAACGAGGAACTGCGATCGTGGCTCACCGTAAACTTTGCGAATGAAAATCTCTCTGGCGGGATGCGCACCCACCGAAAATAACACACGCTCGACGGTCCGTCGATTAGCACGCACAGCGAATTAATATCCTGTCCGGTAATATCGATTTCGGGTGGACGACCAAGTGGGGATGATATTTCACCGATCGTCGTGCTGGGTAAGTCTTGTTCTATCCCTCGTCATTGGCACTCGGTGCATTTACGTGCAGCCGAAAAAGTGCCGGCGGCACTTTGACAAAGGGAAAGATAAGTCTGCGGTGGAGTGTCGATTGTTCTTGCCCCGGAGCGAGACTCTCCTCGAGTATTTCCAGTGGTACTTGTACCGCTTCTACCGGATCTTAACTGCCACCAAAGGGAAACCGTAGTGTCCCGATGACCCACGGATAAGACCGGAGCTTCCAGTGAAAAACAGCCGCGAAAACTAAACATCTTCGGATTCGAGAGCAAATTCACGTCACCAGCAAATTGGAAATTCTCGCGAAAGGCAACTATCAATTGAAACGTAACGAGGATCTTCTAATTGAACTATTGAGGAGCTGCAAAAATTCCGCATCCCAACAGAGATGTACCGTGAATCGAGAAGGAGATGGAAAAGATATTTACCAGTTCCTTTGCGGATTTTCCTCGCAGTAGTTTGCTCGTAGGAAAACTCTCGCGTTTCGACGGAGAGTTTAAAGAACGAGGGAAATAGAAGCTGTCGCGATTGATTTCCCACCCTTTTTTCTCTCTCTATCTATCTATTTGCTGTTTTTCTCGCAGCTTGGATAAAGCCTGCGGCCGATCCGCTTATCAGCAAACGATACTCTCGTTAATCTCGAGGGGGAGAGCGAGAGGCGGGAGCCGACGTGCAGTCGCTGCCCAGCAAAATTAAGGAGCCAGTTCCAGCCCTTACGAGCAAGATTAATTGCGGAAAGTGATCCAGTAGCCGGAATCGCCGCTAGTCTGGCCCCTTCGATCCTCATCGTCATCGATCTACCCTCGATCGTACGTGCTCGCAATAGCACGCTCCGTTCGTCGACTCCGGCAAGGCCTTCGTCGTAAAGGAAAAAATAGCCGCGAAAGGGGATTGTTCCCACCGTCGCGACGCGTCGGTGTCGAGGCAGCGACCGCCCGAGTAATAATAAGGCATATCGGGGGTAACGCGTGTCCGGTGGGATGCGCCCACGGATCGATTAACACGCGCGATGAGACCGGCTACCAATCGATATTTGGAAACGCGCGCGCCAACCGCACCAGGAGCTGCTGGCCTGCATCCGCTCTACGGTCCATCGATGGAAATTTACATAACACTCGCCAGCACAACGGTGGCACGGCACGGCACGGCACGGCACGGCACGGCGCCGATGGACGAAAGCCGATTGGGCCAGTGGGACATCAGATTTTATGAAACCTGCCGAGGTTATCGGCCCGGCCAAACATACGACCACGGCTTCGCGACCACCCACGCATTCGACGCTAAAACCTCCCTGGCAAACGGGTCAAAAATTCTCCCCCGGTCTGCTTAAACAGACTTTGCATTTCGGGGGAAGGGGCATGGGGGTGATGTCGAGACGAGCGAAAGGAGAGCAGCTGGTGGCTGTCGCAAGTTTGGCAAATCGAATTTCGCTCACAGACGAGTCGTATTAGGCGCGGTTTATCCCAGCGCCGCACTGCCAAGTCAATGGCACACAATGAGGCGAGCAGAGCTAGAACGCGCCGAAGCCACTTGCTTCTCGCCTGTACGACACCCACCTATCTCTCCTCCCTATTGCTGCCCCCCCCCCCCCCCCCTCCTCCTCGTAGGTGTGTGCTCGGACACGTGTTCCCAATGCACCCTATATAGAACGGATAATCGTTCGATCGGAAAACAGACGTTCCGATAATCGCCTCTTGCTCGGAGCCTGCGTTTTCGTGCGATCCTACAAGCGCGACCAGTCCACCCCGAACGATATTCTCATAGAATCGATCTCTGCGGCCAATCAACGCTGGACACCCACGGCTCCAATTACTCGAGCTTATTTATTTTTCTTTTTTAGCGCTTTTTCAATGTGCACGCGCGAACAAAGTAAAATCTCTAGAAATCATACGACGGATTGGGTACCGAAGAATCTTGTATTTTATCTCTTGACCGTCACCTCTCCTCGACCAAGTGGTATGGAAGAATTTTTACACAAGTGTAAAAATCGATAGACCTCATTGGACCCTGTGAATAGCAGAGATGCTTATCTAATTAAAATCTGCAGACTTGGTAGGTGGGTTTTTCAAAGAAAGGCACGAGTATTCTGATCGAACGTTCACCGCGAATTCAGAAAAAGTATCTGCATTTGAGTAATTGGGATTCTAATTAACTATGCTGTTATTCCGATTGCAAGTCAATTTAGAATGGTATTTTCTCGTTTGCCTGCAACCTTAGTTGTAACTGGAAAACCGACGCTCCAATAAGACCGAGGTCGAAATAGCCGAAGCTTTTCCAGGGAAGGTAATCAAATCGCGAAGGGCGAAAGTCACCGGTGGGCCGCGAATGGCCAACAGCGAATGAAAAAAGTTACAATGTACTTTGCGGCAGGACGATAAAACATCGTTACTGTTGGTTGATTTAGCGAACTCGGCAAACACGCGACGTAGCGAATTTCCCGAGCCGAGAGGTTTCAATTAACCCTGCCTGGACGCTTCTTTCAACGCGTTCGATTCGTTCCCATCGCGTCGGCCTTACCACCGTTTCCGGCCTCGTCGATTTCCCTGGCGAATTTCTTTCGGACGAACAACTCTCCCTGTTATTGGCTGACCATATTCTCGCGAGATCACGAGCATGAAACTCGACCAAGCAGAGCGAAGGATCTTACGCGGCCACGCAACCATCAGCGATTCTAACAATAAGCTAGTACAACGGAAGGCGTTGCGAATCAGGGTTGCAATTCGGTGGTGGTAGTGGCTGGTGGATAGGTGGAATCGGGGCCGAGCGTTGGTGCGCGCAATGCTCGCGGCTGAGGAGCCAGAATGAACAGAGGGCAAAAAATGTGATCGCAATTTTAGCCCTTTTGTGCGAACGTTACTGGCTCCGCGGACGTTAAGATAAAGAGCCGCGCTTTTATCCCCGGCCCTCTTGTCAGCCGAGGGCGACGGCGACGGCAACGGCGACGGCAACGGCGACGGCAACGGCGACGGCAACGGCGAAGCTTCTCTATCCCCACAAGAGACTTCGACCCAATTAGGAAGAAATTAATCACGGCATTGTCCGGAAAAATCGGCGAGAAAAGCATCGTTTCTAGGCTGCTGGCCAAACCTCGTTATAAGCTATCCACCTCCCGACCGATTCTCAATTAATTTTCTCTACTTCGGCTCCCTCTGGCTATTATTGTAAACAGTAACCGAGATTGTTTCAGAAACGGAGTTCGATAGAAATGGAAAGACTGCTGCCAAAAAAACACATCGGTTCGACCCTGTGTTTACAAATTACTGTGGGTTCGGTTGGACCGAAGTTTCTTTTCGTTTGCCTACCTGAAAGCCACTCGACGTAACCACGTCGTCTAGGTACATACAACTTCTATACTGCAATAGTTAGTGGACTGAATATACTCGAAGGATATCATACCGGCAGATAAGACCCCTGCTTACCCCTGCTTACCCCTGCTTACCACTAATCCGTTGGGAAAGTGTTCACTCGAAGCACTTACCGTCGAACTAACTGAATAAAAGCTTTCGCGAAGCAAAACTCTCAACAACTCGAGAACAAGCATGAACGCAGCATACGACTGGCCGCACTTTTTTCATTCTTCACAAATGCCGATCCCAATCTCGCGAGTCTCGCGTATAATGCACGCGTGTCTTGGCTGTCCTTTATCGCGTTTTCCCAAGCTATTTCTTTTGCCGGCTGGCAACGCGCCACTGCGGCCAGCTTCCTCTAATTTCCCGGAAAATCTGTTAGGTCCTTTTGCGAGGGCAAAAGAGAGGCAGCTGGTTTGAGAACACCGGAGGCAAAGACGGAGGCGACGCCGCGCCGCCCTCGGCAAGATACTCCGAATCTTATCCGCCGATTTCCGCAAACGCACAAGACTTCCGATTCCCGAGAACTTTTCGCATTAATAATTCCGTCCCACGTTTGGAATTATATAAATCAGAGTTCCTGCGAGCGCAGCTATTGGAAACGCTTGAAATGCCGCCGGTTTTCGGCGTAGCTCGGCCGCGGACCGGTGGTGGAGGGACTTTACAGTAAGATCCGGCCGCGAGCAGCCGACTCTTTTATTCCTTTGACCACCACGAACGGGGTCAACGAACGAACGGACGAACGAACGGACGAACGAACGGACGAACGAACGGACGAACGAGCGAGTAAGAGGATTCTCGCGCCGCTCGAAAAACCGGCCAACTAATTCGGACTTTCGATAGAGAATAAGCTTCTTAATTAGAGACTTACGTGTCCGGGGTATTTTTCTACTCGGGTCACTCTACTCGGACCAGTGCCGCCACGTAGCCACCCTTTCCTAACGAGACTAACGAGTAATGCTGATTAGCCCTCTCGGCAGCCCGAAAAATTCATTACGCGTGCTGCATGCTTGATGTCCCTTCCCGGCAAAGTGTGCGAAATTTGGAAAAAACTACTGGAGAATATAATACTCTACCACAGAGTGCGCATAACAGGTCGGAGAAGAAGCTTTGCGATCCGCATAGACTCCCCGAGACGCAGAAACGCGGAGATTGCGTGGGTTTCTTCGCGAAGGAGATCGCGAAACAATTTCGAATTCCGCGAAGGAAGGATTACCCACGCAAGGCTCGACCAACTCGGAGCGATTTGCATCGAAAGTGCGCCACTTCGGGTCAGGAGGATGGCGCGTAAACATGCAAAGACACTTTTTCAGGAATGTCGTAATTCTGTGCCCGGTGCAACTGGCGCAAGCCGCCGGCACCGCTGGCGCCGCAGTCGAGTCGAGCTTTGGCGTTCCAGCTGTTAGAGACGCGAAAGCCTAGGGGTGGTGGCTTGACATAAAATAACTTGGAAAGACTAGACAAGTTTACGACCCTCGTGTCGTTATCCCGCCGCTAACCACCATCTTGGCTGCTCCCCCACTAGTGAAAAAAATTGCTGCCCCCCACTGCTCGCGGGAACACGAATGAGAAGTAATGACCCCCGGGTCCTTCGTGTGTACTTATAAAAGATGTCGAAGGATATCAGCCGAGCCAGCAAATAGCACGATAAGCTAGGATGACTGCACTTGGCTTACAGGCCTCGAGCTCGCGGGATCCGGGCCACACTTACCTCCCAAGCAAAATACGCCGGCGAGCTTGCACCATTAACGATGGGCTCCGACGCGCGCTTCGCGATATCCCGACACTTTGTGCTTTCCGGCTATTTGCTCAGCTGTTGCGACCTCTAGCACGTGGCAGGAACTTTGAAACTGCAGGAGCAGCCTCCAGCGCAGCGGCGCGGCGCGGCGCGGCGCGGCGCGGCGAGAGTAAAGCTACGCTACATACTAAGGCTGGATATCCATTAGGAGGATGGAAATCTTGGCGGTAAAGAAGCCTCCGAGAATGCCGCTGCGAGAAGGAAAATGTGCGATCGATATGCCACAGGGCGGTGGCATTACAGGATTTTCTCAGCAGAACGGTGCAAACATTAGTCCATATCCATTGGCTATTGTCAACTTTCTTCCCAGATTAATTAGCAATAAATATGTTGGGCTTCCTCAAATTGCACATTCTCCCAAGCCCACGATATTCTTGTGGTTGCGTAGGTACGATCCATAATCAAACTACTCATACATAGTTCCTCCGCTCAAGTTTATCCAGTACAGGAGCACTGTACCGCTATTTCAGTAGCAGCGTTTGGCTTCGTGCTTGATGGAGATGACGAGGAGCAGTCATCCCAAAATGTTACCAATGTAACCAGAATCAAGGAGTGTTTGCGTTTCCACCATTCGCGAGCCAGGCCAGCATTGCCACCCCCCCTTTTTATGTTTGACGCGCTGCGAACGCGAACAGCCGGCAGAATTCCGAAATGTCCAGTCAAAAAGGCGCGGTTAACACTGAATCGATCGATATGGGAGACGCGTAGCAGGATCCGCGGAAATAATGTTGGCCGAGCAAGCTAGACAAGCCGGTTAAAACCGTGACTCGATTAGCAGGAAAGCCCGCAGTTCCGTCAATATTTTCCAGTGGTCTCGAAACGGTTCTGTCTGGCGTGCACCAACAATTTACGCAAAAGGAATAACGATGAGGTGCGATGCCTAATTTAAGCGGTGTCCGGAGCATCGAGAGCAGTGTCCTCTCGAACTGGCGAGTGCTGGCGAGTGCTGGCGAGTGCTGGCGAGTGCTAGTGAGTGCTACCGCTTAATTTTCGACGACCGCCGGCTCCCGGCCTACCTAGTCCCACGTTGCTCGAAAAGAGCAATGCCCTCGCCTCGGCGGATTCAAAGCAATCGGATAATACGCTAGTTCAAGTCCGAGGGATCTTGGCGAACTGCGCTTCTCGACGGGGGCAAAAGGAGACGAGAAACAAAGGACTCGATTGCCAGGGAGCAACTTTACACGGCGGGCGCAGCAATTACTTAAAAGCTTTCAATTGCCAACGAGGCAAGGTGCACCTAGCTGCCGAGCAGTTTATGGGATTCGCATCCCAACAGGTGGTGCAATGGAGCGAGCGAATGAACGACCGAGAAACCATACTAGCCGGCAATGCTCGTAGAGCAAAAGTTATTGTTCCGCATCGGAATTTCAAATCATTCCCCGATAATTCCTTTGATTTCCCGAAGCCAGATCGACTGGGGCTTGCCCCTCGGCAACTGCAGCCAGTTTTCCACGGTGGCGGTGGAGCTCAAAGCGGACGTGAAAAATTGGTGAAATTCAATGCACGTATGGTTGCAAAGCAGGAGGCGGCAGTGGAGATGGCGGAGACGACGCGGTGGTTGTGGCGCCTCGTTTCGGTTTGGCCCACTCGCTTCGAGGGACTGACTGGAACCTTTCGACGAGCCCCTGTATCGCGAGTGCTACCACCAGCCGGCTCCAAGTTTAATCAAACTTTGAAAAGACTTCCGGCGCCGCACCGGCCAAAGTGCAGCTTCGCATTCCCAATCGCGGATCCATGTCGAACTACCAGTTCCACCGTAAAATAATCCCCCGACCCAAACCTACCAAACTACTTCTGTCTTTCTTCTTACTTATTGTTAGTTCGGAAATAGCTACGGAATAACTATTTTCAGTCGTGGCTCGATGCCCGCTCGAGGCACTGCCTCCGATTTCACCTATTAGCGGTAATAACCTCCGCGGCGAGCTTGTCCGCACCCTTTACAAGAACGCAACTAAAGCACTCGAAGGTATGCGAGTAAACATCGCGAGTACCACGTTGGAATTAAATCAGAATGAAACGCTATTTGTGGCTCTCGGTCTATTTGGGGAAGAACGTCTATTTATAGAGTAAAAAGAGACTCTACACCGCTGGAATGTACTATCCATCTTCAATACTTTAATAGTAATATCGATTTGCAGGATTGTAATGATGCCGCCCAATAAGTCATTACTTAAGTAATAATTATTTTCTGATACGTTTGCTCAGTGAGATTAAATCGAAAAAATTCCCAATGATCCAAGACTGCAAAGATGGAATGGGTGGTCGGTTTGCCAGAGCGCCAGAAGCGTGAAAGGACAAACCGTGCCAAAGAACAAATAATCTCGAGTTAATGCGGTTCCAGCGTGGCTCACTGGCCGAGCCAAACAGGATTCGGAGTGAATCCCGAACGGATTAGAGAGCGTTTCAGCCCGGGCCTAACAGACACTTGCGTCCTAGCAACCCATCCACCCCCAATCTACTCGACCAGCTCTACCTTTCCCCTTTCACCGTTCCCTCCCTCACTTTTGACCTAAATTATCCGGATATTTTCGACCCTGATTCATTTGATTCGAAACTTACATGGAGAAGGGCAGTTCTTTCCAAATCTATTATACTCCCGAAATTTGGCGATAAAGCCAGCCAAGCCAGCCAAGCCAGCCGGTGGATCTAGTAGCACGCGCGGGGCAAAGCTTCAATTGAGCGGGTTGGCTTACCCTGGGCTCTCCAAGCCAAGGGAGAGCGAGTGAGAGCTGGATTAACAGCGTTAGGGATTCCCAGCGTTGCTCTCGCAGAATTATGAAGCGCTCCGTTCGTTAAACTGAGTACTCGAGCGAAAGAATAACCGAGGATCGATCGAAGACATCGCGAGTTACCGAGGATGGCTGGCTGGATGCGTTCCATCCCCCCGAATGTTTCTTGAGAACATACTCGGGCAAAGTCACGGAGCACTCTTTTAAGCCAACGAACGGAAGGAAGAGACGCGAGAGAAAGCTCTTGCCGTCAAAAAGAAAGCATTTGCAGAAAAATACGAAAACACTCGGCGCGAGATCGCGCGTCGTGGCACAGCCGTATCGCTAGACGTCTCCTTCGAAATGTTTGCGGAGTCAACGGACGGTGTTTTCCCGGAGTGGGAGCCGATCTGGACAAAGTTTCGACGAGAGTGCCTCCGGGTAGGGTTTTAGTTCGCCACGACGCGCCACGACGCGCTGCGCCGTGCCGCGCCGCCTCGATCATCGCTTCGTTTGCATTGCGCTGCATGTTTTACCGAGGGTCTTGCTTGCGTCTCGCCTTGCTCGGAAAATCGAATAGAATCGGCTGAAGCCAATGCGCCGGTGACTGTCGCCGGACTGTCCGAAAAAACTGGTGATAGTGCATCTTTTATTTCCGCACTCGGGAGGCAGAGAGAGAGAGAGAGAGAGAGAGAGAGAGAGAAGAGGAGGATGTCGATCCACCGTAGTGGGTCGAGTAGACCCAGAAGCGAGAGGGATCGGGGGAGAAAATGCCTGATGCTGGTGGTCCTGCTGCAGTGAACGAGGATGAGGTTATCGGTCGACGAACTAGCCCGGTCGCGTCGACGATGTCAGCGTTATTCAAAATGTAATTTGCATCGGTGCGATCCGCGTTGCCTGTCCACGGGAATCAGAAATGCATTCTGATTCGAGCGTCCGATTACCTAACTCCTCGAGGCATCGCTGGCCGCAAGAAGCAAAGAATGGCGCAATATAGGAATTAACCGAGAGCCGATATGGAACGGAGAAAGAAGAAGAAAGGAGAAAGAGAAAGAGAAAGAGAAAGAAAAAGAGAGCAAGAGCATCTTTGAAAAAAGGTAGAAGCCCCGGAGCTGGAAAAAGATTTGCCTCGGCTAATTGCATGAGATATGCGATTGTTCCATGCATATTCAACGGGTCCTCCAGGTGGGAATGGCTGATCGCAGTTCCTTCGAGAAAAGCCTCCTGGCGGCTCCCCTTTTTCCCGGAAACTCGAATCGCAGTCTGCACCGACAGCCGTCCTTGTCTCCGTGCGATCGTTAAATCCGCTACGATCGTGCGGTGCTCGTTCGAGCGGCAGTCGGTCGATATTAATTAAATCCTCGATCTCGTCGCAGCCACATGGCTTTACATTTACGGTCACGCTGCTCACGGCCGGAGGGGATGTTCACCAACACGATCAAGGATCCAACGCGGTAGGACGTCCATCCTCGATTATTATTATTAACGGGTAACGTCCAAATGTACCATTCGAACGACTGTACATAGTCCGTTTTCCAGCGTGTTTTTGGCGATCGACTAAACGCGAGGCTGACGAGTCAACAAGGGAACAATGACTGCAGGCAAGTGAAGAATGGCAGGCAGTTCGTCGCTCGCTCGATCGTAGAATCGATGCGGAGATTGGGACGAGTGGATGTATGATTTTTTCGCCATTATGCCATCGTATATCAGGCATGCATTCGGGTGCATCGCGGATAATTGATAAACACGAGTGCACGCGAGTCCGTTCGCAGCGCTCGTACCCACCCGGCCTGCGCGTCGCGCCCCGGCCATAGCTAGCGTCACTGGGCCGGATGCTTTGTCGAAAATCAGTGACAATTCGACGGCTAATTAATACGGTTTTTGATATGCACGCGCGGCCACTCGTCAATCGGAAAAGCGTCAACCGGCTATCCGACTCTACCACCCTGACTTGTAGTGGGGTTTCGCTACTAGCTCAGCCCCCCAGGCATCCACTGATATAAAGGACCCTGATGATCTACTCTCTTCAAATCGTCCCATTGACGATTTTTCTTGACGCGCAAGTACATACATCATACCTACGTCAATTAGAATCTGGATTCTAGAGGATTCGCGGCGCGATCGGACCTGATTCTCGTTTTACGTTTTACGTTTTACGTTTGTCAATAAAATTAACTCTGGTCGTTGTGATCGAATTACGAATGGAACTGTTGGTTCTAAATAGCAATGAAGCTCCTAAATTTCTTTCTGATTGCGAACAACCTGTGCGATTGCGAACAACAGAAGCATTTTGCGGCCAGGAGATTGCCAAACCCGATTCGACGGCTGTAAACCACGAGTCTATTCACCCACGACTCAATCGGCCATTGGCCGTTATTTTATCAGACTGCTGAACGCGTTTTAATGTGCGTCGCAAAACAAACAGATTCCGGGTTCCCTGTTAGTTGGCGCGTGCATCATATTTACGGAATAAATTCTGCTGATGTAAATGAAAGTCGCACTGTCCTGCGTTACCGTAAAGCTTTTGGTATCGCTTAATCAAAGGGACGCCAATCTTTCGGCTGTCGAGAATATTTGCAAAGCGAGGTAAACACGAGGATGCCAGTCGGCTGCTGTGTTTCAAGAACGAACGAGAAAACCATAATTTACACAAACATACGATATCTCTCTAACTCATTCCAACTCACCCCGTCACGTTCGATGCATTTCGAATGTAAATACCGGTACGTCAGGACGAATCTGCGTGCTCTCGTCAACCTGCTTACCGCGCGCGGATTGATCGATAAAAATTCTATTCCAAAGCAGAAGTTCGCAAGTAACGCGGCTCTCTTTCGCTATGAAGTAACAAATGCTCAACAGTGATTCAATCTTTACGTGCATTATCCTGCACCGCGTAATACCCGCGAGCCCATAAGCCCACTACTATGATTAATTCGGTAGCACAATACGTAATGCAAATGATGAATTAACGATAAAGCTGGATTAAAAGGGCATGATGTTGCATCGCCGCGGCATAAACTGCTGGTTCTCTGAATTATTCGCGTTTGACTTGACGCGCAGAGAAGCGGTATATCCAATTTTCACAAACAAGCCTCTATCAACGGCGGATGCCTTCGCACGACGCGGCTGCGGCATGATTGATCGCGAAGGAACTGGGTTAAAGGTACATTTTTCAATAATTTCGTTCGTTTGCACTTGCACGTGTACGCAAACACGAACGCTCGGATCGAGCGGCTTTGATATTGCTACGATATGGGAGATTAAAATATCCGCGCGATTCGCGACGAGCAAACAGAGTGTGCAGGCTCGAAATTAATTTTCGTTACGATTGCATGAAAACGCGGCTACCAGCGGCTACTCCTCAAATGATTGTGCGACGCCAGAAGGACGCGAGAAGGATCCTCGTAGTCGAAGGATCAGGAAACACGCAACTAAAAACCGACTCCTCTTTCCTCAATCATGAATAACTGTCACCAATAGTATTGTGTTTCCTTCTAAAAGCAGCACGTGTAAGGGGACGACGATGGCAACGAAGCTGAGCCGGGCGGCACCATCGCGCATCCGTGGACCACTCAGCCTGATTGAGAAAATGCAATCCTCCTCAGGAAGATAGGGCCGATGCAATTTCTCGAAAGCCGAAAGTGACTGCTACGTCTACATGCTACCCGAGTCCATCAAAGGATAGCAACAAAAAACGGAACGGGGTACGCGTGTGCGATCAACGTCAAAATTACGATCGGAGCTATCTATGACCTTGCTATGGAGAGAGGCGAAAATCGCACAGCCCCTCGCAGTTCCCTTAACCATGAAAGGCACTCGTGCCCATACAGCCCATCCCTGGCTTAAACCGTCGGCGTCGCGTTAAAAGCTAGCAGCGTGCAATCTCAAAATCATTCCCACTTGGAGGAAAAACGGACTCACCCTGAAGAAAGATCTGCAGGACAAGTGGGAGGAATTGGTACCAGGGCATCCTCGTCCTCGATGTTGGTCCCCGTATAGAGGTCAAGCTGGGCAATGACGAGCGCATTCGATCAGCAGCCTCCTCAGCACGATGACTCGCGGAAGATCGGCATCCACGCGATTTTTTTCACAAACCTCTGGTAACGGCCGTCGGCTGATAAAAGAAAAACTCGCTTTTGAAAATTGCACTTTTCGCTTCGGAAATCGTTTGACTCGAGAAGATCGAGGAGGAATGAAGGGCGCGCGCGGCCGCGCGATCGCAGCACCGCGGTGGATCGTCGAGAGGGTGCGCGCGGAACGAAGACAGTTAAAGAGCAGTTGCGCGGGCAAAGTCTCGCCTTCGACTGGCACGCGCGTAACCTTCTGATAAGCGCGGCTGGCTGACTGGCCTACCACCCCACTCCCCTGTTCCCCCCACCCACCGGCCGGTGGCTCGGTCGCTCACTCACTCCCTCACTCCTTGCACTCGCCGTTCGCTACTCGCCGTTCGCTACTCGCCGCTCGCTCCGCGCCTATGTGGCTATTCAGGCTATCGTATGCACGTTGGGAGAAACCTCGACATCTTCGACATCCTCGACGCCCTCGTCCAGTTGTATTTTGCTGGCGGAGATTGCCACTATACCACTGACCCTTTTCTTTCAGGTATTGTTTCCCAAATTTCGCATAAAAGCTTTTCCTCCAATTATCGACAGCATTAATTCGCAGAATGCTCCCTCCTCGTTGAATTAATAGCAACATCGTCTTCGTGGACACAAGATTGCGCTATGCAAATAAGCAAAATGACATTCCTCGAGGACACACGAGTCGTTGCAGTGCAAAGAGCAATCTGACCGTTCCGAGTGGTGGCGAGTAGCTACTAATTTCCTATTTAGCTCGCGATTTCCCATTAAACACTGAAGACCGATGGATCTGGCGCCTCCATCCGTCGCGAGCTGATTACGCTGCTACCACCACCGCGAGATGTTGATTCACAGATAGAGAAAAAGAGAACGCTGGGACAAAATGAATATATGTATTGTAATAGGAATTCCGATGGTTCGCGGATTCACGTTTTAACGGCGATTCTACATGCAATTTGCCTTCGTACAGCGACTGCATTTATTACAATTACGACCATTGCTACGCACAGTAATAATATGTGCCACGTGAACTCGAGCGTATTATTCAAATCGAATTGTCATCATACTTATTAGAGAGGAATCTACTTTTAGCATTGATCGTAAAGTTTTCGTGCATTCATTTGAAATATTCCATTTCCAGGGTTTATTCTCCCATATAATCTTTACATATTTTCCTAACCTTAAGCATTTTTCGAAATATAACAGAAAGGAGCAAACGAATTGCTGGCGTTTCTAACGCCAATCATTCAGACCTCACGCGGCGCGTTAATATTTTGCTTTAAAGCCTCGTTGCACCGGGGCATGACCTACAATTCACGTACACTAGCTGTAACTCGTTAGCCTAGCTGTTTTTACATCGCCCAAGAATCATGCTCAATGTTTAATTAATGGATAATTAATGTTCCTTTTAGTTAGCTTTGACGACAATCGTGTGCATTCAGCATACTTATGTTACACAAAACAGTATAGACAAATATAATTGCTGCTCTTTTTTCTCTCTACCACTGTCCGTTATATTGTAATCAAAATTTATTTATAAATGTATCCTACACAAACTGTTCATTTATAAAGGTAACGTGCCAACGAGTGAGTAATTATGCCCTTTGCACGGTCAATTATCGAATGTGGAAGAAGTTTCGCAGCCGACTTGAATGCATTTGTAGGGCCTGGTGGTTCTCAGTGCAACAGACGGAAGGAGCAGTTTGTCCCTATTAAGGTTCGCAGAGTATTAGGATAGTAAGTCAAATCTGACGCTGCCAAGTTCTGCCCGTACTACCGTGTCTGTTCTCATCGGAGGAAATTAAGGGCGCAAAAGGTAAAGTTTTCGTGCTGTTAATGTCTTCGATAATACCGTGGAATATCGGAGTTGCCGTCAAAAGAACTAACTCAGTTCGCTTATTCCCACGAATATTAAACCGCAAAACCCTGAGTTTCTTGCCCAGGTTTATTATAGCAACGCCAACTTCCTAAAGCTTATTTCACGTGTACACCATCGGCCCAACCAAGAGTTTAACATCAACTATTATGGACTTTACGTCTTATTAAATACACCTGCGATCACTATCAACTCCAGTTTAGCTCAATATTAAACTGTGTCCACGTACATAAGTAGTTTTGCGGTTAACACTGGCAATTTTTCTCTTACGCGTCGAGTGTTAAGACTGAAAACACAGAATTTCGAATTCTTCGGCATTATACAGAATAACGGTTACACCTTTGAAATTTACCGGAAGTAGCAGCACAAAGTACAGCAGCACGTAGTACGAAAAGTACGCCTTATGCATATAGTAGCAAATATTGGAAATGTTGATTCTCTACAGGTGTTCGATCAATTGTAAGCTGCTTCAGACTCACGAAATCCGATATTTGTAAAACATATTTGTAAATAAGGAGGATAGAAGATTGAAAGAAGATAGAAGAAAGAAATTAAAAGTTGACGAAACGCGCGGGAAAGGTCTCTCGGAAGAAGGGATTTCTTGCAGCGGCGGCCGGATCTCCATTGAAAACCGACCCGTGTACAACCGACGTCGCGAATCGCGAGTTGCCCAACAGTCACAAGACAGTGGTATCGCATCTTTTGGCGCCAATCAGAAAAACGACAGAAAATACCTTCTTTTCGAGTGAAATATAAACTAACAAAAGTATGTATATCTCTGCTAACTACAAGTTCATCATTCGATGCACCTGTAACAGTCATAAAAACCGATTTTGTGGCATTTTCCTCGACATAACCTTATTTCGTTACAGTGCCGCCTAGGAAAGCGACAAAACGATCAGCTGCAGCTGGTTTGAAGGGGCCAACCGAACCAAAGCAACTCAGGAAAAAGCACGGTAGGTCGATCCTTCGAAAATCCTATATATTAATGTTCGTAAACATTCGATATGCCACGTTATAATCAGTTATGAATAATTTCTGCTTGTTGAAATATACTTTGCACCCTGAACCACACTGCTGCTCGTGCGATATTCCTCGTGGCACCTTAATAAATGCCCGTCCGTATTGTGTTTATTGTGCTGCTCGTATTAACGATCGTATTAACGACAGACATCGAATCTTCGTTTTTCCGTAGAATTAATCGTGAAACCTAATTTGCGTGCGTCCGAGACGGGCGGAGTATTACTGGTATGCGGACAGGGTGACGTAGGGCAACTTGGCTTGGGTGAGGACATCATGGAAAAAGCACGACCAGCTACTGTTCCTGGCTACGAGGATATTGTAGCAATGACAGCTGGTGGAATGCACAATGTCTGCCTGAGACAGACCGGGGAGATAATAACGTTTGGATGCAACGACGAGGGAGCACTGGGCAGAGACACAGCGAAAGAAGGATCAGAGACGGTACCGGGTCCAGTGGAGCTTCCAGGCAAAGCCATCCAAGTGACGGCCGGTGACTCCCACAGTGCGGCTCTCCTAGAAGATGGCAGAGTATTCGTATGGGGCTCGTTCAGGGTACCGAATGATTCTTCATTAAAATGACGATGAGGGGGAAAAAGGCCTTTTGTACAATATTAAAACATATTTTTTTCCAGGACTCTCATGGCACTATGGGGTTAACCGTGAAAGGAAACGAGCGTTTCCCCGTAGAAATATTACCTGGTATCAAAGTAGTTAAAATTGCCTCGGGTGCCGACCATTTGGTGCTACTCACCGAGAATGGTCAAGTATACACTTGCGGTTGTGGAGAGCAGGGTCAATTGGGAAGAGTAGGCGTTAGAATTGCTAGTCGAAATACCCGGCAAGGCATGGCACCGTTATTGACGCCGGGTTTAGTTCAATTTAAGGTTACCAAAAGACTCGAATTCGGAGATATATGGGCGGGAACGTACTGTACGTTCGCAAAAGAATATCACAAAGGAGATATATATGTTTTTGGTTTAAATAATTATTATCAAATAGGTAAGTCGGCGATAAGTTCAAATTTAATAGAATTTATCTCGTATACATCTCACGTAAAAAGAATTTTAGCAACAGTCCCAATTGTATTCTCAGGTTTAAAAGATCCCACTACACAATTCCATCCGCAAGTTTCGAAAACTTTTAGCGGAAAATCATGGAAGCACATTAGTAGCGGGCAACATCATACGATCGCATTGGATGACGCCGGTCAAGTTTTCGTTATGGGCCGTAAAGAGTACGGTCGACTAGGCCTAGGATCCGATTGTACGGATGCAACAGAATTGGCGCCAGTTCCGGCTTTAAGTTCGATAAAATGCGTTGACGTTGCTGCGGGTAGCGCACAATCTTTTGCTGTTACGGAGACCGGTATATTTAATTGAGCTATTAAATTCGAATTGATCGTTGCTTTTTCGTGTTAACGTAAACAATGAACTTTCGATTTTGCAGGAGAAGCGTATGCATGGGGCATGGGATCGAGTGGACAATTGGGCATCGGTTCGGAAGATGATGCCGAGGAACCGAAACTAATCAGAGGAAAGCAATTAGAAGGAAAATCGGTGATACGAGTGGCGGGCGGTGGCCAACACTCAGTGTTCTTAGCTACGACGCATCCGGTGAAAGAGAAGACTGCGGGTTAATTATGAAATAAAAATAAAAGAAAAAGAAAAGAGAAAATAATATGAAAGTACCTGAGATACGTGGCACGGAGGTATAAGAAAAATTGTGCTAGAAGAGTGGCATCAAAGTGCGATTACCGAAAACATTTGGGCGGTATACCGAAAATTCAATTACAACAACACATTTCCATTTGTATATAATTTTTGACAAAAAATTACGCCCCTGCTCTTGGGATACTTAATTGATGCATGATCTATTATTTTTTCTACTTATCATTGTGTGTTACATCAAAAAATAAACGTTTTTCTACAATTCCGCTGGACACATGCCTCACCACCAATCATCGTTACACGAACAAGGTTACAAAGTTAACGGTATATTTCTCGATTTTGTACTTGAGTACAGAAACTGTGACAATCAGGACTTATGACGTCGATAACTCATACCAATACAACCAAGGACTATCCGAATGCTCGAACTTCCAGTGAAATAAATGCAAATGGAGAAAGTTAACGATTCTTTTAAAAGTGCCTATACGCTATTGTATTTAGGTAGCCTTTGGTGATTCTGCAGTCGCACTCTTCATTAAACCCTCTTCCTCAACGGTAAGCTGGGTAAGTTTCTTTCCGATGCGTTCGTGCACGTCCAAGTATTTGGCGATACACCGGTCCAAACAGAGAGACTCTCCTTTGCTCAAATCTGGCTCACCATACTTTGGTGGGATACACTTTCTGTGACAGGCTGATGTCATACGGTTGTACATATCTGACATCATTTCGATCTCCAGATCTTGCACCATTTTCAACTTCTCATCGTCGAGTTGTGGTAATGCCATTTTTCCCTTTATCGAATCGTACGGTTCTCAAAATAGATACTTATTTCACAATATCGGTTTCTTGCATACGCTGCCGCGTTAGCATATTCTTATATCTGGTCTTGTTAACTTGTTCTTTCGTCAAGGTAAAGCAATAGAGGCCGATTGCAGTTGAAGTCAGCCTGGAAGAATCACTGGCAATTATATACTACACGTGACTGATTCCAATCCTCCGAAAGTCATCCTTACGTACAAATTGTAGTGTAAAGATTTGTGAGAATGAAAAATTCCGAGTTCTCGTAATCTAACACTTATATTGTAGTCGGTTAAATATGAGATAGTCATTTCCGAATGTGAGAAAATGATTCACCCACCTACCATCCAATTGCTATTTTTTGAAATGTTGTCAATTGCATGCCGCTCAATAAGATCCAAGAAAAACGCTTCCTTTCGCACTACCTATCTGACCGCATGTTATCATGGCCCATTACTTAACGCTGATCGCTGATCACGGAGTAGGAGGAAGACTGCGTGGACTGCGTTCCGAAACGAACACGTTTAGTGTCATTGTGCCATTGCTTTGGTCGAAATCCTGAAAGAAATTCGACGAAAACACAATATTTCATGCTAAAGATCGACAAAGTGTGCAACCTTGTGGAGAATTCTCGTAGATTCCAAATTAAATTTATATGCACAATATTTATAAATATTGCGATGCCGTGCTTCGTCGTGCTGCGCGACCTTGGGGAGTAGTGGAAGATGGTTCTTCTAAATGAGTCCGACTGTTTCATGACAAAAGAGATCGAGTAACGTCAAGTAACGTAAATACAGCGCAAAACGAATTCTGACGGAATTTTGATAATTGTCACGTATCGCAAGTAGGTTTGAAATTGATTGCATTGACACTCATGGCCCTATTCGAGAATCCTTAAAGGTAAAGTTACAATTGATTTCAAAGTAGCATGCGATGCATTCTGAGAATGCGAAATCACATAGAGTAGGAAGTAGAGAGAGTACGTTCATAAAGCAACCAGTCCATTTTACCGATACTGAACTTGTTGTACTTGATTCCAATGGCATTGTAAGTCTTATTCCGCACTCGTTTATCGAGACTCTCTGTCCAATATATCCTTCCAATACAAGAATGGTATGACAATATTGCACTGTAATCGCACGAATTGAAGAACGTTATAAAAATGCCTTTATATCGACTAAACTACTCGGCACACACCGTCACCATGCCGTGGAAGTCGTTCGTCAGAGAAACAGGAGACGTCAATGAGAAAATAGCCAAGAAAGAGAAACATCGTGTGCAAATCGAAGGAAACAGTGCCAGAGCTGTCTACGAAGAGATAATAAAGCAAGATTACAATACGCATTCTAAGCAGGAAGTGTCCAAGTCTCAGAAAAAGTATACCCAAAGTGGCCCAGTTGTAAACTTACCTACCAGCGATATACAGACACTGAAAACAGAATCGACGAAGAAAGGTTTGATCCAGCCTAACATTAATGCTATACTGAAAGCGGTAGAACAAAAGGATCTGAAATATTTATTGGAGCACGTTACTGCTGAGAACGTAAATTCCAAAGATGAGTTTGGTTGGACACCCTTGATGTCAGCAGCTTACTCTGGCCACATAGAAATTATAGAATTCTTATTGCGCATCGGAGCTAACAGAAAGATCAGAGACCGATCGGGATACACGGCTGCACAATTGGCTCTCAAAAGGAATTACTTGACGGTGGTTGCTTTGCTCAAAAGAAAAACAGAGTTTAACAATGTCAAAACTGTGTTGGACAATACCGAAGAAACCAAAAAAACAAGTTTGGAGCGTACAGAGTACCCTTCCTCCTATAAAGACTCGAGGCCATCCTCAAAGAAATCTGGCACAGAGAAAAGGGATAATAATCAAGGGAATAAGGAGTCTCAAAAGAATGTTGGATTTTATTGCGAAGTCTGTGACGCTACCTTTTATCATGCGTCTCCTAAGAGTCATCTGTCGTCCACTCTTCACATTTTCAATACTAAGCCCAATGTCTCCAATACTATGTATGGTATCGCGAAGCACACTAAGGGATACCAGATGCTTTTAAATACTGGATGGGACGAACAAGGAGGCTTGGGCCCTTCTGGCAAAGGAATCAAGTATCCCGTTAAGACATACTTAAAGGTGGACAGAAAGGGATTTGGCCAGCCAATTGACAAAGAACCAAGAGTAACACATTTCAAGGCAGGAGACACAAAGGCTGTCAGTAATTTTAAATTGGCCAAGCAAAAAGGTTTAAGGAAAAACGACCGAGAAAGGTTACTCAGCATAGAGGCTAGAAAGGAAAGAGCATTGCGTATTGCTTTATCTTAGATCGATCACTGACAGATTTCTATGTTTCTATCCGTTGTTCAGAGATTGAATTAGCAATGATTGCTTTTTCACCACATATTAGCTATATGAATCTGTAAGTGAAATATATATATATATATATATATATTCTTGTATTTTACTATGATGTTGTGGGCATTCATTTTCAGGATTAAATGAAATTGATATCAAGCGTTGAGACTGTATCCAAAATCCTGTGAAACTTTGCTTACAGATGGATAATAGGCAAAAACAGATACTACAACACTTGCAACAAGTCGAAGAGAAAGCAGGAGAGATTTTGACTGATAGACAAGAAATAATTGCTCTGGATAGAAGGAGAAACGATGACAGAGTTGGCATGAGGCAATTGCAAAAAGTTTCTTGCAAAAAAGCCTGGACTACTGTGGGACCATTGCTGATTAAATTGCCATCCGAAAGAGTGACAGACCTACTTGAAAAAGGTAATGGAATGTCCTGTGAGTCTAATAACTGGCATACGTTGTACCAAACGTGTTCCATTGGTTTGTACCTTCTTATTGTCTCGCAGATCAACAGGAATGTAGTATTGAGATTAGCAAATTAAGGAGCGATTTAAAGATTAAGGTGAACGAATTGCGTGACTTGGAACTCAATCCACCAGTACCAGGATTGATGTTAAAACCTATGACTCACAAAGAAATGTCTGCTATGAAACATGCTCTTGGCCAAGATTCTTAATTGTACATATACTTCATAGGAAGAGCTGCTGCACTGGTCCAAGAAGACTGCCCCTTAAATTATTTAATTTTTGCCATGCTCTTTCCAAATTATGTCTAAGAATATGTCCTTGTGTATTACATTGTTATAGATATATAAAACTGTTTTTCATACAAAATATGTATTTTTTTTCTTCATTTAAAAGTACATATAGTTAACTGAAAGTCGTGTAACCTAACCTCTACAAGCAAGAGAGAAAGGCATCACAACTGTCAAAACGAGGTACGTTCATGGTACGATCAAGTTCACGACCATTCACGACTCGCAAACCTTCAAACTGCGTCGAATGTCCCACGTGCGCGTTCATCGTGTTGTTCACGGTGTCGTATAAACCAGGATAAACCGCCACGAATTTCTTGCAAGCGCAAACGAAGTTAATAATTAATAAACAGTGCAAATTATGGGGACGCGCGAAATTATTACTCTACAGTTTGGTCATTATGCGAATTTCGTCGGTGCGCACTGGTGGAATTTACAAGTATGTAAATTTAAGCGTACTCATCGAAATAATTTTCTTATACATTAACAATAACAATTGATATTTTTACTTTATGCACACAAGGAGTCCAATTTTTCTTATGATCCTGCCAATCCATCGGAGTTGAATTCCGAGGTGCTGTATCGACAGGGAGAAAATATAAAGGTGTGCAACAAGTCTCCAGTTGGAATTATAATTACATCGAGGATGTTTGAAATTGACTGAATTTAACCTTTTAGTATTCTTTCAGGGAGAAGTCACATTTACCCCAAGGCTTTTGCTGGTGGATTTGAAGGGTTCCTTAGGGTATCTTAAACAAGAAGGGACATTATACGATTCTGAGTCTGAGCACCGGAAGGCAGAACTAAATGAACTCTGGCACGACGACCGGGTGCTAATCGAGAAAGAAGAACCTGCTGCTAAGCCTGAGTTTATAAAAGCTTTGGACGAATGCAGTACTACAGAGAAATCGTTCTACTTTGAAAATCTAGTCAAATCTTGGGTAGATTACTTAGTGCCAAGATTCCATCCCAGGACAGTAAATGTTGTCAACGCTTACACCCATGGCTCTACCAGTCAGCCATTCGACACATATACTTATGGGAGAACGTTGTGGGCTACGGAGCAGTTCTCGGATGACTTTGAGAACAGAATAAGAAGCTACGTCGAGGAGTGTGACCTGATGCAAGGATTTCAGGTACGGTAGCAGCAGCCACACACGTTCGTGGCTTTCTATCCTAGTGAAGGATGAAAATGACTTCAACAGCAATAATTTTGGAACGGTAGGTGATTCTAGATTCGACGGATGGATTTGCTGGCTTGGGAACCTCTTGCGTTGAACACTTATACGACGAATATGGAAAGAGCATACTGTCCTTTCCTTGTATCGATAGCCAGCCGACCGAACCCTCTAGATCTGACTTAGCGAAAGCAATCAACACTGCCCTTTGTTGGCAACATCTTGGAGAATCAGCTTCTCTCTATAGTCCGCTGTGCTGCGGTAATACGGGATGGCTCCAACCTGGAGACGCTCGTAGATTCGAACACTTAGATTTCGACCGCGCGTTGCCTTATCACAGTAGTGCACTACTAGCGACTGCCTTAGACACTCTATCTATGAGATACCGGCAGAAGGAATACCCAAACGCCGTTTTGTCCGATCTCTGTGCCGACTTAAATAAATTTGGTCGGAAAGGTGTTGCGACCAGTCTCTCTCTACCATTTCCAATGAAATCGAACATGGACTTGATCGACGTCCTCGACGAGTTTGATGGTCCCTTATGGACGTCGTTGACTCCGAGTTGCGACATACCGATGGACAGGAATGCACAGAGTATCTGCTTAAGAGGAATACCGGAAGACCGTCTGAAAAGACCCCTGCCGGATGCGATCAAGCAAAGGTCCAAACCAGCATACAAATGCTCGACAGTGCACGAAATGATGAGCCTTTATCTGGCTTGCAATTGTCATGCATCGGCTACCTATTTGGCGAATATTAAAGCTCCGCTTAAAATTAAGGACCCTTATCCGCGCATCTTTACCAAAAATGTGTTGGAAACTGGTGAGATTGCTCTGTGGCCTGCTGCAACCCGTAAGCAACGAATCATGCATATTGCTCTTGCTGCATACCCCCTTCCTCGTATAACTATTAATACTTTATACAAATCCTGTTTTATAGACGTCGAGTCCGTGCCGGTGATGGGTGGCTTGCACAGCGGAAATACTCTTTCCGCGATGTACGAGTCGTTGCACAAGCAAGCGAGCAAGGTAAGAAGTATCAAAAAGTTCCACGCTTTTATGGATTCCGGCTTGGAGGAAGATGAATTTAAAGAGTCTCTCGAGCATCTGCTCGATTGCAAGGAATCCTTCGAAGACCGCTATATATAGGCAATAAAATTTTCGACTATCAAGCGTGTCTTTTTTTTTTTTATTATTACAACCCCCTTTGGTCCTGTGATTTCCAATAAAGTAGACAGAAACCTTGTATTTCTAAATATTCGGGACGAATAAACGAGAAGACACAGTTGGGAAATAGTTAACCGAAGGATCGTTATTAGTGGGAGTGGCAGTGGGACACACCCTGATTATTAGAATTCGTATTGAACACCGAGGGTAGTCGACGGACTCAGTCCACAGTTTGATCCACGAATGAAACACCACGCGAAACCCTTCCTTTTGTACCGAATGTGCAACTTGATCTATCTATTTACGTAAAGTCCGTAATACGAAGAGGACTTTGAATTCTACTGAGAACATGGGAAATAAGGTAGCTACGTTCTCGGAAGAGCAACTAGAAGATTACCAGGATTGCACTTTCTTCACTCGCAAGGAGATTCTGAGGTATTCGATCATCCATTCTTTGGCTGACAACGAGTGGCACGGATCGCATGTGCGTGTTCGAGAAATCCACTTTTTCGCAGAATATTCAAACGTTTTCGCGAAATGGGCGATCCTGGGATGGTTCCACGTACCATGACCGCTCAACAGGCATCTTCCCTGCGCTTACCCCTCGCATATTTAGCCCGTATTCCCGAACTGAAGGTCCCGAGTTTTCGTAATTATTAGCGATATTTAACGCTCCAACGGAGCTGCAGGTACCCACGGTTGAATGTCTTACGAAATAGTGAAAGATAGATATATTGTAGGAGAACCCTTTCAGACAACGCATTTCGGAGGTATTCACTCAGCGTCAAGAGGCGACGACGAATCAAGGTGGATCGCAAACCGAGGGAATTTGCTTCGAAGAGTTTCTCGAAATGATGTCCGTCTTCTCCGAACAGGCACCGCGCGACTTGAAAGTTTTTTACGCCTTCAAGATTTATGGTATGGATGATTTTGACCTGACGAAATCGGTGGCAGGAAACGACTGTGAGAGCCGTTGTAACACATCTCTGGCAACTGAATTCTCGAGTAGTACAGTACTAGAATTAATTCGAGTGCGCATATTAAATCGAATCGGGGATAATCGGCGGAATTGGAAGTGTTCTCATGGTCGTTTGTGGCTAAAGAGATACGTAGAAACCGTCCACGAAGATGAAGGGTGTGCGAACATAATGCGAAGGCCCGGTAATTTTCTGTGAATAGATTTCGACGAGGATGGGGTGTTGGGTCTGAGTGATTTAGAACGCACCTGTCGGCAGCTGGTTCAAGGTGGGCTCAGCGCCGAGGAGGTGGCCACCGTTTGCCGAAAAGTTCTCGAGGAAAGCGACATCGACGGCGACGGTGCTCTTTCCTATTTGGAGTTTGAGCACGTCATAACCAGAGCTTCGGACTTCATGGCAACATTCCATATAAGGATCTGAATTTCTCCTACAACTGTCGCCTCTAATAAAGTCTCTTTCCCTATGTATCCCCGTCCGCGAGCGATCTGCCTAACCGGCCTAACGCCAAGTCAACGTCAAGTCAACGTCAAGTCAACGTTAAGTCAACGGCAAGCCAGTCATTGGGACGACGCGACGGCCGAAAATCAAGGCCGTCCAAATCGATCCTCGGAGCAACCACGAGGAGCATTAATTCGGCAAAAAGGATCGAGCAGCATCGCATTTCAATTGCGAAGCGAGTTCTCTCCCCTTCGGATCTTGGACTGGCCGGTGCAAGGTGGTGGTAGTAGTGGTAGTAGTAAGTCCGCGTTGGGTAGCCCGTGGCGTGGTGGTTGGGACATCTTAAAAAGCGGTCGAAATCGGAGATACCGGGTTGCCCGGTCGCCACCGCCGCGCCGGCCCGGTCCGTCACGGACCTCGCTGGACCTCGGTGGACCTCGGCGGGCCTCGGCGGACCTCGGTCAGTTATAGTTGGCGGCACGGCGCGGTAACTAACCGAGTCTTCGGACCAAGGCCATCCGGTCACTTCCCGCTCTCCACCCCCCAGCCGGCCTCTTTGCCAGCCTCTTTGCCAGCCTCTTTGCCTGCTCTTCGCCTGCTCTTCGGCTCCTACCTCGGCGTACCACACCGCAGTGCTGCAGTGCCGACCCTCTTTCTCTCTTTAACATCTGGCTCTCCTTCTTTAACGTGGCCTCCACCTATGCACTGCTCGTCGCCGTGTCCGTACCCCGGTTCCTCTTTGCTCTCCACTTCACCCTAGTGGCTCTGCCTCGAGCATCGACGACGCCTCCTCCGCTTTCCCTTCCGTTCCCTTCCGCCCCGTGCACCTCCGGCACGGGCTCCCCTTCGCTCGCGAGACTCTTCCCCTGGCGAACGCGCTCGACCAACCAACCAACCGCCAACCTGGAGAACGGAACACCCGAACGATCACGGGTGGTGATCCGAAGAAAGGAATCGGGAGGAATCGAAAGAACCGGAGGAAGCCATCGTGGTGGCTCGTAGAGTCGTAGAGGTTCAAGAGGAGAGAGAAAGGGCGAGCGAAGCGAGCGACCGAATCAAAGACGGAAGGGAGGAGGAAATGGAAAGAGACTGGCGGGTGGAAGCAGGCAAAGGAAGAAGAGAGGGTGGATTCAAAGTTGACCTTACGATGCCGAGGCATGCGAGACGTTCTTTCAAGGAAGATTGTTCTCTCGAAGGTTCCTTGGCCCCTGTGGGCGCAACCCTTGCGCGATGACGCGAGGAAATTTCGATGGCGGCGGTGAAACGTGGCTCTCACTCTCCCCTGGGTTCCGTACCTGGTTCTACCTCGGTTCTCCCTCGGTTCTTTTTCCTCGGCTCTCGATGCTTCCAGCTCGAGCCTCGACCTTACGCGATCCGTTAGTGCCCTGTACACGAAAGCGCGTCTCGTCGCGTGTAACGTAAGTCACGGTGGCACCATGAAAAAAGACCGCTCGAAACTCGCGTCAAGCTTTCGGGCTCCGGCGAAACCAGAGACCCGAATATTTCGTCCTTCTTTTAGCGCGGCACCGCTGCCACCGACAGCCAAGTAACCGCCGAGTCCACCGTCGAGTCCACCGTCGAGTCCACCGTCGAGTCAAAAGGCTCGGGAGCTAACACTCGACGGGAATTTGCACTGTTGAAAGTGCGATTGCAAAGCAAATGTGGGTATAAGCTTTGAAATTACACCCGAAACTGCCCGAAACTGCCCGAAATAGCCTATTGTATAGCTGACCGGCGAACTCTGACAAAAGTGCGGTTCAGGAAACGAAATAGCCGACAGATTGAGGTTCGAAGCGAAAATTTTCCGGAAGGCGGACAGGCTGGCATTAGAAGCGAAAAACAGGATTGAGACGGTGGGTCGCTGTAGTCAGTATAGTCGAAATAATATTGGCGGTATTCTGGTTCTGGCCACGTATCCTAGTGGTTCGTAAGGAGGCGAGAGCTCGTATATAGAGAAGCAACGTCTACCAAAGAGGGGCAGGAAGGGTTTCAAGGAGCCGGTTGGCCAACGGAATGTGGCTTGACCGGCCAAGCATCCCCCGCCCCGCCCCCTCCACCATGGATCATCGGGACCGAGAGACCAGGGGAGCGAGAGAGAAGAGTCAGATAGAGGACTGGACCAACTGCCTTTGGCTCCTAATGGGCCCCATTGGGGTGCTCGAATATTCTTTCGCTATCTCAAACATCTCCCTGAGATTCGTAATCCAACCGAGTACCTTTTCTCAGTGCACTGTCCAGTAGGCAATACCGGCTCTTAACTTGACTCCATCTTTCCCCGAAGACCCAAAATTAATCGTTCCTTTAATCGTTCGGACTTCCACGTCGGCTTGGATGTCCGCTTCGACGAGTTGCAACCCCCTTCGCAATGCCTCGAATCATTCGGATGCTCTAAGTCAAGACTTGCGACTAATTCAAGGGTAAGATGATTCCTCGGTGAATTGGAATCGGCGCACTGAAATCAGAGCTAAATACCACGGTGAACTCTGTACGGGTCTCGTGAACCTTGAAACCGTCTACGTTGGCGCGACATCTGCGCAGAGTACCGTGCTTCTAACACGAAACGATCAGCCGGTACGGCACATTGAATAAAATACCAGTATGACGGTACTGAAAGACGTTTCGCAACTGGTCTTGGGCCGGTGGATCAGCTTTCTGCTCGAGTACCACCTAAATTTATTCCACGAACGTTCCGTGCATTCGAAAGTCTCGGTACCATCCGCTGAATATTACGTGATTTTCGCAGTTTTTGGCGAAGACAACGGCTCTGAAAGTGGAATCAGCTCGGGGCATTGCTTTCCCTTGTCCCTCGTGAGTGAGTTCCTCAATGTTCTCGGTGGATCGAGTGAAAATGAGCAAGCGGCACGTGGCGCTTGATTACCAGGTCCAATCTCGACTGCAGAAACTTGTCGCGAATCATCGATGAAGATTGCCCCGCGATTTGCTCGAAGAATCTCTCGCACATTGGTCGCACATTGCTCGCGCACTGCTCACCGAGGCACGAACCTCTTCGCGGTTTTCCTCCGATAAAAAATCCCAAGTATCGGCGTACCAGCGTTGGCTCGCGTGCGAGCGTGACACGCGCAGACGGGCCTCGGCGAATATTTGTACAACAACTCACGTTCCCCGTATCAACAAACAAACTGCATACAGTGGCATACGCGCGAACCACTAGTTTGCATTTGCTTGCAGTGTGCTCTCGCCGAGCCGACCGATTCCCTCGCTAATTTTCAAGTCGGCCACGACGATTCTCTCGATCGTTTCCGATAAATCTTATTAAAGGCATCTTACCGGCCATTTCTCCGTAATTTGTTCCCCCGATAGCGACACGTGCCCAAGGAAGATGGGGCATTGGATGATCGGATAAGCCAAGTTCAGCTCGAAAGTGGCTGCTCGAGGAACATAGTAGCTGCAATGTAGTCGTCGCTCGATGTAAATCAGAGCCCAGGATGGTGCACGCTTACGAAACCCTGGAACGAGCTACATATTGCTACTGACTAGAGTCACTAGAGACTAAAACGTTCCGAATGGTCCGATTCCCTGAGAAAGCAAACCCGGGATTTTCTCAAAACTTGGCTCGATCCCTTTTAATCGTTTAATCGGACTTTTGATCTGTTCACCTAGTAATTTTTCATATTTGGTTCCGATTTCACCGCCGTTCGCGATCGATATACATACATATAGATAGGTAGGACTTGTAGCGCGAAGAAGAGAGTAACCCCGGTTATATTGACTGCCGCTGGCGCGCGCGGCATCGCGGGCATAATATTATCGCGGAAGAGGCCAGGAGGTATCCGTTACGGGGGACAGTGATCGATGCCGAGCCGCTCGAGAAAACCAGCCTCGTTAACGCTAGATCTCACGAAAACGCTCGGATACAATTACGATTTATCGTCGGAGCATCCGAGAGGACCTCGAGACGCGCAGCTCCTTTTCACCGGTTGGTTCGGCGATCGCGACCCCCCGAACAAGTAAGTAGAACGGGGCGCGTCCGTGAATTTCTAAAGGTCACTGACGTCCCGAGGCGTAGTCACTGGCTAATTCAGTGTCGCAACGTACAATAAAAGAAACGAGTCTCGCTCGGAGTATCGGTGTATCTCGTTGCTACCGGCACCGAAAGAGTCGAACGCTCGAACGATAGATCGGGATCAAGAGGGATTTTTCTAGCAGAGGCGCCGCCAATACGAGTGTCGAGGCCACCTAATTGCTCGATCCAATTACGCGGGATTCCGCCGGGGAGTACCTGAAAACTACTCGACCAGCAAGAGGAATGGGACAGCCGTGCCGATTTAACGAGCTCCCGCGAAGCCTCGAGAGAGTCTGCGAGTGACGGTAGATGCCGACGTTTCGATTTAATCGAGCACACCGCTCTCCGCGCCATGGCATGCTATGCCATCGCCATACCATCGCCATACCATCGCCATGCCATGCCGCTGCTCCTCGGCCGCGAAACCGGCTTCCTCCCTATCAAGCTGCCTATTGTGTTCCCCGAAAAGGATAGCCCTTCCCAAACGCTGCCACCGCGAGCGCAGGCCACAACCGCCAGTGCCGACGTTCGATTCGATTTTCGTGCGACCCTAAACCCACTCGCAATTGGAATCGAGAGGGAGAAGAAGAGCTTTTGCGCCTAGTACCTTCGTACATACATTGCAAGTACGTTCTCTCGCATAAAGTCAAGCGGCAGCAACGTTTTCCAAGCGAGGAGAGAGTTCGGCTGGGGAGAAGAATAAGGTGAAGGAGGCAGAAGAACTAGAGACAGAAGGCGGCGTGGAAGAAAGGAGTCAAAGAGGGAGAAGGTGGATAAGGGCGCGATGAGGAGAACGATGTGGATGAGGCTCAAGCCGAAGCCCAGCGGGAGAAGGTAAAATGCTCCTCTCGTCTACTCTCTCGCTCCCTCGGTGGGATTGTCGACGAGGTCCAGACCCGGCTCCATCTGCATAACCGGTATATACCGGCAACGTGGACTGGCACGAAGGCAGAATCGAGCGTGTCCTCGGTACGTTATATCGCTCGAGACTCGTCCTCGTGGGTAGGTAGATACTGGTACTATGTAGGTAGGTAGGTACGATGCATACTCGAGAGAAATGTTCGCGGGAGAGACTAGACGTCGGGATTGGAGGGTCTCACAATCAGCTGGGCGTCCAGTCCCATTGGAAAGGAAGAGAAATCGAGCGAGAGCAGTCCAAGATTTAAAGCCAAAGCCAGAGGCGAAGGCGAAGGCAAAGGCAAAGGCAAAGGCAAAGGCAAAGGCAAAGGCAAAGGCAAAGGCAAAGGCAAAGGCAAAGGCAAAGGCAAAGGCAAAGGCAAAGGCAAAGGCAAAGGCGAAGGCGAAGGCAAAGCCAAGTTCAGAGAGGGTGGGCAGCACGGCATCGCACGAAAGAGAGGGAGAGAGAGTTCCCGCGAGATCGAGCACACGGAGCAGCGGGTGGAAGGAAGGGGCCGCGGTGCGGCGCGTCGCAGCACAACCAGCAAACCCGGCGAAACTGGTCGAGAGAAAAGCGTAGGCGCGAGTACTCGCCGACCGATGACATCATCGATGTTCTGCCTCGAGTCATTCTCCTGACAGAAGCCTGGCTCTCGAGAAACTCTCCGGAGGACGTTCCTGTTTCTCCGATCGTCTCGATTTTTCTTCCAGCGGCCAACCATCTTCCGCGCGCATGCCACGCTCCCACTCACTGATTCTGATGTACACCGTTCTACACCGCTCTCTCACTCTCTCGATTCGTTGCCTGTCGCGTACAATCTGCTCGAGCTCCGCGCTTCTCGCGTGAATCCGAATTAACGAAAGAGAGCAAACTGCACGAGGATAGACTCAACAGAATAGCAACGGAGGAAGAATCGAGAAGTGGAGATACTTTCGGATAGGATTATCGGTCGGACAAAAATCTCATTACTTGTCTAGTCTGCTCGGAGACTTCGATACCTGCAGCCCGCAACCGCAATGTCGGGTTCTCACCAACGCGACACGCTCGACCACCATTTTCGCGGGTGCCGGAGCAAACTTTGCGGGGTCTAAATGCCCGATAAGACTCGGCGAATCACCATGGAAACCATATCACCATGCTCATTTATTATCGAACCGAGTCGAGTCGAGTCGAGGGATGAAGCCATTAGCTCAATGGGAAATTAGCCTTTCAAATGTTGATACGTACCGTATAGAAATGCGAGGTCGCGGCGCGTGAAAGCGCTCGAGGAAAAACATTCTTTTGTCACTCCGGTGACAAGCGGATGTATCATTAACGTGGCCTGATTCTACTGGCGGAATGGTACTAACGATATTGGAATTGCTCGAGAAGATCCCGACGTATTGTGGCGGGAAAAAATCATTAGTTGGAAAAGCGTAGTTTCGACTGCGGTGAAGATTGTTGGGACCGAAGGGTCGCCTTTCGGAGCTCTACCTGCGTCAGGGGCTAATCGATGGAACGGCTGCACAAAAGTAGGGGAGCGCTTAGAAGGACGCCGGTCCTAATGGTGCATCCGCTGGAAAAATATCAGCTCCCCACTCGGAGGTACAAGACCTGCCCACCAACTATAATTGTACATTGTATTTCCTCGGAGACTTGGAATCATTGGTGAAACTTGTCTCGGGAGCTTTCTCCAAAATCTCACGAGGGACCTTGCAATCGCCAGTTATCTCCGATCGATGCACAAGGAATTTCAACCAAGAATCAAAAACCGAGTGTGGTGCACGAGATTTGTGCCGTGGGTCTCACGGGCGGGGGCCGAGACAGCCATAAACTCGGTTCGAAGCTCGCCACGGATTCATGGGGGTTCTGGCTAGGTTTTTCTTTCCACGGGGGCCAGGCAGGTGCGAAGCGATTTCTATAGTTCTTACCTGGTAACGGTTGTCCTTCCTGCCTGCCAACCGTCCACACAGCCGGCACGGCGGCTTTGCCAAAATTCGATTTTCCCCTCGTTTCTTTTCCCCGCAAGGAAAAAAGTCTCCGACGGCGACAGGAATGCATCTGTCGATCACAATGCTCTTGCGCTTGATTTTCGCGAAATCGGTACGATCGGCGTGGTTGGCGAGGATGGTCTCACGGCACGTGGGCACGTGAATATCTGTATCTACAGAGTGATATAAAAAAAAAGGAGTACGTTAACACGGGGCGACGAGACGAGAGGTATCGGCGAAAGGCAGAAGGCTGCTTGAAATAATAAAAAGTCAGGTGCGTACAAGGAAAACCGGAGGAACGCCGAAGCAAGGACGATGCACATCCGGCGGAAGTCGAAGGGCGTCAGCTCGTGACGCCAACGCAGGGCTTCCAGGCTCTGAGGGCTGAATTGCCTTTGTACCTAGACGGATCCAGGCAAGCCAGCAGAACCGGGATATAACAGTACCGATGCTCCAAAAGGATTATCCTCTCTGCTACACAATGAAAATCGTCCTTGACCGAGCAACAGCGGTCCTGAAGTTTCAATTGCGGCTTTAACGAACAATCTTTCCTTCCATGAAACCTTGTCAACCTGCCGACCGGAGCTCCTTCGAGAGACCGAATACCTGTTCGCTGCCCGAGGGAAATAAATCTACAAGTTTAGCCCAACGTTGGCGAAGGAATTTGACGAATCTCTAATTTACCAACAATGTAATTCACGACCATTTCGCGAACCATTAATTGCCGAGAGGTTTATGGTTTCCAACGAAGTAGCTGTACCTCAGGCACGAAGTAACTCGCCTCGAGTAAGAAGCGATAGAACATCTTCCGAATTAGAGTGGATTGGACATTATCAAGGACAAAGAGCAAATATATCTGCAAAAGTAGACAAAGAAGGTACATTCTCACGAGGAAAGTTCTCGCGTGAGTCATGGAGCCAATGTCGGGCTCGACCTTCAAGATCCTGGCGCTGAGACCCGCGCCGCGCCGCGACGCGCCGCGCGCCGGGCCGATACGCGTGCAAAATTTCATTCACGTAAGCGTCACGTACGGCCCGACACTGCAATAACATTTCGCAAATAAGTAGGCATTCGACTCGCCCCGGGCTTCACCGCCTTGGCCCTCTAACCCTCCGCCGCGCTTGGTCGGCGAACCTTTGCAAAAAGAGGATCAATCGGCCAATGCTCGAAAAACCAATGAATATGAAATTTCTTCCGATTTCTTCCGATTGAATTTCAAGTTGATTTTATTCTTCTCCCAGAACCTGTGCAGCTATGTATTCATGCTGCAGAATTACGTGACACGATATATTATAAATGAGTTCAAGTAACGGCGCCCGCGAGCAATTTCCACAGATTCTTTTCGATGTATAAGAATCGCATTACTGGTGGGATAATTCAAAATCTCTCTTCGAAGCGAATAGAAATGTTATCGTCATAAAATTCCGTAATATCGTTTTGGAGTTGAAAATAATCGTGAGTGTCGAATCTCAGGTATCAGAGGGTTCCACGCAGAGTGAGATTCCACTCTGATCGTGGACCCCGGCCACGTTGGAATTATGCTTATACATCGGCAAAGCGTGCACATACCATCCGTCACGGCGCTGCCTTTCCCACAAATGCCCACAAACTGGAAATGAATGACACGTTTAACCGAGACTTCCCAGGATTCACTTTCAGCGGACTGAGCCACGCTTTAGCTCCTTCTCCGCTCGGCCTTCTCTATTTTATCCTTTAACTCGCCTCGGCTCTCCGGTAGAAGAGAGAACGCGAGTTTCGCGATCAACCGCGAAACGCACTCGCCGCTCTATGTGCATACTCTATAAGAGTTACTTACGTACATCGCATACATGTATACGTGCATGCACGCTCGATTACCGGCTAAACTACACGCGCACGGCGAATCGCGTGTCGCAATTTTTCTGCGGTCGGAACAGTGCATCCGGGTCAAAGTATCGCTCAACCAGCCACGATTGCATTCCGTAACGCATTGCATCGTCCCTTGACCGCCCGCGCATCTTGCTAGGAAAAGCGAGGATCATCTTCCGCCAAGAGGTTCTATGTACATACATCTGTATGAAGCATATCTTGAAACCTTCTCGATTGTAGAGCACAGCTTCTCTTACCTATCTCTCACCTATACTCAAGGTTCCTAAAAGACTCTGAAACTTATCTTGCACCTACATCCAGATAGTTTCGACTATTCTAACACTCTGGAATGATTCATATTTCATTGATGGCGCGATGACTCTACGTTTTACTGTACTCGGCACGTGATGGGACTTGAAATGAATCCGAAATCCGAGAAAACGTAGTGATCATGAGTAATCGACGTGTGAGTAGCTTCGTGGATCCAGGTTTGGATCTAGAAAAATGGCACACGGGTCTCGATGAATTTGGAGAGTCACTATTTTGGTAAAGGTGCGATTTAGAAATTTTCTTCGGTCGGGGTTGCGGAGGATTTTCTTCGAAAAATGGGAGGACAGTGGGTACATACTACCTACGAGGCCGAGCCTTCACCTCGGTCATCCTGCACACGCACACGTTGGAGAGGACCTTACGAGAGAAGCGACGAGAGAAGCGACGAGAGCGGGAAAGAGAAGGAGGAGGGAGGAAAGACGAGGCCGACTAGTAGGGAAAGAGCAAGACACGTGGAATCGTGCGGAGGGTAGGCAAGAGGAAGAGCCAGTGAGAGAGACAAAGGCAGACAGGCAGGCAGGTAGGCAGGTAGGTAGGCAGGCAAGCAGGTAAAGAGGCAGGTAAGAAGGGAGAGAAAGAGGCGAAACGAGAAAGCGAAGGCGCGAGAGATCGGTAGAGGGGTCATTGGTTGTTCGTAGCGCGCTTAACGTATGGGAATCGTTATGGACCGACTATAGTCGCTGGAATGCGTCTTTTTTCCTTTTTGTGTCTCCTCGTATACCTGGCGGGCGGCTCTTGCACCGTCGTGGCTGACGCCGCGCCACCACGACTATCCCATCGCCATCATCCTCACTGTCGCGTCGTCCTTTACCGTCGTCCTTTACCGTCGTCCTTACCACTCAACGCTCACGCCACCGACCTCAATTCGTTCCTGCCACTGCAGTCTCTTCCTCGCCGCGCCGGGGAACCAAGTCACCAGGTAAGCTATCCTAATGTCGTCCAAGTATCGGTACCTACGACCATTGAGACATCGCCAGAGTCTTTCCGAATCGTATGATCCATTTGTAGTTGACTCGGTGAGATAACGATGATGCACCGATCAGAGGAACAAACGCGTCCTCCTGCGAGAGACTCGCAAGGGAAAGATGAGTGGGCGCCTATACTCGCGAAAACGAAGGACGAAGAAAGTTTGGCGCGCTCGAGAGAGGAATCCTGCGTGGTGGACTCGTTACCGGGGAAAGATACAGAAGCAGAGAGAGAGAGAGAGAGAGAGAGAGAGGAGAGAGGAGAAAGGGCGGCGAGACGGCGACGATGAAGAACGAATCGAGTGACTGGAGTTAGAGAGGAGAAGACGAAGAACCAGAAGAAGAGCCATGGTATTACCCAAACCCCGCGGTTCCTCTGAGAAAAAAGGAGAGCGACAAGCTCTTTCAACGGACAGAGAGAACGACGCGTCATGGTGAGCAGGTAATCGAAGCAAGAGCACGAATCTCGAGGTGGAGGAAGGAAAGGCAGAAAGGAGAAGACGGCGAGATACGTAGGCAGAAGTAAGTACTCTACAGGTAGTAGTCGAGCCTCACGGCACGGCGTAGAGGAAGGGAGAAGAGACGACGCGACGGTTCGGATCGGTGACGTCGGTCGCCGATTTGAACGGACCAATGGAGGCACGGATCGGAGCCCCAAGGAGTAGAGCCAGTTGAGGTGCGAGAGGTGCCGAAGGGGTTTGGAGGAGCTGCAGTACCGTCTCACAAGAGAGTAGCTAGCGGAGGCTGAAGCGAGGAAGTCGAGTACAAGTCCAACGGAGCGGCCGGGGGTCGTGGAAAAGAATCAGAAAAGGGTCTGGTCTCTCTCTCTCGTTCTCTCTTTCTCTCTCTCTCTCTCTCTCTCTTTCTCTCTGGTGGTGCTGCCGGCCCAGTCCAACAGGTCGGGTCCGGTGGGCACTCTCAAGGGTCGACATGGCGCGGTGTTCGTGTATCGAGGGGCAGTCGGTGGGAAGGGGCAGTATGGTAGGAACCTACCGACCGACGCGACGCGATGGGGTCTGGTGTAGTGGGGCGACATGGGGTCGGTGGGGGCAATGGTGGGGGCAATGGTGGGGCAAACCGAAAGGTGCGTGCGGCCCCGGACGTGGGGCGCGGGGCCAGTTGATCAGTGAGTGCGGTAGTGATCTCATCTCGTACCGCGCCAGGTGTGACTCCTCTTTTTCTCTCCCTCTCTCTTTTTCTCTCTCACGCACACGCACACAGTCTATCTTAGTCTGTCCTTTTCTTTTCGTCGCTCGCCGACGATCATCGTAGCCGCTTCTCTGTGCCATTGCAGCCAGTCGGAGACACCCCATTCCCGGACTTAAAATCCATCGTCTTTCCAGTACCAGGCCGGGGGTCACCATCTCTGTGGAAGCAACAGGTATGCCCTTTTCGCTTTACTACCTTCCCTCGAAGGAGACCGTTTTATCGTTCTGCATTTACCTTCGTGCATGATTCTCGTGCACGAGCGTAACTCACCTCTCCTTCTTTCGCTCGTTAGCATTGGATTTCTTTATCCGACTGCGATCTCACCCGCATGTTTCCCTCTCGCTTGCGATATTTGCTTGGTAAACGTAAGTGGAAGGTGCCGATAATCAGTTAGCGTCGCGCCAGACCTTCGTCGATCAACGTTACTCCAATCCCCGGTCAACGTGGCCGACAAGGTCGAGGCGCTCGACTGTTTCGATTACCGCGACCAGTCGAGACCCCCTCTTACACCTTGCATTCTCTTCTAATCTCGTAATTGGAGTGCTCTTATTCTTACCGCGAATTTCATCCTTTTCCCCAAAGTCTTTTCGCTCGGATCAGTTTCATTGCATGCACGCGCGCGCGCGCGCACGCACGCGTTATTCTTCCATCCTGGCGGGTCTCCGAGCCGCTTACCGATTCGCACCGTTTCGCGTGCGAATTTCCGCAGGCCTCCTAGCAACAGGTTATACCAACCTGCCGTGGAAAAACAAGCGGCATTCGAGCGGTCTTGCTTCCCGGCAAACCGGCGGCAATACATACACTCGTGCTCCGACCTTTCTTCCCATCGTACGTACGTACATATGTACTTGGTTTCCCGCGTTCTCGCGACTCGACCGCGAGTTACACGGCCAGAATATCGCGAATAACAGTCGCAACCTTTTGCAGGCGAAACGATTCAATATTGTAATATTGAAATTCATAAAAGTAGTTCTGGAAACTAGTTATCCTCCTTGTGATCGTTAACCTCCCACGACCGGTTTCACCGATCCCATCGCCGTCGGGTTTACTTATTCTACTTCGAAAAGAAAAAAAGTAAACAGGGAATATTGTGGGAGCTCTAATGAAGTGCGCCGGTTCAGGAGAGGTAACTTGAGAACCAAACGACAAATCCAACGTTCGCTTGGTCGGCTCTCGCTCAATTCTTGTCCTTGCAACTACTGGTTGCCTCCTCCGGATATTCTTTGGACCGGAGCAGGTTTTACGCACGATTCGAACGTTTCCTCTAGTTGTGAAAGGGCCGCCATCCACGACACAACGATCTCTTCTCCTCTCATTGTCAGTAATTCATTCGAGATCTTCGATGTTACCCTGCGATGTTACTGCCAGAACACACGCTGCCTTTGCGGAAATCTCTATCAGCAACGATCTTGAGGCCGCCTTGGCCGCTCTGTCGACTTACAAACGCATTCCGGCGAATGCATTCGAAATCTCCATGCTAGAGCGAGTCGCCGACAAATAGAATGCAGATGCAATACTTCCCGTGACTATCTCCATTTGCCGCGCGAAACGTCTTGCCTTTTGCGATCTTCCTCTCGAATTGCACAAGCGGAATCTGTTTACGCACTACGGGCTTCGGAACAGACTCCGAACAATAAAATATCTTCCATGTATCTGACCAGCGAGACAGAATTTCCACGAGCACCATGAATCGAATACTTGCTCTAAATTCCGCTTGAATTTCGCGAATGGGATCTATCTTGGCTATATCATGGCCAAGATCGTCTCGGTATTTAGTCCTACGCGGTTCAACGCTGATAAGATCCCCGAATGGAGGAGTAAAATTCTTTCGCGGCTAAAGAGAATTAAAACGTAGCCGATAACCACGTTTCGTGCGGTAACTCACCGCGTCAGACCAGCCTATCTATCTCGAGTGCTCGCAACAGCTGTGTTTGCACAAACTATCGGAAGTCGCGCTCGTACGACCGCGCCTGAGATGTGTTCGCGTTAGGAAATGGATTTGCCAGTCACGAGTAGCTTTCTTTCTTGGAGTAAATGTGCAGAATTCTTGACTCCAAGCCACGACTTAAGCACGGCAAGAAAATCCGGTTGGATCCGGTAATGATTTTGGGGACCGCCACCGGCGGGAAATTGGATTTTGGATTTACTTCGGTTGACCGGTACGGAAGAACCGGCGACCACTCCATTCCTGTTCGCTTTTCCTAAATTTCACTCAATAGGTAAATGGATGTATGTCGTCCTTCCATCTCATTCTTGGTGGACCTCTCGCAAATACTCGTAGAAACGCTTATAATAACGGTTGCTATACGAATGAGCAAATCGAAGGTCGGTTTATCGGTAGAAGATAGCTACGTACTTACATAGGTGTTTACCATAGACATACGGAATTAAGAGGTGAAAATCCCAAACTCCTACATCAGCAGCGAGAACTGCTTGGCGCCAGGAAAATTCGAAGGGGGTGAGCCGCACCCGAGAAAGTCGAACTTATCGCCAGATCGGTTACCATATCCGCAAGCAGGTTCAGAATAAATTGCGAGGCTCGCGGGTGAGGCATTGTTCTTCCAAATGGGACTTTTTTTTTTTACTTTCACTCGAGTGCGGCAAATGGAACACTCTTGTTTTACTAACGCGAAACGTCGCGCGCTGGTTTTTCCCAATGTTTCGAATGTTGTCGCGTTTTCAACTCTAGAGCCGAAGACGTTTGATTTATTCGGTAAATTATCTATCGCTCGCGTGCCAAGCGTACCTGACACCCCGTCTTCGAGGCCGAGATTCGATAAAGTATATGTAAACGTATTATATCTAAGAGCTCGGAGATATCGAACAACGATTTCTCTGTCGAATTCGGCGAAAGCTGTTATTAAGCCTCGTATAGAGGGATTTTTCACCCGGGTTCCTTATGCCATAAACCTCGGTTCGGGCCTTTTCGCAACCAAGTCAGGATATCGGTCGCGCTCGAGCGCGCGCTTGTTCGCCACACTGGGGTGGGGGGAAAGGTGAACTTGATGCTCGGTCTACACTCTACGGGAAAGCCGTTTGGAAATAAATCCAAGCATGCGCCCGCGCACACACCACTATATTCCAAGATCATAACTTTCTCCGAATGGAGCAGCAGCCACTTGCGAAATTCGGCCTGCCGAAAATCGGTAGAATTCGCGCGGAATTCTGATCGAGGACCGGATCCTTCGGTCGTAATCATTATCTTCTTGCAAGCCCAGTAGTCAATCGCAATCAGACGTTGGGAGAAGAAAATTGTCTAATCTTTGCAGCTGAGCGCGGTCCAAACCACGGCAGTGGCGCACTCATCTAGAATAGGATACATACCGAGAAACACGATGATACTCGGCTCGCACACGTGCTTCTAAATCGTAGGCGATTATGATGCAACTGCAGGTTTCGTAACGCTTCTGCGGAGTAAAACCCTGATGGTGTCCGTTAATACGGCAGCGTGTATATTTGTAATGTTCACCGCTTTCTCCTCGGCGGTCACAATCGCCCTCGGTCTAACGATAACGCTCGAGGGAGTTAAGGTTCAGCTCACTTTCCGTGAGCTTCCTGATTGATTCGAGACACCAAGCTGACGACAAGGACGAGTGTTCCTGGTTCGGGACTCCCGAGAACGGGCCTTGCCAGCTACTTTCACTCGAAAATGTCAATGACTATATTCTCCACTTTTCTACTCTTCGATCCACCCATAAATTTATCGAGTAGTTTGACAATGAATTCAAACCGTTTGTGTTTCCAAGTGTCTCGTTATTCAGACTTATCCTGCCTCTCGGATAGTCCGTAGGCGTTATATCAGATTTAATCCGCATAATTTCTTTTTTTGTTGCAGACTCGAACCGACGTTGCACCCTGGATAGATTGTATGCATCCTTCTTGCTTCCCCGTGGCGTAATCAAATGCAAGCGAAATCTTTGGGTCGCGGAAGAGGGCCCCCCGGAGCAGCGGTATTGAAAGAAGAGGATCTTGGCGCGGACATTTTCTTTGGTTATCTAGCTGTATGAGTATTATTCGACATCATAAAGCTAGGTTACCGGAGTTAAGCTCCTCGCCATATCAACTGCGACGATCTTTACGGTTTGGCGAAGACGATCCACACGATTCCCGAAACTTACTGGGGTGAACATCCTGAATACACTATAATGGCGACAACCGAATCCTAACGTCAGACTGATTCTCAGAAGAGAATGAGAGAATCCTCGAGTCGCATCTGCTAAGTTTATCATTGTAACATTTATGCAGATTTCAATGTAATTTGATAATAAAAATCGTTTGTACTATATTGATACTTTGCCAATAAAACAACGAAGGCCAACGGAACCCTGTCCCTCCAAGCACCGTACGACACCGTAGATTGTAGAAAGAAAGAAAACGTCTTCAGAAATGTACAGCAAAGATTTTTCGTATTCCGATCGTGCGTGAACCTACGGCTCGAGCATATCTAATTATTGTTAGTGTCACTGCATGCGTGACTAGTTTCTTGATAGAAATACAGAATTCACAATTGCGGCAATCGATCTTGCGGCTTTACCAGGTTTTACCAGCTGGCGTCTTACTGAAATTCAGAAACCTGCTAATCGATTCGTAGCAGCTTTGATATCTGCAAATTTCTAGAAATTAATCAGTCTTCGGGTCTCAGAATCTCAAAATGATTCTTATCTGACAATATTAAATTGGGAAAGAACTATTGTATATTATAAGAATCTTCCACGTCATGTACATTCGATGCATTATCTTGAGAGGAGACCAACAAAGGCAGGTTTGCACGCGCAGATTATTCTGGCAGTAAAACAACGCGAAATCGCGTTCCTAGAATTGATCATTTCCGGCTGCAGTTACGCGGATAATTGCGCTGCGAGCGAATAAATTTGCTGCGTTGACAGAGATTTGTAAAATGCAGAGAATTTATAATGAAAGAGGAGGCGCCACGTGCCGGACCCGATACCGATACGGTAGTACCGACCGTCTTTTGGCGGTTTATTGAAACCTAACGTAGCCTAGAACAGTCCCTAGTTACTATTAAGGCGGAAAACGATGATCACATTGATTACTGAACGTTACAGCCGAACGTTACATTTACCGAGCAGCATGACAAATCTCTTACAATTAGAACTGAAAATACGTGAGTTTTAGATTTTATTAATTAGTGATAAGAATATGACGACGGACGCCAGTCACTGTTGCGAAAGGAATCGGGTCTGGTTACTCATTGCCGGATGCTCGTATATGTTCCATGTATATTCCATGTACGTTGTTCCATATAAGTTAGAGAAATGAAAAGTCATTCGATACGCAAGATTCTCACAATCTGATTCACTTAATTTTTACCACGAAAGAGAATGATCTCATGGGGATTTCTGTTATAACAGAAATAAATTTGAAAAATCCGGCAGCCTTTCCTCTGACTATTTGGAATTTTCGCTCCATTTTCGGCTGTTGGCCCATATCGATCGGGCAAAAGCGCGACGAGACACATGCTGCCACTTGGGAATGATGCTGCGGATCATGGGATGAATTTTTGAAATGAGCCTCTCTCAGGGAAAGAGGAATAAATATCGCGTGAACAGCTAACATGAGTGTGCAGATTTCAAGGATTCTCTGCGTGTTTGCGCGGCTGTTGAATGACTAATTATTATCTGAATAGTTCGATAAACGAACGCCACTTTCGCACGCTAGTACATGGCGGAAGTACTCCGTTAGGGAAAAAAAAGATTGTCCAAATTTGGACTAGTAGATTTTCGAAATTCTCGGGGAGTTTGATCAAGCGAATGGAATCTGAGGATTTTTATAAAAGAATTCGTACCCTCCGATTTGGAATATAGTATCGACTTTTTCGATAATTCCTCAATCAATTTAAACTTTACCGGAAGCAAAGCCGCCCGCGGTCTGGAAAGGTTCTAGAACATTCTACAATATTACAACATATATAGAGCGAACTGAGCCTGCGCGCCACGATATCCATTAATTGGCGAAGTTTACAGGACCACGTTCCTAGATTCGCTGAAGCAGTTTTTCGTGGTTTCTCGTGGTTTTTCGTTAGGACAAGCCCATCGAACAACGAGGTGAGATTTTCTTTTCGATCTACATTAAAATTTCATTTCGGAAACGAGGAGAAGTAATAAATGAGAATTCTGCCCGAGCACGTTTAGGCCAGAAAGGAAGTGCAGGTATCGTCGTCAGTCGTTACTCGACACGCGCGTGCACGGCGGCCCAGTCCAAATTGTTTTTGCGATTTTATCAGTGACAAATTGAGATTTTATTGAAGCGAACCACGTGTTAAGCGTAATATTGTGGTGCGAGTCGTGTCGTGATCCAATTTCAATTGAAACACAAAGTAATGAATTGATATTTATGAGAATAATTTGGTGTGTAACGAGCGAATGTATTGGGACAGTTAATTGAAATTTCCTGGGATTTTTGCAGATGTCAGCGCAAATGGAGACAGAGTCTGGAGAGACAGAGACTTTCGCCTTTCAGGCGGAAATCGCCCAACTGATGTCTCTGATCATCAACACATTCTACTCTAACAAGGAAATCTTCCTTCGTGAGCTGATCTCAAATTCCAGCGATGCTCTGGACAAGATCCGTTATGAGTCTCTGACCGATCCATCCAAGCTGGAGAGTGGCAAGGAGCTGTTCATCAAGATCATTCCCAATAAGAACGACGGAACTCTCACCATCATCGATACTGGTATCGGTATGACCAAAGCAGATCTAGTCAACAATTTGGGTACCATAGCCAAGTCTGGCACGAAGGCTTTTATGGAGGCTCTGCAGGCCGGAGCTGACATATCCATGATCGGTCAGTTTGGCGTTGGTTTCTACTCTGCGTACCTCGTAGCCGACAAAGTCACAGTCATCTCCAAGAACAATGACGACGAGCAGTACGTGTGGGAGTCGAGTGCTGGTGGTTCGTTCACCATTAGGCACGACAGTAGCGAACCTCTTGGAAGAGGCACCAAGATCATCCTCCATATCAAGGAGGACCAGTCGGAATATTTGGAAGAGAACAAGATCAAGGAAGTCGTGAAGAAGCATTCGCAATTCATTGGGTATCCGATCAAGTTGGTCGTGCAAAAGGAACGCGAAAAGGAGTTGAGCGACGACGAAGCTGAGGAAGAGGAGGAGGAGGAGGAGAAGAAGGAGGAGTCGAAGGAGGATGGAAAGCCAAAGGTCGAGGACGTAGACGAAGCCAAGGAGGGAGACGAAGCCGCGGAAGGTGACTCGGAAAAGAAGAAAAAGAAGAAGAAGACTATTAAGGAGAAGTATTCCGAAGACGAGGAACTGAACAAGACCAAGCCTATTTGGACGAGAAATCCTGACGACATCACCCCAGACGAATACAGCGAATTCTACAAGTCCCTCACCAATGACTGGGAAGATCACTTAACGGTGAAACACTTCTCGGTCGAAGGTCAGCTGGAATTCAGAGCCCTGCTCTTCGTTCCCCGCCGAATGCCATTGGACTTGTTCGAGAACAGGAAGAAGAAGAACAACATCAAGCTGTACGTCAGACGAGTGTTCATCATGGATAATTGCGAGGAGCTCATCCCGGAGTATCTGAACTTCATGAAGGGTGTCGTCGACAGCGAGGACCTGCCATTGAACATCTCTCGTGAGATGCTTCAGCAAAACAAAGTCCTGAAAGTGATCCGGAAGAATCTCGTGAAGAAATGCTTGGAGCTCTTTGAGGAACTGACCGAGGACAAGGAGAGCTATAGGAAGTTCTACGACCAGTTTAGCAAGAACATCAAATTGGGTATTCACGAGGATAGCGCAAACCGTAGCAAGATCGCTGACCTCTTGAGATATCACACGTCCGCCTCTGGTGACGAGGCATGCTCCCTGAAGGACTATGTCGGGAGAATGAAGAGCAATCAGAAGCACATTTACTTCATCACCGGCGAGAGTAAAGACCAGGTGGCGAATAGTTCGTTCGTCGAGCGGGTCAAGAAACGTGGCTTCGAGGTGATCTACATGACCGAGCCAATTGACGAGTATGCCGTCCAACAGCTTAAGGAATACGACGGAAAGCAATTGGTTTCGGTGACCAAAGAGGGTCTGGAGCTTCCAGAGGACGAGGAGGAGAAGAAGAAGCGAGAAGTGGACAAGGCAAAGTTCGAGAACCTCTGCAAAGTTATGAAGAACATCCTCGACAGCAAGGTCGAGAAGGTGGTCGTGTCCAATCGTCTGGTAGACTCTCCTTGTTGTATCGTCACCTCGCAGTACGGCTGGACGGCGAACATGGAGAGGATCATGAAGGCACAAGCTTTGCGCGATCCCTCGACCATAGGCTACATGGCTGCCAAGAAACACTTGGAGATCAATCCCGATCACGCGATCATCGAGACTCTCCGAGTGAAAGCCGAGGCAGATAAATCCGACAAAGCGGTCAAAGACTTGGTGATCCTTCTCTTCGAGACTGCTCTTCTCTCGTCAGGATTCAGCCTCGACGAGCCGCAGGTTCACGCTGCTCGTATTTATCGTATGATCAAGCTGGGTCTTGGTCTCGACGAGGACGACCCCGTGGTGGAGGAGCAAAAGACCGAGGAGGATGTGCCTCCTCCACTCGAAACGAAGGACGACGATGCCTCGCGGATGGAAGAAGTAGATTAAGTGTTTCAACTTCCACTTTATATAACATATACGTGCGATGTAAGTCGACTCTATGCCATTGTAGTCATACAAAAGACTGTTGATTTCGTCACGTTTTATGTGACGCTTCGCTCTGAGCTCTATCGTCGCTCTATCGTCGCTCTCTCATCCACTGTATCATATCGTCGCCTTTTTTTAATTTATCATTTTGCATTCCTTAAGAACCAAATACTGTGTACGTTAAGTTACCGTATGATGTAATAAAGTTTCTCACCATACCGAAATACTCTTCTTGTGTTGATTATATTGCCAGACTAGCAGCGGTTCGCTTGGACTTTGGAACTCTCGAGTCATAGGGTCGCCAAAGCCTCTGGTAATCGATATTTCCCATTTTCCTCGCAAATACTCCAAATGGGGTATTTTTCCTTAAGAAACCCCTTAAGAAAATTGTGCTGCTCTTGCGAAAACTGTTGATTCGCCCATGCACGCTTCTATTGCATTAGTACGATTAGTACAATATTACGTTGGGCAAAGCGCCACAGCTCACGAGACTTATTAAAGTACGTTGCCTACGACGATGATATTAATTGACACCGATCTAATCCGACGGATATGACGGTCAACCAGGAAAACGTATCGCGTTTTTGTTAGCAAAACTGCCGTTCGCTGGCCGTTCGCCTGCGCGACGGACAAACAAACTTTTGTATATTTCGCCGGCCGCCGGCAGCGAAACTACCGAAATAAACGCCATCTGGCTGGGCTCGGCGAGTGAGCTGCAGCGTTGGGTTACTTGGGTTTTGTTGCAGATAAAATTAGGCTTCCTGAGAGGACGGATACGTTTTAAAGAAAAAGAATGATGGCAAGCAAGGGTTGGAAGGTCAGTACACCGGTAAAATCGTGGTCATGCGAGGAAAGGGCCGCCAAGGGTGCGGCTTCGTTTCGATCACGTCGAAAACTAAGCCATAAGAGCAAGCACCTCTTACGAAGGATAACGTTTACGAAGAGTGCTTTTTATGACAGGTAGTACAGCCGCACGTGCCGATGATTAAGTTTCGCAAAGGCGGAGTAACCCGAGGTAACGTCTCACCAGAGAATAATTGCATCGTTCTGTGCTAATAAAAAGAGAAACGGCGAAAGATTGAAATGAGACCTCGTTGTTGGTTAGCGAGTGCAGGCGCGACTAGTGCACCATCTGCGCGAGCAGGAGTGCCGGGGCAACAAATCTCTGCTGATGGTGCGACTGGGCCGCGAGTCATCGTTTTGCCGACCATCGACGATATTCACCTTCCGCGACGCTACCAAAGGAAACCTCTCGACGACAAGGAAATTGCGTACATCAACGTAAGTGCATCCAACTGTCTTTCACAGTCCTCTCTGTTTACATACTTTGCCCCGCGGTTCGATTCACAGTGGGATCCATTCTTTTGCTGATCCACTTTGGTCACGTGCTCTGGGTGAGATCTATCGCGTGTTATCGCCTCGCTCCTCGCGCCTCGCGGCGCATGCATACTCGCAGCCAAATATCATTTTTGAGGCGTCGTAACCCAATTTTTGCAAATTCAATTTTCTTCAAGAATTCAAGAATTCTGCGCCAATGAAACCAGTTGATTTTCGTCTTTCTCTTTCAGCGCGGAGGCCCCGAGTGACTCTGGTGCGAGTCTCTCGTCGCGATACAACTTAGGCTCCCAGAAAGGTTTATTAGGTCGTTATAAGCAGTTTCGATCTCTCGTTAAATTGTTACGGTACTATGAGTTCTGTAAATAAATGAAAGTGACGCAACAAGTATGAGCTGTGGATCTCTTATTTAATATTCTCGCTCCGCAACTATCGGGCAAGGTCTCCGGCGCGCTGCCTCGGCATTGCCAGGGCCTGCTATTCTTGGAGCGAGCAATTGCTTCGATCGTACTCTAATTTGACACTGGATTCTAGCAAAACTTCCTAAACGCTTCGCGATCGTCGAGCCTCGTAAATACTAATTTCCCAACAACCCAAGAGTACCTCTTTTTCAATGTAGCGCAGACACAATACGGCAGAATTCGTTTTAATTTTTGCCCAATGAACATGCCAAATTGGATCAAGGTACTGTAAAGAAATTGAAGGAAGAAAGTGATTCGTTTGAGTCACGTACTCCGAAATAAAAGGCCCGCCGTCGAACCGCCCAGCTGACCTACCCCCGGAAGTCGGTTCGGTTGGTTTCTGGTCTGGGGTCGTTTATCGCGTCGTCGGCTAAAAGCCGCCCGCTGCTGCGTGGGACGCGCAATCGTGAGCAATCGTGAGAAATCGTGAGATGTGAAATTATTGGATACGCGAGACGGGGAGCAGAGGTTTCGCACATATTCTGCAAAATCGGAGCTTTCCGGAGAATCCGAGGATTCGGGGGCGAAATTCTCTAGAGGCAGCCCTGTCCCATGACAGAAATAGTTGGCGACAGTGCGCTCCGAGTCCAACAGAGTTCCAACACAGTTCCAACCCGTTCCTGCTCCATCCGTTTGTGGTGGCTGGACGTGACTGCGGAAGGTTCCGCGCGACTGTGTTGCCTTATATCCGAATTTATCGAAAGCCCGACGAACGACGGACCTAGAGAACGATGGCAGAGGAGACGGCGATCGGTCCGAAAAAGACGATTTTCATTCTGGCCACTGTGGCCGGTTGCTTCGCTATGTTGTGGCCAAGAGTATTCTACCCCATGCTCGCAGCATCTGTCACCCCGCAACATTCGTCCGATATGGGTAAGAGAGAGAGGGAGCTTTACGTATATTCTGTCACACGATTTTTCCTCCGGCAAGGAAAAAAGGCTCCACCCCGGACGAGTCTACTACTACATAGTCGTTCACGCTATCTACTCTCGTCTTTTTTTAGCGCTGACTCTCGCGGATATATCAAAAAAAGAAACGCGATTGTTCGAAAGAGTCGTATTCAGTCGTATTGAGCCCCCTTCCGCGCTCCCGCGAGTTATTGGGGTTTCGCGGTCGGCGCGCCCCTCTTTGCATTAGATCTACAATACCACTATACGTGCACATGTGTATATGTATGTATAGAGGTATGAGGGGCCAATTTTAAAACACGTGTGATTCTTCGTATTTGTTAGCATGCTGCGACGTCATATTCGACAGCGACGTCACCACCGCAGATATCGTGTACGAAATATGTCAGAATATCCTGAAGCATCATCAAGTCGACCCACGAGTTAGGGATGCGCTCAGAACGAGCAAACTGACCCCCCAAAGTACGAGCCTCTGCAGAGACGAGGTCTTGACCAGATGCGGCATAGACTTGTCCACGTTTCTTGGTGACAGAGAACGCTTAGGAAAATCGTACAAGCAAGTCTTGGAGGAAGTTAGATCCTTTAATAGCTCTCTCTGTCTCAAGACAAACTTTGGAATACCCCTCTCGCAATTGGGCACGCCGCATCTTATCAGATATCATATCTTAATGCCGCACAGTAAGACGAAAATAGACGATTCTTAATTCCCCCGACTACTAACGACGACCTCACATAATTTTACGTTTTCACATTGAATTGCATATTGTGGCTCAATAATGCCTTACTAACCGAGAATGGAGTATTGGCTGCAAACCCCTTCTAAAGCAAAGTTCATCTAATTTCTACTACTGCTACTAGCGAAAGTAAAAGCAAAAGCTACCAATGAATTTCACAGTGGAATTCAGTAATTATACGTGGGAAGCATGTTTCTTATTCCTTTTATTCTGGCCGAAAGCCAAAAGAGCAGGCAAGAAGCAACCTGGGCCCATGCCCATACGTACTAATATCCTCTTATTGTGACCTCTTGCCATCTATGCAAGAATCGGTGACTAATTTTACCTCTATTGGACTTGCCTACAAGCTTATAAGCCTGAACCATCGAGTCCGGTGTATTTTCCAAGTGACCCTGCCTGATCCTAATTTAACGCTACTCATTGTCAGTCTCTCAGCGGTTTAATACCAAAAATCTTCCTTTTTTAGGTACTCTCAAGCAAGAGAGACGTACGCCACCGCATGCGGGTGGGTTGCACCCTGCCCTCAGGGAACGTGGCAGGGCCATACCTTCTTCTCACATTGTACCAAGAGTACCAGATCGGCCTGACCACATAATGCCCAAGATGAGACCACCGTTGCGTGGTGCTGTTCACATGCCACAGACAACCAAGGGCAATGGTACAATGGGAATAGTCTTGCCAATATACACCATAGGAATAATACTCTTCTTCTTGTACACCATTGTCAGGGTAGACTTTCCCTTCTCAATTAAGTATCCGCTAATACAAAATTCAATTCGCTACTCTCAACGAAGGATTTTTCCCCAAGGTATTGAAGAAGAATTCGGATAGCGAAATTATTTCCGAGTATCCCGGCGCAGCTGCGGAGAGAGAGTTTCGACAGATGGTGTTCAATCCAGAAACATTTGCCGCAGCATTGACGAGCGAGAACTTGAGATTCCGGAAGGACAAGTATGTTTACGACAGCAGGCCACCTCCGACGATCGAGGAGTTAAAGGACCGTAAGTTATCCTCCCATCGTAGAAGAATCGCGTTTATCTCACAATCGTTCGCGCGAATCATTGCACGCGCGGTTCTCCTCGAAAGCTAGTACTTCCTTCGATGTAAAAAAGGCGAAAGAAAGGAGAAAAAAAGGAAAAAAAAAATGAAAATACGTGTCTTTCTGAGTAGCCGCTGAGAACGAAAGGAATTCCTCGTGATTTGCATGCTCGCGAAGGTTTGCACAATTAGAACACACGTATTCGTGTCACGGATGTCTCACAATCATATATCGAATTATCGGGAGAAAGAACGAGGATTGAGGAAGAAAAAAAAAACAAAGAGAAAAGACCCTTCGAGTATTATAAGTATCACTCCCAATTGATTCTCTGAACACGTTTGGTAATGTTGTACATGCTGGCACACAAGAAGCGGCAGGCGACATAGAGATAGATCAGCTGAGGCGACGATTGGTCGAGACCGAAGCAGCGATGGAAAGAATCGCTGTCCAGATGGGCAACATATCACGTTCAGTAATGCATAGTCCACAGCAAGAACCCAAGGTTTAATAGACAAATCATTATGAAGCAATACTCGCATTATCAGTTTCCTAGTTTTCCTTAGAAATGTGCACGTCGCTGTGTTCTGATTGCGTTTCAAGCTTCATTCCATTGTACCTTTCCCAAAAAACGTCTCTGAATTGCGCGCGATACGTACGCCCAGAGGCCGTATCAGCGCAATACACGCTAATTGTAATTACATATTTATCGTCGGTGGAAGAATTGGCTTCCTCCGGAAGACCGAATGCTTGCGAGTAACCACTCATTCCCGAGTCAAACCTCACGTTATCTGGCCCGTACCTCCTCCTTCTTTCTCTCCTTCTTTCCCTCCCTCCCAGCCCTTTTGATCGTTCGTCTCTGTAAGCGGAAACGCATACATAATCATTTTACGTCTTGACAAATTAGCTGAGTGAAGTACTCATCCAACAAAGCATTGTAAGCGTATATCAAACGAATGCGTATACCCCGCAATTTGGTAGCAATTATAGATTCTATTTTTATTATTCTATTTCACGTAGTAAACGGTGCTCCAAAGTCCAAGCGTCTGGCAGGGGTCGATCGCTCGTCCAAGGTATATTCTCTGCCCCGAGAATTCTTTCCTAACAACAGTAACCGAGAGTTTGTTCTTAAAAACCAGTTACCACCGATCTGACTGTTTACACGAATAATCAACTTCCGTCGTCCGCGAGGCGAGAGTAGTTTTCCCTTGAGATTCGTAATACACGCGACTTCCGATCCCGTAACAGTACTTAATCAATTCTCGCGATTCGTCTTTACTGTTTTTTATTCGAAAGAATCGCCGTCCGATCGATTAAGGAACGATCTCGAGCTTTGCGGAGAGACCCATCCGAACTAGAGAATAGATTTTTCTTTTTTCTATGATGCATGCCGACAGTAATTATGCGAGAATTAACCGTTGCGCTGCAGCTTCTTTTTGTTTCCATGATTACCCACACGTATAACCGGCCCGTAGTGCATTAGTGCATATCAAAAATTGGAATGTGCAAAGTTCCGATTCTGATTCTGATTCTGATTTTGATTCTGAATTCACTATGTGCAGAGAGAGACGCTTAGCGTGAGAATTCCGCTTGTTATGAATCCACGCTCAATTGAATTCATCCAATTGCCTTCTCCTTTTGCAGGATTCCACTCTCCAGGATAGAGATAGTAGAGAAGAAGAAGAAGTAGAAACCCTAGAACATTCGCCGACTGTCAAAGTAATGGGAATGGAAATGACTGCCAGTTGCGAAGGTGGGCAAAAGGGTAGCCGACCCACCACTCCAATTATACCCGCGCCACCAAGGTGAGATCTCGACAAATATAATGAGGCTTCTCTTTCAATTAAATTGCCAGAGTGAAATCTACTTTTATTCAATTATCGAGTTCTACTTTCATGACGCTTTTTCCATGGTCAGCGATTAATTTGTGGTTATCACCAATGTACAAATGGTTTGACGGTACATACTACGTGTATGTGTGTACTTTATGTTTAAGTTTTATTTCACATTTCAATTGGAAGGTGTTAGAGAGTAATAGACACATCGCGTCTGTAAGTACGTACAATGACTTACCGATCCAAGTCTCTCATCTCGGTTGATTAGATTCATCAGAATAATTATCCTAGCTAATTTATTAGAAATCGAGGATGAATTTTTTCCAAGTTGCAATGTAATTAAGAATATCGTGCAGAAGAACGAGAGGATGAGACAATTCGGCTGTTTTAGTCCCGTGGAACGTGAAAAGACACCGCCGAAGCCGATCTACTTAGAAGGTGCGCTTCCACCTCAGTGTGAATTATTGGTAACGGAATCAGAAACGCAAACACAGCAAATTGAAGAGGACGCCGAAGCACCTGTCGTATTATCAGGCAAAATGACCCTCTCCCTCATCAGTTTCGACCAAAATGCAGCTGTAAGGAAATATTAGAATTACCATCCGAATCGAATGAAACTGCGGAGCCTTGTTTTATTTGGTGATTCTCTCCTCCTTTCAATCGAGTTTTGCGAACTAACTCTTCCGTAGACTAACTCTCGATAGATTCGATTGCACTAATTGCTAACGAAATTTTTTTCCCCCATTTCCGATACACATTGTCAGCGACACTTTGCCCCTACCAATCTATCTAGAATAGAAACGTAATTCTGATATGCGATTCTGCTCGATCTGTGTTGCACATTAGAGTAACTCTGTGTATGCGTTTATTGGACTTGCGGGGTTCCTTTTTGCACGTGACTCGTATCTTTGCGAGAGAAAGAGAGAGAGAGAGAGAGCGCGAGAGAGAAAGCGTGTAGAAGGGTGAGAAGTAGATGAGAAAAAGCAAGATGGCGAGATACATATTACGTTTCTCTTGTCGGTTACAGCCGGCATTTCTAATTGTACTTACTGTATTAATCGAACTAACCCCGAGTGGATATTTTTGTAGCGTATTGCGATACTTTTGCGCCTTTATCCAACACGAACACGAGCATCCTGTACATAGTATACTACTTACATACACTAGCACAAATCCAATCATCGATTATTATCGAATCATCTTAATCATTCGACTGTCCATCCCGATGCAGGAGTCCGAAGACGAGCAGCAAGCAAGCGAGGTCGAAGTGGAGCCTTCTGCCGAAGACGAATCCCTCGAGGATGAGCTTAACGCCGAGCAGGAAGATAGTTGTACGCGAAAGGACAACAAGTGGGATTCGGCGGGAGGCGTGGCAGTAGCGATAAGCAATCGGGAGGAAGAAGCATCGCAGTGGAGTCACGAGGATTTGGATTTGTCGAGAGCGACGTAAGGGAGAAGAGTCGATGACTCGAGAAGAATGAAGCTGTAGAGATCCAGGCCCAATGGAAAATGAAGAAACGAGGAACATCAGAGGGAGAGAACGCAGGTCTTTAGAACTCTTCAGGAGCGCGAGGAGAAGAAGAACGGCTCGATCGCGGCGAACGCGGGAAGCACGCACGTAAACATTGGTGCACTGCCAAACGTTTCAGAACGTTCATAAGACTCGAATTTATAACATGCTCGCGCTATTGCCCGCGTTATTGCCCGCGTTATTGCCCGCGTTGATTCTTATACTTCCTAGAAATTCCAAGTTAATCGATCACGAGGGGCCAAATAAGAGAGGATGCGTGCTTCGATCAGGAGTACGGAAGAAGCCTGGAACCTCCAAAATTCTATTCTTGGCACCACGAAAATTCCTCACCCGCTCGATCGTTCACGGTGATTGGCAAGCATTGATCTAGTTCACGCGGATACCCGCCCTTTTTTCTATCGATTCCATCATTTCGAACACACGACGATGACTAGTCTCCAGGTTTCCCGGAGCCCCCATTCCCGCACATGGCACCGTCATTTTCATACTTATCTCCAACCATTTCTCTCTAGTCAGGTTTTACTAAATATACATACATACAAAAGAGGAGAAGACGCGCGTCAGACTCTCGCCCTTGCAAAGGGCGACACACGTATTCTCTTCGAAGATGATTTTTACCAGACGCGTTTTGTCTGGTCGCACCGCTCGTTTTCTCCTTCCTACCTACCGGCGTGCAGAATTGTTGATATTGTTACGAGATGCGCGTTTTATTCAGAGAGCTACGTACTTGGATAGTTCTAATAAAGCCTAGCGGCAAAGCTGCCTGAGGCAAGTTTACTCCGTAGACGTTTAATGAGGAATAGTGCGCGCGAACACGAGGCGAATTTTAGCCGATAATAAAACACGTTCAACACACGCTGCTGGCTTATCTGCCCGCGGAGAGAAGAATAAATAGTTTTTGCTTTTACAGTGTAACAGAGTTACCGAATCTTTTTTAGAGAAAGCCAGAGAGAAACACAGAGCGAAGAAGAGGGAATCGCGTATTCCTTCGCAAAGCTGCCGCATTTTTTGTAATACACCAATATTCTTATCGGAGATATAATATCTTCCGACGACGAATTAAACGGGACGTACTTCTCATACTTCTGGTACTATTTTTAGTCTTTTATAGCGTCTCACGAAACCCTTGTATGTATCATGATACATGCGTGGTGATAGAGCGCGGGAAATGCAAACAATCGACCTTACAACGACCGACCAAGGGATTTCTTTATGGGCAAACTTGCGTTAGATTGCGAACTAGGATATCGTCATCGTCGCACAGGACAGGTATGCCTTTTGCGACCTTTTGCTGCCTGATAGATTGAGAGAGACACGCGAACGTGGATAATTACATTAGAGATACCGCCTAATCCGATACTGTTACCAAAAAAAAAATAAACCTTGTAAACAAAAGATTGATTCGAGTTCAACTCGTCAATTACCAAAGAAAATTTTCATTTTTCCAGTGAGACAATCAATAACTGTTTTTTAGATTTTTTTCTGTGAAACAGCAAATTTGGTCCTGATTGCCAACTGCTGATCGTATAGATCACGGTCGATTATGGATCAGCGTGGATTGGCGTGGATTGGCGTGGATGACGGTCGGCAGCAGCGAGCAGCTGCAAACAGCACGTGTGATTTTGGCCACGGAGGAAGACTTTGTCTGTGTTTTGGCTGGTTTTGGCTGGTTTTGGCCTCGTTCAGCCCATTCAGCTTCGTTTCGCCCGGTCAGGCACGGTCAGGCCCACGATGATATTGGAAATCTCGATCTCTCGATTCGAAAAATATTTCCTTCAGTCTTCTAGCTGAGGCCAGGCTGTATAAGACAAATCGTTTGGCTGCATCGATCTAAATTTGTCCCCGTGAACGGTTGTCACGATATTATAGTTGGCTACGTACAATTGCATAACGTACTGTCACCAGCGAATATCAAAGTTTAACCTTTCTCTATCTCTGGTACCAACTATAACGCAACGTTTTTGGAAGCTGTGTCTTGTACCATTGTGAGTGGCTTAATGCAACGATAAAAAAAAATCTCTATTGTCAAAGGTACGTACATACATCGTTCCATACGATAACAAAACCCGAGATTCCATGTTTACAGTTTTTATACCTCCTCTCACTTTACGGATTAGCCAGGGTAAAGCGTATGTAATTTTATTCCAGGACAAAGCTGCATATGAGTCATTCAGAAGGGAAATTGAGGACGAAAAACGTCGCGTGTTTTAGGAATTTGATCGAGATTCCTGTCCAAGCGTTTACTTTGAATCGCAGAAAAAGCAGAAGACGATAGATGAGAACGCGATACCTCGTTTGGGTCCTGGCAGGCATGCCTATAGGATACTTCATAGTGGATAAAGTAGGATACGTAGCCGAAGTCGAGGGCAGTTCTATGCAACCAACTCTGAATCCAGATCTATCGCGTTCCGATTACGTTTTCCTAAATCGCTGGGCAACGCGCAAAGGTGAACTGCAGCATGGAGAAATAGTGTCTTTGGTGTCTCCCAAGAAACCTAACGAAGTACTTATTAAGCGAGTGATAGGACTCTCCGGTGATACTGTGCTCACTCGTGGAAGCGTCCAGCATGCCCTTGAGGTAAGAAGCAGCGTTTAATTGATATTGGATTTGCTATAAAAAACCTTATCGTTTTAATACGAGTTTCTGTAAATAACTGAGGAACGAGAGCTTTCTTAGTGTTCTTAACTTCTTAACTCTGGAAAAAATACACTACGTTACTCTATAGCGATAGGTATTGACCCTTACGGACTGAATTAAGACTTTGTCGTGTAATTCGTATTAGGTTCCAGAGGGTCACTGTTGGGTAGAAGGTGACAACACCAAAATCTCAAAAGACTCCAACACGTTTGGTCCGATACCTCTTGATTCGGTACTCGCAAAAGCAACCCACATAGTTTGGCCTCCCAGTCGATGGCAAAGCCTTCAGGGCCAAGCATCCATCTCAGAAACGGATCTCGCGACAAGCCGAACTTCTTCGTAAAATTTCCTGCGATCGTGGAACGCAAAATTTCACGATGAAAGCCGTCAGGTTTCGCAAGAATCTGCAATGGGAGCTGCCTGGTACCGTTTGGAGGCACGGATTGACGATTGGAGATGTAGATAACGACGGCGACAATGAACTCGTCGTGGGGACTGCCGAAGGAGAACTTTATATTTTTAAGGTTGACAATTTAACAGCTGTGTAACTATAATTCTTCTTCGAACGCTCTGTCAATGTAGTATCTGGCAATCGTTACGCTAATTTTAGGGATCAGAACTTTGGCAGAAAATCACCGACTTAGGCTTGATAACTAGCGTGGTTATTGGGGATATTTTCAATTACGGTAGAAACGCCTTGGTAGTGATCTGTGGCGACGGATGGGCGAATATTTTCTATAGTCCGCGATCCGTAAATCCCAGCAGAGGAAATTTACCGTCGGCGCAAGCCTCGTCAAACAAAGATACAAATGAACAAGATAATTCTAAAACCACAACCGGTAGGTAAGAAGAAATTATATCGAGGGTATTTGGAATGCGAGCTACTAGGTACTAGATAATCGACGTACACAGGTCATTCCGGTATGGACGCAACAGGGGGACAAAATACCGCTACGCCATTAGGCGTTGATCAAGTCGACGGAACTACCGAGAACAACGAGTTGTCTGGCAAAATGGAATGCGTTCACGTACAAAGGATCCCAACGAACACGAAGGTCGCTTTAGTGGCCGACGTCGATATGGATGGTGCGAACGAGATGATACTCGGATTAACGGATCGAGTGGTCCGATCGTACCGATGGTCCAGTAATCCAAATGGAACGGGAAAACTCGTAGGATTGAACAAGTGGGAATGCGCCGATCAAATAGGGACCATTGCCCTACAAGTATGTTCCTATTGATGCAACGTGTTCACGTAAAGCTACATATTTAGGATATTTTCTAACACAGAGGAAATTTATTTAGCACGCAGAAGATGGTACACCGACGTTGTTGGTGTCTCAGCCGGGTGGTGTTTTCATGAGAATAAAATGCAGTCCGGAGGATCGACAACCTGACGATGAGGCAAGTGGCGAGGCAAGTGGCGAGGCAAGTGGCGAGGCAAGTGGCGAAGCAAGTGGCGAAACAAGCGGCGAGGCGACAGGTAGTTGTGTCGAGACAGCAGCCAGTCGTGTCGAGTACCAAACAATGGGTATATCGCGTCTGCGTAACCAGAACATTTCCACCGAGATAATAGGAGACTTGGGATACAAGAATTCGAGTGGCAAAAACCACCGAAGTGGACGCAGGCCACGAAGAGCCCATTGGTACCGAATTTCTTCGGATGCGACCGTTCCAAGGGAAACGCCGGACGATGAAAAAGACATTTCCTTGGGTCAAAGTGACGAGGAGAAAAATGAAAATATCAGCACGGACGAAGTCGATGGAAACATGATCGGAGGAAATATTATCCTCGGAGAACCTGAGAATGTAGCTAACGTCGATAAAGGTTCTCTGTTACCTGGCCACAAGGATTTCACTTGGAAGAACAGTGCGAACATAAAGGAACCTGAAATATCCAGGGATGAAGAAGCAGAGACGGAGAAAAAAGTGGTCGATCCGCCGAAACAACAAGTGCTATACGCGCTGGCAACGCTAGATGGGACTATTATGCTAATAAAGGATGATCTCATATTGTGGTATAATACTTGACATTACGGATAGAGAGCTATCAATCAATCAATCAAGGAATTTTTGCCATTGCGATCATTGTGATAAAAGTGAGATTTTCGTAGGAGCAGACAAGTCGACAATCCGATATTTGCTCTCAGCCGACTGGACGTGACCGGTGACGGATTTGACGAAATCGTAGCGTGCGCTTGGGACGGACAAACGTATATCTGGGATCTGACGCATAATGGCATACGATTCAAGTTCGAAGAGCCTGTACGAGCGTTTTGCACTGGTGAATACAACGTGTCGCCCGGAATTCCAACGCCCTGCTTAGTGTACAATACTTTTAACAATAAAGTGAGTATGACAATCTATGAATTGGACAATCTGTACTATTTTCTTAACCACGTTCCGATCTGTTCAGTTGGTTTTGTACTACGACGTAAAGCTTCCGAGTACGGTGCTAACCCATCAGGACATCTTAAAGTATTTGGAACCAGAGGAGAGGAAATACATATTGGACCTCTTCGACCGCAATGTCAGCGAGTCCGAAAGAGATCGGAGAATGCAAATATTCTCCCAGTGGCTTTTGTACCAAGGCGCATTGTAACAATTGTGAACCATGACCAAATCCATCCTTCGACGTAGACCTATGTCTAACTGTGTAATAAAGATTACTAATTCCTTAAATAATGTTTCCTCAATGCCGTTAACAACTCCACCTCATCAGCTAGATCCGTAAGGTTTTGTCGGTTGATGGTTTGGAATAAAAAAGTGTTATATTCATAGAAACTTTATCTTCCCTTCGAAGAGGGGGCCAGCGCGAGAGCGTTAGTGTTCGCGGCGAAACAAATAAATCGGAATTCCGTCCTAGAGACAAAGCTGTTTGGCGAGCGTCTAAGGAATTTATTGGTCGTATTTTTCCCGGCTTATTCGACACGATGGTGTATATGCGCGCGCTCGTATCGACAGGGAGCGTGAATCGGTTGAGAGACACGGACCCGTGTAAGTGAGTTGAGTTAGTAAAAAAGTAAGTAAAGTAAGTAACTACACTACACCATGGCGCCCTCGAGACTAGAGTGTTTCACTCCGCTCCTCTCTGCCGCTCCTCTTTGCCCCTCCTCTTTGCCCTTCCTCCTTGCCGCTCTCTTCTCTGCCTTATCGCGACGGATATACGACCGACGAAAATTCTTATTAGATTTTTGTCCCCAAAACAAGGTCGGGTAACGCGATATCGGTCACCGCGGTGGCGGCTCAATGCGCAGCCGAAACACCAACGAAATCCGAGCATTTCGTATCCTCAACCTATTTGCGAAAGTCCTCCAGTCGCCAGAATTTTATCAGTCCGCCATAAATTATCCCGTCGTTGCGTGCACTGCCAGCCAAACATATAGCGTGGGAGCGCGCGTCATCATTGTCAGTGGGTATGCAGATTTCATCGGGTACTTTTCCAAATTCTTGCGAGGCCGCTGTTGCATCCGTTGTATGCATGATTAGATCCTGGGTGCGAAAACGGCAACCTTTTCGAATTGCCTCGTGCGCGCGAGACGCAAGACGCGGACTCCTCCTCGGACACCGATGAGGGAGAGCCCATATCCCTGATCGACACTGGATTGCAATCTCTTCGATTTAGCTTGAAACTGGAAGAGGCGTCGCATCGCGACTAAAAATCATCAGCGTGAGTATCCTCGATATTTCATTCCATTGACCATTGTCCCGTAAACTCTTGGGGAGTAAACTCTCGCGAGACCCACCGTTGTTCGAAAACGTATAACGTACAGGTAAGAGCCGAAATCCTCGTTTCCAGGATGACAGAAAACACGACCCTCGCCGGGCTCGTCGTGCAAGAATTGAAACAATTGACTTTCGGATGGACGGATTACACGCTCTTCGCGAGCCTTTTGGGCGTCAGTGTCCTGATCGGCGTGTACTTCGGCTGTTTCGAGAAGAAACAGGATAACACAACCGAGTACTTACTCGGGGGTAAGACAATGTCTTTTTTCCCGGTGAGCGTGAGTCTAATCGCGAGGTAAGTGAATAAAGGATGGCCAGAAGGCAAAAGTGATGTACGTAAAATACACTCGACACTTGCGTTCTTCCTTGTTTCAGTCACATTTCCGGGGTCTCCCTTTTAGCGATACCGGTCGAGGTGTACCAATTCGGTAGCCAATACGCAGCGTGTATCTTCACCTCTTTCATCTCTTGCGGTTTGATCTCGCTGATCTACATGCCAGTTTTCTATCAGCTTCAGCTTACGAGTACTTTTGAGTATTTAGAGCTACGCTTCACACGGCCAGTTCGTCTGCTTGCCTCGTTTCTCTACACCCTCTCATTGGTGATCTACATCCCCTTGATCATCTACGTTCCCGCTCTCGCCTTCTCCCAGGCCACTGCGATCAATTTGCACTTGATCACTCCGGTCATTTGCATCGTCTGCATCTTTTACACGACAATCGTAAGTTCCGTGGTCTTAGTTAGCTAATTAAGAAAAAAAAAAAAAAAAAAACACGATTTGGGAGCGTGGCGCCGTGTTATCAATATACATAGCATTCGTGGAAGTCGGATGTCATTGTTTGGTATGAAATTAATCTCTGGGAATCTCTCTTGTTCGCCTGTCTTTGACTTCCCATTCTTATCAATCAGACATTGCCAAATATTCGCCATGCTCGCGCGAATGTTTACCGCCGCGGTGCGGATCATTACTCTTGTTTTTTCAATGACGCAGGGTGGATTGAAGGCAGTGGTGTGGGCGGACACGGTGCAGATGTTCGTCACCGTTGGCAGTTTAATCGCGGTGCTAATCCTAGGTACTACTGCCGTGGGTGGCGTTGCTCGCACTTGGGATGTCGCGGAAAAAGGCGGTCGAATTGTGTTCTGGAAGTGAGTACAAGCATTAATTGTCAAAGAACATACTTTGAATTTTTCACCCAAGAATCTAAGACGAATCTTTGATTTTCGCGCAGTATGGATCCCAGTATTTTCGCAAGAAACTCTTTCTGGGGTATGTCAGTAGGGATGGTCCTCACGTGGTTATCCGGTCTAGGCATAAGTCAAGTTTCTATGCAGAGATTTCTAGCTGTGCCGACAATCGTAGAGGCTCACAAGTAAGTGGTACTATTTTTTCAATGTATTCTTCATTTCATTATCGTTTCATTAACATTCTACGATTCTTGTGTTATAGAGCGATAGCTGTTATGGCGATCGGTATGGTCGTCATTAAATGGGTGTCGGTCTTCACTGGATTAATAATGTACGCGAGGTATCACAACTGCGATCCAATAAGTGCTCACGTAAGAATTTCCTTTCCCCATTTTCCTTACTGACGGATCAATTTCAATTATCGATCTTAATCGGGCGATATGGCGCGTGCACCTTCCAGGTGATCGCGAGGAGCGATCAATTGTTGCCGTATTACGTGTTGGACGTGGCGGCAGACGTTCCAGGACTTCCGGGACTATTCTTAGCTGGGCTGGTCAGTGCGGGTCTCTCGACTATGAGTGCAGGTTTGAATACTGCGGCTGGTACCATTTACGAGGACTTTATCGACCCCTGGTTACCGGACAACCCTAACAAAGAATCTCGAGCCGCTAATATCATGAAGGTAAAATCCTCAACGGTTCATCCCTTAATCCTCCAAACCCACGGAATACAAGTATTCCTGCCGATTTAGCTCGAGGTCTCAAAACAACGGATTGGACGCCAGAATCCACTCGAGGCACACGATCAGCTAAGAATCGATCGATATCAATTTCGCCCACAAACGAACCAAACCATTTAGATCCTGTTTCGATTTCTCCAGCAATATGGAATATTTGAACAATTGTAGCGAAAGAATATCATTGCATGATATCAATGTATCTACCGTTGGTCACCGCTAACCATCGAACGATTACACCGTGCCGAGAACAGAATTAATCTGTAGAAGAACGATCGAATCGAAGATGATCATCATCACGAATGAATTAACGTGGTTTTCAGGTGACGGTGGTTATCCTAGGTCTGATCTGCGTGACGTTGGTCTTTATAGTAGATCGGCTGGGCGACATTTTCCAGGTGTCGCTAAGCTTGAACGGCGTTACGGCCGGCGCGATGTTAGGCCTCTTTACCCTAGGAATGCTGATACCATGGGCGACATCGAAAGGCGCCATCGTCGGTGGCTTACTGTCGATGACTCTGATGATCTGGATCATCGTCGGCACGCAAATCAACATGGCCAAACGGAAGATCTTTTACGATCCTCTGCCAGCTTCGACCGAGGATTGCGGAAACGTCGAGAGCCTCTTTAACGAGACCATGACGCACCCTCTTCCTACTGCGGATCCTGAGGATAAGCCGTTCGTCCTCTATACGATCTCCTTTATGTACTACACCATGGTGGGCTTCTTCACCGTCATGGTAATCGGAACAATCGTCAGCTTTCTTACGGGTGCTCCGCGACTCAGTGAGGTGAACAGAAATCACTTCCCACCGATCGTTCAGAGGTGCGTATCGCTTCTAGTCCCAATCAATTACCATACTCATTCCCGGACTGACTTCCGTACGAATACCTCAGAAGGATTTTCCCAGTTTATGCAACTTTCAACTTTGAAACCAACGGAAGTTTCTATGAGGGAAAATCAAAAGAGGTTGTTTCAATGATTAACGGAAAGGAAATCCGATTGAGTATGCTCTGTGAGGTGTGTCATTAGTCTGAATTATGGAAGAATAGGTACCTAGGATAAGATAACTCGGAGGAGAGAGTTCGCAAAGTAAAGGGATGAGTTTTGATCGCAGGTTGCTGCCGCTGAAGAAATACAGCGAGGTATCGCTACACACGGTTCCAACGGCGTTGGTTACCAACCCAGAAAAGGAGAAGCTCAACTCGTAAATCGCGCCTTGCCTCAGTTACACACTACTGTTCCTTGGACGGTGATCCCCGTTCCACTGTCTCGACGAGGCGAGAAAAAGGATACGGTGCTGGAGGACCTGGTTCGCGGTGGACTAGGAGCGAAGTTGCGCGTGCTACCTATCGTTAAACTTACCCCCGAGAGGGAAAGTCACTGTAAGAAACTCGCTGGATGTCGAGCTACGTATAAAGGAAGAGTGACTCACGCGGAGCATGCTCCATCGCACTCTCAAAATTCTAGAAACTCACGATAGACGAGAAATCAAATTTAATTCCATCTCGACAATTTCACCGTGTGTCAGAGAAACTACCAAATCGTAGTTTGTACGATATTAAGAAAATTAGTGCGGGTAGTTTTTTAACATTTTGCTCTAATTGAATAGTTTCCGGAGCGCGTCTCGGTACAGATAGTTAAATACAAATTTTTCCAATTAAACAATTTAGTTTTCAAAGCCCTTAGTTTCCGAAGGTTTCACCCTTGAGTACGTCAAAAGCCGAGATGGACAGCGATGTCCGGCGAACTGGTTGGATGCGACGACATGCAGTCGCATTCGCCGGGATGCCTGGGCATAACTGGTCCGTCCAGGGTTGAAAGGAGCCATTAGGCGTTCGATCAGGGTGTCAAATTGACTAGATTATATATCAGTCCCACGCATCTCAATACAAACAAGCCTCCCAAACATCTGGAGGAACGATGTCTATCGGATTAGGTCGAATGTAAATGCGGAGGGAAGAACGTTTTTGTCGAGTCATTCGTCCCGTCGCTCCTCGCTGGAAATCCGCGACGGAGATTGATCCCGAGTAACTATCCGGCTGATGTACGACTACGAGATCCTCGACATTTTTTCCTCAATTTTCTTGCGAACTCATTAAATTAGCAGGTATTCCGAAAAACTGTAAGTAACATTGCTCGTTCGACATGTTAACTAATTGTAAGAGGATTTTGCAATAGATTTTTCTAAACCTTGCCTAAATACCTCACTATCTTAACTCAAGATCCTATCACCAAGCTTTTCCGCCGACATTCATCGTTTTAGGAATTTCGACAATCTATCAGTGAACAAAATGAATCCCAATAATCTTATCCCTCAGAGGAAAATATATTTTCGCGAAAGTATATCCACTGTCCATAATAGTGAAACTTCTCTTCTCCTGACCCACATGGCGCTCGATACGTCGTTAAGCCGCGCGCGTCAAGTCAGAACGAAGGAGAGGCCGATGAGGGGATGACGATAAGAATTGTCAGGGCTGGGGTCCGCTGTGGTGCGACGCTAGGAGCAGTGGAGGTTGGAGTAGAACTAGAAGTGGCAGTAGTAAAGGAGAAATAAGAAGGAGGCACGGTGGTACTGTCGGTAAGAGTAATAGAAGAAAAGTGAGCAAAAGGGGATAGGCCATAAATAGAAGTGGAAATGGCATCAGTCGGTGAAGACTAAAAATCGGAGATAGTAGTGGTAGCGATAATGGAAAAAGTAAAAGAAGAAGAAGAAGAAGATGAAGAAAGGAGAGAAGCCTTATCGGTGGCCGATGGCATTATCCGAAAGACGAGGCCTCCCGTCCGCGGTGGGTCGCAGCAAGAGAGGGCCTTCGAGCCACGAGCGAGTGAGAAGAAGCGACGGAAAGAGCGAGAGAGAGAAAGAAGACTCGCAGGAACATTCCACGTCTCTAGCGTAGAAACGAGGGACTTCTGTCCCGTAGCGCAGCGGCCGCATTCCACCAAACCATTTTATTTTATTGGGCCGAAACGTGTCAAATATAGGTGGCAAGGGCCCACCTACTTGCATTCCTCTCGCTCGCTCCGGTCTAATTTCAACGTCGTCGTCATCGTCGGGCTAAAACCCCGAGGCGAGGGTCCTCTCCCGCTCCATTGTGGCCGGCTGACAGATTTTTGACAGATTCTGTCTGATTTGGTGTCGAGTGGCGTTCTCGAGAGGACTGATCTCGCAGCCCCTCGCGGTTGACATCGTGCCATCCTGCCCCTTCCTCTCCCCGACGGACGTTGACTCGACTCGTCCTGAGAATATCTCCGGGACTCGGTAGATCGACACCTTCGTTACTTTTAATCTACGATCTCGTAAACGCCAATATCGAGGGCCCCCAAATTCATCCCCTTCTTCTCGCCCTCCCCGTTCCTCGTGGTCGTCTTCCAGCAGCGCGCGAGTATTTCGAGTAACGCCAAAGGAACGAAAGTTATTTGGAAGGAGGCAGAAAGAAGAATGTAGTAGAAACGTAGTAAGAAAAGTTGCGTGTTTGGTACGCGGAGATCGCAGGTAAGAACGTAGCAGCCCGAGGACCAAAGGTCTGGTCTAGGAATAGAGGAGGCTGGTTACCTCGTCTCGTCGGGAGACAACTATAGTGAGCGCGGTATAACAGGGTTCCTGGGTTTTTGTGCGGCTGGGATGTGCGCGCAAAAGCGCATGAAAGCCTAAGGGGGCCGTACGGTGTGGGATACGGCTTATTTCGGCGACAATACACGGGGGCCAGGCGCGAGGATAAAGGAGCATAATGCACCCTGCTAACGTGAAAATTATTCTGTCAAACATTCGGACGTCGGATTACTGCGGCAACCACCGCACCGCGTCCCACTAGGACACACGCTTCGCTCTCGGTTCACCGTCGCGTCGCGTCGCGTCGCGTCGCGTCGCGTCGGAAAGTACGGCCCGCCAATCGACGTTTGCAGATGTCCAAAGGATTTCTCGGTCATCGAAACCGTACCCTCATCCGTGCCTCCGCCACTACGCGTCGAAATCCTCGCTAATTTTCGATTCTTACGACACTGAGAGGAAGATAAGTGTACGGTTCAAAGGATTTCGTCAATTTCTCAATGACTTTGTTTTTCATCCCGATGAAGCTCCGAATCTCCGCAGATATTTGCGGGAGAACAACGGGGTGGCTTGTACGCGAGCGATCGTAAGGAAGAGGACCAGGGTCCCTTTCACGAATGTAAGCGACAAAGTTTTGCCCGTCGTGCGTTCGAGGTTCGAGAGAGAAATAAAGGGCCAGGTCGAGGAGAGCGACAGAAAGCAAGCTCCGGCTGACTGTAGACATCAGGAATATTGTGACATTTCTTTTCTGGCTGACATTGAATTTTCAGGCTGGTGACGTCGCGGGCCAACCGCACCGTACGCACGATGCACGCACGCCCTACCCGTGCGTACCATAGACCATAGAATGGAACACGATATACCCATCTACACCGATGTGAGCCCTACCCGGACTCCTGCTTGCCAATGCAACCAGTCGCACCCGGCTGGTGCCTCCAGTAAATACAAACAAACAACAACCGTTCTGGGATTCCTTCTCCCTCTCCGATCCTTTCTTTTCCTTCTGTCTCGATGCGCGGCAGGGTTGGCAGGGTTGGCAGTCTCTTCCAAAACATGTTTTCGAACCAAACGAGAGTGGCTTCATCGAGTCGCATCGAGACGATCCTCTGCCGATTATTTTCTCGTGCAATTGCTCCTCTACTCCGTGGCGTGTGCCTCCGCCAACAATGGAGACGCAGCAGGCGGCTGATATACATAATACGCCTCGACCGTGCCTCGGAAGGTGCGCGCTCGCGCGAGGGGAAGCCGCGTGGTAGCGGTTAACGCGAGTGCACACTGGGTGTAGGGGCAAGATTGAGGGAAATTGGAGGAATTTCTGCACCTTTGAGAACGGAGCCCAGCGGCAGAAGGGGGAGAAAGAGTGCGCTCCCGAGTACCTCGTTGAGCATAAAGCTGTCGGTAGGGGTAAAGGAGGAAAGAATAAAGCGATCCGAGGGTGGCACGTCGCGGAGAGAATGCTCTCGGCGCGACCTCGTTTTAGCTTCAATTAGCATTTCCGTTAATGACGATCGGAGCGGGGCAGCAGTCGCGCGCTCCAAAACAGGGCTCCCGATACCTAGCCGTGCCAACTGTCCTGCTGTACGGTCTCCCGCTCGCTCTCCTTCCTTCTCCTCAATGGTACATTACGGTCGACGCCGTACACGCAGAGACAGAGATCGGCGACCTCCCAGCTCGAAAAGGACGGAGAAGATCCATAAAAAAGTCTTTTCCCCTACCGCTCCGACCGAATTCGACTCACCCCACACGCTCGTTCGTTCGGTTACGATCCGCGCGGTGCGCACCCCTCGAAAAAGGCGCAACGAGCAGGACGAACCCTCTTGCCACCCCTATGTTACTGGCGATCCCTCTCGCACCCCATTACCACCGATTCTTCCCTCCTTATCGCGGGATATCCCCTCCCGGGCTCGAGGGTACTTCCGGAGCGGCGGGAGATGGTTATTTTTCACGGTTGTGTGGCGGACGCGGTACGTGGCGAACCGTCACCACGCCCCTGCTGACTACCAGCCGCCAATCGGTCGGCACGCAGCCGGCCATTTTGGTCCATGCGGAGGCTGCGCGCTTATTTTCTCTCTTTGTCTCGTACGAGCGCGCGCGCGCGCGCGCCCGCGACTCCACTCGAAGCTCGACCAGATCCGACTCGATTCGATTCGACTCGACTCGACTCGACTGGACCTTCTCCGCGGAATCTGCCCGAACCTGCTGTCCACACGGCTGACTCTATCGAGCACCGAGAGAGATTCACCGAAACGAGTCATCGGAATTCCGCCAACCTCATCGCGGTTTTTGCGGTTTTTGCACCTTTCCGCGAATCTCGAGCCTCCGAAGAGCGCGAATTTAGCCAGCCGAGTACCAATGGGGAGAGAGTGCCACTCTGAATTGGAGTAGAAAGTTTGCGGGGTTCGCTATGTGCTACTCGAGTTTCGGTGGCAACCGTACTTGTATGTACTATGTATTTGCTATGTGTCTCGATCAACTCGCTAGTTTCGAGCGGCGCGCGCATCTACGTCTACTCTATATCTATATCTAGCAGTACGTACTCTACATACTAGAATCTACCCCCCGCCGGGCGTTGCGAACGAAACTCGGCTAGGAGGCGAGAGAGCAGCCCAGGGAAGGCCAGCAACGACGTGCTCGTAAGCATCCCTCCCTCTTTTACCGTTCGTAGAAGCAAACCCACCTTTATCGGAAAAACGGCAGTGGAACAACTCTGGATGCATAGAGGAAGAGGAGGCAGAAGAAAAAGAAGTTGAGAAGGGTGGTGGTGAGTAAAATACCTTTTCCCGAGATACCGCCTCCGCGGAACGCGGTGTGCCTGCATATTTGCATTTTCCGTGGGAAGAACGAGCGCGTATCGCGGGTGCGCGCCTGTCCATCGCGGGGAGAAGGACAAGGCGAGGGAGTGAGAGTGAGCGCGGCGCGGCGCGGGGGAGGTCGGTCCAAGCCTTGGCGGCGGGGGCACCACACACTGGGTAGGAGACGGCGGACAACCAAGCAAGAGCAAGAGAGAGCGATCACAGCCATAGCCAGGTAGGTTCGTGCCTTGGCGAGCACGACTACCACCTCCATCCTTTGGTAAACGTATCCTCGCGAGAAACAGAAACGAAGAGTTTCGCCAGGAGGCAGCTAGGAGAACCATCGAGATAGAAGGAGCGTAGCGGAACATAGTGCGGAGCGGCAAGGGGGTGCAGTTTCGAGGGTAGAAACTCCCTGAAAAGGGGTTGGGTGGAGAAGAGGGGGACGTAAAAAACGAGAGCGGGAGAGTCCATACGCGCACCACGGGATTTTTCATGCGTGCACTACTCGTCGACTGTAAGGCCGAGCCTGCCGCGAAAGCTCCTGGTGGGGATCGAAAGCGCTGGAAGGGACGGGCGGGAAGGGCCGCCAGAGCCGCCACCACCAGGAGCCGAGAGTAGCGCTATCGAGTGGCGCTACCAGGAAGCAGCCGCGTCTCTCGTCGTCCGGCACCTCGTCCTCATCGTCCTGGCCGTCATCGGCCCGATATTCCTGTATCTCGTCGCTAGTTTTATCAGCCGGATCGCGAAACGAGCCAGGTACGCGCGTGCACGTATCCCGGGGGAGGAAACGCGTAAACTGCCATAAACGATCAGGGAAGGATCCCTCGTTGTGGAACTGTGCGCGTCGCGCGACCTCGCCTATCGTGACCCTGCGAAGCTCCAAGAGCGAGGGTCCTGATCGGCGGCAACATCACCCGCAGGAGCAGCAACGCACTAGTATCGAGGAGAGAGAGAGAGAGAGAGAGAGAGAGAGAGAACTCGCACAGCACAGGAGGCAGGAGGCACGGTGATCCGTCGATTGGTCGCAGCAGCGCGCGGCGGCGGCGAACCTCGCTCGCACCTCCCGTAGCACAATCGCGTCGCGGGCAGCCAAGCCGAACGAGCGAGCGAGCGCCGGTAGCCTGTCTGCCTTGCCTACGTCGACAAGAATCCAGTCGCGCGCTTCTCTATCGGTTCCCGGCTCTACCGCGGACATCTTCTCTCGCCCTTCTACTCCGCGTGTGACGCGCTTCTCGCGACTCTCTCGACTTTGGGGGTTGCCAGTTCGCGAGTGAGCGGAAAAGGCCACGTAGCTGGGAAAACAGCTAGACCAGGACAAGTCAGAACGAAAGCCAGAACGAAAGCCAGAACGAAAGCCAGGCGGAAAGAAAGACGAGAACGGGACCGAAGAGGCGTGAGTGTATCGGAGAACAGCAGTGTATCGCTCAGGACGACGTCCACAGGGAAAAACGGCATCGCCGCACCACCGAGCTCACCCGCTACCAGGAAAGGTAAGCACGAATGGAACGTTCTTCGCATATATTCCTCGCTCATTGACTCGTTACTATGGTCTCGATATTCCCTACTCGCTCGGGGTGCCGTTCGCGTAAACACGCTCATTAGCTCGGAGCGGCAACCCTCGACACTGGCCACCCGCGGAGAGTGTCCCTCTGAATTTTGTGGGAATTATCGCACCGAGAACGGTTACCAAACCCGGGGGACCTGTGCCGTGAATTTCGCTGATTCCTCTCGCCGCGCGTCAGGCATCACAATACCGCGAAACGGTGATTACTACCGAGTGTTTACAACAGTCGCGGAAGCGTAAATATTTCATAGTCTATAGCTGGTTTCTTGTGGCAGCAAGTACCCTCCTGTTTGAAAACATTTGTCCAATTCAACTATTGTTGACGCAGACTCGATATCCACGTTGACATCGTATTCCTAGTACGACTACATAATATTCGATTCCGTGGCTTTTCTTTCGAGCCTCGCCCTAAGGCTGGAGCTCGTAGAATTTACCTTTGAGTTATAGGATGCTCCGATTTAGATTTTTGAGAGAGTCCAATTCGATCGAACGTTTCGACCAGGCAGACCGCAGGCAGAGAGTTGGGATGAATCCTCATAAACAGGAAAAAATGGATAATGGAAAAGCCGAGGGAAGACGGATTCGAAATCAGATCCCGAGGGAATTCGGTAGACGCCCTAGTGTTGTACGCTGACACGCCCTGCGATCGGCCCCGTCAAGTGGAAACCGATAGCATCCGAGCCCCAAAGAAATACATTTCTACTTTCCGCATTATGCTTCGTGCCCCATTCAATTGATACTTTCTTTCTCTCTCGTACCCCCGTTCCCTCTGATCATAGGCAAAGAGAGAGAGAGAGAGAGAGAGAGAGAGAGAGAGAGAGAGAGAGAGCTGCTCGCGAACCGGGAGCAATACCCCCCTAATTTTTATTACTCGCATGGCTTCACCGACTGAAAAGGACGGCGAGCCTCTTCAACATCGATTAAATCCCTTCACCGAAATGTACGCCAGGCTTCTCGCGACTGATTTAATTTTTTGGATAATACCCCGCCCGGAGATAAGTCGAGTTTCTCAAAAGTCTGCCAGGGTATTCATAGTAGCGAGCGACTCGCAATTAAGGAAGAACGGTACGGGCAAAGTCGTGGCTCTGTCGAAAGCGATGCTTTGGATGCTTTGGCCCGATGCTGCGTTCGTCGACAGATTGGCACGGTAGCGGATCGTCAGTCGCTTCTGTTAATTGTCGCCAATTAAGCTGGCACCCTCCCTCTTTTTCTCACTCACCTTCAACGGGCCAACGAAGAGGAGGAGGAAGAGGAGGAGGAAGAAGAAGAAGAAGAAGAAGCCGCGAGCGGGTCTTAGCACCTTTTTATCGGCTCTATTCAGCTTTTCTCTCGGCGCGGAGGACTCCGAAGCAGCGGTAAACCACCGTCCGCATTTGTCTGGATAGCGCACCGTCATCTCCGCTAATCGTCACGAAAAGTACGCGCTGCTATGGGTCTTACCGCGATAAAGAGAGCTACCGGTGGCGAAAGAGTAAAGAGCACCGCGTCAGAGACATCAATCTTTGTAATCATTTTTTCTGACGAGCCGCAACAACCTGCCAGCTCGCTCACTCGCAAGGGCGAGCCTTCAATCGGTAAGATCCATTTAGTTGGCTATCAACGTTCTCGTACCGAAACTGCCATTCATTTATTTTGAAACACTTTCTTACTACGAAGCGGTGCTGAGAAGCCGAGCACGTACTATGTACTACGATCTCTCCTAAATACCGCGCGCAACTACCAATCGCAGTTGAATTTCGACGAATGTTCTTATCGAAGGGAAAAGATGCGGGGAGAATTACCATAAATGGTAGAGAGAAAGAAGCAAGGGGGCCCAGTTTCCGTGGTTAGAAGTGGCAGACAACGGGGGGTTGCCGCTCGCGTACTACATACCGCGCAGCGTGTCCAGCCACCGAGCGGCCTGACGTACAAACGGACAAACGGACAATGAGAAGGAGGAATGCCCCGCAGAGCCAGACATGAAGACGTCACTCAGAAACGGTAACGTTTCGGGCGAGGACGGGGCCAGGACGGGGTCAGCATCGAGCCACCTCGAACGAAAGAGCCACGAACCGCGGACCAACTCGGTCTCCCTCTCTTTTTCTCTTGATTCTCTCTTGGCTGAGTCAGCGTGGATCCTGCCGCGAGAGACCGTCCTCGAGATTGCGTCCTTTTGATTCTCTATTCTCGAATCGGAGCGACACGCTCGGAAGGCGCAAGACGCTGCTCGCTCGCTGAATTATACCCGCCAACCGAGGAATTGTTCCTTCGGTGAATCTTTCGAATCCATTTGAAGAACATGGTTCTTGTAAATAGGAAGCATAGAGGTGTGGTTGAAAGGCCCAGCAGCGTTTCATCGTTTCCGCACTCGGTAATGTGGTCGTAAATTAAGTCGTTCGTCGATTGCTCCACGCCAGCCGGATGATTTACAAGCGGCAACAAGCCGATGTGCCTGCACGGCCACGTTAAACCGTTCCGAAGCCCTTGCTACTGCCGTCGCGTCGTGGCGCGGCGTCTTTCGAGTACCTGACCCAATTGGCGAGATTGATAGGAGCGTCAATTCTAGAACTTGCTTATCCAGACCCTGCGCTGTTCGTGACGAACCAATTACTATTTTTCTAGCAAACTACCTTTTCCAAGATAGAGTAGCCTAATCGCCTCCAACGAGATTCAATCTTTTCGAGTTGAGGAGAAAGAGGTAGAAAAAGGAGAGGCGGATAAGAAATTTGAGAAACTGATCAAGTGTATCTGTTTCGAAGCTTCTTCGAGCAGTTGTGTGTTGGAATGGTGTGTGTTGAAAGGTTTGCAAATAGTTCCGAGGGTTGTTTCTCATTGCGGTCTTTCGAGGATGCCAATGTGCGGTCGCAAGTTGGGCCGCAAGTTGGGCCGCAAGTTTAGGCCGCGCACCACTGCCACAACAGGGACCCCCTGGTCTCGGTAATAATCAGGCTCATTGTCATCTTTGAAAACAGCCATCGGCTTCCTGGGAGCGAGAGGCTGCGGTTTGAAGATCCACCCCCTTGAGTTTTTCCTCGTCCACGCACCGCCGTACCGCTACCGCTTTCCACTTCCCTCGACACCAATTAGTGGTTTCGTTGAAGCTCGCCGGGGGTTCTGGTTATCCGGCAAAAGGTGCCAGGAGTGTCCTGCCGTACTCGGTCGGACCGTGTTCCGCAAACACCTGGACGATCGGCTAGTCCTAATCTCTGGCAAATGTACCTTCCAAATCGTGTCACTTCTCGACGGAAAGCCCTTTTGTTTCTCTCAAAGATCTACCAAACTACCAGCGAAACTACAATCCTGTACAATCATCGACGCCCGTTATGCGCACGATTTCCTCGCAAGTCTAATTCGATACCTCGTCACGATCCAATTTTGCCCAATTGTCGCGGCGTTAATTGTCTCTCGAATTAAAACGAGTGAGAGATCGGGAAGACGGCGGACCCCTACGGGGAAATATTCGGCGTGGCAAGAGTGCCGTGTGGCGTTTTGAAGCGGGTCGCTTTATAATAAGGCGCTCTCCGCATACATGTATACGAAAGGAGAGGGCATGGTCTTCTCTCGTGCGCGCGCGAGAGAGCGCAGGTGTAAGGAGGTGTCCGGCACCTTAAGGCTTCCAGTAGGGTCGAACGGAGCGGCATATTTCATCCATTGTCGCCCCTCAACTCCGGCGGCGGCACTTTTCAACTTTTTATAGAGATTTTTATACCGCTATATCTATAGCGTTCTACGACGACTCCTCGGCATCGCCGAGATTCTCCGTCTCCGTCGCTCTTTCCCTAAGATTCCCGAGGAACATGGGATGCTTTGGCCCATCGCGCGGCTCTGAATATGAATATAATAATGAGAACGGGTTTCGTCCTCGTTCCGCTTCTCCGCTTCTCGTCCTTCGGCTACTCTTGACTTCTTCTCGCACCACCAGTCGGTTCTCGTCCTCATGCTTGCACCCATAACCCTCCTCTTCCAGGTTCTCGATCCGCGTCCTTGTCTCGGTGTCTCCGGCTCCACCACGGGTGCCCATTTCTTATTCGTTTGTCACTATTCGGGCCTTTCGGCTTTCCTCCTTGGCATTAGGGACCATCACCGGCGGTGCCAGGGCCACAAAACGATTCGGCGAATGAGGATCGCAGATCGCGCCTTGCTTAGATTACCCGGATCACCGTTGGATCGTGTTTCCACGGGACCTTGGAACTGGCTACCGTCTTCGCGATCCATCCAGCCGGATGTCTTCCTTCGAAGGAAGCGTGCTTCGTTACGCGCAATGCTATTATCGGATTATTCGCACTCGTTTTATCGGGGATCCAATGAGCAGATGTGTGCAAAAAACGTATCTCATACGAAACAGCCGCGAAAATATTCTGTCGTTAAGGCATTTAGCGTCCGACAATGAGCGATTGCCGGCAATTGACATCGATTATTTCAGTCTTTTGATAAATCCTCCTATTATTGTCTGATGAGAATGGGTTTAGGGCTAATGGGAGTTGCGAGTATTTAGGAGGGCTTGTCGTGAATTTCGATGCTGCGGGAATTTGTGCGAAAGTCGACGTGTCAATCCTTTCGTATTCGATTGACCCTTCTAGGAAAATGTCATAAATGTATCGAGTGACCTGACAGCCTCTTCCAAATGGGCACGCCGGCCCTCTGCAGGTAGTTAGTGGGAAAAGGTATGGAAACGCACGACTCGTGGGGATACTGGTCTCCTTCGGCCCATCCCTCTCCATTGTGAGCAGGGACGAAATACAAATCACTTAAGATGTGCCATTATTTCCAATCGCTAATCGTATTGTACTTGAAACGATACGCGGCTCTTTTTTGTTCGGAGAATCAGGATTCCGATTTCGCAGTATATAATTGGAAAAAGTCTTCAACTGCAACCGATTAGCATTAGATTCTCTCCCATTGCGAGTCGCGCAGGATCCACCGATTTACCGTCGTCGCCATATCCACCGTGTATGAGCGTCAAATTTCTCGCGATATTGGCACACTTGGACAGTCTTTCGATTCCACGAGGCGAGAAGCGAATAAATGACGCGCGGCAAAGTAGTACTCGCGAAGAGAACGAAGGAGGCAGGAATGTTGTGCACAAAGGTGTTGAGGCAGATAGCCGTGCGCACGAGAGAGGGGGTGCCACGAGGTGGAGGAGGTGAAAAAGTTGAAAGAAAGGAAAAAAGGCACGTCGCGGCAAAGGGGAATAAGTGGTACGGTCGGAGACCGTACTTCTCTTGAGAGAAAGAGAGAGAGGGAGTCGACGGGTGTCGAGGGGGTGTCGAGGGGGTGTCGAGGGGGTGGGAATTGGCCGGTGGGTGCTCCCGCGGGAGTGAGAGAGCGGAGGGCTATCGATATATTACGCGGCAGGCGCGTTGGTGTGCGTGCAAAAGGGTGAAAAGGAGGGACATATTTTATATTTATGGGTATTTGCCGCTACTGTGCTCTCGCGCCGGCTTTCGTGGCGGTTCTCGCGCCGGCGACGCGGCGCGCCTCGGCGCGGCTTGTCGCAGAGAGCTAACCGGTCTCCTCGTCTCTCTTCGCAGCGAGTGGGCCGTGCGCGGCACTGCGTACGCTCTTCTCCACTGGTTCTACCCGACTCGACCCGAGTAAACTCGGTTTGCTTTTGGTCCCTGGCGTATGTACGGTTTCTCTCGGTCGTCTCCTCCACCATTAGCTTACCACCGACGTCCGCTCTCTTCTTCTCCTCTCGATCTTTTCGCGCCCGTCCTCGCCAACGACGACCGCGACGACCGCGACGACCGCGACGACCGCGACGACCGACGACCGCTGTTCGACGGCCGTGTGTCATCTCCCATGCTATACGCGCAGCCGAGCCTCCTTCCACGTTCGCGTTGAATATATCCTTTATGGGAGTGCGCACACGCGCGCGCGCGACTCTCCCACATCTATATATAGATATGCACAGGGTGCCACACGGGGTACAGCCAGCATCAGAATATTCAAAGGTTCCCGATCTTCGCCTTGCACACTTGTTTTCGCCCTAATTAAAATCGGCCGCGAGGTCTGGTTTCCCGAGAAAGCTTCGACGAAATTTCCGATACGTCTATAATGTTCACCCCTTGTCTCGAGCCCGAGTGAACCCGCTGCGGAGAAACTCCAGCGTAATCCACGGCAATGCGATTCGTAGGCTTAACACACGCTTTACTATATGAACGCACGATTACGAATTTCTCCGTTCGCGAAAGGTATCTCTTTAAGTCGGCGATATTCGAGGATATTTTGGCAGTGCGTCGGTATCCCGGGATACTACTCCCGCGAGGACATATGTTTTCCTTGGCGTCGAACAGGAATTTCGATATTTGGGTGCCGAGCTGGCTGGCTCGGAGGCATCGAGAGAACGAGCGACCGAGAGAGTTGGATTCCGAGTTCAAGAGAGACGGAGAGGACGATATTTCTTTGGAAGGACTGTACGTTTGTTGGAATCATCGCCGGCAGCGGCACCTTCCCGTACACCTCTGCGATCTCCTTTTTATTTCGATTGCTTCTCTTCTTCTTCTTCTTCTTCTTCTTCTTCTTCTTCTTCTTCATTTTCCTTTTGCTTTTTGCATGCGTTTGCCGGAGAATTTACGAGCGTGGTTTGCGAGAGTCGGGCCACCGGGTGCTTCATCCCTTAATTAAGGATTGTGCCACCGACTTGGCATCCTCCTCTCCTCCTTTGGTCGACGTCTCTCTTCCTCTCGGCTCGGGTCGCGCTAATGACCTTGACCTCCAGGTTTCGGAGTGGCTCTCGGGATGTCCCTGCGTGCGCGCGAACGAAACCTTCCAATCTTTCGACCTTAATCCTCCGCGGGTGAAAGTCCTTGCTGCGACAACTATTATGCCGCGCCGAGTGATTCCTCTCCTCTGTCGAAGCGAGAACGAGTGCGATCTGTGATGCGACCCTTCTCACGATCGGTGTGTACGCATCCACTCGCCGACAAAGTTAATCGGCCGGGACTCGATCCCGCGATCCAACTCGAATTATATCGCGGTACACACCGGCTTCTTACGAGCCATCTGTCAAGCGGAGTGAAGAGCGCGCAAGAGAGGGAGAGAGATATCGCATCGGGCGCATTGCGTGGATCCTTAATGCAAAGCGACTACGGGCGACGAACCGTGAGCACCCCGTCTAATGCCTTCTAAAAGCATCCTCCGAAACCCGACGAGAGGAGAGCCGGGAGCTGGAGTGAGACGGAACCTTGGACGGGAGGAAATACGAGGAGCATTAGCAGCTCCGGAGATTGAAAGAAAAGAGAGTCGGCGATGCGAAGGAGAAGGAGAAGGAGAAGGAGAAGGAGGAGGAGGAGGAGGAGCAGGAGCAACAGCACCTCCTTGCCAGTGGCGGTCTGCGAATCCAAGAGAGAAGTGGAGGAAAAGCGAAATTTCACCGAGGGTAGATATACGGTAGGCAGGTTCCCGGGGGCGGAAGTATTGTAAAGTAATTTGTCGAAGCGTGTCCAGGTTCCCTTTCGTCCCCTTTCTCGCTCTCTCTCTCTGTCCTGTCTCTTCTCGTTTATTTCACCCTCTCTTTGAGGTTGCCACGGGATGAAACCGGTGGTAAACGGTAGCAAGGAAAACAGAACGCCCAGAGCTAGTAGAGAGCCTGGTCGTTCTCTTCCTCTCGCGGATCCCTTTCGTGAATAAGAGTCCTCTTTTCATTACGTTCCCTCCCGTAGAGTCTCTCTAGTTGACTGCTTGCCGTGCCGCTCGAGCCAGCGCCGCTCGAGCCAGCGCCGCTCGAGCCAGCGCCGCTCGAGCCAGCGCCGCACGGCATCGATCCCGAGGGATAATAAAATCGCCCTATATTCGCAGTGGCCGCCTTAATTAAGGGGCTGTCTAATATGCTACCGCGGAAAATAAATCCGTGTCTTTACGAGCCGCCGCTCTCGACGTGCGCGTTAATGATAATATATGACGCGTGCGACCCAAGGTATACGGGCTTCCTCCATACGGGATAGACTAGATATTTTGCGCGCGAGCACGAGTTTTCATGGACGAGCCGAATCCTCCGATGAAATTCGGATACAGCAGAATCGAAAATGTTTCACTGCTTCCGACTATCGTATTTGATCGAACGAAAAATATGATATTTCCCTCCGCTTGGTTAATTGAACTGTTCGATATCTCATTACGTGTGATATAACCAACAGGAGGAAGAGTATTTGTGGACAGTTGTTTCGATTTTACGCGAGTGTTTAACGTTAAATTACGGAACCGGTTCTTATTTAACAATTGTGTGGCCTACATCAGTTTTTAGAATACGCCAGTTTTTTCATAAAATGACCGGAAAAGTGATCGGTTCCCGAAAGACGAACGCTTCTTTGTAGCGGAATTTTTCTAATTCCGCTACTTGTCAGTCATGCTCAGGCTGACAATGAGATTTTTCCAAAACGCGCAAGTTGCCCGCGTAACCGAGTGGTAGTCGATCCTTTCGATCCCTCTGCTAATTCTACTTGAAAAGCGACGGGCAGTGCGTGGGCGAAATTTCATTTTTAGCGATAGAGATCGTGGGCCTTAATCGGGCGCGCGCGCGCATACGCCAAACACCATTAACGCTAGAAGTAGCACTTTAGCCTGCAAGACACGAAGAATCAATGGTTCCGCGAGAAGTAAGACCGGTTAAACTAGGAGTTCTTAAGGTAATATCGGCATTATACCTGTGAAATTCCATAGCGCCGGCAAATGAGGAAAGGGTACAGTTTCTCGTTACCGTATACCTGCACTCGAGCGGAGGGCAAATCCCGTTTATAAGAATAATAAGGTCTCTGCGGTGGTGGCTTAAGGTAATCGTACGGCAGGAGCGCGAGTAACAGAGAAAGGAGAAGAAGAAGAAGCAGAAGAGACGTGCTCGGTGGGGTTTGGAAAAGCCCGACGGTCTCGGTGGCTCCTGGTGGGGCCTTCTTGTCGCAGGGTTCGTCGCAGCACGCCCGGTGTGTCCTTGCGGTCGCTTTTAGCCGCATTTTCGGGAAAAAGTGCTAACCCTCGTGAAAACGTTCGTCGAAGCGTTAAGTGATGCAAAGTACAAAAAGGTACAAAGGTGGAGGGAGGAGGGAGGAGGGAGTAGGCTGCTGCCCTTGAATTCTTTAGGGGGCTCTAAGTAGACGCATCGCACCGCAGGCGTCGCTCGTCAAGGGCCCCGAAGATCTCCGCAGATTGGATCTCTCTTGCGAGTTTACATGCTTTCTCCTCTAAAGAGCCGCAAAAATGCTCGTAATCTCGGTTAAAGGTCCCTCCACGAAAGACTTTGCGCGGAAGAGAACCCACTCTTCTCGATGTATGTATACCGCAACGTCGGCGTCGGGCCATTTTCTTTCTTTTGCGATCTCTTTCAAGCTCGACCTTTTCGAATCGTTACCTCGGATCGTTACCTCGGATCGATCCTTCGCAATTTTGACGACTCACCGCACTCGCGGAACGAACCGGCCAATTCCCGATCCTTCAAGATTCGCGCACTATGTCCTTGCGAACCGGTTTTCACCGATTCACCCTAGGGGATCCTAACAGCAGCAACCACGCATGAGTCTCGGTCAATTATTCCGGCGTAAATCTTTCTAGCCATTGAGAAATTGGCGACTCTGCGCTACAAACTTGCCCGAAGAGGACAAACGGTCGATTAAATAGCTAGCTCGCATATTTCTGGTGTTGCGGAGGACAGTGATCGGCGTCAGTGCTTTCTCGAGGGCCAATCTCACGCTCGAGATGGCTCGACAGTGGTCACGATTTCTGTGAATGAAGCCTGCTCTCTCGCGATCGTAGATAAGGCTAGACTCGAGAGGACGCGTCTCGCGACGCAGCTCCATCTCGATAATCTCAATAAGACGATGCTTCTGCGTGCTCTTCTTCTTCTTCTTCTTCTTCTTCTTTCGTCGGAGATTTCTTCGGAGATTTCTTCGGAGATTCCTTCGGATGACGCGGATGCATCTGTGGGGACGACGCCAGAGGCTGACTTGCTTGCCAGGTTGAGCAGGAAATATAAATTAATTCGGTGCGTCCTACACCGCCGAGGGGTAGAAAGTCACGACGGTAGAGGTTGGAGGGCAGGAGAGGCAGTAGTAGAGGGTGGGCAATGCATTCGGTTTCCATTCATAGCTGCCTAGCCGGACTATAAATCCTACACCCTCGGGTTCATTGTCCAGTTGGACCTTGCCTCGTGAGAACCGGACGTGTGCGTCTTTTCTGACTGGCGCATTAATCCTTCGTGCACTTGTTACCACGTGGAATCGTATATACATGTACATATAGGATCGCGGACAACGGTGGCAATGTTACCGTAAAATTCATCGATCGACTTTAACCTGTTACCCATCCCGCCTCCCGCTCTATACGTATACGAGGAATGTTTATTCTCGTTTGGGATAAATCATCCGTTACCCTCGCTCTCTCTGCCGGTGCGCATTGCCTTATCCCCGGGCCATTCGGCTCTTCGAATTGAAGGGGGGCGGGAGGGAACGGGAAAGCGAGAGACTAATTTAATACCGAGCCTTGAAATCCGGCGAGTAGCGCGGTTCGATTCGCAGATAAAATCTTCGCATTCTATTAGCAGCCGGGGTCGAGTGTGCGGGGTCTGGCATTAGATATCTTCGTGCCAATAAACGAGTCGTTTGCCAGTGATTAACTACGCGGAGAGATAGGTCCGAAATCCCCTCAGGGCATCGAGGAACCCCCCGTGAAGGCTTCGCGAGGATAGAATCGGCTACTGTTACCGTTACGCTAACGCTACCGCCGTTGATGCTGTTGCAGAGCAGCATGCGAGTACACACGTGCCCCGGCCGATATGTGCCGCGTAGAGAAAAGGCCCGTTTAATCCCATTGGGAGTACTAATCTTTGCGCGCAGGAACCCCCGCAAAAGCCCGTAAACGGGGTTGCGTTCGGCGCGTAACCCACAATGCAATGGCTCGAGCTCCTGCCACCAACCGTGAAGAATTGGCCGCAACGTTAGAATACTGTTCCCTCGCCGATTGGTGTTATGTACTCGTGCTCCTGTCGAGTTTACCACGATATGCACCACGTGTGCTTCTTTCTCCTCCTCCTCCTCCTCCTCCTCCTCCTCCTCCTCGATACACATTTCTGAGAAGGTACTAATGCTTCCTCTTTTCTAGGAATTATACGTAATCCTGCAGTTCGAGGTCCGCGGCGTTCGAGAGATTATCGGAGATTAAAAGTAACCGAGAGAGAAAAGGGGGAATCGAATGTTTGTGTCCACGGGTTTGGCTCGAGTCCGTTTTCTTCGTCTTCTTCTTCTCCTTCTTCTTCTTCTTTTTCATCTCCTTCTCCGTTTCGAGAGACAGCCGAGCCCTGCGACAAGTTGACGGGCGCGAGATGGAATCTGCGGCTGTGAGAGGCTCTCGCGGAACATAGTCCTACGCGTCGCGTCGGTGTCAAATGGTTAAAAGGCTCCAGGACCCGTCTCGCGGCCAGGCCCGCCGACTTCCGTCCTCCCGTCCTCTCGGCCATACGACCATAATGAACAAATAGAAACGAGCGTCGTACCCTCCCTTCGAGCTATATTCGAGAAGCGACACACCGGTACCTGTTGCCCTTGTCCCATCGCAGGACAGGTGAATCTGGCGCGACGACCCTATTGCAGCAGCGTCTACGACGCAAGCTAGTCTCAGGAATAATCTGTCTCTCCTCTCGAGGATCGAACGACCCACCCGTCACCGAGATGATGCGCGTCACCCAATCCGTGAGATCGTCTCCCTTTTCCCTTGACTCTTTTCTCCACTCGCCAATGACTCTAAGGATGGTGTTCTGCGTGAGTTCTTGGACTTGTTCCGAGGCGTTGAGGACAGTAATGTAACGCGATACCGGGAGGTTGAAAAGTCAGGTCGGCCAGCGAATGCGCTTAAGAGGCATATTGAATAATCCGGGGGACGGATCGTAAGGCCCAGTACCAGGGGCTTATCGTAGCACACGGCGCGACGAACGTTGACGAACGTTGACGAACGTAACGGTTCACTTGTTGCCCCGAACGAGAAGTAGATCGTTTCGGGGCCAGAAGGGATCTGCCAATCCCGTCAGCCACGTGAATCGCGCAAATTCCGAGGAAGCATCTCTGCGGTTGGGGAGCGAGAAGGGTAGGTCATAAATTTGCTATTTGTCCGATCCACGTGGCTAAGGCGGTGGACGAGGCAAAGACAATGCTCGAGAACGAGAGGGAGCCAATTACCGCGAGTCATTGACGTGCTAATGGGGTCTTCTGGTGGTGAAGAGGAAGGATTAGCCGTTTGTCGAACGCTGTCAATTTCGGTCCTTCTATTGACCTCGACAGTAGGAGCACGAGAGGGATTGTGCGCGAAAAGCTGCACCCCCCGCGGTTCCGAGACCACCCTCGGATTACGCTCCGGTTTTCCGGATTACGCTGCCGATATCGCGACACACCCTACCGGAGCGAACCTCCGATTCGCTTGCGCTTCTTCTTCTTCTTCTCGACTCATCTTCGCCGGGACAGTTACGATCATCGGCCCTACGAACTTTACTGTCGCGTAAATAACCGTTTACGGCGGCTGCGAGATCTACGAGTTCCGCCGATTTCGATAAGCCCCTGGCGAATCTGCACTTACGATCGGCGGAATTTCTTTCTCGAGTTTTTCCATTATGCGATTATTCGGATCCCTCGGCACTTTGACTTTTACACTCCTACGCTTTTCGGCTCGGCGATCTAGCTCTGTAAGCAGCGACGAAACTATAAATTTCCACCAATTGTAACAGAATTTCTCGTGCACCTAACAACAAGTGATTCGCAGTAAACGGATCCATCGTCCTCCCAGAATGAAAACAGTGCCCCGAAAGTGGCGGATTAATCGCTCTCTGATCGAATTGTCGGTAGTCCGAGTATTGACTTGCCGAAATTACCCCCGGGCCCCTAGCAGCGGAAGTACCAACCGCGATTCGAAGCCACCCACCCACCCCGCCTCTTAATGTCACCCGACTTCGAAGGCGAGATTTCGATCGAAATTTAGCGTGAGATCGAGCAACGGGTGGTCCGGAGGTCGCGGCTCTGTGCGCTAGCGGCGCAAGCACCTGTGCCCATAGTCGAAGAAAAAAAGAAAAAAAAGGGAAACAGGGAAAAAGGGAAAAAGGGAAAAAAGCCGCCCGAGGCAGCATTGAACGAGCATTCGGGCAGCAGCGTTGGGCCCCGGAAATCGAGTTCTCTTTTGGGGCCTTTGCCCGCTCGAAGCCTGCAGTCTTCTTCGCTGAGCAAAACCGTGGCAAAGGTCGAGCGAGAGAGGCACCGAGGGGAGAGGAGAAAAGAGAACGTACGGGTCGCGTTCGCATTTTGAAGGCAACAATGGCCAAGTTGGATCCTCGGATCGGAACGAGATGAACACAATGGCCCGCTGACGTGTTTATATAGCTGCAAAGAGCGGGCCTGGGATAGTGGCGAGATGGACGGGAGAGCGTGTAATTTAGTTATAGATCAGTTTGTTACAATTTGGCATCGGGCTTGTACCGGCTCTGTAAAGCGTGTTTACCCAGGCCACCGATGATCGACGAGTGAGCGCAGTTTGTTTAGGAGCGCAAGGACCACGCCGAGGCAGCCCTCGCGAAACATCCCTCTGCCACGGTTTCTTTTCATCGCGTGCGCGCGACTCAAACACTAATGTCTCGGCTTTTTGCGCTGTGACGAGTCACCGAAGCGTTCTGCTCCCACTGTAAAGTCGCAAATGTCTACGTTGCGTAGGAGCAATCTAGCGAACAACAGAGATTGTTCGAGAGTCTTTCAAATTCTTCGCGATTATATTCTCCCTAGGCGAGCGCGTTTAATCAGAATAAGTGTCTTTTTAGTAGTACTATGGCCAGAACAATTCCGGAATAAGAAAGGCCTCGAAATTCTCTACTTAGAACGCGTCTTGACCCTATTTCTCGACTCATTAACCCTTCTATTCTGCACTGCAGCGCTTCTACTTGACAATTCTACTGGTCCGTTGTTCTCTGCTAAGCACATTGTTCACGGTGCTTGCGATACCTCCCACGTGCAAGATATTACGTCTGCAAATTTTTCGAGTCAAAACAGGCACATCGATGATACCGTATCGTGCAAAACGATGTACGTTTATATTTGTAAAAAGTACCCAACTACCCAACTCATCCTATGTTGAACCGAATACGCAAATTTTAATGAGCGCGAACCAAGTCGACCGATACTCGAAGCATTGACACTCACTGAGCCGAAGCTAGTTGGAATTTTACGGAAACCTGGAGACCACCGACAAGAAGAGAGCGAAAGAGACTCGTCGAACGACGCTTATCCCCAGAAATACCCAAGGAACGATACTCCTTTCGCGCATTTAGGGTCAAATAGTTGTGTATACAACGGGTAGACTAAGCGGAGGAAGATCTCGACGAGTCTGTGGCTTTGCCAATTAGACGTTTCGCCTCGGGCAGGACTCGAAAGAGGACGATTAGTTTCTGTCGCAGCAAGATGCCACTTTCTTGGCAAGAGAGAAAAGGGAGACACGGAAAACTAAAGAGAAGAATAGCCGAAGAATAATAGAAAAGAAGGAATAGGAAGTGGACGATGGACGGTGGCGAGACTCCTCTTGGTGACTGTGCGCGCAGGAGAGAGCCCAGTTTAACGCGGGCTTTAGCCAATTCAATTCATAGGCTCGGGTTAAGCCAGGATTTGTGGCTTAGCACTGATGGTGTTTGCTACCACCACGAGAGATTTAACTGTTTCTGCGGCGGACCGTCCTCGTAGCGGTGCGGCGTGGCGTGGCGTGGCGTGGCGTGGCGCAGAACGGAACGAAGCGCAGTAACGCGGCGGCCGACAGGTAAACCTACACTAGATGTCTATGTGCTGTATGCTGCGCAGACCAGCGCGAAACCATCGGTTTTCCACGACGAACGCGTCAACCTGCAACCTGTTCGACTATAATCGCCAAGACGCTCACACCGGTTAAACTGACCCAAATCAACCGGCTGAGTTTACCTTTGTCCATCTGTTCCTTCGGAATACGCGGAAGCATCCCAATTGTTAGACTCTGCTATTCTGTACCTACAACGCTCAACGCTCTTTCGCAACTCGCTGAGGATTAGGAAGAATTTCAGGAACTGCACCTAATGAGCATCTGTGCAATTGAGAAACTGAGAAAGCAATTAGCTGGCATCGGGTACCTCCTCCCACACGGATAGGAGGAATCTACTTTGAAGATCTTTTTTTCTATTTTTCTTTTCCGCTCACGCCAATGCCTCGTGGTGCATACATTTCTACGTACATTTGGTAGATTAATGATTCGACGCAAGGATGCTGTAGCTCGGTAAACTATTTTTCTATAAATATTTATGAATCGTAAAGCAATCACTTTTTTCGTGGGTCCACCTCAGTTTCCTCACTGGCTAGGAAACGCGAGCTCTCTCCGTTTACTCGGCGGTGTCGACGCGACGAGACGGTTTTCGCGGTGATAGTTTGTTTTCGAATAGGAGCTGTTACTATGCTGCTACCACGCTGCTAATTAATTCCGATAATGGAAGCTTAGGATCGGAGAACCGAAGCAGGAATTCCGTCACGAGTCCACGCATTTAGAGCCAAACATTAATGAGTCTCTTGAAACGGAGCAAAGCTCAAGTGAACTGTACGGTCGATTAATGCACCTGAAAATTAGAGGGGAGCGTTTGGTTTAGAACCGAAAACTATACCTCGACTATAGATTCTAGACTGAATTAATCAGCTGAGCTTGGCTCGCTTCAAGGTGATTCCGCCGGTCGAAATTCACAGTAGTCGAATCTCCGGATTGAAATGGAATTCTTTGCGGCAATTGAGGAGAGTAAAGATCGAAAGGAAAGACGCGGAGGGTCCGCTGAGATGCGAGAGGCGTTTTATGGGCGTGGTGTATCGCCATTAACCCGAAACCTGCTTTTAAAAGGTTGCTCTCGTCGGTCTTGCCGCGGATAGCAGGAGGAATGCACCCGAAATAAGAACGGCTATACGTACACGTATAACACGCTCAAAGGTGTACTTATAAGTGTCGTGGATGGTACAGATTTTGGGGAGCGAGAAAAGCGGATGATTCGATGTTGAGCGCAACAACGCCGACGCCACCCACTTCAACATTTCTCCACGACCCATTCCTCATTTAATATTCGAGAGGTTGAGAGGCTCTCTCGCTTCTACCGCTGATTAAGCCGATCTCTCCGCGTTACGTCAGCTGACGATCGATCATACGATTCGTTAAGGATGCCGGAAGCTTGGCTACCAAGATACACCGCATCGCGTTGCCTCTCTCGTTCTTGCGCAATCCTCTCTCCCTCCACTAGTATTATTATACTACGCGCTTAGACTTCAATTATCGAGACTCTCGTGCTCTGGCTTTAAAATTAGAACGCTCCTACACAGAGCTTCCAGTGGACCTAGGATACAAATTGACCGAGAATCGCAAAAGTTGACTAAATTAAAAGACTCCTCATTGCTCTGACAATTTGAATGTTTCGCAGCACACGCTCAAGTATCGATCAGTCGAGCGTTTTATTTCATTCCGATTATTCTAGATTAAAATTGGAATTAATCGGATATTGGGAAGGTTTTACTGCAGAAATCACGTGGCGAGATGCCGATCGAACAACTTGGCCTTATTAGTGGAGAATCGTCGCGTCGCGTCGCGTCGCGTCGCGTCGCGTCGTAGGGTAGTCGGTGGTAGTAGCCGCTACCGTCGAACTCGCACGGTTCTGAGACTGAAAAATGCCCCGTAACGAAGGCTCGCTGGTTCGCCCGTACTTTTTTTCCTACCTTTTAAATAATATACTTTCGAAATATCCGCGGGCCGGCTGTCGCGCTGGAACGCATCGGAGAAAAATATCCCGGCTGGTCTCCCTCCCCCCCGATCCTTACGAGGCAGGAGGAGGCTCACTTTGTCCTGCATCTTTGCCGATCGGCTGCGAGGCAAAGCTTCCACTTGGTCCGTTCAACGAAGAAGGCGAAGAAGAAGAAGAAGAAGAAGAAGAAGAAGAAGAAGAAGAAGGCAAAGAAGAAGCGGAGATGAGGAGAGCGTTGCCCGGTGCACTGGGATACCTGTGCCCGGTAAATATATGCTGCCACCGCGCACATATGTATCCGCACATAGCAGCCCAGTTGGCCCTCTAATGATGATCTACGGTTAGCTACCGCGCACAGCTTCTATAAACCTCCTAATTTCTCCTCTATAAATTCGTCGAGGAACGCTCGCCAAGCTGTGAGCCTCTTTCTCGCCTTTCCCCTCCCTCCGCTCTTCCCTCCGCTCTTCCCTCCGCTCTTCCCTCCGCTCTTCCCTCCCTCTCCCTGCGTCTAAAGCTACCGAAGCTGGAAGCTGATCTTCGATGCGGTTTTTGCTCCTTCCTGGAGACACCGCGCTTCATCAGCTTCGTTTCTTTGATTCCGCCTCTCTAGTCTCTCCGCGATGGGTTTCACGCTCTTCCTCGCCAGGCCTCTCATTCTTTCCGAAAAGAGCCGTCGCGGTTAATCGTATTGTGTGTTAATTGAATTAACTCGCCGGTGACTGATTGAGGATTATCCCAATTACGAGAATCAGGAATCTACCAAACTTGGTTCTTATTCGCAATATTACTAGTACGAACGCGTATTGATGTGTTGATATTTCCAAGTTATATTTATACCAGGAAAGTATCAATTGCGGTAGCATGTTGCTGGTCTAGTATTGACGAGGTGAGAGAGAATTTGATGTCGTGGACTGAGGTAATCGATAATACGAAAGTATCGGGGAGGGGAGAAGGCGGTATTTCCGGAATGTGTAATCGCGGGAGAAGCGTCGAGGGCACCGAAAAAAACGCGAGTGCCTTGTAAACCGGTTGCGCGAATGCCGATTGGAATTCAAGTGAAAGTAATAAAGTCGGAGAAGTAAATAACGCGAAGAGACGATTGCGGGCCGAACCGGCTCTCTCGAAGATAACGTTCCCATTGCCACTGCCACTAGTCAGTCGCGTATGAGTAGACTGGGCTAATAATGAATTTCTTCATTTTCCCAACCACTGTCACGATCGTCCGCACGCTCGTCCGCACGCTCGTCCGCACGCTCGCACGCACGCTCGCACGCACGCTCGTCCGCACGCACGTTCGCTCCTGCACTAATCACGATTTTATTGACCATCAATATTCCGGTTCTTGCTTACCATTGATAATTCCGATCTTTTATAATAAAATCGCTCGCTGAGTTTTACTGCCATTCGCGGACGCCAACGCGCCTCGTGAAAATCGACGAATAGAGACTGATACCTAAGAACCACGCGACTATTAAACTGGAACATTCGGTTTATGCTTGTCAGGATTAACGCGACGGTAGCTAAAAGGAACGATACTTTCCTTAGCGGAAAGTCTATGGTGCATTAATAGGATTAAAAGCGCAGGAAATTGTGAATCTTTCGTAATAAACGTGACATCGGAGTCTCGGAGTTATTTCAATTGTTTTGCAACAATGGCGGAACGATGAAAAATAAGCATTGTTATGTGCGACTTGGAGGGATGCTCAATCCGTATTTCTGCTAGAGTCATAACTGGACTGTGGTCACCCCTGAAATATTTATTTCTAAGCGTGTACTTGGCAAATAAAAAGGTCCCGGAGTATTTTACCCCGGTAGTGGCTTAGGTGTTGAACAATATTCGAGTTTCCGTAATAAAAGGACACGATTTAGTGTGGGTGCGCCAAAAGTTTATTTACTCGGTCATATTTGACCGAGGGTTTAATTTACGTGCGAGTAACCTGCGAATAACCTGCGTGGATAATAACCTTCTTTATTGTCGCGAGTTCTCGTTTACAAGTTATTTTTCTTCGTCTCGATGCGCGGTTTCTAGGCCGAAGCGGTTAATAACACAAATGCCAAGTGTACCGTGGGACAAGAAGAACGTATAGGCGCTAAGTAGTAAACCTATTGAAAACGTAGCTCGAGTAGTCCCTCACGAAATAAGTTTTGTTACCGCGATCATTGCGGTTGTAAAGGTACAAAGGGAAGGTCGAGTCGATCGCAAAACCAGCCTGAATGTGCCCACCCCCAATAAAACAGTTTTATTACCGGCACACGGTTCCCCGGTTTTCCGAGTTCACTCGAGCATTGCTTTTTTCGATGCATAATACGAATAATCCCCTCGCTTTGCTGCGCGTACGTCTTGAGACAATGCGTAAGCTCAGGAGGGTCGACTCTACTGCGGAGGGTGAAAAACGAGTGTTAATAGCAATATAACTGCTCTGCGTGTTCCCCGAGAGTAGCGAAAAGGTCCTCAAGTTGATACAAACAGAAATTAAAACTGAAGCTTCTTACAATGAAAAAGGACTCGAGGTTATACGAGTGTAAGATTAAACACGCAATTGTTCACTCGCGAAACCTATTAAATTTTTTAACAATGGTATTAACAATGGTATGCTCTCAATATTCAACCTAAATTTCCTAACTAAAATACTCGGCGACTGGTCATTTCTCCATCCCGCTAGTTGAACGATAAAAACTCAAGAGAATACGCATTTGTTCCGAAATCCTTATCTATATCGTTCGCGGAACTACCACGCAAAATTGGAGGGGGACAGCGGCACAGTAACAGTGGAAGTCGGGTTCCTCGAATTGAGTGGCGTGTCGCGGCGAATCTAGGATATCTAGGATACCGAGAGAAACTCCTCAAGGGAAGCTCCTCCGAAGGGGTCCAGAAGGGATCGAGAAGGACGAACAGGGAAGCTGGAGGAGGCAAAACATTAGGGCGGAGCCTGAACACTGGCGAAGGAATAAAACGCGCAAACTCGATACACGCCTCTCTCTCTCTTTGCCCCCTCTCCCTCGAGTCCTCCTTCTCCATCTCCCTCTCCCTCTCCCTCTCCCTCTCCCTCATTTTCGAGCGAGGCTCCCCTCGGAAGAAGCCACCCCATCCGGTTTTCCGCTTTTCACCTTTATATGGATTTTTTGCCCGGTCTCTCGACCCTTCTTCCCTCCCTTCTGTCTCCTCCACCTCCGCCTCATCCTCCTCGTACGCTCGCTTCACTCGTTCCTCTCGTTTGCCGAGACTTGCGCAAACTTCCAAGTACACGCGATCGCTGCCGTATCTCCGTCTTTGTCGGTCGCACTTTATTCCCCGCGCAGCGCAGCGGTCCGCTGTCCCGGCGACTGCCCCCACCCCTTTCCCCGAAATCGTCACCTTTCTTTCTCAAATGCGCTTAAACGAATGCCGGAGTTTCCTATTTGTGTAATCAAACAATGCTGCTGCATTGTCGGCAAAGTTTTTGATTCCGTTTCCCGTGGTGGAAGAGCGCAAGAATACTCGGAGTGTCAAAAGAGCTTTCTATACCGCTTTCGTGAAATATGCGAGATCCGAGTTGAGAAGTACCCCAATAAGTCAGTGGTGAAACAGCGACTCGAGTTCTCTTTTCTCTTTAAGGGATCCGAGTCGAACTCTTTAAGAAACACGAGTAGAAGCGTAGAGCGAGAACGCTAAGGTATCGATTGTCCTTTGAAGTCGCCGCGGTCTTTAACTCGCGGTCGGAAGGCAGACCTCCGGTATGACTCTCGCACTTCGTTGCGAATACGTATACATATACATATACATACATATATCTGCTAAGGTCTCCGAGTCAACAAAAAAGATCGCTGCCCTTAGTTTCCGACCGAGAGTTGCAATCCGTAATTCTACTGTGTCTTTAGCAACACTTTGCTCCCTAGGAAGCCAAATATCCCAAGATAAGAAAACTCGCTCTACTGTATCGACCTAGATCGAGGTATCCGTGTGTTCGAGTTATTTGCTAAAAATCAGCTTCTTACCGACGGTAACTGTGCGCCATGCGTGAGATTAATGTACGCTTAGCGTAATAGCCGAGTTAACGCGATGCTGTACATATGACTCGAAAGAGAACAGTATGTACTCTGATGCACGGTAATACCGAATAGGTAAATAGGGTTTCGCATTCGCGACACCAGAGCCAAAATCACATATGTGTAGTACGAAGAAAAGACTTACGGATAACGAAGTGGCTGGTGGCTGGTCAGCATTGTTGCTTGTATGCCAATTCGACTCTGTGGGATTTCCCAATCCCCGATAAGGCAGGATACGTATGATCTTGAGTAATCCAATGGCACTAATTGTTCACTTCGCGACGATTGACCGATAGTATCACACTCGCGAATTTGGAACTGTGACCAAGTTGCCGAGTGCAACGAGCGCTGCGCGTTTTAACGTGTACGACCGCCATATACGTTATGGTACATGGGAAAGCTCCCCCACTTTCTTCTTTGTTCCAGAAGCTTCTTTCGGCCATTTTTCATCTCGAATTTTCGCGACCTATTTTTCGACACGCCGCGTACCCCGACAAGAGTTTTATCTTAGAATTCGACGCGTTTGGCGAATTTTACATTCGAGAAGGCAGGTAATTGTTGCGAGAGACAATAATCGATTTTAATGTCGCGGCGACGCCACTTGTCGCGAGGAGACAGTGGACCGTTAGGCCGGTGAACGATTTTCGCGAATCCCACTGTTGGGGAAGTATGCAGAATGAAGTATTTATGAGTATTCGTCTTACCGGGTCCTCGGCATGCGGATTAACGTGGGCTCAAGTCCGGCAGCACGGAAATTCCACTCGAATGGGGAAAGATCCTGAGGATCAATAATCGATGAACCTGCGCTCCGCGACCGCCATATTGCACTAGCTTTCCGCGAGCCGAAAAACTCGATGCGCCCCGAAGCGCCCCGAAGTCAACCTGAGTGACACCTATTGAGGACAAATGCACTTTCCTAGTCATGGCGCGGTAAACCTATAATTAACAAAAAATAACCGCAGCTTCTACCTCTCTTTACGCTGCGATATTGAGACTTTTCAAACTTGATGGTTGAGATTGCGACGAAACGTGAGGAAACTTTTCGACCGTCGACAAGTAAACCAACAGTTCCTAACCATGCTCCACGCTATACACAAACTGTTTACAGGGCTATTTAGAATAATATTTGCTGCTCGTACCGCCGAAAGGGTTTCCCTCTCGGATGAGATCGCGACCGGGACTTATTGTAAGTAGATCCAGAGGCACATTGTCGTTCCAGTAGACTTCTTTTTAGCAAAATAGGTAGAGAGAGAGAGAGAGAGAGAGAGAGAGAGAGAGAGGAGACAAGAGGGCTTGGGATCGCGTGTCAGAGATGCCGGAGGATCATTGATCCCCAGGTATACAGGGCATTAGCAGTACAATGTCTTACGGTCTGGTCACCGACACCCTCTAATGTTTACCGTGGTTAGTTAATACCTAGAAGGGCGTCAGCCGGCAGGGTTCGCCCGAATAGCCACGCTTCGGGCTTCGGGGTTTTTCCAAAGCGGGCTACTTTGCCAATGTTGAACAGACCCCCCGGGTATGCTGGACGCATTGCGACCGCCAAGCTCTGCAAGGCGCATCGGGCTGCATCGAACTGCTGCGTGCCGCGCTGACAATAGTTGTCGTGGAAGAAAGGGTACGCATGATAAGATGCTATTAATTTCTTGATTGTGCCGTCGCTCACTGGGTAGCAGCATCCGCAGGTAGCCCAGAATTAGTACTTGGCAGTATCGTTCGACTGCGTTCATTCGATAGGTTCGTCGACTCGTGACGCGCGCGACACGATTCTTTCCTTCATGAATTGCCACTTGTTTCTTCCGCTTGATCTGGCGAATCTGCTCACGGCTTGTAAGATACGCTTACGCTCGAAAAGCGGGCAAACTCCAAAGGGTTGACCGATCGAGCCGCTTAGTCTTGGTTTCGCAGGCGTAAGCCCATTACTTAATGCGACACTGGTATCTGGAGAATTATCGCGAGATGTCTCCTAGATTATGAAGGTATGTACGAAGTCGCGTGGGGTGGTGTGGGGTGGTGTGGGGTGGTGCGGTGGGGAGTGGGATGCCCTCGCAACCCGTGTGTTTGCATCGGTACATGTGTGATGCCCATGCAACGAGTTGCACGAGAGTTCACTATCTCTCACTCAATTTGAGCCTCATCCGCCGTAAGCGGATCGACCAGGCTGGCCTTTTAACGTCGGATAGCCTCGCCTCTCTCCTGGCTCTAGAGCATAGACGCCTATAACAAACATTATCCGCCATAATGCCCCCGTGTAAACATACCTACCTATGTGCATCCTCGTTCCTTCCTTCCCTTCCTCGTTCCGTTCCTTCTGTCTATCCTCTCCCTCGCGCGCGCGCGCGCGCGCGGGCGCCTATCGTTCTTTGCGGCCCCGTTTTACATCTTCCTTGAATGCGGGCCGACTCTCACCCTCGACCGAGCGAATAAAAAGTCCTCAGTTTATTTATCCGTTTAGCGTCTAGCGGGAAGTTAAGTTTTTCGGATAATCCGACTTTGGTATCGCCACTCCCCGATACTAACTCCGCTTGTTTTCCTTTATCGCAGCCACGCGTTCTTCCTGCCCTTTGCCGGAATGACGGATGCATTTCATGAACGCCACACACACGTATAGCTGTAAATGTTACAATGAAGATATGAGTTTCCTGAGTACGATTACTATTCTTGACCGATTCCGGCAAGACGCTGCGTGGGGTAAATCCGACTCTTGGACAACCGCATTACTAGCTACTGCTAATGAGCTCATAACGATAGAAGGAGGAGGAAAATGGGTAAAGTGGTGTCGATGAAGGATTTGCGCAAAGCCGGTGAAACGAGCTGTGGCATTGTGGGTGGACCGAATTATTTCGTTCGTTCGATCCTATTCGCAGGTTCGACGGGAGTGTCGCTAGCTGTTTCCTCAGTCCCTGAAAGGGCCACCCAGGGGGCCCTCTTGCCAGAGCCATTCATAAGAGAATGAGCCCCACCTCTCGCAGGCCCGCTCCAAAATCCCCACCCCCGTTTTGGGAAGGGACCGAGAAAGGGCCCGGAAAACTATTTAGAGAGGATACGGTGGGGGTAGATCACAGTTTGACCGAGTCTCTCCACCGGGCGCGTGGTCCTTCACTCTTCCGCGGGCATCGAACTGCATTGTTAGGCCGGTGTCGTGCGTCTCCAGTTGACCGTCGATTGATCGCCGATCTCTGCCAAGGGACTTTGCCGTTTCGCAAAGATACCAAAGGCTCGCTCTGTGTCTGTGATAGATTCCGCTCTGTGCTGTGATATCCTAGTGGAAAGTTGACTATTCGCCAAGCAGTGTTGTGGATTCGTGCAAAGGAATACATTGATCGTTGCCGATCGTGCCCTCCGAGGTGTCAGTTGGTGAGTGGTTTACAGGAGAATTCAATGTAATTTAGATTATTGTCGGTCCCAAGGTCCCGTGTTACAATCGACACTTCCGAGCGATACTGGCGGTTAATTAGCCTGTCATAAAACTGCAGACAAACAACTCGAGTCCGGGATCGTGAGGAGACTTTCGTCGGCGGCTTTCGCGTCAATGTCCATTGTAGCCAAGTTTCTCCGACGTAAAGAGAATGCTAATTTCGTTATTGTACCGGCGCAGGATGCTAGACGAGCGTAACTCTAGGGGTCTCACGTTTCGCCTGTCTACCCCGATTCATTTTAAATGACTTTTAAATCGCCGTCGAAACTTGGCACAGAAATCGCAGAATGTCCCTTGAGAAATTGCCCGTAAAATGTCGCTTTCGAGTTTTAAAGCAGGCAGACGACCATACTGAATGCATCCTCTCTCTCTTGGTGTTTACAGGTGGAGGAGTACGGAGTGTACGAGAGCAGCGGGTGCGGGAGGAGCGTGAGCGTGCCAGGAAGCGGAAACGGATACGGGCCGATAGTCGAAACAGCGGAATCCGCGTTCGCGGATAAGCGGAAGATCAGCTGCTCGGTGGCGGTGGCATTGGAGAGGCGGATCAGCAGCAGTGGCGTCGGCGAGGTGTGCATCGGCGGTAGTCGAGCATCACCTCGGAATCATAACGTCCGGAAGGATAGTCGCGAGGAGAGTAGCTGGTGGCCAGTGGTGGCCGAGGAGGCCGGTGGAGGAACCGGTGGTCTGTCGGAGGAACTACGAGAGCTACGGGAGAGAGATAAGGGCGCAGCAGTGGCGGGTGAGCTGGCTTGCCTCGCGGGCTACATGGCGGGGTACTTGAAGGCGGCGGGCGCTACCTGCGCCCCGACCGGAAGTCCTCAGTACCACCCCCACAGTCATCCAGCGATGGGGGTCGGTACCCATCCGCATCCGCATACTCATCCGCACCCGGGACCACCTCATCCTGGATTGCCTTCGCCGTTTGCTCTGGCGACGCACGCTCATCCGCATCCACATCCGCTCGACCACGGACTCGCAGCCTTTCCTCAAGGTTAGTTCCACACTCTTATTTTCAGCCCTCTTCACTGGCCGATTGTCGGGCATTGTCGGGCATTGTCGGGCTCGACTGACTACCGTAGATTTATTGGGCGACCGTGGTGATGGGCTAAATATCGTCTGGTAGCTCATAATTCTGATTCGTCTCGGTCGCCTGGGCTCCTTTTGAAGGTGGCAGGGGCGGAACGCGTGCAGGGCTAGGATAATGCCATGGTGTGCTGCCGGTAGTCTGTAACTCTTGCTATCGGGATTTTCATTCGTAGCGGATAAGCCGCGTGTGCGGACCTTGCCAGGGTCTTTTATGTTCGGGTAGTATTTCTCGCCGCTCGCGACTGATGCCTCGCGTTATCTCGTTGTAAAAGTATTCGGTCTGTCCGCCATATAAGGCATTATTGATTGTCATGCAAATCGATGCATCGACTGAAGCCGCAGGAGTGCCGAGTAAACTCGGGGCTTCGCGACTATAGTCAGACCTCGTATCGTTCTGCGACAGGCTGTTCGAACGAGTTCCGTACCGTTTTTCAAAGGGTTCGCTTTCGAAACTTTCAAAAGTCAGACTTTACCAGTCCAAAATGACGATTTCGTCGCCTCCATTATTTTTGCGGATATCGCAATAGTTAAGTTTGGGTCAGTTAATGTTTATTGGGTCGCGGGCCGAGTTCGACAAAGAGCTCGTATGCACTTGGTTAAATATTTGAAAAAGTTTCTTTTCTGACGGAGCACTGGTTCGCTTTTAATGTCTTTTGAAAAACAAGCAAGTCGCCAAGCGATGCCGGCGGGAAAGAACTCGCTTAGCTTAATTTAGCGTGCGGGGAAAACGCGAAAATTGGAAAGCGAAGCCAGTCCGCTCGGAAACCGCGAGCTTCGTAGGGCAATCCTTCGGCAATGTCGCGCTGACGCTTCGGTAATTGAGCACATAAATTCTCGACGGCAAAGCGAATAGGAAGGAGACCGTCGACCGAGATGAGTAGGATGGAGAAGAGTAGGTGGCGAGCGCTCGCAAAAGAGAGAGCATTTCCAGGTTCGTTTCCCTTTGCGGCTTGACTCTGCTTGGAAACCGTCGTCAGGGTTCCTACGCTCTTCTTTCTCCTGGTCCACGTGTCTTCTTGGGTCGTCAGTCCTCTCGGCCGACGATGCCATCTCCCTTGGTCTCTATCTTTCTCTGTGAGAAGAAGTTCGCGGGGGTATCTGGGTTGTTGGTGCGTGAGATTGTGTTGGTGGCTCCATGGTGGAGCTCGTGGAAGGTTGTTGCGCGATCGTAGAGAACGAGAACGAGAACGAGAACGAGAACGAGAGAGAGATTCGGGGGGTGATGAGGAAGGAAGGGAGCGAGTCGGCGGTGAGTGGCGGGTTGGTGGTGCGAGGGAGGAGGGAATGCCCCAACGAAGAAGAGTGGAGAGAGCCATGAGAGTAAGCCGCTTATCAGGGTGGCAGCAGGCAGTATAGGTCCAACCAACGCAGATAGGTGGGTTTCCATGGAAACACGGATCTGTCCGTTAGGAGCCTAGGTACCTAGGTCCATCCGCGTATCCGTTGTAGGCGTATCCGCTACACGAAAAGCCGAGGAACGAGAGAGAGTGTGCAACCATGGCTGAAAGCGCCAACTGGAAAAGACCACCAAGGGCGAGTGAGAGTGAACGAATCTAGGATCGCGCCACTCAAAACGGGATGATAATTCGAGGGAAAGAGGAGAGAGCCGAGTAACAACGATCAAATCGCCACATTTTCCTCTTGCATTCGTTTGTTGAGTAAACCTCACGGTCTCCTGGTCACTCTGTTTCCGCGAATTCGGGATCTCGGAGGTGTTCGTTTCTGCTATCGTGGAGTTTTATAATTTATAGAAACCGACGAGTTGCGCGATCTCACTTTTCGACGTCGCCTTCGAAAATGCTCGCCGCAACATACATAATGCATCGGCGAGCCGCTCTTGGCCTCCTCACGGCACGAAATTAAAAATTAAAATGGAAATGAAATTCATGGAAGGCGGCGAAATACTCGGGAGGCGAGTGAGCGTCATTAGGGAAACGCGTGAAATGCTACTCTCTCGTCAAGGCGACACTTTGCGACAGGCAGTTCGTTCTCGATGATGCGGTAGTTTGCCAAGACGCGTCGCGTGTCACCGAGAAGGCAGTTTCGTGTCGTATGTCGCGTGTCCCAGTCAAGCTTCCCCCGTGTCGCGCGTTCATATTTATTTTATTATGCAATCGCACGTGGGGTTTGTAGGCACTTGGCGTGAAAAAAAGCAAACCAATAGCCGGAGGCACGATGGAAGGGGTCGGGCGAGGGTGCAGAGGGTGTTGGTACACGAAAAGGGCGTTCGAATGCTCGCCGTTCACACGTCCGCGTATCCAGAGGGGGTAGTTCTCCGCAACTCGGTCCAACGATGCTTCGACACCCATCCAATACGTGGGAATCGTTTCACGTGGTCTCGCAGCCCTTCGTTGACGACAGCCTCTATTTGTTGTTACAGAGAAATTGCTCGCCCACTTAACTTTCGCTTCTTCGAGTCAGACTCGCCGCCAATCTCGGAGCATCGCGGCCGAAATTCCAGCTAGAGCCAATAAAGTTACGTACCATGTAGTTGGAAGCGAGGGACGCCGGATGATCGCGGGGCTCTCTATAAATTTATGGGGCGATAAAAGGCAAGGAGCATGGAATGATGGCTCTCTCCGCTGGCGTTTTCCGCTCTCCGTTCTCTCGGTGCCGATCGCTCGAATTCCAATCAGTCGATTAGGCGTCAGGTTGAGGGTGGCACGTGGCGGCTGCACGTGGCTCTCTCGTGCTCGTTACCAAGTGGCCACAAAACATATAGATCCGAGCGTAGAAGACCGCCGCACGCGGATGCACCCTGGGAGTAATCATAGGAATGGTGGCAAACAATCGTCGGAATCGTAACGCGAGCAGCCAGTCGTCCGAGGCGCGTGTCGTGCCGTCGGTAAATCGAGTAGGCGGATAATTGCCCTGGAGGCTCGGGAGAACCCAAGCCCAAATACAGATTCGAGCCTAATTGCAGGATAAACACTCGAGCTCCGGCTCCCCGGCGCCCAAGTATCGAGCTGTCGAGTCGATGATGATGAACCTTTTTTCGTCAGTTCCTTTTCTTGGCTCCACGAGTCAATGTGCGCGTTCGCAGCTTCCCACAAATTGCGGCGCAGCTTATCGCTAAAGCGTCGTTTTTTTAGCGGCCCAGCCTACGGTAACGGAAAGAGCACGAAGAAGGAAGCGAAGGAAAAAGCGCGTCGCTTCGAAGGCGGTAACACGAAACTTATCCGATTATTCGCTTGCTCCGGATGTGTGTTGGTATTTTGTTACTTACTTATGCTCGTCCCCGGTAGATTATCGCGTAAGGACGAACGGGCACGAAGGCCACACGTACCGGTGGCTTCTACTGTTTCCGATAGAATTCCGTCGGGCGCAACGCAACCGCGCGCTGCATACAGGTGGCCCGGTGTTTTGCGGTTGCGATGCTTTTTCAAAGGTTCGCACTGACGCGCGGCCAAAGTCGGCCAAATGTTTTCGTAGCTGATGGCCTTTTAGACGCGACGCGACGCAACGCGACGCGACGGTCGCCGTGGCCGACGATGGGGCACGTGTTGTCATCCCACGACCCCCTCAATAATCCGACCTTCCTTCTACGTTTGACACCCTCTATTTTATCGCTGCCCCAGCTATCCCTCCGCTTCGGAGCGTTTTAGCTTTTAATTAATTTCCGATTCTTCGCCCGGCTCCTTCGATTCTCGCTCTTCTCGCCTTTCCATCTTATCGCTCTCTCGCGTTTCGACACACTGCCGATCGGACAGCTAATTAGCCCGGGATTCGCGGTAATAGCGTGTAGGTTTGCGAGAGTCTATTTATGCGGTGTTTGCTCGCGTCCGGTGCAAAATAGGTGTAACAGCTTATTCTGTTTATTATCTAATCAATGGTACGTCTGGCGTGCAGTCGACGCGGCTGTTTCACAGCGGACACGCGTGGGGCTTACCGCGTTCGCCCGCTGATATTTTCAGCTATATTTCACGGGAATTGTCGCGTCACAATGAGCGAGAGATAAGCGAGTGCAAATGATGGATAATTCATTTGGCTAAATCCCGAACGAGCGCGCAAATAATGGGAAATCCGCTTCGCCGCTGATTAAGGGAGCAAGGACGGTGCCGATCAGACACTAAACGGCCAGACACTGCACTGCGAGTGCAGTGGAGAGCGACGCTCTACAAGTGTAGAAAGGGTAGAGTAGAACGAGTATACGCGTCTCTTTGACAAATTGGGCTAAACGCTGCGCTAGGGATTTCAAGGAAAATCTACTGTTTCACGAGTAGTGCTGTTTACCGGTCGGTGTAATTCGGAGAGCGTATCATCGAGCGAGAGAAATTACCGTGAAATTTCCTTACCAGTCCATTGACTTCTACGGAATCCGTTCCACTTGACGGCCCGAAACACGAAACTTCCAAGTGGGAGGGGAGAAGAATCCAATAAACAGAAAACGAATTTGCTATTAGGGTCGCGTCTGATCTCGTTGCGGGCCAATGAGCCAGAGCAACCCTTATATCAACCCCCGGGTTTCGTTTCGCGCGCCGCCGATAATAAATCGAATCACACTTCGGAGCTCAGCGGGTGTTTGCCGTCCCATTAGGAGGGTGGCTTAGCTAACTGCATTTCTTCGACTTGTCGCAGGACCCGGAGCTCAAACTTTTCGTCTTACCAACGCGGGTGCTTTCTATCCTGAGTCGTATCATTAATGTAACAGCAATAAACCAATGGATTTATTCGTCGGCAGTACATCGGTAGTACGTCGGTAGTACACGATGAATTCGGCCAAACGAAGAGGTTGCCTCTTTAGTTCTGCGCGCGTAGAAGCCGCTGCGCCGCGGAGAGATCGCCGGAAGACCATCATTGGAATTCCATTGTCTCGTCGCGAGGATAAGGGGACCCGGCTTTCACGCGGACCGATTTACCGAGAGAGGGAGAGAGAGCAAAGGCCGTCGTTAACGGTAGCACCAACGCCCACTCGACAATCAAGCCCGTTCCTTTTTCTGCTTCCTCTCGTGTCTCATCCTCCCTTGCCACGGTTGGTACTGCGGTGGATGGTACTACGGTCTCCTCGGGTAGAGCCACGTTACTGTCGCGGGGATTCTAGCGGGTATTCTAGCGGGTATTCTAGCAGGGATTCCAGCTTTGGAAGGCGCAGCAGCCAGCCAGCTTGCAGAGGAACGTCAGATACGAATCGTAGATGGAATGATCGCGGCCATGTCGCACCCATCGGGACCGCGGGACCGACGGTAGCCGAGCAACCTGGAATTTGTACATTGTCACCGACGCAATCTACCTTGGAGATGTACGCCGATAGCGCGGTGCTAGCCCATTCGACCGGTTCGTTAGCCGATCGCGTCATCCGCCTCATCCTTCGCACTAGCACGCTCTTACATCCCTCATCTCTTGCCTTGGCTTGCCTTGGCGTGCCGTGTCGTGTCGTGCCGTGCCGTGCCGTGCCGTGCCTCGTTCGGTCCTACGAAAAGGAGCAGCAGAGATGCTCCACCGATACGACCACTCCTTTCTTGGAGGCTCTCTCCTCTCGCTTGCCTCCTACTCCTCTTGTTTGTCATTCGTTCTTTGCCTCCATTTTCTTGCTCCGGCTCTTGGCGTGTGCTCCATTACGAAGTTCCCCGTCGCCAGGCTTTTTCGCGCAAGATCACCCCGCGTTCCACAATTTCCACGGGGGAAATCCTCGAGCTCTCTCTTGTTACTGTCCGTCAACATTTTCTCCCTAAGCCGTCAGATTAAGGGTGCTGAGGAATTTTCGCTGGGAGGAAAAAAGTGCGCGGACCGGTAATCATTATATTACGATTCCTAGCGGTGGTTAGCAATCTTGGAGTTGACGATGCCAGCGTGGGGGGTCAGGCGGTGGAAGATTGAGCCTGAGGCGAGGCGAGGCGAGGCGAGGCGAGGCGTGGCGCGGCGAGGCGAGGTGAGACGAGCGATACCTTCCGTTTCTTCGTCGACTTTACGATCCCGCTGCCAACCGGGAGACACGGCCGAGGTGCACTTTTCCAAGTTCTTCTTTTTATTGGTGGCGCATAGTGGCGTACGCTCGCTGGTGGATAGCGTCGTTTCCAGAGGCAACTGGGAACGAACCGCGACTTTACTCCTTTGGGTGCTCGTGTATTCTGGGATCTATCCCTCCTGCCACCCCGTATACCAATCTACCTACCTACCCACCTCCGGCCCTCTTACTTCTGCCTTTGCCTTGGCTGCGCTGTCCGTGCCTCCGCCGACTTTGCTTCTGCCTCTAGCTCTGGCCTGCCCTGCCTCTTCCTTCGACTCGCTTTTGCGCTCGCCTCTACGCTCGCCTCTACGCTCGCCTCTACGTTCGCTTCTGCGTTTGCTTCTCCGTTCGCTTCTCCGTTCGCTTCTCCGTTCGCTTCTCCGTTCGCTCCTCCGTTCGCCCCTCTGACCCCCTCATAAGCGGATTATGTGGGTCCCGAAACGAGCCAAGCGAGCCCCGATGCCACTACCAAGGTAGAGAAGGGTGCCTCGCGCAGGGGGAACTGTTGAAAATTACGCTATCGCGACCTCGCAACGCTCGGAACACTCGCACCGCTCGCATCGCTCGCAACCCTCCGTGCGGCCACTCCCCGTTTCCCGCGTATGCCTCTACTTCTACTACCTTCCGTGGTGGATCCATCACTACCGGACGCGTCCAACGGCCCGCCAACCTCACAGACCTAGATCGCCGTTTTCTTCGGTGGCCTTTCCTTCCTACCATTCCTCGCTGCCTTCGTTTCTCGTTGAAGCCACTCGTCCAAGATGCCGAGTGTTTGCGAGTGACATCGAAACAGTCAATCGACCCCCTTTCTCTTTTTCTGCCAAGTCCACGCTCATTTCCAAGGGTCTGTAACCCAGGGACTTATGCGAGCCTTTGCTTTTCTCGTGTTTCAGGAATGAATCAGCGTAAGCAGCGTCGCGAGAGGACGACCTTCACCAGAGCTCAGCTGGACGTACTGGAGGGGCTGTTCACGAAAACGAGGTACCCGGACATCTTTATGCGAGAGGAGGTCGCCCAGAAGATCAACCTACCAGAATCACGAGTCCAGGTAATTTATGCTCTTTCTCTCAGTCAGTCGCCTACGCTTTTTTGCTCTTTCTCCGTGGATCCCGGGTCACAGCCGCTCTGCCAAAAGACCGCGGTTTTCGTGAAAGGCGCGCACGCACGCTACGCCTGACCTTTACTCGGCGAATCTACTGGCGGCGGAGTCTCATTGTCGCGTTACTCGTTGCGTGATTCTCAAAGCACGCGAGGCAACGAGCAAGTAGCCGAGGGTGGCTACGAAACGGGAGCAGAGAAAAGACGAGGGAGAAGGAGAACGGGCGCTTCGTGCTCCGGCAAGCACGTCCGAGATTTGAGGTATTTACACAGAGCGGCGTCGCGCCCTGCGTCCCTCCATTTCGCCATTGTCCCGCTACGAGAGCTATACGTTGATAGATGTGCCAACGAGCTCGTTGACGCTTTTATTGCGGTCCTTGTAACATCTTTATTTCGAGGCAGGGTGCCCGGGTTCCCCTCATCACCACCCTCCTGCAATCTTTTTATTCTCTCTCTCTCTTTCTCGAACCGAGACTTTGATTCGATTCTTTCCTCCAACTTTCGCACCACTATTCTTTCAATATGATCGCGCTCCATCCGCCAGTCGGCTAAGTGGAGGCCGCGGTGCGAATTCTGGATCGCGTCGCCGCGAAATACAGGACAAAGCGAGGGAATTGAGCCGACTGTAGTTTCCACGTAAAGTTAAGCTGCTGGTGAATGGAGGCTCATGTAGACGCATGGAGCGCATGGAGGCAACTGCAAAGGGGTGTAGCACACGTATGTCTGCCTGTATACCGCGGATACGTCGACAGAGATTGCCACACACGTGTGTGAGCCGTAGCTCGCGCTCACGCTCGCGCTCACGCTTGCGTCTGCGTTGGCGTTTGCGTTTGCGTTCAGTCACCACGGTAGCTGGCTGCCGCTATTCGCAGGGTGGGTTGGTTGCCGCTACCGGAGCGGGATCTAAAACTCGAACGGACCAGCGGCTCAGGGGGACGTGAGGGGTCCGGGGGAGAAAGAGGGTGGTTGTGATGCGGCATAGGTATGCGTGTGCAGCCGTGGTGCGCGTATAGGTGCTCTCTCATCGACAGAGAAAGGTGAGAGACAGAGAGAGGCGGGATGTATGGAGCGCAACATATAGTTGATTCGTTCGTGGATTATAGCCCTTCCTTTTGCCATTCGCGCCTATGCGTGTACGTGTGTGTGCGGCCGCGCGAGTAAACGAGCGAGGGCTTCTATGCGCTCTCCTCCGCGAGAGAACGACGCAGCTGCGCGCGATCCGCGCCACGTCTGAATGCACCAGGTCGTTTGTCCGTCATTTACGATCGAGGAACGCGTCCAGCCGCTCCATTACAGGGAGCCACGTCGGGGTACGAGGCCGAGGGGGGAAGCCGCGACTGTCACGGAATCACGGTGAAAAATTCTTCAAATCTTCCGTACGCGGCGGGTGGATTTATACCACGACTTTATTCCCGATAAATATTCCGAGTCGACGCGTTAACCGCTCGCCCGTAAAGGCTGCCTGCTGAGTCAACGGTAACGCCCGTGATAAGCTCGCTAATAAATTATACGTTAAATGATAATTATCTCTCAGGGGATATCGCGCGTAGCTTGCGCGTAGCTTGCGCGTAGCTTGCGCGGGCGGAGCGAAATGCATCTAAAGTAAACTCTCTCCTTTTTTCCGTCGATCTTCCTCCGGTAGAAGACTGACGCGTTCTTGAGCGCTCCTCGAGAGCTTCGGGCCCGTGCACACACAATGCTTCGTATTAAAAGTACAAATAAGAGAATATATTTGTCATAACAACGTGTCAACGCAGCTGCTCCCCTTGGTTTGTGGGTAGCGAGATGCAGTGGGTCGGTTGGATGTTAACCAGATGGTGATGCAATTTGCACCTAGCCGTCATCGATACAGAGAGAGAAAGATGGAGAATCGGAGATAGGCAAACCCGGCGTTGGCTTGCCCGAGGGCTTCCGGATGACGGGAGTGTGTCCCGTTCGGTTAGTTTTTGGGGTAGCTGCGACCTCACTCGCCTCGGTGTTGTTCCTAAAGGGGGGGTGGCGTTGTGCAAACATTCGGTAGTAATAGCCCTGCTTCCCTCCTTCTTCTCTTCAACTTTGTATATATATATGAGAGAGAGAGAGAGAGAGAGAGAGAGAGAGAGAGAGAGACGCACGCGTTGCTCCTTTACACTCTGGGATCGTCTCTCCTGCGGTTGATACGCAATATCCGTGTTGCGCGCTCGGCTGATTTTCGCACTCCGCTCTGGAGGCGTGTTTGCGGAATGGGGTTTTGAGTTATTGCGCCCGCAGATAAGAAACGAAACACACACTCACGATCCTTAGGGCGGAGCGCGTTGACGTTGTCTGACGATCTATCGTAGGACGATCGAGATTTTAACGAATGAGGCACGTATGAATTTTTGCGAAGATGCGCGAGGTTCGTTCGTTTGAACGTAGGACAGAAGGTAGGTAGGGGGTTGAATCGAGGCATCCCACGTCGAGTCGGTCGCTGCGTCATTCTTTCCTTCTTAACTCGGGCTCGGAAATCGAGCGTGGAATCCATAGCGGCTGGAAATCCCGCCTCGTGTCCGCCTCGCCGATTCGCGCTCTTGGTAACAACTGTTACAATGCCGCCGATAATAACAACAATAAGGACGGGTCCCGCTTTTAAAGGCACGGGCATAGATTCATAGGATCGCACCCCTGGCCACATTGTGTGCCAGGATTACCAGGGGGTGCCCGAGAGGGAGTCAAAGGAGGGGCTTACCCGCGCGCGCGCGAGCGAACGAGCGAACGAGCTTCCCGCAGACACCGGGGATACCAGGGATACCAGGGGACACGGGGGATGCGCGCTTGCTTTTTATCCCTCTTTCGCCCCTTTTCCACCAAAGGAGAAAGAAGGGCCGACGGCTAGGCGGGATAGGCGGGATAGGCGGGCTTGGCAGGCAGGCTACTTTTTCGATTCCACTTACGTCCACCGTCTCTCCTTCAGTTTCTCGTTAAAGACGCGTCACGGCACAGTCTATCTGAAACAAATACCAGGAAATGATATTCGATGTGAGCGGTGTTCGCGGCCCAACTACTCTCGGCTGCGAGAACAGTCGCCGTTAGGCGTTCGCGTGGAAGCAACAAAGACCGCGGCATTCCGAAATCAAACAGATTTCCTCGGGCATTGTTGTCACGGCGATTTAACGAAAGGTTTCACCGTCGCGGCTGTGATCCTAATGTTACCCTATTCCGTAGATTAAGAGGGTGGTCGGCGGCGGGACCGCATTTCCTCGTACGCCCACTTACCAATTCCCTCGGGCCACGATCTACCCTCTGGAGACCCTCGCCCGCAGAGGATGCGCCGCTCGTATTTCGTTTCAATTATCTCCCGATATAGCCGTGTGTGCGCGCACGCGGCGTAATTCATAATATGCCAGGTTCTTTTGTCGTTGTCAATGGGAGCTTAGCTCTGATGGGACCATGTCTTCCTTTCGTCTGTCCAGGTCTGGTTCAAGAATCGTCGGGCAAAGTGTCGGCAGCAGTTGCAGCAGCAGCAACAGCAACAACAGCAGCAGGCGCAGCAGCAGCAGCAGCAGCAGCAGCAGCAGACCTCTCCGTCGAAAAGTTCGCCTCGGTCAACCCCGGCACAAACCAATGGAAGCAGCGCCAGCAAGATCTCAACGAACAACGCTACCACCGGAAGCAGACGCTCGTCCCCGGTGTCGCCGCCGCGAGGCAAGGAAGCACCCGGGTCGCCTTTGCTCTCAACGAGCACGTATCCTCGCCTCGGCGTAACTCCGACCGGCGGCAGCGGTGCCAATAGCGCCCTTACCACCCCGTCGCCCCCGCTGACGCCGGGCTCCAGTCAGCTACCGCCCTCCTCGTATCCACCTCCCATGAACCAGATCCACCACGGCGAGTACGGTTTCACTTGGAGTTCGGCGTCCCCGGGATCGGTGAATCCGAGCCAGTGCTACGCTGGTCAGACCTACAACGCATACCAGAACCCGTACACCGGCGGCGATTACTACCAGACCCAGATCTCGCACATGCACCACAGCCCCCAAGGCAACTACCACCATCCCCAGTACCACCACAACATGACGCTCACCTCCTCGATGTCTCATCTGACCAGCCACCACTTGAACCCCAGTGGCACCAATGACATGACCGCCGCATCGCCCGCCGACTCCGACGGATACATTTTGCCGGAGCAAAAGTACCAGACGATGGTATAGCGCTCCACCAGGTCCTCCGGGATCTTTCATCGCGGCGAGGAGACGGCGACGGCATACCACTGGCGGATCAACGCCACCGCCAGTCTACCCGCCTCCCACGACCTAAACAACGGGAACCTCGACTCCGATGACAATTGAACGGAATCCAATGGATTTCCCGTGCACCACTACCGGCCTGCGGAAGAGTACACGACGAAAAAATAGAAGTCGCTGGTAACAGCGCTCACGAGACCGATCGGCGACGATCATCCCTCGTTCAATCGGAATCCGGACCCGGGCTGATCGCGTTTTCCACCTCCCACGTCCATTGATCGATTCCTTCCCCGTGAGACGCAGTTCGGTGTTGTATTTTTCCGGAGAGAGAATCTCCCGAGCGGGTGAAAAAGATCGAGTGATCACGGTCAGTGCGACGAACTCTTCGTAAATGAGAACCCACACGGTCCCACGCGACTCCGCGTTTCGCGCTCCAGTAGAAAAGGTCAACTGGCCATACATGGCTGTATATTGGATAATCCCTACGATGCAACAGGACGATCGAAGACCACACTCCAGTGGGACACGCCAGGGGGTGCCTTGCAGCGGGCGTGCATCTCCACTTTTACCGCGACTGGATTACGAGAGAGCCGAAAATGTACGTAGATGACGATACGGTTTGGGTATGGGCGATATCGAAGTATGCGATCATCTACGGTACATTCTTCGCGTCTGTTCTCAGTCGTCCGGTCGTGTTGCGAGTGGAGGTTGCTGCGTATCCCACCGGTACCAGCGTGAAATGCCACCGAGTGCCAAATAACGAACCTACTCCAAACTGATCCCGGAAGGCACGTAAATACGCGAGAACCTTCTCAGCGAGAATTCGAAGCATAAAACGAGCCGCGAACGCCGAACCGCGAATACCTCGTTTTCGTGTTTCATCGCGAGCCATGAGTGACTTTACAATTTACGCGCCATAGTGATCGTTCGTTTCCTCGTATTTGCGTGCTCTTCCTTTGGCGCTGCAGATTCACCGTTCCCTGGAGCCCCGACAGTGAGCTGAGAAAGATCGAGTGGCCGGGCGTGATCTTGCGCGAACGCGAAAAATTCCTTTCAGCAACGGCGAGCAGCAGGCTGATAGAAAAGTAACGAACGAACAAACCCACAAACAAGATTGGCGGGAAGTAACGGAAAGATGCGAACGCGAACCAATGAATTAGGCACCGTCTCTAATCCTCTCGCGAGCAATCGGAACTAGAGACTCAATTGACTGAGACGAACGCATCGTACCTCTTCCCTTTTCTCTATCTCTATGTATAGAATATATACATATATATAAAAAATTCATATATATATTATATATACTATATTGCACAGAGACGAGGGCATATACATGTATGTAAATTTGTACTTCTATTCGCATTATCAATTTCTTTCGCGTGATCGATCGGTTATGTAAGGCGCAAGTGGCTAGCGCCGTGACTAGCGCCGTGACTAGCGCCGTGACGGCTCTCTTCTCTCTTATTCGTTGCGCGGTGCGTGCCATCTCGCAATTAGTGGTCACTCATTTGCGACTATCATTGGTTTCCGCACTCTCACCCACTGCCGCGATTATTCCTGCGATTAGCGTGTACCCCTTTGTCGCGGTGTCGGTCGACAATTATTCATATCAGGCACGGCCAGTAGCAGCCGATCGCGTTTCTGTAAATAATCGAAGCTAAGCGAGAAAGAGGATTCAATGGAGGAGAAGATGATAAATAGCGCGAGGGCAAAAGAGAATCGGCTGTGCGACCGAGAGAAGAAGAAGAAGAATCGTGAACCGTCGGCGTCGTCATGTCCCTCTTTTTCTCCTCGCCCGACGATGTTGTACCGAGCACCCTGCTAGGACTGCTGCCTCCTTAGGAGTCTCATTATCCTTAATGTTTCTCGAGTAAAAAAAATAAAACTGTAAAGGGCGTATACTTAATCTCGTGAATGTATATTTCGTGTATACAACCTAATGTATATTACTGTGACTTAGAGGATATACGAGTTATAAAAGTACCAGTAACACTCTTACGAATAGTGGATGATAACGTTATGGAGAAAAAAAAAGGCAAAAAGGATACCTTCATGGATATTGTGAGCACATAGGCTTAAGTTAGTTTGTAATAATACGACGCAACTGTACATAACGTCTACCTTGTGAGATACATGATTGTTCTATCATGTCCGAAAAGGATCTTCCTACGTCAAAATAAAACATCGCATGTTATTAATAAGATCGACTCGATTCATTTTCCAGCCGTGTGTGAGTGGCGTGTTTGTCGTTCCAATTAGCAGTGGCAACTGGGTTTCGGCTTTTTATTTCGCAGCGATAAGGTTTACGCAGGTTTCCTGTTAATCACAGTGCCGCGCCGCGGAGTCGCGGAGTCGCGGGGCCCGCGGCCACCAATTTTCCTAATGCACTCGAAATTAATTAACGCTGCATCGAGCCCGCGTGTCCTATTATTCGTGCGGGGGGCTACGCATCGATCGGCAACCGTTAAAAGCCATATTAATTACAAACTCCCAGTCACCGCGGTAATCGCTATTCGCAATTTGCGCGCCCTTCCTATCGTGCCTTTCTATCGGACAACACTAACGAGCACGCACCGGATCCCAGTGTCGCAGTCGATAATCGCTCCTTTTTCCACTAAACTCACAGACGCTTTTCAATCTAATAACTTTGATTACGATCCAATGCGTAGTCCAATGGTAAGTCCTCGGTGCGTGCAAATCTAATTTGATTGGTTTGGATCGCGTGGCTCGGACATTGGTACATCGAGGATCTTCTTTTCTCCTCATCGGTTCTTTTCGAATGGAGCTTAGGCCGGGGTGATTGGGCCGCTGCTAAACGCAATTAGTAATAGAGAATAGCAGCGTTCGAGTCGGTGTACGTATGTGCGCGCCAGGAAATACATAAACAGCAAAGGGGAGCAGCAAAGCGAAACGGCGCGGCGGCATATCAGCGGAATCGACCGATTAGCGGAGAAGAGAGAGAGATCGGCAGCAGCGCCGGTCCATTAAGAGATGGAAGCGAATCGCAGGTGTTCGCTGGTGGTGCGGTAGGTAGGGCGCGCACGCACGTAAACGCTAATAGAGGGGGGGTGCTGACGGAATATTTCCAAGTGGCCCAAACATCGGAACAAAGAACCCTATGCAGCGAGAGCGAGGGCAGCCTCTACCAGGCTAATTGGACGGATCGGGTACCTGTCTACCTTTTGACGGCGTAATCCGGCATCCTTTCTAACTCATCAAATTAACGAGCTACAACAAATCGCCTGCTACCTACGCGCTTTACCCTTTGACGACCCTTTCGCGTAATCGTGACGCAAATCTTCCGCGACTTTCTCTTTAAGAGGATCTTCCTCTTCGCATGGAGTCCATTTGATCGAATCCACCAATTCATTCGGAGTTCGCTGAGCCTTTTACGAGCCACGAGGCCAATGGACACTCTTATCTGTCTGTTTTCGACACAATTACCCATCGCTAGATCGCAAGAGTATACTCGTACCGCTCGTACATACATGTATGTATCGTGTTTTGAGGCGGAGCCCGCGCTCGAAATGGTTAACGGCGGAGGAAGGTGAGAGTGAAGGAAAGATCGAAGGAAAGCGAGTGGCGAGCAGTGGCCAGACACTGCCGTCGATCGTTAGGAGTGCGAGGATGGCGAAGACAATGGCCTTGAACTTGGCCGAGTGCCGCGCGGCGAAGAGTTAAAATCGGCTTGCGTTTAGCCGGATCCCATTATAACAACTCGGAGCCGGCCGTAAGCTTCATGGCTCGGTTCCGCTCACTGTGTCATCGGGCTAAGCCCCGACTTACCTACCTATCCTTGCAAACGGCTCTCTTACCCCTTTTCCTGTAACCACCCTCTCTTTCTCTTCGTCTCTCACAGTCTACGTTTACTTTCTCAGCCCTTCGCGATCCTACTGTCACATTTGTCTCTTAACGGCGCTCTCCTCGTCATACATTGTCCTGGCTATCGACGGACCGGCATCGACGGACCGACATCGAGTAGGTATACCTGCTGTTTCGCAAATCCACATCGGCAAATGCAGTTCGCAAGAGAGTGACGAGCAGCGGAGTTAGCGCTTAAGATCGCGCACCGGTATACCGGATTAGCTTGGCTCAGCCGAAGAATAAGGAGACAGAGGCCGATTATCCGAGGTGACCGCCGACCGACAGGCCAAACGAACGAAGGAAACGAAACAAGGAGAGATCTGAGAGTAATCGCGCCGTGAACACTATTTGACCCACATCTATTGTTTTTCTCGGTTCGCTGGGCCGCAGGTGAGACTCGGTTTGTCAGGGTTTGCGTACGCCATCGTGTTTACGCGCATTGCATTTTTCACCTGTGACCAGAGCTCGACTCCCTCCGCTAGCTCACGCTGACACCCTGCTAAAGCATAAATTATGAATGCGAGCCGGGAAAAGGCAGCCGCTTAATTTTCGCCAACTCCATTTGTAGCTGTTTTCCCGTATATTTCGTCGAGCGCACCCGGACACCGATTCCCGACTACGGCATACGTCCGGCCGCGTAAATAATGCACCCTCGAGTGGCAGGTTTAATAATTTCCCTGGCGAATTTGCGCGCTAATTCCTGGGTGACGCGACTCGTACTCTGCTTTCCTCTCGTGCTACTGCAAATTGCTGAATTCTAATGAACAAGCCTGTTTATGATATATGAGTGCAGGGTTTGCAAAGATCGCGAAACCATGAAATAATTAAAGAGAGAATTGTATTTAGACCGACTGCAATTTAGTCTGCTATAATTTAGTTGACAATGTCCTTTTTCACGATGCTAGAGCGATATTACAGGCACCATGGCAATCAACGTGCGAATGGGAAATGAATTTACACGGGATGAGACGATGAGGTAGAAGATTGGCGAAGGGTACAAAGCCAGCTGGATGAAATTTTTACGGAGTCTCGAAGATCCATAGGGTTTGGAAGGGATTTCTCCTCGATTGGCAATATCTTTAACGAAGAGCAAAGAGAGGCGGATCGGGCTAGCGGGGGTCAAGGGACGAAGGGACGAGGGGACGAGGAGGAATAGTCGCGAATGGGGGTGGAGACCGGCAGGGTTCGGCGGGATCAAAGAGGCCAGCTCGCGCGCGTCGTAACTAGATTTCCCATTCCCACTTTGTGAATCGCTTAATGCTCTATAAGCGGCCGTTTTAAACTCGGAAATCGAATCAGCCGGGGAATCGGGATCGCGTCGCGACGCAAATTCAATTGAAAAAGTCGCTTGTCAGGGCGCAACGAAACGTCGCGCGATTTCTTTCGGACGAGCTACCTCACGCTTTGATCTTATTCCCTCTTTTCGCGGTCTGTTCGCGCGAATGGATCGCATCGAGCCACGCGTATGCGCTGAGAAACACTCGACGCCAAGTATTCCTTGGCTCTTTGTGATAGAAATTATACGAACCGACACACCGGAAGTATACGATTCCAGTATCGTAATGAAACGAACGACCTTTCGGTCGATCTTGCCTAACGACCCGTTCGCAGTGAACGCCCGTCGTATTTGCAGAATACAGTCTCTCCCGACAATTCTAGGTATCGTCGCAGGTGGCTCGCGAGCTTACGCTCGATCGATTTCTCGAGTGCGTAAGAGTATCGGTAGGTCGATCGCGAGCTACCGCAGGAACCTTTTTAGCCAGTCGTGGTTCCTTCGGCCCAATTGCGTTTTCCGGCCGGGGCGACGGCGCGATCAGAAGCTCCGCCAGGAAGTCAAGGGGGCGCGAGTGCATTGTTAAGCTCCCTCTGTCCAAACATTCGCTCCGCTCTTCCTCGCCCATAAGCAGCGCGCCTCTATTTCACTCACCCCCGTCCCGTTCCCTTCCCCTTTCCATCTTTCCTTTGGTTTGGTTTCACGATCCCCGTTCCGCTGCCACCCTCGGCTCCTTCGCAGGTAATCCTAAAAAATGGATCGTCGGTTTCCGGCCAGTAGCCGGGTACCGAGCATACGTGGCAACATTTCTCGAGCCTCGTTCTTCGCTTCTGTTTCTTTGCTCGCGATCCTGTCGATTATACGCCAATTGAGTCTGGTGCATCAACCTTATCCCACGCTTCCACGTGTACTGTCCCCTTGTAGAAAGAGAGCGAGCGAAAGGGAGATCGCTGATCGATAAGGCTTGAAGCGATGCGAGATACGACTTAGCCATGAAATATGACTCGCTAATTAATGGGCTGCCGGCCCTGCGTCCTGCATCCCACTTAGAGATTTGATTTGCAGGATAAATTCTCCGCCTGATCCACCTGCCAATGGTTCCGCTGACAATTTTGCCGATTCGCGCTCGCGCGCCAGTCTGAGTAAACAAGATTGCGATCGTAGCAAGAGACTCCGAAGCGTCGACTGGGTCCGATTAGCTGCAGGCGAGATGAGCCGTGTCACTGATTGCGAGATTGCGCTCGATCTGGAAACGAGCGAAAGCTCCGACTGGGTAATAATTATATGCTGCCTCGAGCCACGAAGCTCTGGATCCCACTTCGAGGGAGCACTTCTGCGGAACAAAGGACCGTAGAGCGGGGAGTTGCATCCACGAGATCGCAGTTCGGAAGAAGCGGGTTGAAAAAGGAGAAAAATAGTGAAAGGCTTGGAAGTAGCGCGGAAACCGGCGCGGAAACCGGCGCGGAAATCGGCGCGGCGGCAAAGAAAAGAGAGCGAGAAGGAGTAAGATCAGAAGTGGTAGAACCAAAAGATTTGAGGCAAGAGAATGGAGAAGACGGTTGGGTGGAGGGTCGGGAGTTGGTGGGCCAACGAGAATAGAAGGAGAGACAGAGGAGAACTCCTCACGAGGAAGGATCTACCGTGCGCGAAGAGAGAGCTGAGAGAGGGTCCTATAAATAATTAGCGAGGAGTCGCTCTCCGCTCGACGGGCGTAAGCCGCTTACAACCCCCGTGCTCTCCCCTTCTACCCACGTAGCCTTCCCTGTCGAGACTCCTCTGCCCCCCCCCCCCCCCCCGGCTCTGCCCTGACTCTACTTCGGTCCCTACCTTGCGACCTCACCCTCACCCAGACGCATAGCAGCCTCGCACTCCTCTCCGCGCTCAGCATCCCGCGACTACCAACCACACTCTCTCTTCCTCCCTCTCTTCTTTTCTTTCTTTGCGTTCTCCTGCTAGCTCTCCCTGTCTTCGTGTCCATGCCACCGAGGAGCGCGGCTTTATACGAATGCTTCCCTCGTCGCGACGACCCTGGGCACAAATGCGAAAATTTGTCCGGGCCCAGAAAAATGTGAAAAAGCCCGAATTTGGAGATTTTCGGGGGATAGGATGGTAGCGAGAGGGAGTCAGGGTCGCTCGATTTGGCGGAGCTCGCGGCGGATCGGCTTAACGTCCGGAGCCTCGATGTTGAGTGACTGTGCTAACAACACCGTGGCCTCGTTTGCCACCGGAAGGACCGGCATTCGGCACGTGCCACCGGGTCTCTACTTCGTTACTGTCTACTCGATTATCCGAGCTTAAGTTGACCCGTGACACTCGGTGCTCCTCCGCGTAGCTGGCCTTTTTCGTGCCCGGCTCTGATTTCCCGTGGTTGGCCTGCTTTCCGCGAAACGGCACCCTCAAAACTCGATCGATTCGATGCCACTCCAAGTTGCAACGCATCGGTGGCAAACTATGCGGATCGGCGAGCTGCCGGTGGAGAAGGGTCCGGGGGACAGGGAGGTTAAGAGAGTATCGGGGGCGTCGCGGTAGAAGGCTGACGGGCGGCACGCACTCGAGCCTGATGCATGTGGAACCTTACGTACAAAGTGAATCTCGGATTACCAGTCTCTGGGGCTGGTGGAAACCCTACACCAGCGTTCGCCGCTAAATAGGAGCCAAGAGAAGCGAAAGAGAGAGAGAAAGAGAGAGCAGAGATTGCACTCTCGATAGAAACGCGAGGATGGAAGACGGAGAGCTCGATCGAAGTCTAGTGCCAGCGATTCCTGTTTCGCTGGGCGCTCGTCTCCTGGCTGCACCGTATTAATGGCCTCGTAATAGCCTATTTGTGATCGCTAATAGCCGAAGCCCCCCGAATCTTCCCCATCCATCGGTGGGCGCGCGTTCCCCGCCGGGCAGCGCGCTTCAACCACGATGGATTCCCTCGGGAAATCTCGACGGTATCCTGGAAAATGGATCGCCCTCCATCCACGTGCCGCTTTTTTCTCCTCTTTGTCTCGCTATCTCTCTTCGGTTCCGGGTCTCGCGGTGCTGGCATTCTTTGAATTAGTTATAAAGCATTCTGCGCTCTGTTAGGTTTAGACCCGTTATCGTCGAGCGAGGCGAGCGAGCCGAGCGAGTCGTGGGGGATGCGGAGGGTTCGCGTAATCGGATGGCGATGGGTGGCCCGCAGTGAACTTTGGCAGGTTGCGGAGGAGCCGGAAAATCGATGTGATTCGAAAAGAAAGAGGCGGAAGAAAGGGCGGAAGAGTCGGTCGGAGGTTGCGAAGGAAAAAGGCGTTGCGCGTCCGGCGGAACGGCGGATTTTTCTCGGACAATGCCACAAGGGAGAAGTCGAGGCAGGTAGTCCGAGCCTGTATGGCGACAAGTCGAAAGCCGAGCGCGAGACGATTGGCTCCGCGGGCGAACCGTAGCTAGTGCCCCGATTAAAAACTCGTTAGTCCCGCTTCCAGGCTTCACAGCTTCCAGGATAATATATGTGGGAACGAGGGGCACCACTTCCTTCGGACGCACGAGATCCGGATCTACTTCCCTTTGAAGCGTCCACCTTGCGATATACGATGACCCCTCGACGAAAGTGCTGCGGCCTAAATACCGAACTGTATCCCGATAATTTGCTCGATATCGAGTGCCGATCGGACGAGGCTCGAAAGGATCGTAGCCAAGAGAGGCCAAGCAAGGGGTCCGCCGCGCCGCGCCGTGCCGCGCCGTACCGCTCCGGTCGGTGAGGTCCCCAAGAGGACCCGGGCGACAAGGCTCGCGGTCGTATTTTGACAGAGAATCCTCGATTCGTGGTACCGCGATGACGTTGACGGGGGTAACCGAGTTGAGAATCAATTCCTTATTGGACCGGCGAGATCGGACGGCACGATCGATATCGGAATTCCCGCGAGTATTACGCTGCAAAATAAGGTGAATGGACCGATGGATTGGGACCTCCGCGGGGGCCCGGTTCAACCTCGGTTTCAACGTCCATTCTCCGCATGGATCGAGGCCGTATCGGCGTCACCCTTCGATTTCCTCGCATTTCGCAGAGTCCCTCGAAATCTCGAGAATAGACTGCGTGGCAGCCACTCGACGGGGCGCGACGGGAGAAAAGGGAAAAAGAATGGGACTTTCGTCGCGCGATAATAGTTACTCGACGCACCTGCGAGGCGATTCCGCTCGAGAGGTGGAGGAAGGACGGTCCCAGTGGGGCTAGCTCGAATGACGCGCACAAGTGTCTCAAACAGGGTAATGCCCGTTGTGTCCGCAGCGGAATCCACTCGAAGGCGTATGCGGTAGGAGAGAGCGAGAGATGGAATCTGGACTCGCGCGATCAATCACTATCGGTGACACTCGCTGTCGGTGTAGGGAGCCGTCAGACAGCAGGATTTGTTGGGAGCAGTGGTCGAAGGACCTAACGAAGGATCTCTCGCGAGCAGATCATAATGCTGGTAATAGAGTCCACTGGGTCAATGGAGTCGATCGAATTTACATTACGTAGGATGACTCGGTAAGCCGCGACGCGGCGCGGCGCGGCGGTAGCCCGACGACGAAAGTAATACCAGATCGTCGATAAAGAATCTCCGGATTACGATGCTATGCGCCAGATTAAGGGAGCATCTCACCGCGAGAATCCAATTAAAATCGATCCAGGGGGCGAGCGCGCGCGCGCGCGCTCTTTTCCTAATCGAGGCTGGTCGCGAGAAAGATTGACATGCCATGCCGCGTCGTTCGACTTTGAGCCGATCTCGATTCCGTGCCGCAAACTATACCGAATAATAGCCCCGTAACCCCGAGACGCGTGTGACCTCGGTGGGTCCCGTTCGGGAGCAGTCGGTCGACGAGCTAATTCATCGACTTGGTAACTCGGTGACTTTCACCGGTGATTTACGCGGAAGCTCCATAAGCGGCTTGCCTCAGTTTCAAATTCCGCTCTCTCCGACGTGAATGAGCCGCGCCGGTCTAGCTCGCCCCGCGAAAGGAGCGTGCACCCTTGCAACGAGCAGCCAGCCAGCCAACCAGCCAGCCAACCAGCCAGACTACTCCGGCAGGACCATCGCCGAGCCAAAAGCGAGCTAAGAGGACAGACTGTCGAAGAGAATAAGAGACAAAGGGCGCAAGAGGGACGAGTCGCGAAGAGGTCAAAGAGCCATCGGTAGAGAGGGTTAGAGTCGCCCCAAAAGAGAGACGGAAAAGAAAAGACTGCCAGGGGGAGAGGGTTAGCGGGGAAGAGAGTTGGAGAGAGAAAGAGAGGAGAGAGCACCAAAGGTTATTTGCACCGAGTTGTCTTTTTTCAGCGCTTTTTGTTCGAACGGTTTGTCGAACGGCTCAGCCGGCTGATCTTCGGGATGATGAGCATGAACTACATTCTATATAAAAGCGTAGAGAGTATTGTAAGCCCTGCTCGAATGCGCTTTCGCGGTGCGCTGCAGGACCGTGCGTCGGACATCGATCGCTTAACGAGACGGAGGCGAGTCCTTCGAGTGTACGGAATGGGACCCAACACTCCTGGCCACAGGGGGTGTAAAAGCGGCCAGGCCGATTCGTCTTATCGGTCTTTGAAAACAAAGCGTACCAACGACAAACCGCCAGTCCAAAAAATCCAGATCCAGATCCAGATCCAGATCCAGATCCAGATCCAGATCCAGATCCAGCAAACACCTGCGGATTGGCGTGTACCAGTGGATCGAGTGGGGTAATAATCCCCAGCCGCTACCATTTGTTTCATCCGGTGACGCGTGTAATAATCTTTAAGAGACGGTTTACGCTAATCGAGATCGGCGTGACGAGGAGGCTAACAGATAGCAAACGCGCAAAAGAGGGGGGGGCTACACCGCACGGTATCGCGGAGCTCCGTTCGAAGACACGCGTAAGATAAATTAGAGTCGGCGGTTTTATTTTACGCGAAACCCCGTATCGCCGTTCTGTTCGCCGCTCTGTTCGCCGTGGGTTCTCGGTGAACAAAGCGATTCTGGGCCGCGATAAGCGCGATCCGATTTGGCGGGCTTCTAACGTGGGAAGCGTATTTTAATGTATGTCATAATTTGCGTTAACGCGGCCATTGTGCGGTCGCGACCACCGCGTAATAGGATATTTCATCACAAAAGCCCGCTTTATCGGCGATTAATTAATTAAACGTGTCAAATCGGAATCAATGGTTCTTATATTAATGCCGCGTAATGCGTATAATACGGCTGAAGCGATTTGACGCGGCGATCTTTTCGCACCTCCCGAGTCCCGAGTAGATTAAAACGCAAAGTTCCTGAATGATTAACGCGTGTCGTCGGCCTATCGGTGGGATGATAATTTTGCGAGGCGATGCGCAAGAACGGATGGCATCTCTGCCATTCGCAACGACGAAACCACGCTGCTTTGGTCCGTCGGCCTCCAACTACATAATTGTAAGTATGCGTGTCACGTGTCGTCACGGAGTCGCGAGTACGAGAGCAGTCAATTGGTCAAATGAGGAAAATTGGCTAAGGGTTCATAAATGAGCCGCGGTGAATAAAGTAACTGCATGTTAGTATAGGTTTATGGAAGCAAGCCGGTTTTAGCTGCGCTAATAGCATAGTAATGCTGGCTGATCTTTTCGAAATCCCGTAAGAGCATTACCCGCTCGCACGTGAGCAAGTTAAATTACTATGTTGTGGGTATACACTGGGTATCTAACCATCATCTGGTTGCGGATCGTGTCAAAAGGAGGGGAAGAATGTCATCGCTTTCGAATCGCGAAACTGACACCTTTGGCTCGATTGAGCACTGCCATCGGTCACCGGCCGATCGACCAACTCTCGTCGGAACTAGCAAACGATTCGATCGACATCCAACCCCTATGCACGCAATATGCTCCTTCGTTGTTCTTTGAGCGCGTGCACGCGGCCCTCTCGTCTCCGCCGCCGTCGAGAGAAGAAAACAACTTGGACGACAATGCTCGAGTGCATCCACTCGCGGTGTCGTGGTCGCGAAAAACGCCGCGCCACTCGTGCTCTACCCGTTTTCTGCTAATCTATTCGTACGTCTTAGAAGGGCGTCGCGGCGAAAGCGCGAAAAGGGGCTGACAGGGTGAGCCTTGGCAATGTTGGAGGCGTGAGAGGCGTGAGAGGCGCAAGAGGGGTTGGAGACGTTCGAGACGGGAACGACGGAGAGGGTGGGTCGCGAGGGAGACGAAGCACGGAGAAGGAAAAAGCAAGAAAACCAGAAGGAGCATAAGGTAGGGCCTTCGGGGCGCCGGGAGTGGCACGGAGGAGCACAGTGGAGCACAGAGAGGCACGGAGGGGAGCGACGCTGGAATATATATTTTTAAGATCGGAGCCCTAGGTAGCAACCTGAGCAGCGTCGGGCCGCGTTGCCATCGCTGTTGGCGAGGACTGGGGGGAGAGGTTGCCGCGATTGGTGCCCTACCACTTGGAATACCCAGCTCCGGTACAGCCCTGACCACGCCGACTTTCCACGAGCAGACGCGGTTCGACGGCATCCGTGATGCCCTCATCCTCTCTCCAACTTCTTCTCTCTTTCTCTCGATCCTTCCGAGAGCCAGAGAGCCACCCTCAAACACCCTCCTCCCTCTCCCACGCACCCTTCCCCCTCCTGGCAGCTCGACGCGAACTGCGGGCTGTCCGTCCTCCGGTGTTGGCTCTTCGTTTCTCTCGCTCGCTCTCCTCCTCTGCTCTGGCAGGTTGGTGGGTTTCGCGTGTGCGCGAGTCCTATCTTTGTCCTCTCGGGTCGTACTCGTCCTCTCGACAGGCTTCGTCGGAATCGAGGCCGAGACGCGCGCGGCCTCGCTTCGTCTCTCTTGGTGGTGGCGGTGCCAACGGTAGTGGCAGTGGTAGCGAATGGGCCGAGAGGGGCGCTGGGGAGGCAACGACGAGGCGACAGAGTGGTGGCGGCGTAGTGGCGGCATAGTGGCGGCATAGTGGCGGCGTAGTGACGGAGAGACCGAGAGGAGCGACGGGGTGGTAGAGCGCATCCCTGTCGGGCTAGAGAGCGGCGCGGCGAGGTGCGTCGCAGTAGGTGCCCCCTCCGTGCGTGATATCCACCCCTGGGTGGTTGTGTGCCGTTGGCGAAGGGTCTCTCTCTGCGGCGTGGCGGAGACCCGAGAGAGTGAGCGAGCGAGCGCCGAACGGGAAGCGGCAAGCGGCAAGCGGCAAGCGGCAAGCTCGCGCCCCCCCTCGCCGAACGAGCGCATAACCCCTCGGCCAAGAGACCGAGAGACCGATCCGTAACAACTAAAGTTCTCGTGAAAAGTTGAGCCGGGTTCTCTCCTACGCCCTCCTGCTATAATAGCCGCTCTCGCGCTGCTCTCTCTACCCAACGTCTATCCCTGTCCATCTGTCCCGGACCAGGACCCGGACCCAGACCCGGATCCGGTCCAGGACCCACATCCCACGTTTACATCCCGCGTTTACATTCCGCTCCCGCGCCAGCGCTCGCGTCCGCGTTCGCGTCCGCGCTCGCGCTCGCGCTCGCGCGAGCCAAGGCCCGCGAGGATTACCCGATAGAATACTCATTATCGCCATCCCTCGGTATCCCTCGCCTTTGCCGCTGCCGCAGCCGCGCGCGACACACGCTCGCACGCGAGTGCCAATTCGAAAAGTCGCCGCCGGCAGCCGCTGCTGCGATCACCGTCCACCACCTACGATATCTAACCTTCCTTCGTGACACCACTACCGGCGGCGCGCCAACGGCTGGATATCCGTCTCCAGGATTCGCTCTGCCTTCCGCGAGGATTATCCACCCCCGAGGAGGAGGTCCTACCTGCTACGACCACCACGGAGCATACACGGTGAGTACTATCCCCGATAACGCGCGCTCCTTCCACCGGTCGGCGGAGTCGTCGCGAATGCGATCCTCTTTCGTTCGGTTTTCAAAATCAACCCCGTAAGAATGATTATCCGCTTTTCCTGCCAACGTGATCACGCGCTTCGCAAATCCCAGTGTCCTCGTCATCGCTCGAAAGACTCCAGTGACGATCAAGACCATAAGTGCAGCGACGAAAGAATCCTCAGGGGACAAGATCAGTGTTCGAGTGCCACAATATCGAATCGTACGGAATCATCGATGCTCAAGATTTTAACGAATGCTGTGCTCGTTTTAAACAGTGTGGAAAGTTTGTCGCGTCGTTTGCCAGCAGACAGTTTAGAGAGGTAGCTAGCTAGCCAGTCAGCCAGCCAGCCAGCCAGCCAGCCAACGTAGGGGGTAGTCGAGAATCACTACCGACGTGCCTATCGATCGAATGTTTACCCGTTTCGTAACAGCAACGAGGCTTCCTCTCGCAAGTACATCGGAATCTCGTGACTTTCGAACAGAGAGTTCCCTGCATCGACCGGAGTAGCCCGAGTACCACGAAGAAACCCAATACGCTCGGCAGGAATACTTCTCGAACGAGTTACTCCCCGGGTGAGAGTACGACACGACACGACACGGCGTGCCAGCGTCGTATCCGAAAAATGCGGGGGTCACAATGCCGATAGTCGATCGTCGCGGTTGCAAGGGTTTTGCTGGCTGGCCGTGCTCACCACCAGCCAGCTTCGGTCGGATAGAATTTGCGGGTAAACAAAAAAATTACGCGCTCCTAGCCGTGATACCGATTTTTGTGGATGACGAATATCCGGCGCGATTACTTCTCGTGGCGAACGGAAAAAGTGAGCGAATTGGAGAGAGAAAAATCGGCGATCGCAAAGGAGAGCGAGAGGGTGAGAGATAGAGAGAATTCGACGGGAATTTGTGTGAGAGTGTGTGTGCGTGTGCGTGTGCGTGTGCGTGCGTGTGAAAGAGAGGGAGATCGAGAGAGTATAACTATGTGTGCACGCGGGGGTTGCACGGTAGGGGATGGTAAAGGATGATGTAGAGAGGAGGAGGAGGAGGAGGAGGGTGTGGAAGCGGGAGAGAAACCCGACCAACCGAATCAACCGAATTCGGGCGCTGCGGTGCGCGAATACCTCGAAAACGGTGGCATTTAATCGACGAGGCGTACATGGAAGTTTTCATCCAACCAAAGAGGGAATGTATAAATTTGTGCGCAAACCTACGGCGAGATACGTGGCAGAATTCCGCGCCGGGAGAAAAATTTTACAGCATGCACGGAAAGCTCGCGTGGGAAGCGTCCGCAAAATTCCGCTCCGATACTACACCTTTCATTTGTTCGCTTCCGTTTACACTACCGACGCCCACCCTCTCGTATTTATCAGTCAACCATTCAAGAGTCGTCGCTCTCTCTGCCATGAACCTCGCACGGGTTCGCGAAATTCCATTCGCGCATACATGTTCCAATGAAGCAGCAAACCCCTCGCGGATTAAGGAAGATGGTAAATTCGAATTTACAAGTTGAAATCAGTCGGAAAAATTTGCGTGCCGGAAAGCACGCTGTGCAACATTCTTATTCGGTGGATATTTTCGAAGGAAGTAGACGAGCAGGAAGGAAGGAGAATACAGTGGCAAAACGCTCGAAAGCGTGGCAGCGTGCCGAGAGAGTTGGCCAGCAGGATTTCCACGGAAATAATCTGCTTACGGTAATCTTCTTGGCTTGCCTCCCTCCCGGTTAAGGTCCGCCTTCCGCGCGGAGGACCTTCGTCTCCTCGTCGCGCGTATACGCGCTGGAGCATCCTCCGCGAGGCCACCGGAGAACCTTTCGAATCCTGCTCGCTCTCGGTGAACGAGGAGCTTCGCGCCTCGCTCCAGTATCCTTCCCAGTATCCTCCCCAGTATCCTTGACGTGCGTCTTTCGCGTATCCGCGAGCGCGATCTCAATTACCGGTGCCGCGGTGCGGGGCAAGACCGAGGCAGGAAAGAAAGAATCACGGTGGAAGTTGATCTGTGCGGTGCCAATCTCGAGGATCTACCGCAGATTGCATTTCAAGGAGGATACCAACTGCAGACGAAGGCCGCTAACCGAAACGATAACCATGGACCTGAAGAGTGCGACGAGCCACGAAACGAGCCATGAAACGCCGAGCACGGCGGACAAAACCTTCTCGAACTTGGCTCCGAGGAATCAGAGAGATTCGCCGAGCGTCAACGCGAAACGGAAGAAAATGGACAATGGGGAAAGAGGAGAGAAGAAAGGCGAAAGAAGAAGTAGAAAAAAGCCACTGGAAGGGGGCTGATCCTCGGTGAGAAGACGCGACGAGAGAAAAAGAGAGATGCCGGCAGGACGCCGAGAGGATGCTCCGTTACGCTTCCTCTGGAGCACTTTTTTTTCCCAAGGCAAGAATAAAAACTAACTAGCCGGGAGGACGGGATGGAGGAAGATCCCGTGGAAGAGGCATCTTCCTATGTACGGCCAATATATATGTACCCATCTCACGGTATTTCCACGGGAATTAAGTTTTACGCTCAATGAGCTCGCAACAATACTGTGCTCCGGGCTAAATTGCATTCAATACGACTCTTGGGAGAAATCTTTCTTCGTCGCTGTCGTGCGAGATACTCCGATGCCTTGGCCGAGAAGCGAGCGAATCAGACGGAAATGTTTCTATTACCGAGGACTCAAGATTCGTCTCGCGAAGAAACTCACAATCGACCATTATTCGAGGGCAGTGTCGGTGGTGGACCACCGTCGATCTTCCCTGTTTATCAATGCTCGGCCTTATGAGGTGGGGCAGAGGTACCGCGAGAAATTTGGCCGACGAATCGGAGCGACGAATCGGAGCGACGACGAAAGAAGAGCAATAAATGGAAGGCCGGAGCCGGAGGGAAGGCCGCGATACAAAGTGGTTGAACCTCGCATTTGGCGAAATCGGGTAATGCCTGGCAAGTGGTTCCAGGCTTTTCCGGCCGCGCTCCTCGTGCGCGTTCTCTGTCTTCACGCATAGGTACCCTAGGACGTGGTAGGTGCACGTCCATTGTAGGTCCCGCAGGGAGAGAGTGCTCTTCAGGAACAATGCGCCGGTGTGCAAACACTCCTGGAAACAATGCGGCCGGAACTTAACTTTCCGCGATGCCTCGACTAGAGTCCTCCGGTGGCTATACCGTACCACGTCGCATATACCAAACTCTGGTGGAACCTGCGCGTTCCGTCGAGCAGTTTGTCGAGCCGCCCATTAGATTTCTTCCTCTGACATGAGAGAACGCGCGCTTCGAAACGTCGAAATTAAAATTTCGTCGAGGCAGACCACCCGTCGCGCACCCCTCTCTCTCGTCTCGCGAGGACGATTCGAAACGAGTTTTTCAATTCACTGCCACCAACTGTCTTCTCCCCCTCGTGTTCAACTCCGAGAACACACGATGCTCGCGTTTATTGCGCGCATCTGCCGCCGCGGCGGCGCGATTTGCCAAGCAAACTTATATTGCGCGTGATCGATGTAATCTGATCTCCGTGAATTCTCCTTATCGCGCGGTGAGCGTCGGCTCGCCATAATCAAGACGAATGAAACGCGAAGACGAGGCATAAATCGGGATAAGAGATCGGCACATTAAGCGCGTGGATGGCTGCGGTGCGCAGCACGTGTCGCTCGCGGACTCGCACGAGCGCGTAGAACGAGTAAGGAATAGGCTCGAGGGCGGCAAACATCGATTTATTGCGCGAATAGTCGATGAAGAAAGGCTTGGAACCACGCGAAGCTGCGAATGCAGGTCCGAAATAGAGACAGCGGATAGTGGCAGCGATAGTACGTAATAATGGGGATTTAACAGTCATTAGGGAGGCCGAACGAGCGGCCAAACGGACGGCTGGGTATATCTGTCGATTGGTAACACAAAGTGTTTGCACTGGGGCCGCTCGAACGAAAGGACGAAAGTGGAAAGTGGGGAGGGAGCCCCGTAGTAGCGGGAGATCGATTCATCGGGGGTGGAAAAGACACCCTCTCCCGTCTTCCTCTTGCCAGAAGCGCGGAACGTGCACTCGAGGGTGCTCGAGGGCCAATCGAGTGGCGACTTGGGCATTTTGTCCACACTTGGCTGCCTGTAACAAGTGCATTGTCCTGTGCTCGGCGAGCCGCGCAAAGATAAAGAGACTTCTGGCAATCGCGGCCCGCCGATCCTCAAGTGCTTCTTCGGCCTCGTATCCCTTCAATTCCACCGATTTCGAGTCTCTCCGACGCAATATTCGTACGAGTCACGATCGCCGTGGCTTCGCACGTTTTCCGCACCTCCGGACGAACAGCATCTATCGGAGGATGCAAAAGGAAGCATCGCGTTCGCGGATCACTGTCGCGCAAGAGTAACGCGAGTTCATCGAGTGCGGTTATTGCTGCATAGTGAATGTTTGTGGTTTCAGTCACACCGGGTGGCACTGGTGACAAGTGGCCGGTGGCTAGTGGAAGGCACAGAAGCGCACAAAGCTGGAGATTCGCGGCTGACTCGTTCCTCGAGGGTGCTCGAGGGGCGCGCGCACCCTTCCTTCGCTGGCGAACGAAATTTTAATATCGAGAGCTCGGGGGAACGCGCCGCTGAAAAGCGCAGAGCTTTATGGATTCTTCGCGGCCGAGCGGAAACTTGGCTTCTCCCAGTGGACGACGGCGCGGCCGGTCGCCGGAAAAATGTAATTAACCACGTGACGAGAGTGTACACCGATCGTGGCCTCCCTCGTCGGCGAAATTTCACTCAGATTCGACGATAGACCAGAAGCGAGGGGTTAGAGCGAGGGGTTAGAGCGGGGAAACAGCGGTGAAACGGCAAGTCGAGTGGCGCGGGTGTTTCATTCGTATCTGCGCAAAGGAACACGCGCTCTCGAGTAACCGCACGAGTACCGCCACGAGTACCGCCACGAGTACTCTCCTCGAGCGGAGGACGCGCTCGCCTTTCATTCGCCCTGGCTGGTTTCAATATAGCGGCCAACGAGCAGCGAATCGGGAACAATACTTTATTAAAACGGGTTTATCGATGCAAGATTTCATTGCAAGGGAGCATCCGCGCGCGAGATTCGTCATCGCCGTGCTCGCGAGTTCTCCTTGCTGGAAGATTCCGGTGATCTTGGCGTAGCGATTCCAGCCGTGCCGTTCCGTGCCGTCGCCATCGGAAAGAGCCAGGTAACAACGACAAGTTTCATCATTGTCCAGAAGCGGTGAACGCGGTGAACGCGGTGAACGCGGTGCACGAGGTGCCACGCAACCGGCATGCCGCGTGGGGAGAATGCCTCCTGGCGCGTTCTCGTCATCCGATTGTTTTTCGCGTCGCAGACGTTAATTACCGAGCGATTAGCGGCGCTTAATCCGGAACATGTGCGAGGCGAAACAATATTCCAGGAACAGTAGCGTAGGCTGTGCCGTCGGTGGCGAGGCAGATGTCAAATACAGAACGCGACGTGGTGCGATCCACACAGGCAATAAGTGCGAGGCCAAATAAATTAATAAGTCGTCCAGCGTCCTCCGGAAAAGGTGGACCGTTGAAAGTCGGGGCGACGGTGTCAGGCGGGATGCGCCTTCTTCCTGACTTTGTAACCTTAGAGGATAAAACGCGGCTTAAGTAGCAGCCGAACGCAGAGCGAAGCGGAAAGCCTGGATCGCACCGCGTGCCTCCCGACTGACTGCTCGAGCACTCGATTGGCTCTTCTTTCCTTCGGGACACCTTGGAGCCCTGGGTTTTCGGCGGTGATCGCCGGTACACGCTTACTTCTTGCCGGGTTCTCGGTTTTCGAGAGGGACAAGAGCGTCGAGCAGTGCCTTTGGAATTAACCCGGACTGTAGCGCGCGGACGACGCGATAGGCGCGACAAGAGAATTCAACGGGGGAGGGAGGAAGGAGGAGGGTACCCTAGCCACGGTGGAATCGCGTTGCGCCTCCTTGGGATTATCCGGCATCCGTGCAGCTGCTGCCGAGCCACTCACTCGCTTATTTCCATAGCTTTCGTTTTCCAGCCGATCGTTCTCTCTCTCCCTCGTTGTATGAGCTTCGCGAATGGCCTCGAGTAAAGGAAGGTTTGCATTTCAGGAGCGGCGACTGAGGATACGAAGGTCCAAGCCGAAGGACAGGTTCGTCGGATCGTGGTCTCGGTCAGCCGGGAGATTCGGGTGCACCGAGTGGCGGTGCTGGTAGTTCCAGTGGTGATTAAGCTACTCGGTGGAGGAGTACGCGGAGGAGGATCGTGTTGGGGGCCGAGGGGGTGGTAATGTGGCCCAACAGCCTGGGCGGAAGTTCCGGGTGCAGCGGAGGTGCCGCCGGGAGCGATCTCGGGGGCCTCGCGGCCTCCACCACCTCGGCCTCCGAGCTCTTCGGCCCTGGAGCTTTCGGGGCCTCTGCAGCCGGGCCGTACGGCGCCCTCAAGACCAATCCGTACGTTGGCGCCCTCGGCATGCCCCCCATCGAGGCCCTGCACTCCACCATCGGCTATCCCGGTTGCACACCCGCCGGTGAGTCCTACTACTGTGAGTGACCCTACTATTTTATTATCCTACGTTCGATTCGTCGACACTCCTCTGTTTGTCCGATCGCATCGCCCTGCGGCAATGCCATTGCGGAAGCCATTGCGGGATGCGATTGCGACGAGGAGAGTAGTGTCGACGCGGCGAACACAACCGGTGGGACAACATCTTGGTACCGATGGTACCGATTTCCTTTTGTCGAAGGTAACCCCAGGAAGCAGCGCCGGGAGCGGACCACGTTTACTCGCGCTCAGCTCGACGTCTTGGAGGGCCTTTTCTCGAAGACCAAGTACCCCGACATTTTCATGCGCGAGGAGGTTGCGATGAAGATAAATCTGCCGGAATCGAGAGTGCAGGTACGCGTAGACATAAGGCGAGCACCTACCACCGGCCGAGACAACAAGGGGGGCATCGGCTCGTTCACCTGAAAAACGCGACGAATCGATCGCGAGGAACCGAGAACGGGTATCTCGTTACGCAAGGGTTGGAGAGCGTCGGCACGCGGACGTGAACGCGAGAACGAGCGCGCCGTGCCGCGCCGTGCCGCGCCGTGCCGCGCCGGAGACACCGCCACTCGCATCGATTTGCCCGCTCGGAGCTTCGCGATTCCTCCTCGCTGCCAGCCGTTAACCGAATTAGCCGTTCCCGATGACAGTCACTTGCACGGTCACGAGGCTTTTAACGTGAGCGGCGGAGAACGCAGAGACGGAGGAAGGTTTCCGAGGAAATCAGCAGAAAGGGAACAACACGAGACTCGAGCGATCATTCGTACTGTGGCAAAACGAATTCCATACCGTTGAAAAGTCTTTCTTGACTTTTGACTGCGATTCGGGCCGCAGCCTGGCCGTCGAGCCAGAAAGCGAGCGGACGTGGCCGCGCATATTCCTCCCTCATCAAAGCCGGAAAGGGCGCAACGCGGCCGCAATTGCAGGCCGTCACACCTGGACCCAGCCCCGTAAACCGAATGAATACCTCGCACCGAACCCATAGTCTTCCGCACGTTCCTCGGTCACCGGAAAAGCCTGTCGTCCCGGAGTCCGAGCTCCGTGGCCCCCGGTACTTTAGGCTTTTCTGTCTGCACGTACCACCATCCTGCTACTACCGGAGATTTCGCCAAGAGCCCCAACTCGCGCTTTCCTCGACATTTTCGCTCGGACTGCCTGAGCAGCCAGAGCAGTTACTCACATTCCTATGCCGATGAAAACGGGGGCGGCATAGCCCTGCCATCCTCAAAGCGCATCTTTTCGAGCTTCGAGAGTTCCAATCCTAGAGCATACGTTGTTGGGAAGGCCGGTTGAAACTGGAGAATTCGCGGAGACTGGGCCGACCCTGGCTGACCAGGCCAGGGTGTATGCCGTTGCTGGAAGAACGCGGCCCGCTCGTGTCGTGTCGTTCCCCAGAAAATCCGTAGAAACCCAAGCTCGCCTCTCCGGCTCTAACATTGATCGCGCGGGGCTTCTCTAGGTTGTCTCCTCTCTTTCTCTCCACCATCGCCTCCTCCAGCAGGCCGTCCCTCGGTTCCTGCCTCTCTGTCTCCCGGCTGCTTTTGCTGCCTTCGCTTCTTTCCAACGCTCGCATCTCGGGAACATCTTGGTATCAAAAGCCGCGTTCTCGCCAGTTACGAATTCGACTCGCGGACCTTGGAAATTTCCGTCGCGACGTCCTCGATACTCTCGCGGTCAGGCGGTTATACATAACCGATGCTTCGGCTAATGCAATAAACCGAGTGTCATCGTATCCTCGCGTGTCCACTTTACGCTCGTCGACACTTACTCGTCACCCGAGAAAATTTACTGATCTTATTTGTAAGACGATCCTTTCGATTTCCAAACTTTTGCAAGTATTCGAAGCGGAATTGGAGAATCGATCGAAAAAGTTCGAACGAGCGAGCTAGCTCTACCGATGCCCGACTAGAATTGGCTTATTCCATTGAGGGAAAGTTGGTTGGTTCGCGCATGGTCCAGCTAGCTCGAGTTGGCTTTCATAATGCCGACGTTGCGTTAACGATACTGCACGTGTGTGCAAATGAATGGACGGGACACGACACGCTAGCTCGCCGGATTGCAAACGACATCATTGCTAATTGATCGAGGCGCTTCACTCTTCTGTTCCCGTATAATTGGCCATTAAGCCAGCTTCCCGCGAGGTCAATAGATTCTCCGCTCTTGCGTTTACCGGTAGTGCGAGCATGCGATTCATTCGATCCACGTTACATCGGCACAGGTCTGGTTCAAGAACCGAAGAGCAAAGTGCCGGCAACAGCAGAAGCAGCAGCAACAGCAGCAAGAAAAAGCTCCGAGGTCGAAGAAACCAACGGGGAACCCAGTGAGCAACCCACCACCCGGGAAAAGCCCTTCGATCGCCACCACACCCACTCCCGCTGCCGCGGTGCCTGCTACCACCCCCTTGTCAGTATCTCCTACTTTATATCGTTTGTGTGTCTATGGCGTCCACGACCATACGGCTATTGTCAATGTGCGCGCTATCAATCGGCCCCTAAAATGATCTTTTCACCCCGTCCATTGTCACGGAAATATAGGAGCGGGGGCACGGGCGGATCAGCGGCCAGCTCGCCGGCCCTTCTGAGGGATTCACCCCAGTACAAGCCGGCAGGAAGCGCTACCAGCTTGCTGTTGGCCGCCAGCACAACACCGCCGAGCGTAAGTTATCGACATTCCGACGTTTTGCCGCGGATGGTAACTTGACTCGGCTTATCCACCCTTTTCCAGTTAGGAGGAACGGTCTACAGTAGCGGCGGCAGTAGCAGTAGTATTTGGAGTCCCGCGGTTACCGAGACCGGAGGCGGATTCCCGGCCGACCATCAGAGGCTAGCGTGGACGACAACCGCTTCGCAGCAGCAATGCTATCAGAATTATTCTTCGTATTACACCAACATGGATTACCTTACGCCAGCCTCCCACCAATTGAACGTCGTGGTGAGAAAAGTAATTTTTTTTTCTCGATTTTTAGTGAGGGAAACCCTAAATAACTCGGAGGATTTTGCCCTGTAGGACGGGAGTGGCAGTAGCCTGGACAATACGTGGAGCAAGACGAGGGACGAGAGTGCATCCTCCTGGTTCTACAACAGTGCAGGATGGGGCGACCGAAAGTGAAGCCTTGACGCTCTTCTCAGAAACCCAGAGAAAAGAGTTCGGTACATATCATCGACAATAGAGACTAAGAAATTGTTGTTGGTGCCAATGATACCGTCTGGTTCCAAAAATGGCCAAAGACATCGTTGCTACATACATGTATAGCGTTCACGGATCGAGCACGTCAGTGTCCGGATCCCGATCCTTAGACATATCGTTCATCCGTAATCGTGTTTCTTTACGTACTTTCGGTCTCCGCGTAGTTCGAGTACTCGTATCATCCGAATCGTTCTTGAACGTGCAAATCGGCAAAAGCTGCGACTCCCTATGCGTACCTCGGTTTTCAAGACCAAGAAAATGAATAAAAAATGCCATCCTTATCCAAGAAACTCCTCCGAGGCACGGTGCAGGACTTTTAAAGTCTCCCCCAAGTTCCATTGACTATGAGAAACCGATTCTGTCATGAGTCCCTCACCCCCAGCAGTTCATCCCAGATTCTTCGGTTAGCTCGAAGTTTCATTCTTCATGCATTGCTCGCGTAATACATAATCGCTCGCACGCGGAAACTTCAAGGTTCTTCCCGGCGAGCCTGTACTTATCATTTACGAAGCGCGTATTTTTTAACCGAGCACCGTGACAAAAATGTAACCGTGCATTGCCAGGAGATTTGCTCCCCGGCCTAGGTAAAATCCAATGTATATACTATATATAGCAGTGCGTCGTTCGAAGAGCTAAAGGAAGCGAGAGCGAGAGCGAAAGCGAGAGTGAGAACAAGAGGAAGAGGGAGAGGGAAAGGAAGAGCTAGCTAGTCCAGAATCCTTGCGCAATTGTCGATACGTGGGTACGAGCGGCGGACGTTTACTATGTACATAAATTATACATAGGATTCATAAACCAATCGTCCGTGTACATATGTACCATTCTTTCGCGATAGGTACTCTACTACTCTAAATGGAGACCTCGTGGGCGGCACCGTCCCCCGACCGAAACGCCCGAAGCGTCTCCATTCTCCATTCTTTTTCCGTTTTTGTTGCAGCCGAGTCACACGCGATTCCGGAAGCTGCATAGAATTTCCCGCGCATCGACGATCCCGAGAAATTCTAGTTCACCGCTCCAAAGTCGCGCGACCCCTCCGTAACGTGTGTCAACGCAAGTCAACCCACGCGAATTCCGTGTCGAAGACTGTAAATTTGTATGAAATCACCTAGCGAATCCGATCGATCGATCGATTACACCTGTGGATCGGCGTATAGTACGCGCGAGATTCGTGTCAGAGAGAATTCGAGTGGGCCGTCAGGTCTACGCGCATCCACAGACACGATCGTCGAAGCAGCATAGCATAGTGACGAAAGCGAAGAAATGGATATGTAAAGCAAAACGAATATACAGTACGTATAGAGTACGTAGGAATGTAAGTATCTGACCGTTTAGACCGTTAATATAAATAAGATCGATAACGATACCATCGGGTATCGCTGAATGGGACAGACAACGACGTACGCGTCATAAAGTGTATGAAATAATATATCGAATTTGAATTGTCCACCTTTTGGCTATTCCTCATTCCAAGTAGAGTACTGCTCGTAGGTAGAAACTAGAAACTACGTGATATTCGGACTGATCAACTAACTTTCGATCGTCGGAAAGTACGTACAGCGTCGCCTTCTAATTGAACCATTGTAAATTCTAATTCCCACGTGATTACATATAGGAAGTAAGAAATAATTGGTCAAACTCTATCGGAACTAGTCAATTCCATTGGCACGAAAAGGTATGGCGCCAGTAGCTTCTTCTCTACCTCGTCTCTGTTAATAATTCTATCCGCGATGAAAGTGACTGTCGATAAAGTCCAGGTACCATTGGCTCGTGGTACCCTCTAGCGAGGCGATCCTGTGTCATCCCAGGTACAGCAGGATCATCGGGAGAAAATCATTATCGCAGGACTCGAGGGCAGCCGATGGCCAATCGGGTTGTTCGTTCTGGCGAGCGAAGAAAAGTGGGGGAACGGCGCGGAGTGGAGGCCAACTCCGGACTCCGGCACCGAGGGGTTGAGCGACCTTACACGGGTAAGCGTCCTCAGTAGCGCGCGTCGCTCCGTGCGGATTGCGTCTTTCTTTCTATACTCTCTCGTGTACGGTGTGTTTCCCGTTGGTATCCCTCGCATGTGCATATAAAAATGACGACGGCAACGTGAGCAATTTAAAAGAAACAAGACCGTCCACGCGAACGTCTTCATCAGCATCTTCAATTCGGATGACTATTCAACTTGGACGAGACGAAAGGATGATGCACTGGCTCGTCGTCATTCCATTCCTCCTCTTTCCGCGTGAGTATTCTGCTGACTCCCTTAACGCGTTTTTCTCGCCGTCCCTTGTACCTCATTCTAGCCGGTCTGCTCGGATAAGTGCCTACTCGTCTGGGTGAGAATGTCGACGGGAAGAAGGAACGGGCGAGTCTTTAATCAGAAATCACGCCGTCGCCGCCGCTGCCGCTGCCGCCGCGGCAAGAGTACGAAGGGAAAACGAGCGTCGTGCTAAAGGCGGCCCGCTCTCGTATTCCCGAAGCGTTCGAGCGTACGCTCTTCTGCCCGGCTGGCGAACTCCCTTTCGTCCCTGTCTCGACGGCGACGCTATAATTACGGTTAATTGGGTTCGAGCGTCGAGCCTGGCGAGCCTGGCACTGCTCGAGGACGAGCCGCTCCAAGAACCTGCCGCCGGGAATTTCGCGCTCGGCCGGTTTCTCCCAGACCGAAGGGAACTATCCCAAAGAGACCGTAGTCTTGAGTAGTAAGACCTGCTCTAATCGACCGACTCGGACGTGTATTGTCCCCGACTACTTCGTATAATCTACCTCCCTCTCTTTGCCACTGTTCCGTATTGCTCGAATTTACTCCGTTTAATTTACAAATCGCCACCGATACGTTAGACGAACCCATACGCGTCCTCCGATCAAACCCACAAAACCACAGGTGAAATAAAAAAAAAACGGTCGACGGGTCAACCCGATCCGTCCAGTTATCCGATCTCGGCTCCTTTTCGAGAAACCGGCAACACGAGTAGACAGGAAGTTCGAGCTGGAATCGGAGCACACCGGTAATTTGCAACTTGTTGGCCAAATCACCCGATCCGATCTCTCACGGGGGTGTCATTCCTTCCCGGTCGTTCCGAATTTCGGCGAAGGTAGATACGTACGCACATATTGTAGATATGTACTGGAGACGGCACGGTGTGGCGGTAGTCTATGATGTGGGATAAGAGTGCGGAGAGCCGGCGGATGCTGCGAACTGGCTGGCACGGAGCATGATGGCACGCGTAGCCGTATCCTTCTCTCGGCCGGCAGAGCCTCCTCCTCGCCAGAGAACCGGTTCGATAGCAGTGCATACCTACTACAAAGCGAATATACGCAGACTCGGCGAAAAGGGCGGTCGCATGAATGCGTAATTCACCTCCCTAATATCGGCGATGAGGTCGCGTACGCGCGACGACCACGGTGGATGCCAGCCGGCTCGGATCGGGCCCTTGGGCCGAGTTTGGCTCTCTCGTCCCAGTTTTCTTTGGTCCGCTCTGCGCGTGAGAAGGAGAGAGAGACAAAGAGAAGGACCTCTCTTCTTGGTCGGGACCGAGAGTCGAGCGGCCGCTTGGCTATTCATCTTCGGCCGGTGCTTCTAATTACACGTCTCGGGTTACGGATGAGAACGATCGTCCCGCGGTTCCGAGCTTCCTCCTGCCCCTGTCCCTATCCCTGCGAGGGCCAGCCATCTCCTGCACCTACAGCTTGCTCCTACTTTTTTCTCGGTTCCTCGGCTGCCTTGCTTTGCCATGCCACTGCGGGTCTCCCTTCCCTCTACCAGCTACCCCCTTGCTCACTCTCTCTCGACATCTTTTTTATCCCGGTTACCACCAAAGCCCCTTTGTCCGTGGCCCGGTCTCTTCTCGTACCCAGCTATTTTATACACCGAATGTTATTCAGCCGCGGAGTTACTCACGCTCCCTGTTCCTTCGTGCCTGCTTCTCGTCTCTCAACCGACGCGATTCGCGCTCTTTCTCTCTTTCTTAATCTCTTCTCGGTACCTACGTACTTCGTCGTACCGTGTTTTTCTTTCACACTCGAGTGTTTGAGGAGCCGTCGCCACGGCCACCGTAACACAGTACGTAACTTACATGTATCCACTCTGATCCTCTCTGCACAGGGCACAGGCACAGGGTGTTCGGGGTTAACGCGGGAGAAAATCCGCGTGTCAGGCCCGCGGGGGCGGCCGGGTGTATGGTTACGTCTAAGAGAGTAGAAAGAGAGAAAGAAAGAGAGAAAGAAAGAAAGACTGAGAGAAAAATTGTATTAGCCCTTTGATCCCTCGGCTTGGTGGAACGACTCGGAAGAGAGCGAGCAAAAAGCACGAGCCGCGCATAATGCGGCTATTTACGCATAAAGAGCGAAAACGACGCGCTTTTCCCGGGATAGCGCGACACGGCGCGACGATGCAACGTGTCAGTCAGCAAGTCATCCAACCAGCCAACCAACCCGCCCGGACCACACGCTCTCTCTCTCCCCCAGTTTACCTGGGCTTGAGCGGCGCGAGCTGCGCCCATCCAGTGCGATCCCTCCTCGCTCTCTACCAATTTGCGACCACCCTTTATCTGGGTCCGGGCCATTTATGTTAATTAGCGACGCCACACTAGCCATCGTGGGAATAAATCGCTCGACTCCGAGAAATAAGTTCGTGCCTCCAAATCGCGAACGCGCAAGCGTTCTTCTGCACGCGGCACCCCTTGATAATTGAGAAGGACTTCGAGAACCGCCCGTTCAGAGATGCCGTGGCCTTTGGCGCGTTCAAATGGGAAAAGATATGTGGGACAGCAGCAGTGACTGGGAAAAATTCCAGTGGGTGGCTCTGCTACAGGATGATCGGCTAGCCAGTAGATTTCAGAATGTCGCAAGGAACCAATATGCATATACATACAAGTTTCGGGTGGACTACTCATCGATGCACACAGTGAATGCGCTGGGGTCGCCACGTTTAGTCTGTGGCATACATTCCAAGCCTACTGGCCAGCGAATCACCCTGTACTCCTCACGCGCGGGGTCCGGGACCCGAGGATCGAGTTGCCGAATCCTTCGCCCGGTCGAACCGGTGGCCGTATCGAAAACGGCTGCACTACCCGTTGACGGATAAAGGTTGCGCTTGATGAGGGGCACGCGGCACGAGAATTCCGAATAATATGTATTTTGAGGAGTGAGAACAGAGAAAAAGCAAAGGGGTGTAACATCCAGGAGGGACAAGGAAGGAGAGCCAGGAAAAAACAAGCGGGCCGATAGAGCTCTTTGAAATGCATTCGCGCGTCCTCATTATGCACACGCCAGCTGAAAAATGGCGCACTCCGCTCGCTCGATCGGCCTTTCTCCTAGCACGAATTCCCTTTGAGCCGACTACGTGAATGACACCCTTCCCCTGGTTGCCAGAGGGCCTCGATTTTACAATTTGTACGCGCGTACCCCCTAGCCTATTTTCAGCGGTATCGAAGGGTGGAGGAGCTGGAGGAGGAGGAGGTGGCTCGCGCCCAATGCAAAACGTTTCTTCCTCGTTGCATCCCTCTCTCCCCGATTCTCTATCTCTGCATTCTGCATATCTCGCTCGACAACCTCTCTACGCAGCAGCTCAAGCCTCGTTTAATCGTGTCCATCCTCGGCACGCTCCCGAGAGCGCACACCTCGAGCTGTGCTCGCTTTAATCGCTCGCAAGACTCTACTACGAATTCAGGTTCTCGCGATTCACGAGATTTCCACTAATTCACCGAGCCTTTTGTCACTCTGGCGAAGCGGCGAGGAGTGGTATTATCCGGGACGGTCAAAAGCCCGTCATTACTCTAGCCAGTGCGGCGAGGCGTGGCGCCGCGGCGCCGCGTCGGGGCCCGATTCTCACCCGCGTATTTTCCTTATAGTACGCGCTTCCGCTTCCTTCTTTTCGTCGTTCACCCTCGGCCAGTCTACGGCTCGTGGGCTCTTTTTTTTCTTTTTTCTTCCTTTTTTCTTCCTTTTTTCTTCTCTTTAAGTAAGACTTCGCCTTATCCGTTTTCCAGTCCTGTCTCGCCTCTCCGTGCCGGGGGCGTGCATCGCGGCGTGGAGAAAAGAGGGGGGAGGAGACTGTCCCGAGACATTCAGAATCGTGAAAACGTCCCAAGAGCGTGAATTTCACGGTGCTCTGAGCGTCTGGAAGGCGGCACTCCGAACACAATTTGCAGCAGCGTGCTACGGAGAGATAGAGAGATAGAACGGGATGAAAAAGCACGAGTATATGCCACGTAGACGCCAGGTAGATGCGCTCGGTGCTTATGCCCCGATGAAAATGCAGCGAGGCGAGCGGATAGCTGCCGCGAGGGAAGCTCATTCCGAGCTTCGCATGCTTTTCCTTTTCTCGTCCTGCTGCAAATCGTAAGTTTTTTCTGATCGCGCTGTTCTTCAGCGGTGAAGAAGAAAACTTTGACAAGCTACCGAGTATCGTCCACGACGGCGTGGGAAATGGATAAAATTGTTCAATTTTAACGAGAAAGAAGATCGTCAGGATCACCGATAGCGATAGGAGTGACTGACAGAGTATATCTAGTAGGAGTAATGAGCCAAGTTTCGGCAGTCTGGTAGAGACGATGCTCGGTTCGCGGCAGATGGGCTCGCGAATAATAATCGATTTGAAAGAGGATGGAACCCGGCGGAGAGACCCTTCAAGGTAAACCCTTATTCGGCTCTGCTGGTCCAGGAGCGCGGACCAGTCTCCGCTCCTCTCGTTAATTCGAGCCGCGCCGGAAGTCAGCGAGATGTATTCGAGATAAAAGAGGAGCCTCCACCATCCCGAGAAGCTCGACGACTTCTCTCGCTCCTCTGCATTTCCTTGCTCCAAAAACTTTTGGAAAGCGCTTCACAAGGTTGCTCGAGTACACGGCGCGGGATTCCCTCGGGGCATATCCAGATCGAGAAATAGAAAGAGCAGGGAAAAAGATAGGGAGAGGGACAGGGGAGTGCACGGCCGACTGTAAAGCGAAAGATCGGAGCCGCTTGTGTAAACCTCGTAAAGTCTGACAGCTGCAGCTGCGGCGAGCGGGGTGTACCGCGCCGTGCAAAGAAAGAGGAACGAACGAGAGGACGTCCGGGAGACCGGGTTGAATCGAGAAGGAGAGTGATCTCCAGAGTAGCTCGTAAAACCGCTCGTGTTTACTCCTCGGGGAGATCTCTCCCGTAGACGGCCGAACCCATGGATGAGAGAGACAACGAAAGGAAAAGGAAAAACGGGAGAAATATACGCGATCCTGAAGAAAACCAGCCGCAAGTTTGGGAAGCAAAGGATCAGCGACCGGAGAGAGTTCCTCGTACCTCGTACCTGTGGCGCCCGCTCGGAACGGTATGCTCCCCGGTTGGGTGCGGAGGGCCGGGGAGAATCGGAAATAGTATATCGAGACACAGATCCCGCCCCGACTATGTATTTCTAGCCAGGTATTAGCAGGTATTAGTGGGTCTCTCAATGATCGGACCGCTCAAGCATTTCGACGCTCCAGGTCCAAAAATATCTCTCGTGATCCTTAGGCTTTCATCATCGGCGTTCTTCATCGCCGTGTTCATCGCGCCGCGCCACGTCACATCGAGTCACGTCTCGCACTCAAGGTCGCGCCGATTAAGACTGCAACCGAGGCTCGAGTGCACTCGTCTCTCGCTTAACGATAACGCGCATTCCTGTAGACCTAACGAACTAACGAACTGCTCGAAGCGAAGAGAGAGAGAGAGAGAATTGAAGAGCGAGCAATTTACCGTGCGCTCGGCTCGATAAGCCGGCTCTGCTTGCCGACTTGGCCGCCGCGCGCCGTGTCGAATTTGGTGCACGCAGCCAGAGAACACGTTCCGCTGCGGAAACGCAATCCTCAGTTCCCTCGCTCGAACACGGGGAATTTAATCCGCTGCTTTTTCCGTCGCCGCCACACCCACTGCCGTCGGTCTACAATTCTGTAGGGTTGTTTCGAACTGCCGATACAAAGGGTATAGACACTATAGACGAACAAGCATGCCAAAATTACCCTCAAACCGAATTGACTTTCAATTGGTGGACTGTGGATTGGTGTACACCAAAGTCAATTTGTTTTTGGGGACAATTCTGAGATTCTTATTCGGCTATACGAAATGTTACGAATATGATGATTTTGATCGTCCTGCAAAACCTGACTAAAACTGGTTTGGAGCATAATTTAGCACAAGCTCTTCCCACTTGGATCAAACATTGATTCTCTACCCTGAATTTTCCACCTTTTTTCATACAAATACAACTGTCACCGAGGTGTACGTACTTCCAGTTTGAAAACGCCCAGCAGAGCGAGGCTCGCGAAATTGCCGGACGATCGAGTGATTCTGCGAAAACCTGTATCGCACATTTGCCCCCGGTGTTTTTTCAATTTTTTGGCAGAGAAACTCGACGGTCTGGCCGAGCGAAAAAATATGCTCGTCGGAATGATGATTCCTGTTGCCCTTTCCGGTCTGTTTCCGCGAGCTGCAGTTCTATACTCTCCCTTGTACAATGCGCTTCGTTTAATTTGCACAAGCGGCTATTTGCGGTTCGTTCTCACCGTTTGTTCGCCCGGGCATTACGTGGGCGTATATTTTTTTCCGTACGAGCCGCGTGCACATCAACTATGTATGAGCGATTAAAAAAGTGGAGGATGCAGTCGAGCGGCGAGTCAGGGGGTAGCGACACCGAACGGTTAGGACTGGCGTTGTCCATCGCGAAATCAGGCTCACTGTCGTGACATCGAGCCGACAAGAGAACGATCGTGTTTCTACGAGTTCCAGTGCACCGACAACCTTGGTCACTCCGATTACCGATTTCGCACTTTGGTAGAGGGAAAAATCACTGCTAGAGGAATGCGGAATGAGAATGAAATTTTCATGCAGGAGGAAGAAATTGTATCAAGAGGAAAAGATTAATCCAACGATAACGAGCTCGCGATCCAATCGCGTATCGCGAATAAAGCGTTCACCGCTCGAAAAATAGTGTATTTCACCCCCGCGAGAAAATCCACTGGCAGAGGTTGGCTCAGCCAGATGCAGCAGAGTTCCTGCTCGATAAAATGCGAACCTCCGTTAACCGAGAGGCACGCACTGGTTGACGGTGAAAAGATTACGGTTGAACGGAGATACGCCGCGCCGATGCGTCCAAGTACGAGCCATTAGAAAGATTCGCTGATAAGTATAGGCGCGCACTCGGGTCTCCTTTTTGCGCTTCCAGCCGTAGAGCAGACTTCTTCCCCTCGCACACGAATTCATGATCGGTTTTATGGAAATGCGCGAGCGCGCGCATTTCGAGAAAACACCCAGATGCGATTCTCTCCGTGGGGAAAGCCCGCGTCCTGTTCATTCGCCGATATCCCCCGCTTGTACCATCCTCCTGTCGTCGTTTTTCCACCTGTTTTTCTCCTTCCTCGCCCGCCGCTTCATCATTTTCTTCGTTTTCTCTTTCTACATCGGCAGATCGCTGGCATATAGATGGTCGCAGCTATCCGTAAATTGCGTGGAATCACTCTGGGGAAATGCGTTTGGAGGCACAGAGAGTAAAATGAAGAGAAAGAGGATCGGCGTGTTCGGCAAGCAGCGGGAAAGGAACAGACCGCGGGGGTGGAGGGAGAGCGTGCGATAGTGTATACGGTACGAATATCGAGGAAGGGTGATAAAATCGCGGCCGGGAAAGAAAATTGCTTTAAACGATACGCCTTGGAACAGGCTCCACTCGGAGAGGCGAGATGGAGGGAGAGAAAAGGTGCTCGCAGGGATGAGACTCTCGGCAAAGACAGATTTTTGTTTCCCCTCGAATCAAAGAGAGCGCCGGTACAATGGAGCCCAGTAATTATCGCTCCATTCCACGAGCCCTCGCCATCCTTCGGGGTAGCCTTTATTCTCGGCTGTCCCGCTGCGTGTCGCGTTCGGTTCGGCCGCTTGAAACCTCCCTTCTCTAACGCTGATCCACCGTTTTTTTCGTTCGCGACAGTGCTGCAGACCACCTACGCTCAAGACGGCAATCTCTACTTCTCCGTGAGTCCGGGATCCCACTCGGTGGTCGAGGGTTCCCTGGTTCGCCTGAGGTGCGAGGCAGATCCGAGCACTGGCGTCAAGTACTCCTGGAAGCTCGATGGACAGCCCCTCGCACCGAATCCCAGGAGACACCAGGATGGCGGAGACCTCCGAATTACCAGAGTCGACAGGATCCTCGACAGTGGAGCATTTGTCTGCGTTGCCACTCAGGAGGACACTGGATTCACCATCGAGAGCTCACCGGCCAAGATTAACGTACAATGTAAGTGCCATATGCTTTTTATCCTGTCTGAGCTGGTTCTCCTCGGCACTTGTACCTCTGTACATTGTTGCTCGTTGTATACATTCCGTTGCGAAAGGGGGATATTGGGAATCCCGGGGAACGGGATGCACGTGGAACATTCATCATAGACATACGAAGAGTGGCATTTAATTAATGATGGGCTCGATGCGCCGGGTCATTGGGAGATTAATCGCGTGCCGCGCAAACGAGCGTTTCGTGTTCGTCCGTGCACCGGCTGGAACCGATAAGCCGATATAACCCGACATCCGCTATGGCATTGTTCGATCGGGAAGGCTGCCGTATGCGGGAGAGGAGTGGTCGGGATGGAAGCAGAGAGGTAGACCGCGAGCGTGGCGCGTCGCGCCAGCAAAGAAACACCAGGGTCCCGAGCGCGTCGCCCGGGGGATTCGCATCAACGAGAGAGAGAGAGAGAGAGAGAGAGCGCGCGCGCCCGACTCTATAGATTTTACCCTGGCTATATCATTGTCACGGCACTTTTTAATCGCCCTTTCGCCGCAAAAGCGCAGATCAAACGCCTCGTGTGCAGAAATTACAGGAACCCAACCGACAAGAGACAGGATAGCAGGACTGATGGCCGGGTGCCGAAAGCAGGAGGCGAAAGCAGGAGGCGAAAGAGAAAGGAGAGAAAAAGATGGATAGAGGCAGAGGGTGCGAAGTAACAGCGTAACGGAGTAAGAGACGGGAGAGTAGGGGGTAGTGGTGGTTCCGTTAGAAGGAAGCCGGGGCCGAAGTAGACGGGAGGTAGAAGGCTGGAAATCGATTCGCGATGGGCGTTCGTTCTGCGCTCTCCTGCGTTCTCCCGGATTCGACTCTTCCCTCCGACCGACCCTGCTACCTGTCGGTCCTCTCCCCTTGGACCTCAGCTCCGGACTCCCTCATCCCCCGACCAATTATTCGACCGCGCGCGCGACATTAATTAAGCAAGATAATTTCCCTTCGAACGACTGGCCAGCGTGCGCCGTCCGCGGTTCGCGATTTGCGATTCGCTCCCATCAACGTCATCGCTCACTCGCCATCTCTCTCACCGTCTCTCTCCCTCCCTCCCGGATCGTTTACCCCCGAGTCGCGATGCGGATATCAATATTTCCTGGTTGGCACCAATCGAGTCGATACTGTCGATGGCGCGGGGTTAGTTTGCCGGCTGGCATAACTGGATGCAACGCAACGTGACCAGGAGTAGGTTCCCTTCCTCGCCCTGTCGTTTTAATGATCCGAAAACGCTTGGGGGGATTCGCGGATATAATCGCAGATATATTCGTAGATATATTCGCGGGTTCTCAGGTTCGCGAGAGTGCGGAAACCCGTGAAATAAATCCGACGTCGTCAACAACGTTTGAGGACGACGGGGATGGCGTGGGGCCAGAACAGGAAGAAAATCGTACAACATTACGCGGCAACACATCGCTCATGGCATTTTTTGTATGGGAACACGCGCGGAGAGAACGCACGCTCTCGCTCGTAACGAAGAGGATCGGGGGTAGGGGTAGTTGGAGTAGATTGACGGCGGGCCAGCGGCCGGGTTAAAATTAAAGTGGTGAGAGGAAACGAGTGGGAAAGGGAGAGAGGGGGAGGGGCGACTCAGGTGTTAGAAAACGAACGAGAGAGAAAGCGAGCGGCGACGGGGCTGAGCGCGATATTGAATGAGTAATGAAGAAATTTGCAAAAAAGTACATATTATTAAATCGGGTAAAACTCGAGGGGGCACGAGACGAAGGTACGAGAGGAAAATGCGAGCCGTGAGGAGGGCCGAGACGGGGGTGACGAGGGAGTGAACGAGAGGAAGAAATAGAGGTAAAACGCGATACGTACAGCGGACGAAGAGAGGAAAGGAGAGTGGGTGGGTTTTGCGAGGAAAGAGAGAGAAAACGAGACCGGGGCGTCGTTAGCGACCTGGCACCTCGTTATCATGTATCGTTTCATAATTATTATTACACGTTGCTGGCAGCCCGGTCGAGTGCACCAGGCGCGGAGTACATTTACCGCGTGCTTACCACCCGCCATCACTGCCACTGCCACTGCCACTGCCACCGCGCCGTCGTCGTTGCCGTCGCCGTCGCCGTCACCGTCGCCAGTTTCACTAGCTGCTACCTTGATTATTTCTCTTTTTTTATGACTACGATAAACATAACAACGATAACGAGGATGGCTGTATGTAGCTCGTTCGAGCGGGGCGTATGGTGGTAGACCAGTGGAGCGGCGGCGCCCTCTTCTTGGGACTTGGAATTCGAGTTGGACGGGAGGGCGGGTTGGAAAGGAGGTGGAGGATCTTGACGCGGATAACCCTGGGCACCGCAACCACGTATAAAATTTCAGTGAAGAGCCCTCGAGCGCGCGCCTTCTTGGAGGAAAGCGCGAATCAGTCGGCGTGCACGATCGATCGCCGCTCGCTTCGTTAGCGCACGGAGAGCCTATCCTAGATTTTGCCGATATCTCGCGGTACGTGGCGTGGTGCGGCGTGGTGCGGCGTGGCACGGCTTGACTTGGCGTGGTTGCGGAACAGAGGACGACAGCTATCGCCGATAAGAGGACTGCGCGGGAGAAAGAGGGGAAGAGCGGGAAATGGCTAGAGACGCGAGGAGGAGGAGGAAGCCTTTTGGAGGGCGAACGTCGGGAGAAGAGCGGAAAAGGGCCAAGCTGACACTAGCGGGGCCGCACTACTCTCCCGAGCCGAGTGGGAATTAACGTAGAGATGATATTTGCCGCGACGGGCATTTGAATTTTTAAAGGGATCTCCGGCGCGCGCTTGCATGTCGCGCCTTCAGCCTTTCTACCGGCTAATATCTCGCGGTATTTGCACCGGAAATGTGGGAATGCGAAACACACCAGCGGAATGCTGAACAGACTGGATGGGCTCCAGCTGGCGCGGCGTTACTCGACAGCAGGTGGACCGTGCCTTCGCGTATTTGTACATTTAATTACATATTGGTTGTCGCGGCGTGCCGACATAAGGCTAGGATGCAACTGGATAGAAAACAGGGGGAATGGGGAAAGCGGCTGGTTTCTGCCTTTCTTTCATTAGCGGAACCTGGCCGATTACTAATGAAAAGTCCGAGGCTGCGGTTCGCGAAGCGCGAAGTAATTCGATTAACAGCGCGGGGAAGCCACGTCAATTAAAGCTATAACTTTGTAGGAGATTATCCGGTAATATCGGGGCGGTGATCACGGTCGAATAATTCTGGGCTCTCGGTCGCGTCTCTAAACTGACGTCACGGGTTTGCCTGGCTGGTTATATATCCCGATTTTTCCACCCTCGAAAGGTCGAGCGTCTGATGAGTGATCTCTCGAACACGCTCGGCGATGACGAGCCGGCCCGTCGTGAATATACCTCCGTGCATCAGCGGGGCCTACCTCGTCTACCGTAAAAACCATCCCTTTCCCTCTTTTAATTTCCAACCCCTCTGCTCGCGGCCACAACCACGACTCCCGACTCCCGACTCCCGACTCCATCTCTTCTCTCTCCTGAAGCTTGAGCCTCCGCCTTCCCTTTTCTCTTCCCTTCTCTCCTCCACCCTGCTATCCTCGCTTCACCTCGCCTCACCTCGCCTCACCTCGCCTTGCCTCTTCTTTTCTCCACCCTTCCCAGCGGTGCGCGTATCTCGCCGAACGCACCCCCCGCCCGCGTCCCAACTCACAGGTTCCCAGTTAGTGGGTCTCACCCCGAGCTGCCTAGCAGGCTGGCAGGCCGCTTGCGAAAACCTGCAACGCTCCAACCCCCAGCCTCGTGTACAACCGAAACGTAGAATGCACGGGGGTAATAACACGGCAAGGAGAATTCTTTGTCGAAATAAAAAAATAACATCTCGCCTCGCGTGCGCACACGGGGTGCAAATGCGGCGACGCGAGGGACGTGAGCGGGTGGGTGACGACGACGACGAGGAGGAGGAAGAGGAGGAGGAGGAGTCTTCGGTTGCGAAACGCGACAATGGATAGGAACTTGTTCAGCCCCGAGGTACAGCGAGGCCAGCAGGGGTGAGAGATTCTCCTCGAACCCGTGCACCCGATTTACGTGCGTGCAAGCAACTAACCATCGAAGTAAGCAAGGAAGCGAGCGCGAAAGAAAGCTTTATGCGTGGGAGAGACTCGGCTGTTTAACAGCCTCCCATTACGAGGCTGCAATTTTCTGGGAAGACTATGCGTTTTTCAGAGTGAAAGGCTCGCTAACCCATCGTCCTGACTCGCTCCGTCTGCTTTGATTGCGATCGTCATGGAAGATTCGCGTGAACGATTCCTGGCAGTCGGGTGCAAGAGCGAAGGGCTGCGCGTAATGAGGGTATTAATCTTTTTCTCTCCTGCGGCGCGGCGGCGACTCCGCCGAGGACGGGCTGGATGTAGATAGAGGACACGAATGCATACGGTACCACAACGAACAGGACAAGTGGATAATAAGATCGGAAAGTGAGTCGGAGTCAGTGCGGAAAATCCGAGCTCGCAGGGGAGAAGGGCCACGATTAAGGGCCAAGGCGTGGAAAGTTACTTCTGCGAGTGTGGAATCGAGCCTTCAGACCGCCACGGTGCGGCGCGCCGTGCCACGCTATGCCACACCGCTTTCGGCCCCGACCGACAATTAGGCCTCGCGCATTGTGCCCCGCGACAATGAGCCATCGTTTTTCACCGTTTAGCTACCTCCCCGAGAAGCTACCTCACTTTTCGATTCGAGGTTCGCTTAACGAGTGCCCTTCCGCTCTTTTATTTCTCCGCCTTTCTTCGTTACTCGTGGCGTAATTAGTACGATGAGATCCTCGAGGTATCTAGCCGTGAAATCGGCGTTCCTGGTTAATCGTGCGTTCAAGCGAGCCCCGTCGCGGACTTTCTTCTTCGCGTTCGCGTCTTCGTTCGGCCCGGTCGCGGTGGTCCCTAATGCGATCGAGCCCGTTACGCGCCCACACTAGCCCGCTGGCCTTTTTCTCTTCTTCCAATCTCGTCTCCCCTCCTCCCCCCTTCCCTCACTCTTTCTTGGCGTTCGCTCACGCAAGCACGAGGGCCGATACGCGAATTATAGTATCTCCGATGTGTAATCCCAGCGAATGCTCTGTGAGAGGCACTCGCATTCGCCATGGATCACGTAGCAGCGCATTCAAGCCCACGGAGAACCAACAGAGACCGACCGTTTCGCGAATCTCGATCTTTTCATTTTGATCGAAGATGCAAAAAGACGAAGAAGGAGAAGGAAGAAGAAGATACAGAAGAAAAAAGAACGAGACGAACAAGTTGAAAACGCGGATCGCGCGGATGCATCGAGTCGAACCGGTTATCGAAATTCAAGACCCGCAACCTCCTTCCTGCATGCGGCGCGGCGCGGCGCGGCGCGGCGCGGTGTTCTGGAACCCGACCCGGCAACGTAACGCGGAACCAAATGGCAATTAGGCCTCTTGCATTGTGCGCGACGACAATACGCGTTTTTCAGCGGGTCCGCGTGCAAAAGAGGGGTGCTGCACTGTGCGTACAGCCCCGGCTAAATACCACGATGAATTTGCCAGACACCATACCTTGGGCGTGCCCCCGCGCCCAGATTCACCGATGCATTAACGGTGTCGAGCTCCACGCGCCCGCTCGTACCCTCGAGAGCACCTGCTTTCGAGGCTCCTCCGCTCCTGCCATCGAGGGTGTCGCCCGGGCTTGCCGGTGAGCCTCGTACGCGCACGTACGTTCACCCTGACGTCTGCGCTGCTCGATCACCGCAAGAAAAAAATGCGTCCCCCTCTGAGATTTATAGTAAATCGCTACGATTCCCTTTAATACATTCGCATCGGCATATATCATTATTGAAACGAACAAAACGATCTTCTCGGGCCGTGATTATTAAATTGTTCATTATTTTTGAAATTTAAATAATCATCCGTTGACGGGGCCAGAATGATCAGGAGGATCAAAATAATTTTGAAATTACTAGTCAGTTATTAAGGCCTCACACCAATGTTCATTTTCCTGAATTTTACCATGTTAGCGAGTGATTTTCCACTCCATATCCCGACCGTATTCGACGGAGAAAAGTTCCATTAATGAAGCCGACCGATCCAGCGAAATGCAAATTACAATGGGGATTCGATGCGTTAAATGCAAGAAGTCCGCGTGATCTCGCTCGCCCACGGCTTACCATAGGGATTGCACACCGATTGCACAGCCTACCACTAGATTCTGACCCACCCCGTCTGTCTTCTCTTCCCTTATCCGCGTACGCGCGGTCGGGTCGAGAACTCAATTCAGCGAGGGTTTTGCTTGCATTTTCATTGTCTTCATTGCCTCCACGCATGTACGGCCTCTTCTATCCCGTCGACGCGACGGTGGTCGACGTGGCCGCGCGAGAGTAGAGCGCCTACATAGTGAGCCGTCTGAACGGAAGGAAAAAAAGACGTTGGGGAGGCGAGCGGGTGGCGCAGAAATGCGAGGAGAAGGTTGACGGAAGAAGGATAAAAGAAGCATAGGAAAGACGGTGGTAGTCGAAGGGCAGGAGAGCCAAGTAGAGTCGGAGGCCGGTGAGGCACGCCCGAGAGTAGACGTATAGAGGCATGACGAGAGACGTAAGCTAATCGTTGAGCGTGCAGTGCGAGAGCTCAAGCCCAAGGCGGGTGCATTTTTAAAAAAACACTGCCAGCGCGAATGGCTCTGTGGTAGAATGGGTGACAGGACGGGCATCTCACCACCACCGAGAGGAAACTCTTTCTATCCGCGTGTACAGGCGCGGCTTCTCGCGTTCTCGGGTTCTCGCGTCGCGCGTATCTCGCCACCACTCTCTGGTGCATTGTGCCGGATGAATCGCAGAAGTGCGGCATGTGCTATGCTTCACGCCCGCCCGCACCTCCGCGAGACCCAACCACCCAGCCACCCACACGGTTACGACTCGGTTCCGCGTCAAACCAGGATGCAACGCCGAGCCGAGTCGGGCTACTCTCCCGCGACCTTAAAAAAGGAAGACCATCCAGAAAAATACTCCGCCTTCGTAAATCGTGCTTCCCTGGCAGGGTGGTTGCTTCTTTTTGCGCGGATCGCTCCACGTCGCGCCCAGACGCTCCGTCATCACTCCTGTTAGTCTTGCTTGGTCTTGCTACCGTTACCGTTGCTTACCAGCTGTGTGCACGCTCGAAACGGAGCGCCTTTATGTTCTCCGTGTACACCCTCGCCGGAGAAAATAAAGGCGCGCAACTCGCGTCGCGACTTTTCTCAACAGAATTACACACCATATTTCGCTCTTTCTACCCTACGAATGCTCGCCCACTCACGTTTTAGCACATTTACCAATTTGCATTTACCCCGGAATTGGGATTACCCGCGGGAGCGATTTCCCCGGAACTTTGCGTCGCCGCACTCCCAGCGATAATTACTGCCGTTCGCGATATAGTACCGTATATCCGTCATCCAGTCGGGCTGGCTGCACGAAGAGTACGCGCGCGCGGGTATATGTGCGCCGGAGAGAGAGAGAGAGAGAGAGAGAGAGGAAAGATCGCGAAAAACGCTACGCTGCAAACGCTCAGCAAAATTGATCGCGCGAACTTATTCACCGGGCGCGCTGAATCGTCGGTTAATCTGGGGAATCCTCTTATCAGATTTTTCCTTGCAATTTCGAGGCAATTCAAGAAGACGGGAGAATGCTCGCGCCTTTCTGCGCGCTGGTGCTGACGAGATCGCTCGTTCGATTAGTCGGTCGCGAGCCGTGCCGTGCGCGTTGCCACCCCCGCGCTTTCCTTTCGCCTGTCAAATTAGCGTCATCGAGGCGAACAATCGCCACGCAGCCAAGTGCAAGCTGTAAGGCATTCCGAGGGACGGGCGCACGGTAATCATTCGCTGCGCCAAATGAACCTGACTAATATGAACGTGAGAGAAGGAGTGGGGGCGAAGGAGGTAAACGGAGCGTGAAAATAAAAACAGGCATAAAAACAGGCATAAAACCTGTGCAAGGGGCGGGAACGGGACACGGAGAAAGAAAGCAGGGCGAAGGAAAAGCAGAAAGGCAAGAGAGAGGGGCCACCCTATCGCGAGAATCCCCGTGCTGAATACAGAAGACTCTACCTTTCCCATTAATTACGCTTCTTACTAATTAGCCTCGCGCGTTTTTTCGCTAATTAGTTGCGCGGACCCGTTGCGAGGGCGACGATGGTCAAGCGAACGAAAGGGAAGTGAGAGAAAGGGCACAATTTGCCATTTGGTGTTTGCCATCGGGGACAGATAGCGGTTCATTGAGATGTCACCCCGAAAAGGCAGCTCCTCCTTTGCTTCCTGGGGCTTCGAATTTTCCTCTTGGCATTCGCCACTCGCCCGTTCAGCTCTCATTTAAGCTCCTCTTTGAAGAGCGGATCCGCACGGCCTGTAATCCGTTGGCCAACGGATCGGCCAAACTCTGGCTCCGGTTGCAACCGTGGCTGTGCGCGAGTGTTGAAGCACGCTGCACAGTGTTATGCGATGACATTGTTTCGCGCTGCAAACAGGGTGGAAGCCCGTAAAAGGAATCTATCGTCGCGGGGTCCGCATTGTTTCGGTGAATTTGACGCGACAGGAGAGAAAGCGCTCTCGGTGGCGCGGGGGCGCGGGCGAGCGAGCTGGCTGTGGTGAGCTCGTCCTCGACTCCTCGTCGACTCGTCGAGGCTGCCAGCTAGGCAACCAGGCAACAACTGCAGGCTCTCTCGCTCTCTCGACCCTCCAAGTCGAGCGTACGCGAGGGACGGAAGTGATTTCGCTGCTTCTGATTTTCAGTCGCGACAATGCGAGCTTTTGTTCGCCGATCCGGGGCCGTGTCGCGTCGCGTCGCCTCGCCTCGCCTCGCCTCGCCTCGCCTCGCCTCGCCTCGCCTCGCCTCGCTTCGTACAGCTTCCCGCGAGCACCGTCGAAAACGATAAAGGGAGCGTCAAGTTCTTTCTATGGTTCAACCTGCCTGGTGACCCGTCCTTCCTAGCTCACGATTCCTTTCCACCCTTGGACTCCGACAAGGGAAAGGGTAGCAGACCCGAGTCTCACATCGAATTTCCACGCTGTGGAAATCTGTCTGTCTTTCTTTCGAGGTGGAATCGCCGGTCCCTTCCGCTTCTTTCGGTTTTTTACGCCTCATCGGCTGGCGCACGAAATGCAACCAGCCAGTCCGCAGGAGCCAATGCAATTGCATTGCTGAGAGTTCCCTTTCATCTTGCGGATTGAGGGCCGCGGGAGAAAGCAGGATGCGTAAAGCAGGAGGCACGCACTCGGTGGTGCGAACATTCCGGTAAGAAGCGCCGATGAAAATAAGTGGCCACTCTTGCACAACCCGCTCTCTTTTCTGCCTTTCATTCGTCTTTGTGTTCGGCGAATCGCCACCGGTGCGGTGCACCGCGATACTACTGCAGGCCGCTCACCTACTACATATTTCGATAGACATCAACCGGCCGGCCGGTTCTCCGGGGAAATGACTCCAGAATGAACCGAATCGTGCCGGGGACGTACAGAGAGGGCGAGAGCCATGCTGCCGACCTCCGTCACATTCTCCTCCTTTTTTCCTCTTTTTCCTCTTTTTCCTCCTTTTCCTCCTTTTTCCCCCTTATTTTCCCTTATTTCCCCCCTTATTTCGTTCTCTTTCGGTCGGCGAGAGACACCACCTTCAGAGGCACCGAACTTATCACCCGGTGAAAAGATCTTTCGCGTTAAAACGCAGGTCGCCTCTTCGCGCCCGGCTACGTCGCCCAGAGGGAATACGAAATTATTTCGTCAAACCGCAGCAGCTTCGTGGCGCGTGGTTCGGTCAGAGCAGCGTCAGGAGAAGGAGGAAAAGAACAAGAAGAAGAAGAACCGGTCGCATTTCACCAGAGGGAAAAAAGTAATTTATCATTGCCACGATCCGTCTTCGGTGGCTCTGAACGTCATGGGTGTACCCGTGTTTATCTGACTACCAATACACCTAATACTATTTTCAGCAATTTTATCGGTCTGACGCGTTGCATCGCGTCGCGAAAACTCGAGCCCAGTTCCCGGTGGCTAGAGGTTGCAAGCGAGACTTGAAATTTTTACTTGTTCCCTCGTTGCTCGCCACTTTTATTTCACTCGGCTCTTTCGAGAGATCCTCCCAGTAATTGCAATACGCGTCGGTCGGTGGTCACGGCGCTGCCCAAAAAAATATGCGCCACTCTAGGCTTTGCTCTCTTCGAGCGCACACTTGTCGCCGTGCGCTCTTCCCCTCTTCCTCTCATATGCTTTTTCCGTCTTTTTCTCTTGATCGGCAGTGCTGCCTCGTGGCATCCAGTAGCTAGAATCCGTCAGCGAATCCCGTCGATCGAACCCATGTGGCTTTACCTGCAGCAATGCTGGCAGCAATCGTCTGCAGCAGCAGCCTGGAGTTTCGTGCGTTAGGTACTTGCGGATATGGGTGCAAACTCTCGACATGGGTGACGCGGACTCATCCCTCGCACACACGGCACGCGGCACGCTCTACTGCCGCCCATTATCAGCCCTGTGTGCCCAACTCTTGCTCGTCATCGTCCTGTTCCCATCGTCGCGCTGCTAGTAGTGGTTGCTTTGTTTCATGGAAAACTTTACCGTCCCCCATTCGCCCCCGAGAGTTATTGCTTTTCCGTTTCGCGTCGCGCGACCATCTCACGCTCAAGTGCGGCCATTTGTTTCTCCGTAACCGATTAATATTCCGTCGTTTTCGCGCCAAACGCTTCATTACTTTTTCCGAGTATAGACGTTGCGTATAGGGCCAAAGCAATTGTTCTTTAACAATGTTCGTATCACAATGCGAATGACAGTCTCGACCGCATCGATATATCTTCTGGCAACGCGAAAGGGTTAAATAGATGTACGCGAAGGGTGGCCCATGAGCGATCGCGGTTCGCTCCAACGATTATCCGACAGACGTGCTCGCCGCGGCCAGTCCACATGGCAAAGTAGTCGAGTGTTTGCCGTCCGCGTACACGCGAATGGGCCTGTTACCCCGGTCGTTTGTTTTATTGATTTACATACGCGCAAAACGATCGGCAACATTTGCTCGACAAACTAGAACAGTCAATGGGATGCACCGTAGAGCCCGGGTATCGCTCTGGTTCGTCCCGATTAGTAGGTAAACACGTGCGGCACTAACCAACTACAGCGTTGTTTGACGCTTGACGACTAGTTAAAGGTCTCGTCTCCGCCAGGAGTGATTCACACTTTGCGAGGAGATTGTAACCCGAAATTCCCTCTTTCTTCCTCTCTCTCTTTTCCCAATTTCGCGCGCGAACGACATATGTACTTGCGCAGCTCGTAACCCTTTGCCTTCGTCCCGTCGCGTCGCGTCGCGTCGCGTCGTCCAGCGATAAGATATCGTCTGGCGAGTCGTTGGCTGTAGAGACACTACGCCCCAAAATACCAGTCTTCCTCGCAAGGACACTAACATTCGCTCGGAGATCTCTCTACTCTCTCAGTAGGGTACTTCCCGGTGTGTACGGACGGACCGGGGGAAACTCGGACGGAAGAAGCAACCGGGCAATTTCATAACTTTTTAACGACCTTGCAGCCAGGAGCGCGCGCTCGTACGCTCGCACGCTCGCACGCTCGCACCACCGAGTAGGATGTATTTTCGCGAGAGGCAACGACGGAAGAGGAACCTCGAGTATTTCGACGTGAGGGCACTTATTCAGGGGGGGCGGGGCAGGCCGCGGAAGAGTGTGCACGAGCAGAAGGGGTTGCGGAGGAACGTTTCTACTGACAATATAATTCGCTGGAATTTCCTCGAGCGCATCCACATCGCTAATGAACCTTAAGTATTATATGCGTGTAGATAACTCTTGACTTCCAGATGATGGCTGACACCACCACCCTCCTGTGGCGTGGGGCCTGACGGTTCGAAAATAATTACCGAGTCACCCGACTACTACCATCCTCGTCACCGCAAGCGTCACTAGTTTTGTCTTCCATCTCTCTCCGCTGCGTTATCCCAGCTAGTCCTTTCTGGCAGGCACCCCGTGTTGCCCTACGCTTCCCACTCCCGCAGTTTCTCGCTCTTATTTTCTTCGTCTTGCTTGCGTGCTTGCTCTCGTTCCACAGAACGTATTTCCCGTGGCAGCGACTCCCTCTTCCTCTTGCGAGGTTTTTGTGTTGCTGCTGGGGTGGTTTTGAGGATTGGCACTCGGGGCACGTTCGCAATACACTCGGTCCCCTCGCTGCGCCCCACCGCACCCCACCGCGCCACACCGCGCCACACCGCTCCCCTTCAGGGCCTTCGACCGACAGGGCACCCCCTCGAGTTTGCCCGCTCGGTGCCCCACGAGCCATCCTCTTTTTCCTACCCGAATTAGATAATTCAGGAGCCGGATGAAAACGATCTTCGGTTAGAGCGCGCCTCTGCTTTCCGAACCAGAGAAATCACTGTCTGCGAGTACTAATCGGCAATTCCTGCGATCGATGCCAGTAATGGCAGAGTTGCTTTCTCGTGGATATTTCAAGCGGTTAGAAAGCTACCCTTGCGCGGATATGAAACGCGCGCGGGGGAAGGGGAGAGGGTTATTCGACATTAGCTCCTTTCCGATTACATCGTCAAATCCCAGGGGATTGGTTGCCGCGCATCTCCGATATCTTATCTAGCACGGTCGCTGGCAAGAGAAGCCTCCTCTTCCTCTTCCTCTTCCTCTTCCTCTTCATCTTCCTGCACCTCGTCCGACGGAGGGCCGATGTATAAGTGCGTTCGGGACGAATGGAAAAAATTTATCGCGTAATTTTATGACGCGCCATAAAAACGCGCGGCAGCGCTTGAACGGACGTTCGAGACGATATTGAAACCTGTAAAAGCCGTCTGCGAACCCTGGCTCAATATTATATGGATGTGTTTCCAGCGGGCAAGCCTGCGAGCAAGCGAGCGGAAAACGCTCTCGGGGCATTCTCGAAAATTTAATTGTGCCGGGCGATTGTCTCGGCCGCCGCGGTACGAAAATAAAGCACATTCAAACGTTAGGAGGCCCATGTATAATGTATAAACAGCTTTGAAAGTCGAAACATGGCGAAATAATTGCGACGTGAGGAGTAACGAGGCGGAGGCTCGTTCGTTAGCAACTTTCCATCTAAAAAAAGACTGGCAGTCATGTCGCTCCCCTACGGGTGTTTTCACCGGATGGATCGCCGTTATTCCCCGATTGGGATCGAGGTGAATCAAGAACTGGGGGGGGGGGGGGGGGGGGGGGGGCGTAAACTACTGATTCAGAATCAGTCGGAGAAATACCACGGTTCTCGCATTCGTTAACAAGTCTGCACTGACTTTCGCGAAATTTTTTCTCTCAACCCCGGAGACGTGGGACGTGAATTCCGCGGAATTGCGTCTAATTGACGTTAAATGTTTCTTTTAAGCCTGCCCCGACATCCCAGCCAGCCCGGCATGTATGCCGTGTATCGAAATACGCCCTCCTATCGGGTCACCCCCTAGGATAGTCATTGTCGAACTTGCCCTTCCGCCCTTTATTCGGACCGATATCGACCCTCCCTTACGACTAACCGAAGAAAGCTCGGTTCCTCGCGTCGCGTCGCGACGCGCCGTGCCGTGCCGTTCGATAACGTGTTGCGAGCCTGCACCAAAGCCCACTGTTTGACCGTTCCCCCAAATCACCCGTTGAAAGCATGCCTATCTGCCAATAATCGGCCATATTTATCGATGGAAAAAGTAACGAAATGAGGAATCTCCTTGACGATTCGAAGCTGGCAGAACCGAGCTGACGAATCGAGTCACTCGGAGTCTCCGAGCAGCGCGTCCTCAAGAGCGGGAGATTCCTGATTGTAGTGTCGAGCTACCAGAGCAACACACCGACGCGACGCGAAGCAACGCGGCGCAACGTACCGTCGACGAAACCACAGCTACAGAGAGATAGATACATACATAGAAGCTGATACAGGCAGCTACAGCCGAAGAACGAGAGCTATGGGCAGAGGGGTAGAGAGAGCAGGCGGTAGTCGCCGACCCAGAGCCAGCAGACGAGGGCGGATGGGTACAGTTCTGGAGAGCCATAAAACTTTATGGTGCGTTTGCATCGACCGACCCTCGCTTTTCTATCCTTCTCTCTGCCCTACCTCGTCCCCTACCGCGTCCCCTTACTTCCATCCCCATGGCAACGACCGACCCCCGACCAGACTCTGCACCCCTTGCTACGTTCACCCCCTCTCGCTCTCTCTCGTTCTCGTGCTTCAAGTCGGATCTTATCTTTTCCTCTATCGTATATCGACGCGCGCGCCCACTCACACACACGCACACAGCTATACGTGTTCTTGGCTCGATTCTTCTCCCTCTCCGGGCTCCTCTTCCCGCTCGGCCGTACACGTGCGCGTTCGTACGCACGTACTCACACAATTTTCCTGACACGCACGTACCACCAGGAGAGGCCCGGTTTTAACCCCCTGTTCGTCGGTTGCTTCTTTCCCGTTGCCCCTCGTCCTCCAGCCTGTTCTTGCCCTCCTTCACTCCGCTCGAACTGGCAACCTTCCCGGAAGCCGTCTCGTACGCGAGACCGAAGAGAGCGTCACTCTTCCTTCATTCTCCTTCTGATTCGCCGTGGAAGGCGATTTACCTGTCTCTCCTCCTCCGCCGCCTCCTCCTTCAGTGGCTGCTCCGGCGTCTTGCCGGAAGGAAGGGAGCGATGTGCGCCTCGAGGAGCATCGACACTCTCACGCTATTTTTTTCTTCTCGCCCCCGCGAATAAAACTTGGGTAATGAATGTCCATTAGGTCTAGCGGATTTCATTCAGCCGAGTAGACGCGCTGTCTCGCTCCGCGGCTGGGACGGCCAACGGCGAAGACATTTATCAAGATGTAACGCGTGCCACGGCGCGGCGCGCCGCGTCTATTCACCGGTTTACGTGGACGGAATTGCCGTTCGGTAGTTTGAATGCCGTGGCAGGACTGTCGTGTCTCGGAAGGGAGCGCGGACGGGAAGAAGGAGCAGGAAGGAGCCAGGGATACGAGAGGATAGTCTTCATCCTCGCTACCCCTTTATCGATTAGCCGACTAGCAGCTTTGCCACGCGGAGAATGTGTTCTGCTGGGCCGACGCGTTGCCAGCGTCCAAAAGAACCCGCTCCCCCGATACACGTTACGTAGTACGTGTCTGTTGCTGTTCGTGTAGCCAAAACCATCGTCACTTTTCAATTTTTTATTTCTGAGTTTCCACGTCTGTCCCTCCCAACAGCGGAGGGAGTCTGTTCGATTAATGGTTTACATACTTGGAAAGCCACCGACACCGGTAGTTTAAAAACCACCAATCCTTTGCTGGTTTTTAAACTAAACTGCATACGTATACGGGATGCGCCGAGATTCGCAGAATTGAACTCGGTCATCTTCTTGGAGGATTGCCTCGAATTATTTTTTTTAATCACCATCCGCGACTCGCTCGAAGAAAGAAAGCACAGCAGGGGGAAGTTTATCGGCCGTGGGCATCTACCCACGCCCGTCACCGAGTTAAAGGCCTCGAGCGCAGGATTCTCGGGGTGCTCATACCTCTGGAACGGATTGACCGATCGTCCCGAAACAAAGTGCAAATTAAACCCCTCCTCGTGAGATAGGTACTCGCGAAAGGGGACCTTACGAACAGAGGTTGGATAATTGCAGGCCCTGCATTTTTCACGGGTGCGAGAGGCTCGAGAGGTAGCTCGGGTTGTCTGGCGAAAATGAGACGAATTTCCGTGGGCATTTTTCGAGCTAATGTTGTCCGTTGATGCCTCCATCCGAGGCAGAAGTGGAGTCGCGCGACGCATTTTCTCGGTACAAGATAATCCAGTAATAATTCAATGGCGAGAGGGAGTCGTGCCCTCTTCCGCGCGAGTGTCCGTCCAGCCCCTCCTCTCCCACTTCACCCTTCTCCACGGCCCTGCTCCGACAGAGCGCCCGCGGCTCGAACCGGCTTATTTCCAGAGAAAACCGCGGTTTGTTTGCACGCCTAGGATAAACAGCAACTCCGGGAAAGGTCGGTGAGACGAGACGGGAGAATGCGGGGTCGGAAGAGGTAGACATCGCGCGCGGAAACCGATATTCGTCCGACTCCATTCACGGGGAGGGTGCATACTTTTTCTCTGGGGTCCTTTCCTCGAGTAGCCACGCTTTTCTTCACCTCTCAAACTTTTCAAACTTATCGCAAAAATCGACATTTTTCCACATTGCATCGACCGGCTAATGATCATCGTTGCCGGCAGCAACAGGGGATGGGGGTGGGGTCCCCTTTCGCCTTCTGGGTCTAACGTTGCCGGTCGAAAACGAAACAGACTCGATTTCCAAATAATGGCCCGTCGTAAACGAAACCGGGGTGGCTCGCATCGCTTTCCTACCACCCGTTGCGCCACGTTCCTTTTGGCGGTTTCCTTTCAAGTCCTTTTCAGTTTGGAGTAGAGCGCTCGTTTCCAGCGGGCTTCCCGTTTACAATGTACACGTAAACGCTCGGGAAAAGGGAGGGCCGCAGCGGCGGCGCAAGCGGTAGCAGCGATAGCGGCCGCGAGGCGAAGGGCAAGGAAGACAGAGAGAAATTCCCTTTGAGTAGCATTTTTTGAGGCTGCCGCTCACCTTTCCCTCGAGGATCCTTCTCTCCCTCGGCGAAAGATAAAAGCACGGGTGTTATTAAACGCTATCCAAATTGCCCTTGGCCCAAATAGGATAAATCTCCTGCCTCCAGAACCACTGACTTGTTTCTCTCATATCCGGCACGAATGGAGCCAATGCGTATCGGGCCGCTTCAAGCGAGCAATTCGCTTTGCATCGTATATTGGATGCTCGGGTCCATACAAGTCTTTTTTGCCCAATGGGAAATAAAAAGATCCGAATATGTACTAGGCTATACTCGAACTTATCTCTTCACATTCTAATTATACTATATCCTACGCATAAATACTCGAGACACAAAGGAGATAAACTCAGGTGGACCCGATGTGCGAACATTTTCGTAACTTCTTACATGTACACCTAATACATACATTGAGTAGTAGTTTCACAGTTTGCTTGGTTACACGCTGGCTATTCGCGAAATTCCGCTTTTCAAAGCTGGCCGCTTGGTGCCGATATGAAAAGTTTAATAAAGCCAGAGGTTTGTCGAAGAAATCGCGCCTTTGAAAGAGCACTCGAGGCAAACGACGCATTATTAAAAATCACGTTGTTCTGTCGTCGTGGAAACGTTCTTTCTTTCCTTCCTTCCATCAAACTTTCTTCCTCCCCCGCTTTACTTGCTTTCTTCGAGGCTGAGCACCACTGAACTCTTGTCGGTTGCTTTTCTCGCTCCCAGTTTCGCCATTATCTTTGCGCGCAAGCAAGCTCGTATATTTGTTGCAGGACAATTATGCGCCTCTTATCCCGTAATTTCGTTAATCCACGAGCTCCTGAGGGAGAGCGACGAGATAACAATGAGCTGAACCAATCAGTCGATTTATTCGGTTGGGCTTTAGCGTCTGCTTCCAGTCTGCAAAAGCCTCAAATCGTTTAATGACGATTGGTGATCCTGGTTAAAGGAAATACGTGCAAAGTATTTTTTCAAATTCTTTTCTTCACGGCTCGGCGTGCAAAGCTTTGTACAACGGGAATTCCCACACTTTTCCCGTCAGTTCTAAACTTGGTTTCTCCAGCGCTGACTCCTCTTTGGACGGCTGTAATCGAGCGTGTGCACGGTTCTCGATTGATTTACGTTGAGCGCCCCATTAACGAGTTCCGCTTGCGACGGCGACGGCGACGGCGACGGCGTCGACGTCCCATGATCTTTTACGCGGAAAACGTCAAATCGCTTCTCGCTCGTAACGCCCCGCGAAGTCAAAGCTCCTGCATTTCGCCACCCCTTCCGGGAGCCGTAATTGTTCTATTAATTGCAGCCTCTCTAGAATTTGATAACACGTGACATCAAAGGTATCTCGCGCAACCATGCTCTTCGTACTGTCCCACCGCTCGCAGCCTCAAAGCAGACAACTTGCTACCTTCTAACGATATCAGCGAGTTTCGAGCTCATCTCTCTTTTACCATTCCATTACTCCTCTGCTTGATATGTATCACTGTGCTTCACTTCCTTTATTCGTTCTGGCTTACGCTGCTTTTTCTCCTTTAATTATATTTTATTTCACCCCACCTCATTTTATTCCACTATTTTAATTCGGCGTGCTGGCGAGTCTCTCAAGTGCACATAAACGCGCCAAGGTTTTATCTTGCAGATTTATGTAATTCTGACTCCCCGTTGCGTTTATCCGATTATTCGGTGCAGTATGCTTGGAATGCGTAAGTAGCATACACGTTCCAAAGTCAGACTAGCTTGCAACTCTGGCTGCTGGTGTTTTGTCGTTCCTCTTCTTGTTCTGCTCTACCGTTCTGTTCTACTGTATCACAGCGAAGCGATGCTACATACATGTACCTTTCCTCATATTCCATAGCACTGAAAAAGCACCAGCCCGGCGGCAAACGCAAAAATTTCTTGGCGAAACGGCATAAATCCAGTGCTACCTACTCCCGGGTTATCTGGGTGGTACGAATCATTGTGCTGCGGAGGTGTTTACATCTCCCCTTGCGCCGAAGCGCAGATTAGGCGCATCTGTCGACGGCACCGTGGAGAGAAGGGAAGCCCTGTGACACACCTCGAATCCCTATCGGTCGAGCGTACCACTCCACCCGTATTAAGCGGCGCGGCGTTTCGTAATAATTACTCACGGTGTCATAGTCTGCAGTCCATTGTGGCCAGGATAGAACGGTGGCACGCGGCCTCCCACACCCGACCGATCGACTGTCTGCTCGTCTGTCCGCTTGTCCGTCCGTCCTTCGATGGCTCTTCTAGCTAATCCAATATCGGCCCTTGGGAAGCTTCATTGAGACAAGAGTGAGCAAGAGAGGTTTTGCGGAAGAGCTGTGGCAGGACAAGGGAGCAGCCGACGAGATCGAAAAGGCGAAGGGCAGAGCTTCGAAGATTCAGGGTCGCGTAGGTCGAGTTGTACTTCTACTCCGATGTAGAAGGGTCTACGCACGCCCGGGAACAGGAGTCTCCTCGAGGAGTTTGCAAGCACGCGCGCACCCGTACACCTCTTAAAGGTCCGCTCCCTCTTTACTCCGCTCACGCCAAACTTAATCTCGAGGAGACGCAAAGAGGCGGCCCGGTACCAGTCTCGCTCACTTCGTGCTTCGTCTCTGCGCGGGCCTGTATATCCCGGGTAGTAATAATAAACGTTCGTCTTTCTCGTCTCTTTGCTCTCTCTCCCGTTCGTTTTCGCAGTCGCGTTCGCCAGTTCGTTCGTTCGTTCGTTCTCCCGCTCACTCGGCTGCCCTGCACAAGTCTGGCTATCCTTCTCTCTCTCTTTCTCTCAGTTTCTCCAGTTTGCCGTTCGCAGGGCTTATCCTCCGTTGCAGTCGGCGCGGCGGTGGCTACGCTGCTCTCAGTGCGGGCGCAGGCGGGCGCTGGCAGCGCGGTGCGCGGTCCCTTTGATCTCTCGCTTCGTTTGTACATTTAAACACGGCTTTCCGAGTAGTCGAGAGCGGCTGGGACGAGAGCCGCTCGCTCTCTCGCAAGCGCACAACTACTCGCGGACGACGAGTCCGCGATTAAGCGACAGAGACAGCCAGACGACAGAACCGCGAATGGAAGCGAAAAGCCAAGGACAGGGGGAGAGAATGCAAAAATGCCCCCGGTCGTTCGAGTGCCGACTCCTGCGCGGCATTTTCCTAGAGACCTCCGACGTTATCCTTTCGGCCTTATCGCTCGTTCGTTCAATTCTGTCTGGGGTCATTCGCACGGTGCGCCGATCAGCTGGTCGTCTCTCCGTTCTTGTGCTTCCGCCGTCATGCCGCGCCGCGCCACGCCACCGCGCACTCTCTTCCTCTTGATCTTCCCCTCGAGTGGCCGACTCCTCGATTTCGGCTCCTCGGGAGCCTTTATCGCTGGGCCATTGTGAGGACCGAGAGCGACGGAACGGCGTGGCCCTTGGATATATCCTCGCTCCTCGGGAACAACTTCTCGAGATTAATGCTCTTTAATGGACTGAATGTCGAAGGAAAGCCCACGGGCATTTTAGCGGTCGCGTGTGCTTGCGCGCTCGCTTGCGCGCTCGCTCGCGCTTTGGAACGGGGGCCAAGCGCAATCACACAAAGCCTCTCTGCTCTCGCGAGAGCAGAGAGTGCTGAAGATATGGACAGGGAGGATGGAGAGAGCCTACTGTGCTCTCGCTGCTCTTCCAGTCAATTTCTACCACTCTCTTCCGTCGTTTTGTAACCGCCCAATATCACCGGCCACTTCGTTTTCGGTTGGATCCGATTGCGTTGGTTGACGCTCCCTCCGCGCCCGAAGGGCGATTGTAATCGCTGGTGAATCGAGCAAACAGCCTCAATTAAGCAACTGCTTTGCCTGATTCGCGCGGCTATCGCGCCACTGCGTACCGAGACCAACGGAATCTCCTCCACCGTCAATTAACGAGACAGCCATCCACGGGACTCGCATTGATTTCGTCTACATAGATACCCAGCGGGTCGTGCTCGTCGCATGTCGGAGCAATAAAAAATTGCCGGCAGAATGAAAACCGCGATGCATTAACTCGACAAACATTAATTCGCAAAGTAATCCGAGTTTGCCGGGTGCGCCGCAGTCGCCAATTCGCGTAAAAGCGGGTATCGACGGGTTTCCCCGATCGTTTCGGTCGTAATGCAGAAAGATAGGAAGATAGAGATGAGGGTGAAAGCGGCGCAGCAGCCGGATCAGCCGGGCGCGGTGCACGGTGCCGCCTCATGACGCGGCGCGGCGGCCGATAAAAGCGACGGGATGCTCCGATCGGAAAAGTAAAAGGATTGGACAGCAGTCGCGAGCCCACTGAGCCGTTAATAATGCCACCTCGGGGACACAACCGGCGGATGATGCGTCTCCATTTCACGGCCAACCAGGCATCCATGTAAAGTAAATTCTACGCCCACCCTTGCAGCCCTGCGGCCCTGCGGCCCTGCTACCCCTTCCGCCCCTGCTACCCATGCAACCTTTTTCCTATGCGCCTACACTTTTCTCCCTCTCTTTCTCGTGAGCTTTCCACTCACTCTTCCACAGTCAGAGCTGCGGCTTCATTTTTCACTCATCAGCGTATTCATCGTGGAAGAAGCCTCGTCGAATCCAGCGGTCGCGCTAGAACTACTACTCCGCCTCCAGAGTCGACCAACACGCGGACTTGGGGACGTGCTAAGGGGAGACAGCAAATTAAAGACGCGAGTGAGCGAACGACGAATGCCACCAGGAACAGCCGACGCTCACTAATGACACACGCACCCACCACCGGGGAACATAATTTTGTAATCCTCCAGACAATCGATAGGACGCGACGCGTCGATTTTCCCGATCAGACAGCATTTATTGCCAGCTGCGCGGCGCGCATCCTCCCACGGTCGAAGCCGAGATAGAAGCTTGCAGACTATGTATCGTTTCCCTTGATAGTGGCTCGACTTTCCGAAAGCCACCTTAGCCTACCCTCGAACACCACTTGATCCATTATCAGCTTATTTGCCATGAGCCTATCGCACCGCGACCATCGTCGGTCCTTCGAAATTGACGAACTTGACTGACATTGACGAAATACGTGGCTCGCAGAGCCCGCAGAGTTCGAGCGAGACCGAGCGAATTAAGAAGGACTCCGGAAAAAGAACAGCCGCGCCGGCCGAAAAAGGGACCTCGAGAGATGAGAATCCTTCGACGAAGCAAGAAACCGAGGAGGAAAGAAAAAGAAAGACGCGAAGAACGAGTCCGAGCCTTAGGGGAGTAGAGATTTCTGCCTGAGAATGTCAGGTCGATTTCTCTGGCGAGCACCTTTTTGTTCCTGAGGGATCAAGAGCTCCGAACGCGGGAGTAGCCCTCTCCCGGTGAAGCGGACACGAACCGTTCGAAAGCGACGGATTTAATCGAATCAAATAAAACATCCGAGAAGAAGGAAGGTAGGAAGGTAGGAAGGAAGGAAGGAAGAAGGAAGCTGTGTCTCCCGGTTCTTCGCGTGCTTTTTCGACTGGCTCTTGTCCTCGATCTCAGGATTGTTCTGACCGCGCAGAGTAGACGGGGCGCGTCTAAACAGCCGCAGCAACGTATAATTCTCGAGAAAAGAAAAGGGGGGAAAGAAGGAGGAAGACGTTCCCCAGCCCCCAGCCTCCGGTCGGTCGTAGTCTTTCTGTGAGCTGCCTTCGGTTTGCGGGAGACAAACGCTTCAGGCCATTCTCCTCTCTTTTTTCTTAATTTACCCCGACTGTCGAAAGACGTCGGCAAATAACTTGGCCCGACTCTTAAGAATTCATGAACCCATTCGTGCTCCGAATCCGCGCGTGGAATTTATTTTCGGAAGAAAAGTCTTCAGGTCTACACCGACGACCAACTTTGATTTTTGCCATTTCTAACTGATTCCCTTAGCTCTTGTTCGTATCGCTTTGCGGTTCGTTTCTCTATCTTCCTCTTGTCTCATCTACAATCTGCGACGTGACTGCAATGCCCGTAAGGATAAGGTGTCAAAGACCGCGCAGCAGATTAGATAGTGGGAGCTCGGCCCCGCTCGGCCCCGCTCGGCCCCGCTCATCCCCGCTCATCCCCGCTCATCCCCGCTTGCCGGCACTACATCGATTGATGGTTGCGTTAATTATTCTGTTGCAGGGATCAGCGAAGCGAGCGTTCAACTTCAGCAGCCCAAATTACCCTCTCTGGTTCACGTGGGTGGCGAAGTTGAGCTACGATGCCACGTGGACGGCCCTGGGGAGATTAAATACGAGTGGTTCAAGTGCGTACACGTCTCTTGTATATCGTAATCTAACGCTACCTCTCTCGGTCGCGTTATTCTGATCGTCGCATCGACCGACTAATTCGCAGAAATCGAGAGCCGGTGGTGAAGAATGGTCGCATCGAGATTAAGAAGAAGAAGCTACACATTCGCCAGGTCGTACCGGAGGACAGCGGAATGTACAGTTGTCTAGGAAAGAACGATGCAGGCTCCTCGCCGAAGATGGAAAGTTATCCATTGATCGTGTCCGGTAACGACACCGCGACGATAAAGGTTGTTCCAAAGAATTTAATCGCGAAGCGCGGCGAACCAGCAGTTTTGCATTGCGTCTTCGAAGATGCGGATGTGGTGCAATGGTTTTTCAAAAATATTGGCCCACTCGAGACTGACGAGGAACGAACCATTCTCGATAATGGCACTTTGATGATAAGAGCCGCCGAGCACAGGGACCAAGGGTACTATTCTTGCCACGGTCAACGGGGTGACTCGACGCAGTCTTACACGGTTGAGTTGCAGATAGCTTGTTAGTTTCAATCTTTTGTGTCCGACTCCCCAAAAAGCAGGTACAACAAGTTCGTAATCAATGCGGTTCTTACGCGACTTGTGCAGATCTAATGAATCTCTCGGCCGCATCGTTCGAGCCGCTTCTCCCGAACCAAGTAGCCGTGGTTGGCGAGGATCAAGAGCTCCAAGTGAGTTGTTTGGAACCGGCCGGGGTTCCAACTCCAAAGGTTTACTGGAAAGACCCAAAGGGCCACATCATAAGCGATGCCGGGCCAGTGCGGGTTCAAGACAACACACTCATTATCGCGAAAGCCCGCATGAACGAGGACGATGGAAACTACACTTGCGTCGCGGAGAACCTGGCTGGCGAGACGGAAATATCCGCCCAAGTAGTCGTATCCAGTGGGTATTTCTCTTGGAATTCTAATGTACCAACGTATAAGCAATTGTTTCTCTCGAATGTGTTCCTGTTGAACGACTCGTTCCAGCTCCACCAATACTGTTGAGCTCCCCCGAATCTTTGTCGGTAATGGAGGGCGATCCAGTGACTTTAACGTGCTCCTATTCCGGAATGGAGCCTCCGGTGAGCCACTCGCGTTGGCTGAAAGACGGCGAGCCTCTGCGAGAGAGCGGCGGTCCAAGCAGACATCGGGTTACCGACCACCACGGGAATGTTACGCTGCACTTAAGAAGTGCCGACCTCGCCGACAAAGGGAGCTACGGCTGCGAGATCTTGACGAAGGGCTTCCCCTCGATTTTCTCGGAGCGTGCCACTTTGACCGTTCAGGAGAAGTTGAAGTTCTCTCCTCAGCCGGTGGATAAGCGACTGGAGCTTGGCTCGACGGCGAAAGTGCCCTGCAAGTCGCAGGGTGCCACCAATCCCACGGTCAAGTGGATCAAGGAAGGTGTCGGCGAAGAGTTCCCGAAGCACGTGCAAGATATCAATGGGACGCTCCACTTCAATGGGGTCCTGGAGGAAGACAAGGGTCGGTACACCTGCATAGCGAGCAACGCCCAAGGTTCTATCAACCACACCATCACCATCGACGTAGTCAGTGAGTATCGATTACACATCAGGCGTGTCTCAAGAGTCGATGCGCGCCTCTATGCCGGTAGCACTTGTCAACCTGACTGACTGACTACTCCACTCGCTGTTCCAGTCGCACCGAAATTCACGATTCAACCGCAAAACCCGACCGAAGCGATCGAGGGGTATCCAGTGATGCTGCACTGCGCGGCGGAGGGTGATCCGAAACCCACCATCAAATGGGACAGGGACTCCCGTATGAACAACCTGAATAATTCGCGCTTCGAAGTGCTGGGGAACGGAAGCCTCTATATCAAAGAAGTCTACCTGGGCGACGAGGGAAAATACGGATGCACGGCTGGCAATAGTGGAGGCTTGAAAAGAGAAGAGGTTCAACTCAATGTTAAGGGTAACATTTCGATTTGAATTTTGCCAAGTGCTCGCGATAGCAGTGTCAAGTAGTGGGGCGGTAACGAGATTCGAACATTCTAGCTGGTGACACCTATAGATTCGACATGGACTTGGAGCCTGGGGATGACGGCTCAATGATGACGAAAACCGTCACTATCACCCTGAGTGCTGCGGCTGCCTACATGGTTCTCGTTGTCGGACTGATGCTCTACTGTCGTTATCGTCGCCGTCGTAGGAAACAACAGTATCTCCAAGAACAGACGGATGGTACGTATCCCTTCCCTTGTGTGGAATTCCTTTGCATCCCCTTCCTCCCTTCCTCCCTTCCAATTGTGTAATAATTTTACTCGACGCCGTCCGCTTTGCTTCGCAGAGAAACTCGAGAACGGAGAAATACAGGAGGAGCAGACGGAGCTTAAGGAAACCAGCAAGATGAATTCGAACGCGACTAACAATTCGACCGCGAATTCCCATGGGAATGCGAACAAGAAGAAGGAGCATCGCGAGTCTCAGAGTAAGAGTGACGGTGCTGACACGGCTCAGAGTCAGAGTAGCAATCAGTCGAAGAAATCGAAATCCAACTACGATAAAATCGCTGTCTCTCGTACCAATCTGAAGGAACTGAAGCCACTAGGTCGGGGAGAATTCGGCGAAGTCTACATGACCAAGTATCAGGCGGACGGTGATAAGGAGAGTTTAGTAATGGTCAAGAGTTTAACCAGCACCAAGGACGAGGTGGCTCTTCAAGAGTTCAAGCGCCACTTGGATCTCCTTCACAAACTAAATCACGAAAATGTCGTTAAGCTGGTTGGACTGTGCCGCGACGAGGAACCGGACTACATGATTCTCGAGTACACCGACTGGGGGGATTTGAAACAATTTTTAATCGCCTCGAGGAAAGACTGTAACAATTCCAGCCCTACTCACGAGACGAAACAACCGCGGGCGCCCCAATTATCGGTCGCCCAGATTCTCTCGCTCTCGAACCAAGCCGCTAAGGGACTGAAACATCTGGCCGACAACCGAATGGTGCACAAGGACATCGCGGCTCGCAACTGTCTGATCGCGAGCAACCTGACGATCAAGATCTCAATGCCTTGCATGACCAAAGAGCCTTATCATCAAGAGTACACCAAGCATAGGAACCAAGTGATCCCATTGAGGTGGCTGCCTTACGAAGCGGTATTCGAGGACGAGTACTCTACCAAGAGCGACATCTACTCGTTCTCCTGTCTCGTCTGGGAGATGTTCCATCAGGGTGAACTTCCGTTTAACAAAATGAACGACGAATCGGTGCTCGGTCAGCTAAAGACACAGACGCTCGTGTGGAAGGCGCACAAGGCCGCACCGCCCGCCCTGCAAGAGCTTCAGACCCAATGCTGGTCGAGCGACCCCCGCGAGCGGCCAACCTTCGACGAGGTTGTCTTGAAAATAGGTGAAATTGTCGTTGACAGTTGTCTTTAGGTCTAAGACCGCGGCCTCCCGATGCCACGGGACTCCATACCGAAAATGCCGCGGTACGAGTAACGACCGACAGTCTGGTCACTCTTATCGTCCGGGTCGCGTTCGGAACGCGACACGGCCGGAAATGGGTAGACATTCGTCGATCGACGAGCGCGCGCGGCTCGTATCGAGGATACTTGTCACCTGGGAGAATCGTCAAAGTTCGAATGCCGAGAGACGCGAAGATCAAAGATACTTTACGTATTCTCACGGTATGCCGCCACAGCTAACTTTGCACGACTTATTCGTATCGCTGGATTTTCTCGCGTCCATTAGATCGGTAAGGATATAATTTATTTGTAATAGGAAGATCCGCTCCAAGGACCGCCCGTGTCGGACCGATTAACGCTAATTCGTACGACCCATTACACACGCTACAATATTATACACGAGTAAACGCAATACACTTAGTACTCAGTAACGTCAGTGTAACGACAGCGTAACGATAGGTATCATCACCGCACATCGAATATTCGTAAGATACGCTATACATACTTACCACGTCGATCAAAAGGATCGGCGTAGCAGTCGAGTGCATCATTAAGAAAGTATCACGACCATATCAGATAAACGGACGACGCTTTTACCCTCGCCTGAGATTACCTCCGCGAACGCTACTTCATCAAGGTCTTCCAAGTTGGATACCTTGTTTATAGCGTATACCCGCGCCTCTTTCGCGAAATCAGGCCATTTAGAGCCTACTTCCGGTACTCTGGTACCACTTCTGATACCACACTGTACGAAACCTAAACTCGATGGTACAAACAACCGGTATAACGATATCGATAAGGTTGCATAGAATGGAAACACGATATTCAAGAGTACCCATCAACCCTTCCTCGGCAAAAGTATCGCGTCAATTGCAGAACGAAGCACCAAAGCAGCCTGTTCCAATATTATGTATGTATTTTCATGCGGGAACACGACACATTTACGCGATGCCCTTTTTTTAATCGTGCCCGCATGTCAACTCAGTTTATGTGCACATCGCGTCAAGAACATACAAAACGTATGTATAAAAGGTATCGTATGCGCATATACAAATAGATACGACCACATTAAGGTAAACACTGCCAGTGAGCATCAGCATATAAAGTTAAAGAGTCATAGTGTAGTACAGTGTATGTACTTGCGTACGAGCATTCCCTAACTTAACATACCCTCGGTGGAACTGAGCGTGTGAAAAGCTCGCGCTGGATTGTCCCGTCAAGTGTAGTTCGATCTCGATCCTTCATCGATTCTTTCATCATTCATTGACGCATATGGTACATTCTTGGGGATATGTCTCAGTATTACTAACAAGTAGGTACGCGACAAGTCGCATTCCAGTGCTCAAGAGGCTGACACGATCGAGATCAACTTTGACGGAAAAAGAGCAAACAGTTTCGCGAGGACCCTCACACGTATCTACTACGGAGTTTCCGATGCTTCCTAAATGTTCGCGATGTATGCCAAGAAATGTTCTTGTAACATAAATTACGTTAGGAGCGAAACTTGCAACGACTTCGTTCGCAATGTGTAATCATCGTCGAGGCCAATTATCCGGGTTCTAAAACAGTCCCCATATCACATTACCGATAAGAGATTTCACTGGGCCGGTTAACAGTGTCGATGGGTATATTATAGTCGGCCGACTCGCGTCACAACATCTTGTCGTCCACTCCGTGCCTAATTGTCGTCGAGCCAAGAGATCGTTGCAGATCGTAGGTTCTTCAACGATTCTCGTGTATTACCAATTCCCCCTCCACAACGTCCAAAAATTCTCTCGTCGGGTGACGCGAGTCGTCCGGCTAGTTAAATCTCCACGACGTAATGCCGCGCTCGTGGTTTATACATACATACATATAACGAAAGCGACCTATTATGCCTAATGTCTAGTCATATACGGTGGGAAAAATATAAGCGAGCTACGAATGCAGGATCCATTTTAAACGACGTTCATATCCTTAGATCTCTTTGGAATCTATTTCTTTTTTACAGTATTTTGTAAATATTTGTACTTTTTTATCTACATCGTACTTATGAATTTTTGGAATAGTATGTGCTACGATTTAATAAAGACCAGCGAAAAGCAACAATTTTGTCCCTCCCTCAATTTTTCACGCACACCCAGAACTGCAAGTTCAATTCAGTTCAATTCATGCCGCGGCAAAAGTGCCCGACCCAGCCCGACCAAACGAGACATTGCGAGACATGCCGTGGCAACACAATTAGTGACAATTTTTTCAAATTACAACCACGAAGAGAGAAATGTGTCTTGCAATGGCAATGTACGTTCTAACAGCTTTATTCGGAATTCTCTGGCAGGCCATCTCAATAATAACCGTGTTGCTCTTAACGATTCTCGCTGAAATATTACTTCTTATGTACAAGCTCGTACGTCTGCTCCTCGCTCTTTGGGACCAAAACACAGGAAATTCTTCTACGAATTTCCAAACCCCCATTTCGCAACCTGGTCCATCCGACTTTCACAATTACTCATTCCGTGGAACTCGGAATCAAATAGATCGATCCCTGTCTTTTTGAAGACTAAAATCACTAAAGCCACCAAGTTGTGCAAGAGTCCAGGAATGGATAGAGGCAGGTTCAAGAGATATCGAATTCGTGTATAAAAACTATGAATTTAATAACTACATATTTCACTCGAATAAAAAGTACAGAGTATAAATACATATTTAAGGCATGTCATTTGTAAATTATCAAAAATAACTCGTTCTCGTGACGAAGACGAAACTCATTAAAAGATTGGACAGAATCACTGATAGATATTCCCATTAGGAATGTGCAGATTAATTCTGCTGGACGGATTTAAAGAGACTCCTTTCTATCTAACGGCAGTTCAACCACGGAAATCGACTCTAAGGGTAACGATCGGTTGAACCCCCGTACGTACGAACGCACTGTTATCCGCATTTGTACGCGCTATTCATATTTTGATTACAGGTGCTTAATTCGCCGGCATCGTCGACACTGCGCTGTGAGGAGTCGTTGGACGAGAACCAGCAATCGAATGCGTGGTAGATGCATTTAGCGATTGCATTGTGCCGATCTAAAAAAAACATTGTCAGTCGGTAACTCTGTCTATGGTCAACCAGCAAGCGAAATAAAACACATCCAACATCTACGTACCCTCAAATGTGCCAAATCTTCCAAGCGAGTCAGATCGCTCAATTCCAAATATAAAGAGTACACTATCAACCAACCGTACACGGAAACACAGATAAATAATATCCACAAGAGACATATCAAAATATTATAGGCAAAGATCATGTCGTTCACGATAGAGAAGAAGATGAATGCAAACAATCGAAACACAGTGAACGCCGCAAAGCTATATAACCAAGGGACCATTTTCTTTTCGTACTCCTTCCTCAATGCGCCGATTAGAATCGCAGAAGTCACAAATACAGCAATGCCACCAAGCATGGAGAACAAGGCAAATACGACAAGGGCATTTCTCACTGGAAATAACATATCCTGCATTAATACATTAATACTTTCGCAATATTCTAACAGTTAAAAGCCAATAATAAATCTTACCATGCTGATTACCGACATAAACAAACTCATAAGATATAATGTAATACCCATAATGAGTTGATCCCGGCGCAGCTTGGGATAAGCAGTAAATGTCAAATATTGCTGTGCAAACAGTGAAGAAAGCCAGACACTGAAAAAAGGCACTCGGTATATTACCTCAATGGTTTTACTTCCATACGTATTAATTCATAACCACTTTATGACTTTTATGTACACACCAAGGAAAATATCCCCGTAACCATAGCTCCTCGCTGAATGTCCAGCACGTAGGCGTGCGACAGTATAGGTTTTTGGTACCATGGGATTTTCACGCTTCGTACAGATCTCGAAGAACGAAGGTTTGCACTGCTTCGCGTTGTCACATGCGAATAAACTGACGGAGTGCCCATACTGGGCGATTTCTTCCCGTAATTCATTTAAAATACGCAAAGCGTGATCGCTCGACGAGCGACAATGAATGGACCCAAAATCCAAAATATCGGTCCGTCAGGTTTAGGAAACACAAAACCACGCCGCTTGCTACCAGTGCTCGAGCTCAAGGGAACGGCATTTGATATAAAACTGTATCAACACCAATCAACACACGCTTCACTATATGCTACTTGTTGCTTTAGCCTTTCCAGTGAGAAATCTCTTCCAAATACTCCTGAGACCACTCCGGAAAACTATGAGGAAAACAGCCTCGCCCAGACAAAACGTACACAAACACAATGCGCTTTCGATGGACACGCCTAAATGCAAACACGAGTCAGCGAGCGAGGAGAGATCGGTAGTGCAGGTATCTACCAATGAACCACCTGCTAGTCGGTACAAATGGTACAACGTACTTCTCTTGTCCTACAGAATTAGTAATATTTTTCGTCGAGTACGGAATGAAGATTTTTTTATTGCCCAAAGGAAACTTTCGATTAACTCGTATATCCGATACATATGCATAAGTACTACACATAACACAATGGAACGCTTGATATACGGGCCACTACCGCATACCCGCGAAATGAACAGATATACACATAAACATACGAGAATTAATAAAATCAATGGCATTTGGGACTCACCGAAGCTGCGGAATAAACAATTGCGGTCGAAAACCTGGCGCAGCCTTCCCGGGAATGATATTCGAAATGTGACGTCGCTGGCTTGCCGAGCGGGATCGGAGTTAAGGAATAACTACTCTTCTCGATATTCTCCAGTTTGGTCTCCACATCTCCCGCGTACACTGGGCCCATACAGCACTTTTGATATCACTCGCGACCCGAAACACAATTTTTTTCCACTACCATCACGAACTTTTCGTCGCACTGTCACGGATCTAGTGCACCACAAAACTTCGCGGCCCGCAATATGGCGGCAGGTGAAGAAGTCTATTAAACTTTGAAACGGGCTCTCTGATTGGCTGACGAATGTTGTTAGTGGTGCAAATGGCGTCCTGGCGTCGAGTTTAAATGTCACTTGTGACATACCACCCACAAATCTAGTGTACCTCTTTTGTGATCATTCGAAATATACGATAAGCTACATTCAAATGTAACGCGCTTCTCTATCTACCGATATGTTAGCAGATTTTTTTTTAATTGTTTTCTAGGTGGACCTTTGATTTTTGTATCGTCGTACAAACATTCGTCAGCCCCTGTAAGTCGATCTGTCGCTGCAGTCTGATAAGAAATGATAATCTTTGTTGACAAGTAGTCACATGTTCAACATTTTCTATTAAATATCACATTCGTTTTGTGCGATCCAATTACAGTAGAAACATGTCGTTCTACGATGAGATCTATGATAAGGTATACTGTGCATATGTTGATGTTACAGATATTGTTACTTGTTTCTTTTAATTATTGTATTTTTGACATGTGCACCATGTGACAGGAGCACCCAAGGAATCTTATTCCAGAATTGTGCAGGCAGTTCTACGATCTTGGATGGGTTACTGGTACCGGAGGAGGCATATCGATAAAACACGAGTGGGTTATATTTCCCTAAATTTTTTCTTACCATTAAGCAACTGTGAACAGAAGTATTTTGTAATCGTTACCTTTACGTATTTAGAGATAAGATTTATATAGCCCCGTCTGGTGTGCAAAAGGAACGAATATGTCCCAACGAGATGTTTGTTCAAGACATCGAAGGAAAGGACTTGGAGTTACCTCCTAAAGAAAAGAAGCTAAAGAAATCTCAGTGCACACCACTTTTCATGTGTGCGTATTTAAGAAGGAACGCCGGTGCAGTGATTCATACTCATTCCAAGTTTGCGGTGATGGTTACATTATTGTGGCCAGGAAAAGAGTTTGCCATTACGCACCTTGAAATGATCAAAGGTATGCGATGCATTACATTCTCCGAACTGGTACAATCTACGATATGACAGTATAAATGGTGATACAGGTATAAGAAACCAAAAGCTTGGGAAAGCTTACAGATACGACGAAAAGCTAATCGTGCCAATAATAGAGAATACTCCATTTGAAGAAGATCTAAGGGATGAGCTGGATAAAACTATTGTGGAGTATCCTGAGACTTGCGCTGTGCTGGTCCGCAGACACGGTATTTATGTTTGGGGAGATACTTGGCAACAAGCAAAAACAATGTATGCAGGATTCATTTGAGTGTTCTAAATAATCTGCTGTTCCTTTCGTTCTGTAATTTTTAACTCTACAGGACAGAGTGCTACGATTACCTGTTTGATATTGCTCTACAAATGAAGCAATCTGGTCTCGATCCTCTTGCTACTCCAGAAGAGCATGAATTAAAATATCAAAAAGATGCAGCTCAGTGAAAAGTGTTTGTATTTCAGAATTGCAAGGACTGACAGTGTCCATCAACAATTCCTTGCATATATTTTGTACAAATATTAATATGTACATATATTTACATATTCTTTAATATCAACTTGATTAGAATGACCCTATTGTTATTTTATGTGTCCAATTCAAATGGTTGAAATTGTTTCCTTATTTTTTGTGCTAATTCGGTCTCCTCCTCTTTATTCATCTGACAATCCTTCCAATCCGCTTTGTCGCTAAGATCTAGTATTCTATCGGATGCTAGAACTTCTCTACCAAATTGTAGTGGAAAGTCTTTTTCGATTCTATGGTAAAGTTTCTCGCCAGTTGGTAATTCAGCATAAAAATACAAAGCTCCGGGTTTTGCAATTTGCTGCAAGTCTGAATGCAATGGGAGTTCTGATATCTTGAAATTATTGCATTCGGCCATTTCCTGAAACAAAACATTCAAATTCCCCATAGACTTCTAGTTCAGTTTGGCATATCTATATATTAAATCCACCTTTAATTAAGTTTCCATACCTCAAACATTTCTTTTAACGCAGGTGCCTGATTTTTATGCACCGGTACGACTTGTAATTGGCAATGAGAAGTTTTGAAATTACGTTCAAAGTATACAGGCACCATGTCCATGCTAGCATAGTATTTTGCAATTGCTTTTTTGTAATCTTCCATTTCATCTTTTACACATTTTGGTAAAATCGATAGACTCCTGTGATGTGCGATTGGAAGTATTAGGAAATGATTTTCTACTAAACCACCCCTTGCCAGTGCAACATAAATGTCAGTTCCAACCGAAATGACTAAATGTTTAGAAACCTCAGGGCTCGATAAACAAAACCAACATTTCGCTTGATCGAATTCTGCTCTAGGCTTCTTCTGAAATCCTTCGGATTGCCTAGACCTTTTCCGACCAGAATCCTTGGATTCCATGTCATAAAAGAATTGAGTACACTTTGATTCTACTTTCTGAGATGGTTCACTGGATAGCATACTCTTAGGATATGGACTAGGAGTTTCGTCCGTCGTTTTCATAACTAAGTCCGATAATCTTGTTCTATCGACAGGAGTGAGATTTAATGCATATAAACATTTACTTTTCTCAGGATTCTTTACAGACGCGAGTGCTATAAATCTGGTTGCTATTTCGATATTGTCATTTTCTTGACTTTGATTTCTGGAACAGAATGAACACGTTATTTTCACCAGGAAACACTCTCGATAGCTTTATGCTTGGCGATAAAATCATTACCGGTAAGGCGGTCTCTCGTAATGAATTCCTTCTAGAGCACAAAAGTGGTATCTTGGCTTAACTTGAGCAGCAAGCCATGCAATTAGCTTCGATCCTTTGTACTTGAAATTTGGATTATTAGAACCAACGTTAGTAATACCTTCTGGCCAGACTGAGGTTAGTAAGATGTCGATGCCACGAAAGCTTGGTTGCCCTTTGAGGCATGCATTTTTTACCGCTGCTACATCATTCTCATTAAAAGTAGTCAATGTAGATTGGGGAGAATTGTTTTCTAGTCCACTGAGATAAGCAATTTTCAGGCCAGAAGTTGCTGTGTACAAACCACGTTTTCCCAAATACGTAAGATTTTGGCAAATCTCGCATCCGTCAACGTCTGGATAATTTTCCACGTCTTCAGTTCTATTTGGACCGATAATATATGTTGGCACAGGGATACTTTTCATTCCATTTTTGTAAGGTTCCAGCTCAACATTGTCGGTGCCAAAGAAATTTCCGACGCACAGTAAAAAGTCGAAAGGTCCACTTTTTTTATTGATTACCTCAACTTTGTTGAATAAAAACTTAAAGTGGCCTTCAACATCTCCAGAAACCAAGACCTTTTGTTTTTCACTCATGTTTGATAATATTCGTGAATTCGAAGGATACACGTGGGTAATCAAAATACTACTGGCATTGAAATTCTTTTAAAATACATACTTTTCTTATGAAACTTCACTTCTTCTAATTTTAATAGATATATTATTGCTTTAAAAATTCGTTGTTTACAATGAAGAAAACGAAGCTAACCCTTCAAGGGGAGATTTTAAAATGTCAGACAAAATGGTAGTTGATGGTAGTTGATGGTAGTAAACTTTTCGAATGATGCTGTCAGATACACATGGTAAATTGTTTTCTTATCTAGAGAGTAACTTGGAAACTGACACTAAATTGGGACGCAAGAGTGCAGCACTTGAACATTCTTACATACATATTTTTCGCAATTCTCGTGTTGAATATGATTCGAATGTCCTTATTTATCATAGTCTTAATTAAGAAACAATGAAAAAAAGAATTGTCCAAGAAACAGTATTTCTCTACATTTATAAGTGTACAAGATCATATTTCATTATTTAGTTGAAATAGAAATCGTGAAATTTTCGTAATACTGTCACTGTATTCCAAATAGATTTATGTTAGAGTTTGTGTCTGATTAAACTATTTTCTAGAAGTTTATGGCTAATTCATAAAAAATGCAAGACTATCGATCAATAAATTGTACAGTGTTAGAAATCTGAAAGAATTTATTCAGATTCGTTCGGTGGTTCTCGAGGTCAATTATAAACATTTTGCCTAAAAGTGCCTAAGCTCTCATATTGAGTTACGAATGACGTTTTGACGCTTAAAGTGCAAGCTTCCTGAATTATTAATGCGGACAGGATATACCCCGAGTTAAGCGGACGAAAGCTCGAAATTTCTTGTTCCTTTGCTATTGTGAATTTTCGTGTGGTAGCATAGTAATTTGGGCGTGGGAACTCGGTGTACTGAGCGGACACACCGCGTCTCTAAATGACTAACATCTGGAAGCGATTTCATGTCGTAAAATGTTCGCGCCTACCTGCCTCGTCGGCATAGATTTTCACGAGCATCATTAAAAGTGAACCTGTAAAGAATGAAGGTCGTAAAACAAACATCGTAAACTCATTGTCGGTTTTGCTGAAAGTTCATCAGACGCAGGTTTCGTGTCTAATGTAAAATTTGCCACTTGCAAATCTGTACGACTATTTTACCCATCGGAAAGAAGAAGATCCAGCGGCGCATTTTCCACCGCAATCATCCCTACTTCGAGTAAGCAAAGAAATCAGGAACACAAGGATAGAGAGTCAGCTAGTGCGGCAGCTCGTTCCCGACATTCATCCGTGAAGTAGTCGACAAGCGGAGAATAACAGAGACCGAGAGGAAGTGGAATCGGGAGAAGTTACACCGTAAGAACAGGGGAGAACGAACCAAGCCACCCTTGGGCCTAGCAGTGGGTGGTCAAAACGTGCGAAACTTTCCAGAGGCACGCGCGCACACATCAGTCGGGGTTGTCTTCGTGTGCCTGCGCGGAGCATCGTTCAAAAGAGAGGAAAAGGAGAGACAGCAGCAAAGAAAACGGCGAACAGTACCGTCGTGCGCGAGCGCGCGGGTGCGCGCTCGCCCGTGTTTCCGTGCATCCGACTTACAGGCAGAGGGTGGAAGATGCCACAGCGTCGAAGAGTGTTGGTGAACAGCATTGGAGGGGATAGTTACAGAGAAGCATTTCGAGGCGTGGCGCCCGAAAGCATCCGCTCGACCAATCGCAGCGAGAGGCGTTATCTCAAGCGTATAACAATGCTCCTGTGTCATACATAGCCAGTGGCTCCCAATTTTCTATTCTGCAATAGAATAGTGGAAAAACGATCTTCTACCGTTTAGAACCGCAACATGACCAACGGTATCCGAAGACCGTCTAATTTAAGACTACTGAGATTTTCCCCATGAAGCACCGATCCTGGATGCTATCGAACTCCTTCGATGTACCATTCCTCTGGAATCCACTGGTATCGGAGACTGGAGGGGGAGTTAGTACCGCCCACGTTGGGAATCACTGGGATAAGTGAAACTCTCGCGGGAGTATGCGGCTGCGTTCATACGGAGAGGGCTTTTCCAGGACCAGGACCGAGAGACTGGACCACCAGGCGAGTGAGAGAAACAGAGAGGCGAGGAATGTAGTAGCCGCGAGAAAAGAGGGAGACGAAGGTACCAGCGCATCGGCAGAGGGAGAAAGATGGAGGAAAGGGTGGTTGGTTGGAGGCAGGCAAGGCTCGCTGGTCCACGCTCGGTGGGGAGTCCGGCGTGCACCGTGCATCCAGTTGTATGCCCAAATGCGAACGACACTGTTTTAATACGGCCAAATGATTTGATCCCGTGGGGTAATTGATTCGCGGCTAGAAAGGATGCAACCCGCAAGAGTCTTGGCCCACGAGGGTTAGCGCGCGGAAATTTTTCGGTTGCGGTACCACTAAAAAGCCTTCGGAGGGTTGCAATCGGTAGAAATTTCCAAAAATCTGTTCGATACCTAATGCGTCACACGAACTCGATCCCTTCGTTAGGAAAACTTGTGTCCGTTCACCAGATCTGTGTGATTGTGATCGCGTCGTCCAAGTTCGCGTGAGCATTTGAGGAACATGCAGACCGCGAGCAGAAGTGAGAATTGCGTCTGCTGACCGGACTGGATCATGGATATGATCGCCAGTTAGAGGACCATCGAGTGGTAAACTGTGAGTTATGCATTTATACTTGTTCGTCTATGAGTGCGGGAGGGTTCACCGGCGATTTCCCGTCAAGACTGGTATTGATTTCCAGAGACCGCGTTCAGTGTTGAAGGAAAGTTTCACCAAGACGCGATGCGCCATCGGTAGTTAGTGAATTAACGAGGTCCGTGCGATAATAATAATCCGTGGAATTTGGCGGTCGGCTGAAGTGTGTCAAGTATCGACGACTCGACAAAAGCATAGTAGCGTAGTACACGCAGTCCTCCTACGAGTGCGTTAGATGGGAAGTAGCGCTGGTGCCGAAATCACTTTCGCACCGAGGGAGACTAATTGGTCCTTTCCCTTTTGGGGTGGCACCGAGAGGGACGCTCTCACTAACGGTTCGTAAAACAATGCGATCGATTTGTTCCCTCGTACGATGACTGCACACACACGAAAACCCCCTTTTTCTCAATTGATTCCCAAAGTGGAAGAATTCGAAAGTTAGCGCGTGCACAGGTGCAATTTGAGGCGCTATTCCCGATGGTGGTGAATTGTGTTCGTCTTTGCTGATCGAATTCATTGGAATATTACGTTACAGTACCCGCATGATCCTTCGATATCTCTTGGAGAAGACCGCGAACCAGACAATCAGATTCTCATCCTTGGGAACCCTTTGACGAGTGATCGACCGGTGGTGACAAAAAAAGAATGTATCTTCCAATTCCCTTTTCCGATCTATTTCCACGAGCTCTCGTCGTTCGCAGCATCCCTAAGATTATTCTCGAATCTGTCCCGGGAAAGGGGTTTGTCGGTGTAATTTATTCTCGCGAACGTATTGGGTAGCATCCTATTTCGGGACTGATCGTCCAAGACGAAAATTCGGTTCTTCAACTAGTTGTAAGTGGTTAAGTAAATACCGGGCGTAATATGTGGTGGCAGCCGCGACGGGGCGTGCCGCCACTTCCTAAACTCATTTGTAGGCAACGTGATCTTCTTCCGCGTCCTGACCAGTAGCACCCTTCCGTAGAAATTCCCTACACCAGCGGTAGAAAACTTATGTCTAAGTGCAGCTGTCGTGGGACGACGCGTAAATCTCCGTCGGGTTCATTGGGGATACGTGATCTGCCGGCGTTGGCTTCGGGACACTTATAGGATGTTTCCAAACATTTTTTCCCATGCTTTTTTTCCTCCGAAAACGATTTGTTGGAGAGAATCTTTTAGTCCACTGCGCCAAATAGAGTCGTTCGATATGAGACTTAATCTCTGTTGGCTGTTTGTACGCCTCTCACAGTAGTCACTAGTCATTGGAAATTTATGTTTCGGATGTGTTTGGGATATAAGGCTGTGTGGGAGGTATAGAAGGAACACCTGATTCAAATAAATACGGTTTATTCCGATTTCTTTGGTTGCGAAAAAGAGTGGACTGTAGCGGCTGCAGTCGGCAAATGGGGTGGTTAACCTTACTAATAATAGGGAAAGTGCGCAAAGGCAATGGTAATAATTGAGCGAACCGCACTCGTGCGGACCTTACAACATCCTGGCACGTGCGCAAACAGTCTCTTTGGTTAACATAGTAATAATGGTAATTTTGATAATACGCGGTCACGTTGCCCGCGCTGCGCCGCGCCGCGTCGCCGCCAGAATCTCACTCGCGGGAGAGTCTTTAAAAAGAGGGGCGAGACGAAAGAGGAAAAGGAAAGAGAGATCGTCTTTTGGTTTATGGTTCACAGCGATTTACGTCCAGCGAAAGCTAATCAAAATTGTCGACGCCTCTAAATCACGCGTCGGCCGCTTAACGCTAACGACCGAGACAATAAACACGGAAACTCGTAAACCAAATAATCCTATTCGATTCGTCGACGAGCGTCGCGTTTACGTTCCCGAGGATTTTTACGTCGCGAGATTACCCCTTTCCTCGTGTTTCCTTACGACTTGACGAATTTACAGCCGTTCTGTTCCCGACTCGCGAAAGACACAATGCTAGTCTTTGTTAGAGCCTTTCGTATTTGTTTCTTCAATATTTCTACTTCTACGGACATACTCGTAATATGAGTTTTACAAGATCGAACTTGTACGTTCTTGGCTTGAGAATCTTGTGTTTGGTGGAACTTGTCTTGGGCAAAGAGGAAGCGTGCGAACTCGAGGTGACAAGCGTGACTTTCTTCCAGATGCACGCCGGTAGTTAGGATCAGTTAGGATCTGTCAGGATCAGAAAGACCGCAAACTACAGCTGTAACACGCTCGGTTTGGCGAGTGGCTAGGTGAGGACGGCTTAAGCGTTTCGACATGTGTAGCAACACGACATTCGATACTTCCTACCACGACCTCCTACTGCTCTTGCTCGTCCGAGTGAAACTTACCCCAAAGCTATCGTTGCTCGCCGATGGTCAACCCCAGTGCAACAAGTAAGACAAACTTGTGCCGCCTGTGCTTCGACAGGTTGAGATATTTCTTAATAGCACCAGTCGTGTAAAGGACTATTTATCCGATCCATTCGATCAATGGACCAGCGCAAATTCTTCTGAGTTCATCGACCTTTAACAAAAGAATGATTATCGAGAGATCTAACCTCGGTCGCTGTTGATTTGAGCACAAGAGTAGCGATGTCTCAATCGGCGAGGCCACCGAAGCGAGAACCATCTTTGATTGGCAAATGTGTGTACCAATGTGTATCAAGGTTGGCGGTACCCATTGTTCATTGACGAACGGCACTCATTGTCAGGCATGGTACCTTTACGCGAAATCCGTAAGCACCTCCCTACGTGTCAATCCCACATGGTTAAGAAGGTGGCGATGGAGGGGGGAACATCTCAAACTGGGATCTCAAAGTAAGACAGAAGTTTAGTTTTGCTTACGACAACCCCAAGTTCCGCCGCTCTTGTCCTCTGACCTGGCACGACAAGAACCCGGAGATGTTCCTGAAACTCGTTGCTTCCGAGAGAGAAAATTCACATCGCGATTATTGTGACCGGTGGTGATGTGAGATAGTCCCATAATCTGCATTCGCGCCCAAGACTTTGGATTTCTGCGATTCATCATGAAACGTGAGTCACCGTCAACTACCTCTTGGCACTGTATGTACTCTCTTTTTTCTCTCTCTCGTTCTCTTTCCTGTCGGTGGTGACCTCGCGAGAAAAATGGCTTGACAATATCGCACGGTTTTTTGCGTGTGAATCAGGCGTGGTTTATTGGCCGGTCCGTTGGGTCGTTCTTTCTGACGGATCGACGACTTCCAATAATCCGGTTAAATTGGCAAAGCCCTCGTGAGTTGACTTGGCCCGCGTGTAGGACCGCACGTCGGACCGCACGTCGGCCTGCCCGACTCTGGCTTATAGCGAAATGAGAGAGAAATCGTTAAATGAAAGAGTCCACGAGAGCATGGTGGCCCAGGCAACACGCCGGCAATAATAAAAAGAAGAGTGCGCGTGCTCTCGCGAGACGTAGGTCGTCACGGCGAGCAACCCCTGCCGTCGGTTCTTATGGCACTTTGCCACGCGAGATTTTCAAATCTCGCCAGTACTCTTCGTGAGCTTTTGTCCTACCGAGCCTGGACCGTCCTCGCTTCTTTATTCGCAACCTTGGCAATTACGAGCGCCCTGCTCGTAATTCGAACGAATCATTTCCACAGAATATTAATTATTCTCTCGGAATCGACCAAGCGATTATGGTAGAGGCAGATGGCGCGTTGAGTTTTACTCGATGGAAAGAGTGCATCGCTATTGCGCTCGACGCTGATGCTTCTTACCCGGCCACGCACGCTTGATTACAGTGGAGGATGCGTCGTCAGCACAACAGACATCCTTGTTATCGTTCTCGTTCCCCAAGGTTGCGCCGTTGCTGTGCCTGGCTCAAGAGCAAGATCTGTTCCTTCTCCCACCTTTGCCGATTGGCAGTCCGCTTGATTACAAACACGCTCGATTACACGGAAGATACCGATCGGCCCCCGTAAACCCACTGTGTTTAACAAATGATTCTTGCTTCCTGCAGTAGCGTCCAACATCGATGGGAATTGTTGCGCCGCGATAATTGCTCAATTTATTTCACCGCGGCAGGAAGATTATTATTGCTTTCGGTTTGGAGCGCTAATAGTATTGCCGCGGTGCATTGGCTCGGCTTAACAGTGCACGCCGAATAAAAATGACAAGACAATTAATCGATTCGAAGATTAAGCGATGCTGTCTCCCCTCTTTAGTACGATTTGCACACGCGGAATTCGATGCTCTTAAGCGAATTCGGGATTGCTTCGTGGAAAATCTCTTTATTCCACGTCTGAAAATGAATCTCAATTTGGCTCGTGTTCCCCGATCTGTAATTCCGAAGAGCGCGCAGGGTGGCTTCTCGAGTGAATGCCTTCCTCCAAAGTTGAATCCGCGTGGCTCGGCCACTAACAGATGACTTGGTGTTTACTAGCGAGTCGAATGCACTGGAGGCAACGAAGACTGTTCTGACTGAGAGACTTCCTTGCCTATGCCAATAAATTCTACGGTGTGTTACTTCTTGGAGAGTAGTATTGTATACTGCCATTCCTTTCTGTCTTTCTCTCGACATTGACGAGTTCCAGTTAGGGAATTCCAATTTTAATTGAAAGCCCTTCTCCGTACCTTTGAATTATCACCGAGGATTGGCGCTGGTGAGATTGGTCACCGTCAAGTCCCTCGGGATCCCGAATCGGAGTTTCTAATGTCTACTCCGGAGGGTCCGAGAGTCTCTCGGTTCCAGCGTCGCCGTAGCCTGATGTATTCGCCGGGGTGAGAGGCCATTGGGCAGCAGGCGATAATAAGCCGTAAAGACTGTGAAACGCATCGGGAATGCGTCGAGTATTTACTCCGCTTAGCACCGAAGGTAGAAGGATACAGAATGACCGACAGACTCCAATCGTCTCGGTGACAATAATTCAAGGATCTTACTGCGGGGGAAGATGTCACTGGAACTGTGGGACGATTCTCTCAGAGTTGAGAACTTTCGGAGAAGGATGGAATCTCTCTTGCTATTTCCTCTCAAACTTTCCTCCTTTCCTTCCCTAATTTCTCTTGGAGGACTCGCCTGGTAGAGAAAGAGCAAGCGCAGTCTGACAATAGTTGCGAGCTCCTTGCCCCAAGATACGTGGCAATTGATGGCGGAAGCACGGAAGACGTATTGTGGAGTAATGTCCTGCCGGGGATTTATATGAAGCGATCTCAACGTCGCTCGGCAAATATTTGTGGTAAACACTTTCTTCCTAGTATCTTGGTGCTCGCCACCCATCCGTTGGTCGCTTTGATTTGTGCGGTCAATTTATATCGGTTCCTATATCGTAATTCTTGCTATCGCTCGCCCGCGGCACCGTTAGTAATAGATTGAATAACCCGGCGAGTCTACCCCTTATCCGCTCGCCACGCGGACCCAGGGTGAATATCGTAAGAAAAAGGATGTACCCTTACGTAACGGTGGAGCGGCAGAGCGTTTGGCGAAATATCCGTGCAATAATTTGCCCCAAACACTTTTAATAACGTGTACAACAGCTTCAGGATAATATGCTCTCGCTAGTTTCATTCTGAATGTTCCGATTTCGCTCGGAAAAAAGGGGAGAAAGTTCTTGGTAAAGCGCGTGACGTCGACAAATAGCAAGTTGAGGGTCCTGGCCGAGAGCCAAGCTATAAAATAATGGTGCATTACTCGCGACGCTAATCGCCGCGGCTGGACGCACGCTAAACTTCGCAATAATTGCGATTGCAATAGAGTTTGAAAATTGAAAACCACGGAAAATAGTGTCAGGGGGTTTTTCAACGTCCGGCACTTAGCCTATTCTGGAAAGAGTCGAGTACTGAGTTTTGAGAGATGCGGAGGAGATGCGGAGGAAATGCGACGGCCATCGTCGAAGCTTCAGGTTCCAGCCGCGTCAAAAGACTTTCTTCTTTTCGCTTGGAAGAACATCCCGGCGAAGACAATGCTTCTTCGACTTTGGCTCATGCGTGCATGTACGCGAACGCTGGGTGAATGTAAGCATCGCGTACAGCATGTTATACTTTGTGGAGGACGACAGTGTTGACGTCACTGGCAGCAGGGTACGTGCCCAAGTGGAAAACACGGTCGACACCAATTATCCATTTTTGCACGGAATTATCGCGGCCGGCCGAGATAACGGTATCCGAGACCGCGCCGTATACAAATCATCTGCGGAGATTACATATAAATTAGACGGGGATAAGTGGACTCTGCGCGGTTTCGAGAGAGCCATCGAGCTTGGAATTCCACGACGACGTCCTTCTTCCTTCACATTATCGGACAAATTACTCACCGCGAAAACATCCTTCCGATTGTAATCGACTTAATACCTTCACACCTCAACACCAATTGATTGTATTATTTAATCAAAAAGATGCTAAAACTTTTCCTGTTCATTTCGAACCCCATCCACTGACTTGTGTTAGCGTAGTGGAAAGCGCGTTATTTTCATTGAAGATCGGCGACGATCGGTACTGGGATGACTGAGCGTACGTTGGGTGGCCATTTTAAAAGCACGCCTGGCCGATCAGTCACACTTAACGTCAGGGCTGAAGTGACTTAGTTTAGGGCTGTTTAAGGGCGGGCTGTTCGCGGATGAAAGGGCAAGGGCCTCGCCCATTCGAGACCAACGGGGTGCAAAAGGCATTCTCCCCCTTCTTCTTTTATTATTGTTACTACTGCTACAACTACTACTTCCTCTTTCGCTTCTCTTCTTCTCATCGTGCAGATCGACCATCTCTACCCTCTCCATCTCTTGGACGGTACCACCGACTAACAACTACCGCGAGAGGGGTGGCTTTTCCCCGGTATCCAATCTTCCACTGTTCCTCTTGTCTTCTACGAGTACGAGCGAGGACTCCGTACCGCCGCGTCGTATGTACAGCGACGGACAAAAAAGAGTTCCAATTTAAATCTTTTTTTTTCGCGTATGATGGACGCCTCGTGCGTGGATGTGCAAATGCAACCACTCTTGCCCTTGGTAGGGAAACTTTCCCTGCTACAGCAATTCTACCCGCGAACTTTGCGAAGGGTTGTCGAGTTTGCTCCGCGACGGTCGCGAATGGGGGAGAAAATTGTCGTTCCGCTAATTGTTAATGGTAGCTTTCGGTCCGTTGACAAACGTCTTGACTAGCGAGGAGGGACGTCGACGCGGAGCTGCAATATTCCAAAGCGTATTGTGTACATACCCTGTATGTACGTAGATACCTCGTAAGCAAAGTTATCGCAAACAAAAGTGACGTGTACGTCTGCACGAGAGCGGAGAGCGGAAAGCTGACAATGAGAAAGAGGAATTTGACATCAGATCTTCCAGTGGAAGTTATTGTTTAAGAATGATACGTTTGTTCGGAATCCAGTCTAATGCGTAATTTCAAGATGAACGCAAATTAAAAAGAAACTGAAAAAATTGTAAAAGGTTCTTAAAATTGATGGTTTGGTGAAATTTAATCGTACGAGAAAGGATTAATCATCGGTAAAACCGGAGACTGTAGTTCTTGGTAAATCTAAAGTTAAACTCACCTACCGGAGTAGCCATGGACCGTCCGATTAGAGCCGGAGCTTAATGATTTAATGATTTAGCTTGACCACAACCTTGAGGAGAATTGAGCGTTACGCCAAGTTCTCTCGTTACATGGTCGCGGTTCTGGCGTCTAAACAGAATCTCAAATTCGTGATCGATAACAGGAGCCACCGGTCCATCAGGCTTACCGCGTCCTTAACTGTTCCAAGTCTTATCGCGTTTCAGCGAAAGCTACTGATAGACGGTGGAAATCTTTGCGTTTGAGGCGCAAAATTGAAGAACCCCAATGAGATCGATGCCAAGGAACTCGATGGAGTTTTTTTCGCTTAGGAGTTTCGCGAGGAAATCGGGTTACGTTGTTTCTGTTAAATAAGTGCTTGGGTTAGGCTATGAGATCAGCCAGCTTGTCGCGAGAGTGTAACAGCCCCGGCTGGAAGACGCGGAGAAATCCGAGGTGCAGGGTGCAACCAGGCCACGACGTAGTCCACGAAGGAAGGGGGAAAGGTGTAGGATTACCGGCTATATGCGTTCCTTGGCTCACGGCTCACGGCTGTTGTTTGTTAGCTTCCCGAACAACATTGTAAGTAAGTGGAGTACGTAGCTCCCGAAGCAAGGCTAGAGAGACAAAGAGAAAGTAAAGAAGAAGAGAGAAATAGAGGAGCACCAACTTGGCCACGTGTTGTACCGTCTACATATTGGCTTAGCCTGCGTAACAGTGCAGATATGCCTCGGGGCGAGTTCGCGCACTCGATTCCACGATCATACGTGGTCAGCATAATACGAGCGAAACATGGCTCACAGTGCAATTTAAACGCGCTGCGATTCTTGGTATCCTCGCCTACTCCACGTGGAGTCAAGCACATTGTGCTGAGCTCTTTCGAACCAAACGAAACTGGAAATGCCTTTCTGCACAGCTTTTACTAGAAACGATACTTTTCGTTTCTCTATCGAGAATGAGAATATTGTAATTGTAATTATATAATTATAATTGTCGTTTTCTTCCTCTTTCCTACACGGTGAACGAGGGATTAATGCCGCGCGTATGCACTCGATAGTTTTCGAGTAAATATACAAGATCGCCGTATGTGCGAGGAGGAACACTAGCAGAGATAATATTTGTCGAGACTTACCGGCGCACTCGAGCGGTGTTATTTTCATATCGTAACGCCGGAGCTGGGCCTCCACCCGCTCGAGCGTACACGCGCGTGAGACCCGAGTCTCTCCTGTATCCCGTGGAATGTGTCACGCGCTGCGAGAGGATCTTCCGCGCCAAGCCGATGGGAGAACCCACCGGCAAGTATCGGCATTAGTAGAATTATGGAGATTATTCCAGCTCAAGGGTGCAACACGCGTGATAATGCTCCTAGCACACCAAACCTCCCACGTAATAACTCTTCTTAATACCGCGAATTCGGTATTAACTTTCGATCACTTTTATCCGTGTGTCTCTTTTTTCCAGTAGAATAATTCAGTAGCGATAATTGAATTTTCGAAAAATGGATTTTAGAAGATGGGATTTTGGGTGAAACAAAATAATCCGATCACTGACATTATTATGCAAACGTGAATAAATGCAGCTCATATATTTTCGCGAATAAAATAAACAGAGGTGACATCGAACGTGTGTTTCGAACAAAGCAGGATTTTACACACGAAATTGTAAAATTCGATTGAGCATTGTCCGAGGAAAATATTTGTTTGGCGGTGACGTTCCTTAAGGATGGCGCGATTTGTACGAGTGGTCCTGAGGAAAATAACAAATTGGAGCAGCCGTGGTAAAATCTGCTACGGCGCCGAGTTCTAGGGGAGTGAAATCTGCTCGAATGGACTGTTTGTTCTTTTAGCCCGATGGGGCCGTGCATCTAGGAGACTCCCCATACAGTATTTTTCGCATAAACTTCGAGGTATATGCTTAGACACGCAGTATGCTAATAATTTAGGCCGTTGCCGTAGTAATGTTACGTCACCGGTGTCATTCGGGGAGTCCTCCTCGACCAGCACAATAGGGTTGTCGAAAGAAAAAGCGGGCCATATCGTTCCCCGCTTAACCCTACCCTCGTACACTTACCCAACCAATCCTCCTCCGACACTGATAACACTTTGCTCAAATTCAATCCCTAAGGCATCTTTATCTATTCTTTATGCCCAGTTCTTATGACTTCTCAAAGAGACAGGCTTGCCCCATTTTCCCAATCGTTCAATATTTTCTTCGCCCAATATTAGCACTGTAATAAAGCGTCTCCAGTCAAACTTTGAACAGCGCTTCCTCCTTACTTTAACTTGCAGATTCTGCCCCCGCCGATTACGCGAAAGAAAGAAACAACTTGCTTACACAGGAAGAGAAAAAATTGTATACATACTTTGATACATATTCTCCAGGGAGTTTACGATCGGAACTTTTTTTAACGATCGGACAATATGAAAATTCCTAGGATACTCGTGGTGCAGTAAACATTTGCCGGAGAAAATGGAGCGTGTTTTCGGTTGTACGACCTAGACCGAGGAAGAAACGAGTTCGTGGGGCGCGCGTTAAAATGCGTGAGCACACGCGGCCGCTTTCGGTGCCGTGAGATCAGTGAATGGATTTCGGGGCTGCCGTGCCGTGGGGAATGATGAATCGGGCTTGCGTACCAGCCCCCTTGTCTTTTCGAGACTGCGTCGGGGGTTTGGCGGACCAAGGAAAAACGGCGAATGAACGCCAGTGGCAAACGATGCAGACCGAAAATGTAGGTGAGCCGATGTTAAGCCGTGACAGGGTTGCGGGATCGCGCTCTCGCTCCCGCGCCCACGAAAATGCATTGAGACGGTCACGAACCGACAAAAATCTGCCGTTTCCTCCTCCCTCTGGCCCCACGTATGCCATGTGCCTGATTATGTCAAGAGCGTTTACCGCTCATCCACGCTAGTAATTCATGGCTTTGACCCACAATCGTACTCCTGGCGATCCTCCAAACCCAATTCCCAGAATGAATAGTGGCACACCCTCAAAAATGAGGATCTTAAAATCGACGCATTCACTCGACACGATCCAAGATGCGTAAACTGTAAATGGAAACCTGAATTTGCAGAGCTGAGGCGACTATCGTTCCCGCGAATTTCACGAAATTGTTGTCGATTTTGCGAGAGCGCAAGAGGCATGAGTTTCGTCAGCGCTCGGTGAGGTAATTATATGTTTGTCGCTCGACGCCCAATAATGTGACAGTGTTTATTCAATATTTCTTTGAATGAAAATATTGCGCAATGCTGGCAAGAACGCGCGCGAGGTACGGGGAACTCGCAGTGTGGAAATACTCCCGTTCACCGACTGTTCTCTCTCGAATTAATCCTTCTCGAAATCCCCACGTATCAAAATATTAAAATAATCCTCTGATTCCGAAGACGACGCTGGGCTCTAAGTTGCATATTTGTTGATTCATCGATCGTTAGGCCGATAACTGAACGACGATGGCAGTGGAGGATTGCGATGGATAACAGGTGAAATAACCGAATGAATCGCGAGAGCCAGTGATCTGGGACGACACATTCCCGGTTTTCCGGATAGTTTGACCAAACATCTGGACGGTAACAAGTTAAATAAGGCTGGAGCACGGATCCGCACGTGGGTCCGCAAACCTTCCTACAAGACTGGGGACCGTTATATCGCATCTTAGCCTCGTAAAGGTACCAGAGGACGGGAGAACCAGAGGCCGAGACCGGGAAGAAACACATGTTTCGTATTAGATCTTTTCTACCTGTCGACCCGAGCCGGGGTGCATGGAAGGTGTTTAACGAGGAAGGAAGTACCGTCAAGGGAGCACGTGTTTCGAGCAAAGGTCGTGGACGCTGTCCAGCCTGTAGATTCCACGGGGACAGCAGGTTACTTCGTGAATACATTGCCAACACATGTTTCCAATTTTCCACTGCACTTTGCGCCTAGCAAAAAGGTAGGCAGTAAGGTGGTTATAGGTGGTTATACCGTAGTCGTAAAAGTCAGGTTGAAAACCTGTCACTTTCGACGTGTCCCGACAGGTCTTCGTTGTCTAGCGAATTTCGACACACGTGAACAGGAATACGTAAGGTAACGTAACGTAAATATGCCTCGCAGCACATACTGCGAAACTTTGCACATGCAGGAACTTGATAAAGATAGATAGATAGCTCGAGATTAAAAATTCAATTTTTCTAATTACGAACAATTCGAAATGCGTCTACGTAACGTGAGAAATGCTGCGGACAATTAGCACCCTGACCGAAATGTTCGAACTGGATATTTCCAGGAGGGTCAAAATTCTCAGATTTGGAGAGCAGTCTATAGGTTTGGTGAGTAAACGTAAAACAGGGAGTTGCTCGGGGGGCGACTGGTGTCCCGTGGCGGGTCGTCAGAAGAACAGTAGAACCACCAGCAATCGGCTTTGCTTTTGATTTCGCCAGCCGAGGTCTCTCGGTCCATAAGACCAAGCCCGTGTATACGACCGTCATTCGAATCGGTTGGGCTTTCCCCAAGCGGCCAGCAGTGCCACGACCGCGCTTCCGTCCCTTCTCGCTCGCAGTGCGGAGGACCGATCCCCCACCCTTCGAGCATCCCTTTGGAAAGGAGCCACTAGCGGCGAGAGGAGAGAGGAGAGAGGCACGACCGAGGGTACTGCCTCGTACTATGTACGTACGATGCGTGTGTCGAGGGGTCCGACGACTGACCCTGCTCTCTAAGGGTGGAGCTTAAAATAAGGGTGGTACCTCTGGGCTTACCTACCCCATCGAGGAAGCAGCATTGGGGTAAAAGGTGGAGGTAGAGCGGGGCGAGACACCCTCGCACCGAACGATACAGAACGAAAAAGGGAGAGGAGGACATCCAGACACGAGGTCTTCCCCAAACGTAAGAACGACTCGGTGCTGCGGTAGTCGAAATCTAAGTGCCAGAAATACCAGTCGCGACCTACGTGCGTGCTCCCTCTTCAAGGTTCCACTTCATGTCCAAGGTCGTGACGATTCGATCGGATTCCAAACATCTCGACATTGGTGCCACGATCGTTGTTGTATTTTATTAATCCTTTCCTGCATCGGCACTGGTTCGCGAATGTGCTCGAACCTCTTTCTCGGAAAGTTTCGCTGCCGGTCGACTTTGAGTTCAAGTGGTTTCGTCAGTCACGTATGTGCAGGCTTTCCTTTCGAGTGTTCGAGGTTACTTCGATTCGACCGTGCGCGCCAGGAGATTCCGTAAAGCTTTCCCATCGATCGTTGCACGTGGTCGCAGAGATAATGTTGTGAGTGAATCGTGATTCCCCAGTACAGAACAATTTGGTTGATTTCATTGAATCTGTAGACCGTGCGCGACCGTATTCGCGGAAGATGGCGCCGATGGTCGACAATCACGGTCGTGGGATTGTCTTGGAGAGTGATCCGTACATTGGTAGTTGGAGGCGCAAGCAGAGCACGGAAAAAGGTAGATAGATGCGTACTCTTGTAATCGTCGCGACTCCTTTTCAAGAATCTAGAAAGATGCACACGTGTGCCATTCGGACACGCAAGCACGTGCAACGTTAATGCAACTTTAACTGTCGCGGTTAAAACACCCGCGAACAATCCAGCACGAGAGTTTCACGGCTGGCAGCCGGCAAAGCATTGTGTCGCTTCCACGGCACCAATGAGGCGGCGACTTATTCTCAGCCAGCAAACTTGGGTTTTCTTGGAGTCGCTTGTTTCGCAATTGCACTCGCGCCGCACCAAGCCGGGGAGAAAGCACCGGGGTTTTCCGCGTATCGTGCAACGAGGACAAGCGATCTTTTAGCGCGCATTCCGAGAATCTAGAAATGAACGTAGTCGCATTAGTTGACACACAGTTTCTGTAAGCTTGAGATTTCTTCTGCAATTCTGAAATTTCTCAAAGCGAGAAACCGAGGGTTGAGAATTTTTTTCGCCCACTAGCAGAGGGATGTTGCAGCTGGCTGAGACAATCGAGAAATGGAATGGCGGAGCAGGAAAAAAATGCATTATTCAAGCGAATTTCCATTCGGGAGAAGTCTCGGTAGAGATGGGTAGCTACATCGTTAGGTTGCTCTCTTGTCGGGTGCTTTAATGACGGTTTGCTCCCTTTGCTTTCGCTTCTTATAACGAGGAGAGCTTCGTTCGTCGTTACGGGTTTCGCTTCGCGCCGCGCATCATCCGGCAGCGCGGCGACCCGCTGAAAATCCTCCTCCCCGTCGATTCCGACGTTAGCCCGATTATTTGGGGAATTTATCGCGACAACGAATACGACAACGAATACGACAACGAACCTCCACGGGGCGAGCGCCAAGCTTCTCGATCGTTACATATTCATTCGTTGAATTTCTGCAATAAGAACGAGACCTGGGAAACCTAGGAAGACAATGACAAGCCGTGAAACTCTGACTGGCGAGAGACTGAAAGACTTACGCACCGTGGACTAGAAGTTACGGCGCTATTGTTCGCTCGGTTATTGTACTATGAATCACCGCTGTACAAAAAGATTACTAATGGATCGATTACCGCGTTCGTTAAGTTTGTCTAAGAATTTAACGTTTGAGATGCGAAAAATGGCTGCCGTATGAGCGTATGCTGCCTGGCAGAATGCAGTTGATTTTCTCGGAGATTTTTCGGCTGGGGCAGATCTGCCAGGGCGAAGCATAATATCAGAAGAGCCCTCGAAAGTCTCACGTTAATAGAGTAAAACCGTGACCCAGTTTCGGGACCATCGCCAGGCAACTTGTAGACCGAGCCTGGAGGTGCAATTAGAGATTAGAGTATCCTCGCATTGTCACCCCTTCTTACGTCTCGACGTCAGAGCGCGATTCTCGCTCTTTGCCAGAGCAATTCCTTCGGTCGGATTCCTATCCGTCGGGTTTAGCGGATTGTTAACCTAGCGGAAATGTTCCAGGCAACAGTTCACCGAGTGATACCCTGGACCTGAGCTCGCACCATCACCACCACCACAACAACAATTCGATTGATATCGGTGCGGTCGCGGCGTCCGGACCACAGGAGGTCGTGATGAAGGAGAAGAGCAAGAACGCGGCGCGATTCCGTCGCGTGAAGGAGAACCAAGAATTCCTGGAGCTTGCAAAGCTCCTGCCACTTCCAGGGACCGTGACACCACAGCTGGACAAAGCCAGTATCATCCGACTGACGACCAGCTACTTGAAAATGCGAGCAGCTTTTCCCCACGGTAAGGTTTGACTATTACGACTTTCACCGTTTCTCTGGCTGCGTTGTGGTGAACCGACCACGATGGAACGGATTTAGCGAAGGCGAGAGAGGAAAGAAGGAGCGAATAATGTAATTTAGGGGTAGCCGGTAAACGAAGGAAAAGCTATTCTTTGTTAATTCTGGGAGCGGCCACTTACGCGCAAAGGGCAAATAGTATCGGATGAGATGGATGTGATTGCGCACTCAGTGCATTGTTAGCCCCCGGTGCTTTGTAAGCAAAGCATGGGGGCTGTTATAGTGTTACAATGGCTCCTCCCTTGCCGCTCGCATCCCTCTTCGCCGCAGCCATCCACCCCTCCCGTCCCTCTCTCGCGGCATCGGCGAATTGAATTTCAAGTGGCTGCATCCCTCTCGAGTACCCGACGCGTCTTTATTCTCGAAAAAAAGACACCCGACGGCGATGCCCGTCCGCCCTATGACACTTCAGCCGCCTCCTTTTCCGCGTGGAAAATCGTCGCCGGAATGGCTAAACGAGCGTCCGCCGGTTTTTTTATTTAGAGTATCCTTCTTTTCCTTTCTCACTGTCATAGGTGTTTTCCGTTCGTTTCGATCGGTGACGAGGTCCGAGGCCGAGAATAAAAGACTAGTTTATCGAATCGTTTCATCGACAGCTTCGTCCGACAGTGAGAGCGCGTTGCAAGAACGATGTAGAATTCGGGCAGCGATCTGACCCAGTATCTTCGTCAGATCGAAACACACGTGCTGCGATTCGAATCGTTGGTGGAATCGTGTTTTCGGAGAGGGGCGACGATCGAATGAAATGTTGTAGAGTAGCGTATCAGACTCGAGACACCAATGATCAAGCCATTTCCGCGAAATCTCGTGTGCCGAGAGAAAATCCTCCTTTAGGTGCGAGCGGGCTTGCATGTGTAGGAGTATGTATCCCGTAATTAATGCACAGGCACGGACTACTTGGCTATAGGCTTAGTTACACGCCGTCGAGTACGAAACACGTCGCAAAAACATGCACCTATATTGGACCATCGGAATAAGAAGTGCGCGTAAATGTGTCATGCACATCCAAAACTGACATCTTCTCTAGAGACTTTCGTGAACATGAGCGAAAAACAGAAATGCGGAAGTTTGAGGAGTCACTTGGTTGGATTGTGTGGGAGATCGAGCGTTGAATTCACTGGGATTATTCAATTTTCCAGGTCTCGGAGACGAATGGGGCGCCGTACCACCGCCGGGCAACCCTCAGGAGACCATTATCAAGGAACTCGGTTCTCTTCTGTTACAAGTATGCACTCATCGCTCTTCTTATCGCACCATATAAATCAGTAGAACGTCTCTCATTCGTTGATGGAGCGCGTGAACGGCGCGGTCAGTCGTAAATTCCAATGAATAGAGTTCGACTGATGGTCGAACACTGTTAGGATGCAATTTGGTTAGACGAAATGGTTCAATTGAGAAACTGGCTCCTGGCTTCTGGCTTCTGGCTTCTGGCATAAGAGGACCATTTTCGAAATAATATTTATCGATTTTATCGTCTGATCGTTGGCTTGTTGTTACAGACTCTGGACGGGTTCATATTCGTGGTGGCGCCAAATGGGAAAATAATGTACATAAGCGAGACGGCGAGCGTGCACTTGGGCTTGTCGCAGGTCGGAGATATCCCTTCATTTATTTAATTAACGATCTTACTTTTACTCGATCGCAACGTGAATGTAAGAACCGACAAGTAGGCGAAACACGCGGCCGAACCGGGATCGTGAAACCGCTGACAGTAAACGTCTCTTCCTGCAGGTCGAGTTAACCGGTAATAGTATCTTCGAGTACATCTATCAGAGTGACCACGACGAGATGAGATCGGTTCTCAAGCTGCCCGCCAATCTCTCGGGCTTCACCTTCCCGCCGCCGAACTCCAGGGGTGAAATCGAACTGGAACGTGCCTTCTGTCTCAGGATGAAATGTCACCTGGCGAAGAGGAACGCTGGTCTTGTCACCGAAGGATACAAGGTATTTTATCTTTAACGTCATGTTTCGAGGGAAAATAGGATTCATTAAAAAATATGAATGGCGTCAGGAATATTCGGTAAGGATCGTAGGAGAGAGAGGAGGTAAACAGTAGGGTTCGAAGGAAAAAGGTTTGCGGCCGGGAGGAACCGATCATCGATTAGCATAACGTTCAGGCTGCTTGCACAGGAAATCATAAAACGAATAAAAATTCAAATGCTAAATAAAAGATAAGGACTGGTAAGCTAAGTAGGGACGGCATTGTCCTGGTCACGCGCGAGTCGGAGAGAAAACCACCACCAGGTAAAGATGAGCACCCCTCGGATTCACGGTATCGCAACGCATCCGTTCGGAGCAGTAAAAACATTAGCCGAGAACTTGTCAGTCGGGCAGCCGGCTGCCGACACTCGTCGGACTAACAAAAAACGAGTTTCGCTTAGGCAATTCGATAGCGCTATCCCTAAGCTTAGAAATTAATTACAGCTGCCAATTTGGCAATCTGTCGCTTCTGATCGGTCAATCGTTCCACGCATGACCCAAGAAATCACTGTCTGTACATATGTGGTATATCCACCGATTAAGGGTAGTGCTCGCCAATGCCGCGCATTGTTAATCACGGATTACCGAAAGTTAGCCCCACGATCCGATCAAAGTCATCGACCTCCGAGACCGTAATCTGAATTTACGATCATTAATGCGGATGATGGTTACCCGAGAATTGGCAAGTCTTCTCCCCGAAACTGGCAAATGTTCGACATATGCTCGTCCTATTACGAGTTCGAAAAGGGTGGCAAACTGGTCAGTGGTCTCTGTCTGGCTGGGGGTAATGGGACCGGCGCAGAGACCTGCGATACTTTGCACTTGCTACCCGAAGAAGACGACCCTCGAGGAATGAAAATGTTTGGCAAATAACTCGTTCAGGCCCACGATCCCCGTGATGACCGTGGTGGCTCTCGAGGAAATCGCAGACAGAAAAGACCCCAATGGGCGCTGAGCAAAGTCATGAATGCAACCCCTGTAAGCTGTTAGTCGAGCCCAGGGGTGAGAGGGGGTTTTTCTATGGCACTTAGACGCACAAAGACCAAACCATAGTTGGCTTATACCAGTCAATGTGCAAGCCCACGCTTCCGCTTGTAATGCATGAAATTGATGATTCTCGGTACTTCCACCGACTGAACAAGTCAAGAATGCACGATCGCTGTCATCGTTCTTAACGTGTATAGCCGTTGAGCTATATTGACGGAGCTTTCGAGATAATGCATTTCCTGTGTGCATCGCACACTTTGCAAACTTTTTGCAAACACAATACCTGTTGCATCCATGATTACTATGATTACACACGAAATCAAGGTGGTTAGAATTCAAGTGGTAATATCGGTGTTGATGAAAATTTTTACCGTAGCTACTTACAGGATAGTAATTGCTCGGAATTCAAATTTTCTAAACTAAACGAACCGGGAAAGATTCAGAAAATATAGCTATTCTCATCGTCAGTTAAGTTGAAAGTTTGATCAAAAGTTACTGCTACTGACGCGACGGTACCTATTAGAAGGTCGCCCGAAGCGCACGTATCGTTTCAAGCGGTTTCCAGAGTGAAATTGAGCGTAGTCGCGCGCCCTTCCCGAGAATGATTTTCTTCTCATGGGGCGGGAACCCGAGAACCCCTCTGCCGGGGTACTTAGCTCGCGTTCCCGTACTCGCGCGAGATGCAGCGCAATTGCATATGAGAAGCGACATGCAACGCGGGCATAAGAATAAGCCTATTTGCTTTACAAATTCCGCGAGGCCACTCGAGACGCGGCACAACGCTGGTGTGGCGTTCAACGAGGCTTTTTTTCGTTTCATCGGCCATTTAATTAAGCAGGAATTGGTAATTTGCTCGCTCGGGAGGACATTGTTCCACGCGAAAATCCGCACTTCAGCCGCAGCACGGGGAGCACCAGCTCGAGTGTCGCACTTTGGGATGCCCCACTCGCTCGGGTGGCAGCATCGTAAATCGGATCGGAAGCGATCGTGGTGTATAACACATGTGTAAACTCAAGTGTGGATTTTTGCCTTCGGATTGGCAGGTTTCATTTGAATTTCAAGGCTCCTCTCGGCCCTGGAATCGCAAACTACCCCTTATCCGGGCACAATTAGACGAGATGCAATTAGTTGTTGCATCTCGCGAGTGGCTAATCAACGCGTACCGCTGATGGGTTTTGCAGTCTGCAATTGCCATATTGAACAAGACGCGGATTATTCGGATTTCAGGTGATCCACTGTTCCGGTTATTTGCGGTGCGTCGTGGAAAGCCCAGTCGGAACGGAATACGAGGACGGAGTTGGCCGCTGCATTCGGTCCCTCGTCTTATTGGCAGTGGGCCATTCGCTGCCGACAAGTCCAATAACGGAAATCAAACTGTATCACAATATGTTCATGTTCCGGGCGTCGCTGGACTTGAAGCTGACATTCGTCGATGTGAGGTAAGTCTGCTTATTCGTCTATAATCTTAGAACCGCGTCGCAAAGTCAAGAAATGACAAGCGAGGCTTGTGGTCAAGAGCAAACGACAGAAAGAAAGAAAGAAAGAAGAAAACTGGGCAAAAAAAGAGGAAAAAAGAGGAAAAAACCGCTGGATCATTTTGCCGAAATGCAATTACGGGGCGCGGTGTTGAGTTGCACCATTAATATTTCGACGAGAGTCGAGCGGAAAGGAAACAACGGGAGTCCCAGTCGTCGACCATTAAAATCAGTTTCGTGTTACCACTACTACCTGCTTTCTTTATTTAACTCTCTTTCCCTCCCTCTCTTTTTCCTTTTTTTTTATTATTATTCCGAGCAAATAAATACCGGCCATCGACGGAGCAGTCCGGATATCATGTGCGCACAAGCTGGGAACGAGCACGTGGCTGAATATAAATACAGTGAGTTCGGTGCGATGGAACGCTCGAGGAAATTTTATACAGGTCGCGGGGGAGGGTGAATCGATATTGCTCGCGACGCTTGTGTAAACCCTGAATCGCAGGAATACGAGGCTCGCACAAATCCGAGCGAGAATAAATATGTATCGGGGGAGTGTTTGGCAAGATCTCACTCTACTACATGGGCCCTTTTTTTTCGCTGTTGCAGGGTCACACCATTAACTGGTTACAACGCACCGGAGCTGATCGAGAAGACTCTCTACCACTACGTCCACGCTGGCGACGTAATGCAATTGGAACACACTCATCGACTTCGTAAGTGTACTTGCATGTATCTGTACGTTTCGCAGTGACCCCTTCTCGCCTCCGAAGCAAAGGTCTCTGTCGGACGACCCGCGTCAATAGCGGTGGTCTGCCATAGCTGACAGGCATTTTTTCCCCGGGAAATCGTCGGCTCGGAAATCGGCCGCAGAGGGAGAAAACGAGGCGTCGCGTCGCGTCGATACGCTGGTATATGTATATCGAGAGCGTTCGAAGAAGAGACTCTCACAAGACCAAAAGCAGCTGACGCTGCTTAACTCGGCGACGCCCTCACTCGCGAAATATCCTTTGATCTTTCCTTCCCTTCTTGCCGCCTGGGTGCTCGGTCGCGCCAACCTGTAAGCCGCAGCTCTGCCGAGGGCCAGCAAGAATGTATTTTCCCTCCTTTCTCCGGTATTTTCGCTATTCCTTCGCCCCTCTTCCGCCTCTTCTTCGTCTCTTCTTCGTCTCTTCTTCGTCTCTTGTTCGTCTCTTGTTCGTCTCGTGCCGCCGGGCATCGCGCGTTAAGCTCTAAGCGTCTGCATACGTACTACATACTACATACAGGGTGTACCTTATTGATTGAACAATGCGGCTATGGCGCTATGGGGAGGACGGGTGAGCAAGGGAAAGCGAGACAGAGAGTCTATACTCTATAGTGTTTGGGAGGCTAAGTGCGAGGGTGGCAGCTTGCCGATGAGCTGGAAAAGGAGAGCAGGACGGAACGGGAAGAAGAGGGCAAGAGAGAGGAGGAGGAGGAGGCTGTTACTGCTATCACTGTTTGAACAGACTCCCAGTTTCACGAGCGCAACTCGAAGGGAGCCTGACATAATGCTACTAATGTCTGCGCCTGCGGATTGTGCGATCGTCGTTACGCCCAATTTTTTCCTCCTATCGTGGCGGAGAAGCCGCTTTCCCCGGTGGCGCTACAAATCCCTGGTATTCCGGCAAAATTACCCCAACTCGCCGCATATTAATTCCGCGTGGAAATGAGCGGTAGAAAGCGGCGACCGTCGAATTTCGCTCGGCGAATAATTCACGGAAACTCTTGTCATTTTCAGTATTGTACAAGGGCCAAGCGGCGACAAAATACTATAGGCTTCTGACTAAATCGGGGGGCTGGGTCTGGATGCAGTCGTACATCACCATCGTTCACAATTCGAGGGCTTCGCGGCCGCCCTGTATCGTTTCCGTCAATTTCATTCTGACGGAGATCGAGTACACGGGCTTGATTCTGACTCAGGATCAAAAGTCCGCGTGCTCGAGCCCGGGCAATCCTCCCAGTGCTCCTGGCATCGCTAACGATCACAACGATAATCACAGTCCCAGCAGTCCGCCCACGTACCGAGATAGAATAAAGGAGCCACCGGAGACCGACTTTCCGGATAGTACTGGCTATCCCAGTACCGCCGAATACATCACCGGATCGACGAACCACAACCACTACCTCCCATCTCCCTACGCAGCGCAGACTGTCAATGGTACTACTCACGAGGACAATGCTTACTATAATCCTGATATGTACTACCAGTACGGAGGTGAGTCTCTTTCCTCTAAATCACTGATCTTCAATCAGTGATCGAGTATCAAAGACATGATCCTTGCTAACCGACCAGTCTCGTACACAAAATGACTGTTACATTTCAGATCTCCACCAGGATCCTATTCCTACGGTCCCACAGGAACATCCGCATCTATTGCACCATGCAAATTCAATGACGAATCTCCAACAGCACAGTCCGCAAAACGCACAGCGAAAGCGACAGCCACAGCCGCATTCTCACATGCTCCATCATGCAACGGCCCTGACTACCTTGCAACAGCAACAACAGCAGCAGCAGCAGCAACAGCAGCAGCAGCAGCAGCAGCTTAGTCCCCAGAGTAGCCAGCAGAAGCGACCATACTCGACATCGTCAAGCTCCTGTGGCAGTAACGACGCCACGGAGACACACCTGCCGAGCCCTTTAAGCTTACACTCCCTTTCACCGCGTTATCATCCCTATCGTCGTCCCGTCACCGATTCCTCCTCGGCGAGTCTCAACGAACCCCCTGGCGTGATAATATATCCAAATTGTGGTTTTAATAATAACGAAAGCTACGCGACGGGAGCTACGACCACTGGTACCATTCAGCATCACGAGTATCAGCCGCATCCGGGACACCATAGCTCGAACGGGAGCGTCACCCATGCTCACCACCCTCTCGAGTCCTCGGCTGCCGGATATACCAGTGTGATCGTTGATTCTCAACAGTATAGTCCTGGCTCGGTGCAAGAATTGCATGGCCATGCGCATCAGTCGGTACCGGTGAGTGGTAGCACTCCACCACTCACCGTACACCATCAGCATCATTATGAAGCGCACCATCAGTTTGTTCACTGACACCAACCCGAGGTGCCCTGCGCGTAGCCCTAGTTCGTTCGTGATCAGGAACACTGCTTGTATGGCACGTCTGAGATCACCAGCATCGGCACCAACGCGGTGCGGGGGTTCGGATGGACCAGGTGAGTGCTGGCTGAACGACTCCTAGCCAGGCAATTTCTTGTCTCGTAGGGGTCTCGTGGCAAGAGGAAGAATTAGTACTTGTACATATCAGTGGAATGTTTTGTCACTTGGTTCAATTTAAGTTGATCTTTTCTTGGTTGCTCGATAGTCTTGCTCGATAGTCTTGCTCTCGACGATATTCTTTAGGTTCTTTTCAAAGGAGCGTCACGGTAATATTTATTTGAAACTCGCGGTCGTCTTTAAGATCTTCGCTAACTGAATTTAATTTAATTTATTAAGTAGTGCTAGGACTTTTGTTAAGGTAATTGCTCTGCAACGAGACCACGATACACAGGCAAAGAAAAGACGGGAAAATTGAGCATGGTTCAATGGTTAGGAAAGAGTTGGGTACTCAAACTGTTCATGCTGGTCGTGAACAAGAGAAAAATTCGTTCGCGTAACAACGGAACGATAATCTTTGGAGGCTGAAAGGCCTAGAATTTACGATAGAGACACAGTGTTCTACGAGTGCAGCTGAATCGAAATTCGCGGAGTCAAAGTTGCAGGCGTTGTTTCTGTATATAGGAAGCGAGCCGAGATGTTTCGAAGATATGTCGGCATAGCGCAGTGTACATAAGCGTGTGTAGCCATGTAAATTACTCGGTTGTTGTAATTTAATTGTGAAACAATGTACATATATTTCTTACATAGATCCGAAGACTGACCGGTGCTTCTACCAACCGACCAAAGAGACACCCCTCTTATCGAATGATTAATCGTGTTATATTTTTATTCGCGTTTAATTAAAGCCCCTGCACGAGAGTCGAGATGACAGCCGAAGTAAATTAGCAGTCAGGATGAATTTTACTATGAGTTCATAGTGACCCATTGAGTCGTTTCTCGGCCCATATCCCATGTACATGGCACAGACCCTTTATTTATATGTCGATGTAAAGAGTGCCATCATTCGTAGTAAGGACCACGGTGTCGTACGATTATGAAACTTTCAAGTCGTGTAAATATTGTAAAACTATAGCGCACGTCACGTAAATATGCGAGAAAATATATCATATTTTCCTCTGATCCAGCCGACCTCGTGATTCGTACGATTATCATACATTCGGTGGTCGTCAATTAAGTGTAAGTGTTTGCATCCTGAGAGTGTATTGGACACCCGTCGCCACTTCACTGGAAGAAGGATTCCCTTTTGAACCTGGGAATTCCCGTCACCCTCAATACGTCTGTATTGGCAGGTATCTCTCAAAGCAGAACTCGGCGGCCGAAAGTGCGGTGGACACCTCAATTGTGGCCACTAAGCCGAAACACGTGCGACACCCAAATACCGTTTTAAATATTCTCGCTGTACAATTCGAGTGGCCTTAACCGTCGAAATGAAAGCGGCGCGTAGTAGAAAAGTGAATTGCAGAAACTGCACCGTATTCCAACACAAAAGTGCGTCGTTTGTGTGCGATAGCTATGGGTGACGTTTGCGAATCACTCGAATAATAGTCACATTCGAGAGATTCTCACGATCACTTTAAAAAGGGCACAACGCACGGAGCTATAGCAGTCCGAAGACAAAGGGAACACGCGGATCACTAACCAGTACATATCCGACACGGAAACCCCTCGGATAGAATAGAAGAGAAAACAACGATCCTGTTTTTCTCGGGTACAGACCCGATTGTCGCTCGACCAAGGCGAACAATAAATTAATTGTGCCTCCTGCGACTCTCGGGTTGGCTTGCGGTGGTCGTGTGCTGGTCTCCATGGGGTCGCCCTCACGAGAGCCACGTGCCTTTTTATAATCGTCCTCGCTCGAGTTTCGCCATTAACCCGACGTCTAAAGCGACAGGTCTCACAAGACGTATACCCTAATTTTCTATACTCAATGAACGGACATACAGGCTCCATTAATTGATTTGGCTCTGTTTAACTTGAGGCTTCGCCACCCCTTTGACTCGCTCGTGTCAGAACTTTGTTTCACCGATTCCCGGCGAATTGGGTTCATCGACTCATTGACTTTATCCGGTAAATGTAGATTACATCCCCCGGCCCGTGCCGAGAAAGGGAGTGCTAGAGGTGTATGAATATACATCAGGCACCACCGATTGCGCCGTTATACGTGTAACGAGAACGGAACAGTTAGGGACGCTCTATTATCGGGGATAATGCCGAGGCGGCGAGGAGTCACAGCGGGATAGGACGTCTGCCGCGTGTACCTCGTTAAATTCTTCGACGAGCCGATCCTGACGCGGCCACGATTCTGTGAAATTGTGCGATCACTCGTTCCTGATCGATCGCCGGGGGCGACGTTGCTACGCGTGATTAAGCCGATGACGCCCGTGGATACGTAAGAACCATTATTTAAAGAGGAACTGAGAGGAACTTTTGTCGCTTAATCTCCACTCGTAGTCCTTGAGTTAAAGCTTCTCGCCAGAAGTGCACGAGTAGCTTCTTAAAGGATTATACCTGCATTGTTGGACAGATCGTCGATTTTTTTTTAGATTTGTCGCGAATCAAAGATAACATTGGAACAGGGAGCGGGAAGCTAGAAGGATAACATATGGCTCGTGTCGATTAATGGAAAGAGGGTGGGATGGAGTTGGTGGTAATCCGTACCATTTAGGACTATAATCGCGAATATAGGGGTGTGCGGTCAAGATAAACACTTGACAGGTTGCGTGCACTATAAAAATAAGTTGCCACTATACTATTATCGAAATCATACTTACGAAATAATACTTTGGTTGGAAGGAATTTCCAATCTACCCTTATCCGCACCGAGTACAATACATATTTTCTTAATAACAATTTAGCGAGAGAGGTTGGATTTCCACATTGGCAAGTGAAAATCTATCGGTGAACAACCCGAAGCCTTATTTCCGCCGGGGCATACCTGCGGAAATCCAGGTTTACTGGAAGTATGCTATCGGATACGGATAGTCCGGTCCTCGAGGCTTGGCAAGAATCGGAGTGTGTAGGATGTGCTGGTGTACCGCCAGTAAATCGGACACACGCACATACCGGCAGGTGGTGGAGATATAGGGGTGGTACATAGGAGCGACGGGGGTGGGCCCGTGCGCAATCAAGGCGAAGGGGGTGCTTTAGTAGAGTCGGCCCGTGGTTACCACGGCGACGGCACGTAACGCCGCCCACAACCCTCCGGCTGTCTTGTCCGATGTGTTTGCTCGATGATTTTATACCAATTACGGCCTATCCCCACGCTATTGCCTACACGCGCCGCACCACGGCGCGGCGGCACGCTCCGACTGCAAGCCGAGGCCGCACCCCGTGTACCCTGCACCCGCTTTTCCTCCGCATGCGACTTGCGACACCCAGATTAATACCACACACGGGAAGAGACCCTCAGACACACGTTGGAGTCAAGGTGTCATAGTGGTATCCAACCTACAGTAACCAAAGTTTATTCCTTAGCTCAATCCAAGTTTTTCGTCCAGTTCTAGGTATTGGAATTATACACGTATGTATTGCGCTAGTTGTATAGCTGGTGGCAGCGCGAGGGTGGCCACTTGGCGCTCGCGCTCGTTCTCTCGTCGATACACCGCACCGCACCGCACCGCGCCGCACCGATTCCATTCAGGCAGCCTTTTCACTCGAGTGAAGCTCGAGTGGCAAAGATGCTCGCAGTCTCGAGGGTGGGTGGCCTGCGATTTCTGGGACGGTGTCGGGTTGCTGGCTCGAGGGCGTAATTGCCCGGACATTCGCCGGCGCAACTCTGCCTCGTGGCCCACCGCGATAAGGGGATTATCCTTGTGCTTCTGCATCGATGTAATTGATCGTTTATTTGCCAAATTTGACTTACAACGGTGGGACAGGGTACGCGCTCCCTATCTCGCGAAATGACATTATCTTTGGTAATTGGTTACTAACGCTACGAGATGCCTGCTGGAATAATTTAGCGAGCTTAAACGTTAAGTACTGATTTAAGCCGATGAAAGTTATTAGCGAGAAACGAACATGTTCTACGATTGGTACTCTGTAGATTAAATTACACAGAATTGAAAAAGAATTAAAGGAAGAAGCTTTCGCTATTAGTACACCTAACTTATGTTAGATTTACGAAAATCAAATACATACTTGCTAGTTTTAACTGGTTCTCTCCGAAGATAAACGGAACTTTTCGGCTGGGAATTTACGCGCAGCGACATCTTCAACTCGGCTATCGCTATTACCTTCGAGAATTTTAACGTGGCTGTTACCCTCTGAATACGAAAGAACAATTCATCATACGAATGATGGATAATTACAAATAATAGAAATGCAAAAAGCAAAGTATATACATACGGCTTTTTGCTAAATCGCGAAACTGGTTTTTGGGTACCTTACCCAGATCTAATATAATATAAAATTCATATCTATTTGCTTCTTTCAACTGATTAGCCTCGGACTGTTATACAGTCTAACAACATACATACATCCACTCTCAACAATCTCTAAGCTATATACAAAATACATATATGTATTTAACACTGCAAGTGGTAAGTGAAAATTCTATAAGTTAGTTCGCAGGAATGAACACATGAGAGAACAGATTACGCTTCGTAACACACGCGAGTCTTCCATGTGCGTAGAAGCATTTGGCAAATGCCAATGCTTTAAAGAACATTGCAGTTCTTTGCCGAAACTCTCGAGAATCGTAGGCACTTCTGGTCAGAATTTGGATCGCGCTTCCTGATAGGTTCCATAAGGCATATCCTTGTTCTTCGCCGTGGTGAAATCGTCGCCGTAGCTGTCGCTCCCACTGTACATGGAGAATCCTCGTCGGGAGAGCAATTCGCCAGGTACGATCGTGGGATTCGTATAGCAGAAATCAGCCATCATGTTCGTCTGTCTGTTGAGTTGATTCGACCTGGATAAGTTCAGCTTAGGTAACATTGATTAAAAGAAATAAAAGAAATGAGTAATCATTCGATCGAAAGCAACGTAGTTTTTGAGAAAAGCGAGGGGGTTGGCGGATGAGTTAGTCGCCGGAGAGTTTCTGAGTTTGGTGAGAGAGGAAATAATTGGATCGAGGGTATACGAAGTTGAAGAGGCTTCATCTTCTGATTACTGCAACCATCCCAGAAAGCGAGATAAGCTAAACAATCGTCCCGTACCCAGTAAAGATACGCTATCAATGACGACTCCGTCACTAAATAAGTTCGTGACTCACGAACGAAAATTGCGATTATTTTCTTTTTATTCCCTATAATTAGTTCGTTTGCGTGGAGATATCTCTCGGCAAATATGCCTCTGCAGTCTCTGCACATACGCATTTTTACAGAGTTTAATTATTTCTACAAAGCAAAGATGTCGATATTAATCGAGAGGCTGGAATTATTCAGTTTGATATGTGGAAAGCGTAAATCACGATTGGGTGGTGTCAAGTTTGCTTCGTCTTCGTGACACGTTTCAATGCACGATTCTTGCAACAGCATTGCAACACGATCCCTTATGGACGAACGTCTCGTAACCAGGAGAAGCGTGAGGGTACATTGTTGTTAATTAGGAAAGAATGACAGGCAGTCCCACGCAGAGTGTACTCACCTATCGGATGCTAATCGGTTTACTCTGACGAACAGTACGATCACCAAAACGAACAGGATGAAAAGTGCGCCGGCGGTGATGCCGCATGCGATTATGAAGTACAGAGACAATTCGTTGTTGTCCTAAAAATACGAACAATCATCTTTATCCTAGTAAAATTGTCGAAATATTTGTCGCGTCTCCGTTTAACGTGGTTCGTGCCAATGGTGAATCAATGGTGTCAATCGCACGATTACGCATCGATACGTTGGCGGCATTAAGCAAAAGATGAGAATGCAAGAATGTGGAAGGGATCCTGGTCACGCGCGGCTGCCTTGCACTTCCTCAAAGGATGTCGCAAGCTGCATTTAGCGCGCGAATGTCAACAGACTCGCGAAAGAGGCACACAATGCGTATTTCGTGAAGCGAGAAATCGACAGGTACATATCGTAAATTACTTTGAAAACGAATGGAGACAAGTGAGTTGCAAGATACTTTCTTTCCTGGAAGTCCTCTCAACGGGGTATCCAGTCCTCGCGCATGCATCTGTGTATGTATGTATGTATGTATTTACGGACTGCTACACCAGAGAAATTGCATTGCCGCGGATTCTAGGATTCGTCTTGCACCATCCGACCTTGGAGGCACATAGTTGCATCTCTAATAGCGTGTTACTCGTACACTGCTAATTAGCGTTACAAATGAGTCTCGCTAAACTCTAGAGTCACTCGACGATTAGCCGCAATTTTTCTTGCTGTCAAAGGATCAATAAATTTTTTGATCGAACGACAATGCACAATCTATTATAATAGAAATTGCCAGTTAGCGGGAATAGCGAAACGAGCAATTGAAAACCAATGGAAATGCAGTGAAAATGACTATAACGTTTTCTAGCCAAGAGCAAGAAATACCACACCATTATCACTCATCAGCAGGAAACCATTTAACAGGCTTATCAAGCGAGTAGCGAGTAGCGCGATCGCGAGCTCACAATCAGTCGACGAATTAGAGGAATCTGTGCCGCATCGGAATACATACATAAGTCTACATAATAAGTGTACATACATCCCTAGCAACATTATTCGGTCAGGGTCTACGATAGTGGAGCACGAGGTCCTCGTGAACGAAATACACTCGGAAAGTGGGAGAAACTTACCATTGTATAGTACCTTTAGAGCGACGAGCACGAACGAAGACACCGCGTCGGGCAAGACTCCGTCTAACTAAAGCGGCGCGAGCGACGATCAAGATATCGGTATCAGCGTGTTATCGTCCTCGGGCCGATATACCTGACGATTCGGTGGCATTGTAGATTCACCACCTGACGAAAGACTCGTTCCACCATTCACCAAGCGAGAAACAAACGAGATCGTCGAACCGTCACGGAAGATACTATACTCGATACGATTCTTGATTCAAAGGTTTTCTTTCGATCAAATTATTCTAAGACTTTTTCATCTGGGATATGATCGACCGTCGATCTCTCCACGTCCACTTCTAATGTCCCGGATTTGCGGGATTCTTGTTCTGCTGGAGGCGACGCGACTAACTCGCGGACGACCGCGTGAAACGGATGGCTAGTCAAATCGACGGCGAACGATTGCACGATTGCACGAGAGCGACGTGAGTGAGGTAAAGTGTGTGTAGCAGTGCCAGCTAAGCAATGCTCAATGCTGATAAACCCCACCAGGCTCTGGGAGGTGTGTGTACAGTGTGTACACACGTGTGTGCGCCTGCGGTGTTAGCTTCTCGTAAGAGTAACTCGCGTGCTCACCTACGGATCGGGAGGTGAACTATGCGAAAGAGACAATTAACTCTATATCCCTATATGCCTATACGGTATACAGTGGTACACAGAGTTTTAAGGTGAAAAAGATGCAGGTTCAAAGGTGAGGATTCTCCAAACGGAACCCGCACACTTGAAGTAATTCAGAGAATAGTTTTAAAGTACCTTGACGTTATTAAAAATCTCAAGAGGAAATTCAAACTATAAGAATTACAATTATTTTTACATTACGCTAATTACCCTAATAGTTGGAAATTCTCGTATACGCATATTAGATATGTGTGTATGTTCGATTATGAAAGAATAGGAACACACGTTACTAGCCATTATGCACAGCTGTCTCTTCGAAGAGGCGTGTAAATAGTCTGCTCGCGTTTCGCTTCTATTTTCACTGTGTTTCTCGCACTATTGTCGATTATTTGACTTGATCGTGGCAACGCATTCCGTGGAATGGAATGGTAACAGGAAGCGCTTAGTCGACGCGTCATAATTGATAGTTACCTAAACGACAATACAGCCGGGTGTCGAAAAGAAGAAAGTGTGAAACAATTACGAGTTTTCACTGCAAATTGCGAGTGACAGTAATAGCGACCATCAATTATTCATATTATCTTACTAATTGTAAGGAGAATGTGAGTGTGACAAAATTAAAGACACTTTTACCGTTGGTATAAAAAGTTATATTTAACTCGTTTATTAGAGCACCTGATACATTTGTACGACGGTCGAAGCATTTTTATCCAGATAGTACACACATGGGGGTCCAATGAACCCCCATGGCTCAAATTCTTATCGCTTTCTTATCTTTCGTCAACGATAGTCTTACCCCTTCAATTTCCTTTATTATTTGTAATAAAAATTATAAAGTGCCAATATTTACACTATATCTATCGCAGTTAGTTTGTCGTAAGTTTGCGGAACATCGGTAGAAAGATTCATGAGCCAATAGAGAATATATGGCAGAGTCATACTTAAAGTTAGGTACATGAAATAAGGAATGGGAGGTGTAGAGCCTAGTGGACAGAACCACAAACCCCTTCTGGTACCATCTCTTATGTGGTGACTCAAGAAACTCGCGGATATCATCCAACAGTACTGTCCTAACTTGGGATAATTAAACATCCTCGAGCTTAGTAAAAGGATGATACACGTCAAAATTGGAAGTGTCGTGCAATGAAGGAACGGTCGTTTTTGCAAGTGTGTTGCATCCTGGAACAAGGATAAACTTGGATTACTTGGAAGGCTTAGCTTTGCGGAACTTAGTGAATCAAAGTTAATCGCGATGTCCGATGATTTTTGTCACCGTCAGTATGTAGCCAGTATAAAAATGACGGTCGATTAGATTTTCACTGAAGTTAACTTTACATTTGTAATTGTTCGAGAAAAAAGACACGCTCAAGGGATCGTCACAGTCGTCATTGCCTTCAATCGCAACGCGAATCTCAAATTAACTCGCTCGTGGGGACCGATACTGCTACGCAAGTTCTAGGACAATGTCACGAGTAAGTTCATTCTCTCGCGAGTTAAATTTATTCTTTGTGCCCGTGTGTGCGTGAAGAAGTAACGCGTGCCATTTCCAATGTGTTGGTAGTCTCTTCGAACAGCGTTAGGTTAGTCTAGGGGACTCACGCTGATCCTCCAACTGCGAGCTGCGATAAAATGATCTACGTCGATCAAGGAAGACAGAACAAAGCACAGAACGATGTTTGAAAGGTTCTGGAGGAGAGATTTCCTCGATAAAACCACGATCAAAGACCATGTGAGGCCCCCGACTGTCGCATGGGTAGAATTATCGAAAACCGCGCGCGTCAAGGCAGTCTTTCCATATTTGAGTCCTTGGTCACCGATGAACGAACAGGCTCCAATTGCACCGGTCAATAGCACTGTCGAGAAAAGCTCCCATTGCCAAGTGTACATAGCGAAAACCCACTAGGTACTTGAAAGCAGCACCTTTCACCGAAATTTACAGTAGTTCTCCATTTATGAATCTCGCTATTTCGCTTGACAATATGCCATCTTGGGAGCGTCGTTATCAGGGTATAGTCCGTACCAGTAAACTCTCGCAATCAATATATACAGTCGGTTTGAGCTGACACCAACTACCAATCGCCTTAGTTTCGTTAAACAAGTTGTTTACAATAGATGGGCCAAAGGTTTATCGCACTAAAATAGTAGTCGCAATTATAGTGGGTAATAAGTTTTTCGCCAGTCGAAGGTGGGAATAGCAGTGTCTTAATTAAAGGGGGATGTATTATTGAGTGTGGTAATCGGAATTAGTTACCAGGACACAGATTCGATGATTGTAACTGAAAAGAGAGAGAGAGAGAGAGAGAAAGAGCAAAGGAGCAGGTCGTTTGAGGGACACCGAATGTGTACCGGAAAAGCAGAATGCTCAATGTGATTCACAATTGTTTTATAGTTGACAATAAGCTTTCTCCATCGGTCGTCTAGTAGTTGGAAGATAGAGACACGATTTTTAGTCTGAATTCCGCAGTGCGTGCATTGTTTTTCTATTGGTGTTTGAGTGACTAATTTAGCCCTGTGGTATCTTGAACCACCGTACACCCAGCCGTTTTTGCGGCGTGTTTATTTACGATTAGTCGTGCGCGCAGAAAAGACACGAAGTTGGTTTTTCTAGTACACTTTCTTAACAACTCACAGTACATTCCTGAAATTCAGTATTATAGTGATCTTACTACTAAGTCGACGATAAAGCGAAAATGACGAACTCTAAGGTAATGCTATTCTTTTGTTACATTTTCTTCACAATTTCCAGTCAGCAAATTCTAGCTCTTGTGAGAGGGCTGCGCGTTTGGCCTTGTATTCGAAACATTGTATTTGGATTTTTAATTGGAACGCGTTTCGCATATATTTCCTTTGTTCTTGTGTTTTAGCCAGCCGATAACAAAAAGGAGGAATTCAAGAAGTATTTGGAGAGAGCAGGAGTGATGGATGCTCTGACAAGGATACTGGTGGTTTTGTACGAAGAACCTGAGAAACCAGAAGACGCTCTGGAGTATCCTTTTCTTCTGAAATCCTGTGCATAATAAAATTCTGTATCTGGACAAAGCAATGGGATTCCTTAACCAATTCAAAGATATATTCGTACAAATCTCGGTGGCATTACCGAGGCAAATGAAGAATTGTCCGTGCTGAAGAAAGAACTGGCAGAATCGAAGGCACAGATCGTCGAACTGAAAGCAAGGCTCGCAAAGTACGAGGAAGAACCGACTAACGAATAACCATGGCAAGAAGAACAAGCATAGGCAATACTTTTAATGCTAGTCCCTGTTGGACACTGATTTGTAGAACAAATCAGACTGACAATGTGCCTTAACATAGATGTAATGCAGTTCTTAAGATCATTAGATTATAAGACAAATTTGTTAAGTTTATTTTCGAGGCATTCACTAAGGGTGTAACATCGTTTAACACCAATCGCGCGGCACATTCTTACTTCGGTTCTAATAAAATTATATGTGTGATCATTCAGGCAGGCAAACTGTAGGTTTTACATTAGAGGAGTAAGACATAAATAATTTCACACACTTTCGCGGATGTGTAAGCTCAAATAAATCATTCTCCCATATTTGATACTATGCTAATGTGATCTACGTTCTCTGTTATTTTTTACCCAGACTGCTGTTTTCATGCTCACCAACTGGGATTAACGGGATTAACGGTCGTTTCCCTCATTTCGATTGAAATCGGTACCATATATTTTGCGGGTTATACTCTGCATTCGATAACGTAGAACTTTGATGAATTTATTATATACAGAAATAGTGGTTTTGTAATCCAAGTGCACTTTAAGTAGTTCAAACAGTGACACTTAAAACAGTGTTCTTTTATTCAGTAATTACTTTATTGTTGACAGTGTGAATAATCTAAAATACAGTGTTATTGAAGAATAAGCCAGATGGTTTTTGGTTCGTACATAAGGGACACAGCTCTCTCCAAGATTAGCCGGGCCACGTGAGTTAAGAATTTATATGGAAAAACTCTTTCTTTGCTTGCCTACGCTTCACTTCCCAGTTGTAGATGCGTGCCATATTTACTTCGGTAGTTGTAAATTGATCTCTTACAAAGTCTAAATCGTGTTCAACGTATCCTAAGTTTTTCTTGGCTGCTTCAATATTTTTAGTCAATAATTCTTGAGCATCATCCAGCGTATATTCCAACATTACATTGGCTCCTAACCACAAGCACACTTTGTCGGTAGGTGGGATAACAGCTTTGGCATAGACCTGTTCTGACAATAAGTAATGGGTTTCTAAGTCGTGGCTGTTGTTTTTTTCCTGTTGCAACTTCTTAATCATTTCCAGTGATCTCTCCAGATCGGGTATTTGGGCCTTGAGTCTTCTCCTTTTGTTGATCAAGTTAAATTCCATAAATTTATATTTTCCATGGTTTTCCTCCAATGTGCGTAGAACCTTCTCCACGGTCTCATTTTCTGGTTTCGACATAAATGCGTCAACATCATCCTGGGATCGAAGGAAAACAATCATAAAATATTTCGAATAATGCTTTTCCCTGGAAATCGTAGCCGCGAGCACGTATAGTATATACGTTTTCTGACCATATAAGGTTTGTAATCGTGACACCTTTCTTTGCAATTATTTAACTGTGCAACGATTAACATTGTAGTCTCAAATTAAGATACTCTATCAATGAAATTAAATATTGTCTATCAATGTTCCGTTAAAAATTAATCTGTGGTTGTTTAATTCAGTTTCGCGATACATGCGTACCGATGTACCGCTCTACGTTGTTCCTGACAAACCTTAATTTCCACATACAAATGCAATGTAATCGTCATTCACTTATGCTTCTAGGATGCAACAGAGTGTCACGAAGAAAACAAACTTACAACAAAATCGGCCTCTGGTATTCCGGCATACGACTTTTTCCCTTTATCCAGCGTAATATCTACTTTATTGTCAGCGTCTGCCATCTTGACTCGAATTAGTCAGACACAGGCAGGCAGGCTTGTACACACTGCTGCCGCATTTTTATACGCATACAATCGATTTTGCTTATTTGCATGAAACTCACGTCCAAATTGGAATATATCGTGTAGCATTTAATAAATTTCTCGTTGCATCAATTTCTAATTCTTAATTAAACAAAATTAAATGTTTCTCGATGAAAATCGAGAGGTCTCTGAGATAGACTGATCTTCATCCTGTAGTTTGCATCTATGTTTCGTCTCTTTCATGGACGTGGGCTTGTCGACTCACATTTGAACTCGGAAAAAGTGCACACTTTTTTATTCAAACGGGTATCCGGTCGATAAGTGTTTATAAGAATTATTCTTAATTATTTGGAAATACGCCGCGTGCCGATTATAATTGTTCTTTTTTCAGATATACACAGTGGTGCCGAAGAAACGGAGTATTAAAATGAAGAAAAATCAAGCTCATTTGAGATGCTGGTAAACATTAACTCTGAACTGTAGGTACATATAATCCTCCCCTGAGTGCCGAAGCCGCTATCGAGTGGTAATTAATTTTCGATAAAGATAACTTTTATCGGGAATATTAAAACTTAACCGCAATGGATTGCATTGAACTTTGCAATTGTTTTTGTTCGTTCTCCACGTTCACCCTACGACTTGCAAGTTATTACATATATTCTTGCCTGCGTTCGAACTTGTCCTTTTAGAGGACCTCTCGATGTCTCGATCAATGGGTAAAACTCAACGGCGAGAGAGAGCCAATGACTTTGGTAATTATTCTCGCGGCTTCGGGGAATTCTTCTTCGCCGTACGTATTACATTACCATTGTATGCATACTCGAAGATCATTATAACTTTACGATGTGTCTGCAGTGTTCCCTTCGTTAGAGATATCTTCGGTCATCGAAGTATGGAATATCTATTCGGTCGACCGCGATAAACCACTCTGATTCCAAGAACAGTCCTTTTTCTCTTCCGATAGCACGTGCGGAGTGTTTAACACGAGAATTGAAATTGTATTGTAACAGGCAGCCTCACAGATATATGTACCTTTTTCATTAGGAATTATAAGTCTGAGGTGTAACGTTTCCCTGATGTGAGTAAAGGCGTTCAAAAGCATTTGTCCTTGATGCAGGGCTTTTGTACTGCGCCCTATCATTGGCCAGTCCATTCCGAATTAACCATCCAACCGCACCCCGCATCTCCTAGGAGAATGCACAGACGGACAAACCGACGAGACATTAGAGTTACGATTAACTCTCGGGGCGCATTCCTCCTCTTTGATACAGTTTATTGGCCTAATAGAGCCGAATTGTTGTTGGTGTAAGGGGGATGGGCTCTCTTCTACGAGAGGCTTTAAGCACTCGAAGGCGCGAAGAAAGCTTCTCTTTTCAAGTCACAATTATCTTGTATGCAAAACAAACGTCAGGGCCGGGCCACCTATGAATTATGCTCCACTTGATACGTATCTTCCAGGATGACACGAGCTTGGTAGAAAATATGTGTCGCTTCCTGATAAAGTGTCTGCCGGCGCGGCGCGGCGTACTTTACCTACTACATATTGCTCCGGGTCGCAGTCAAGTGACGTATCGTTGCATTCGGGGATATATGGGGCTTTTGTGTCGCGATCGTAGCGGAATGTTTGTGAGGACCTACGGAATCTTTGACCTCTAGGTGCCACCTACCGAATGGGTAGGTACGGGCCCTTCTGATTCTATCGATAGGTTTCTATAAATAACGCGATGCATCGGTTGTTTGGTTGTTCTCTTCCCCAGAAAAGTTTGTGAAATTTTTTAAATTGGTAAACTTCAAATCTTATGAAAACAGTTGTTTTGCGATTTATCGCGATGAGGTTGTGGCCGCGGGGTGGCTACAGCGAACGTTTCTACCTCGAGAGAAGTACGATTCGTGGTCGGGCAAAATAGTCGGAAAATGGTCCACTTGGCGTACAGTCCAAGAATAATGTCAACTTTCTCGTTGAGCACGAGCGTAGGATTAGCTCTGGCTAGGACAGATTAAGGATGTAACGTTTGTTGTAGGCGCATAGATCACGATGATGACCCGTAACGAGTGCGTGTCGAGCGACAGGGCGATCATATGGGTATGGGGTATACCAAACAGGAGTGATCCGAGTGAGCGAGTGACTGAGCGAGTGACTGAGCGAGTTGGAGGTCGGAGGAGTATATTGGCCATTTCCGCAGGAAGCCCTAGGTAACCTGTAACCGCCATTGAGGTTGGAACTGAACGTGCCACAGATCGCTATCGTTTCATAACAGCCTGCTCTGAATTCGCCTGCAGCCGATTCGCGATCGACTGATTTTCATTTCCACTCTTGTCGCAAGCTCCGTCACACTCATCTCTCCACTCATCTCTCGAACCAACGACTGTAGGCACGATCTCTAGAGGGCCTAAACGATCTAACGGGAGGTCCAGAAGAAATTGATAAGAATTTTGGAAGAAAGGAACCTTTCCAGATTCCACTGGCTTATGTTACTGCTCTCTCACAATCAGTATTCCAGATATGTGACGTACCTAGGGAAAGAATTCAAGCAGCCCGAGTGACTCGCGACCATGAGAAACTGGGGAGAAAGATGCAGAAGAGAGGAGCAGCGGAGTCTTTCAAAGAGTATCATTCGCATTACGATTACACTGCATTTAAGTTTGCGGGAAATGGTTGGCCCGCATGATTCCTGGGAGCGGTTCCCATGTGGAATCGACGTGGAATAATTCTACTAAGTAGTGACACGTAGAGTGCACGAAGGTAGAGCGTGGTCCACCGGTTGATCGGGTAGATATGCACTCCTCTCAAAGAGCGTCTCCTCTCTGGGGTCAGAGGGAAGAAAGACACACTCGACTCGAGCCCCGCGCGGCTGACAATGGTGTCACAAATACCGGCTCTGCCTCTTGCGGTCCGCAGATTTAATCTGTCGAAATGAGTCATCATTTTGACTTGAGCTCGCGCGCAGCTAACAAACGCGTTCTTAAGAATACCATTAGACGAACAGCTGGAAATTTCGTTAATTCGGTACAATTGGACATCGCGGTGGGATTAAAGAGCCGCATATACCGAAGGGTGTAGATTCTTTGAACAAGTCCCTTGTACCGAGCAACCCATTCCTTTTTACATAATACACACGAGCCGAACATTCCTCGTAGTGCATAGGTGCCAAAACCGCGCGTGTGTACAGAAATTTTTAGGAGGATCAACACATTCCCCATGGGCCAACAGAGGATACGTTTGCCGAAGGTTCGGCTTTGAATTTACTTTGCGCCATCCAACCACCCTTCCGCATCACGGAGCGAAGACAATGAGTATACACAGAAGAAATCACTGCCCCTTTTCTAGCTTCCCCTAGAATTATTATTTTGAGTAGAAAAATCTACTTTGAAAAGGGAGGAAATCCGAGTGAAATTTCTCTGATTATGCCGCGTTACGTCGTGTCGCGTCGCAGGTTTGCGGAATTGTAACAGAGGAAAGGCGACCGACAAGACAAGAGTGTAGTGCCCGTTAAAACGGCACGTGCGAATGCATGAATGAAAGTTTACGAGGATAGTAAGAACAGGTCAATCTGCCAATTGACCATTGGTCAGTCGGACCTGTATGAACGAAAGTTCAGATCGTTCCTCCCTTCTGCGGGCCTTTTCTACGCACACGTGCGCGTGGAGGGAGCATAGAGCTACACTGGCAACAAGTACACTTTACTACACACCGGCAGTCCACTACTGCATCGGGGAGAATTGTTCGCTCGAAGAGCAACAGATAAGGGTGTCCGTAGTGGGGGATAGTTGACTCTCCAGTGGCCGGTTGGAGTCAGTTGCTCTTATGCTCGCCAGACACCAACAGCTACCAAACCGGCCCTGACAGTACGGGCCTCGCGAGTCGGCACGTCACAGGTGGCCCCTCAAGCTACACTTTTGCGAATTGTGCAGTGATACCATCGAATAATTTGGCAAGAATCCAAAGGATTTCATCTACAGACATAGAAAAAGTGATTTTCTGTGACAGTCGGATTTGTGGATTGTCGATGATCGATCGTGTAAGTGCATAATGCAATTAAGCTGTTGCATCGAGTGCGATTCATGGAATTACATTGGACTCTGCGAATAGTAAGTCGCGAGTGTTGATATAAGAAGCTTGAGAATCAGGATCCGAGCACGAATGAAAGCATCGTCTTCGCGAGAAGAGGCAAACGTTGTTCTGCATCAATGACGAATTTTGGCAGAAAGTCATCTCTGTGCGTTATCAATCTCGGCGGAGAACCACACCTTGCCGTCCTGATGCTTACAATTAGTCTCGAGGACCAAGGACCGGACTCTTGGAGAAGTGACGTGTGATATTTAGCGGAAGAAGGCAATCTAGTCGTCTGACTCTTGATGTGATCGTTTAGTGTGCAAATTCGCGAGTGATCGTGGGCTACCGAAGTACGGCCACCCCTTTTACACGCTTAGAAGGATTTTCTTTGACCTGCGCCCCTGATCCACACAAGGAAGAAGGGAAGAACGAAGGAAGAAGTTGATTTCAGTTGACTTGAGTTGATTCCAGTTGAAGAAGGTTCCAAGATCCATGTCGTATATACCAAAATCCGGCTTGGTTCGCTTGTCTGGGTCTCTTGGAAGCTCCTGCGGATCAAGGTCCTGGCGATCATGAGGATCGACAGCTGAAACGAGCAAGGCAGGATCCCGAGGAAGGTGGTTGAGGGTTGGTTGGATCAGGGCGGGGGCTGGGGTTGGCGAGGATATTATGTTAGGAACGGGAATATGTGGGTTTCTGATGGTGTTGGGGTTGGCGGGAAGCGCCTCGGCGCTTCTGCCGGAGGATCTGGAAGACCGCACCGTTCCAGCCAGCCTGCAAGAAGAATGCGCCTCCAAATGCCCGGATCTCGACTTAAACCAGGTTCGTAATTCGCACAATTTCCTCCGAAAATGTCTACTTTACTTGTCAGCCCGTTTCCATAACAACGTTCGAACAAGTGTTCGATTTACATACCCGATATTGTACCATCGATCAACGAGCACTCGAACTATGTTTGGAATTGAGGAAATCGGTCTTGCCTTCCTTAAATAAACGTTATCGAAATCTGGTAGACGCTTTCTACGATAATCCATGGGTGATTTGCGGTATACGGTGACTGATAATATGAAATTCGGCCGCGATACCCGGGCCGTTTTTATCGGGGACATTTTCGCATAATTATCGTCTCTTCCCGCGATTATTACGCGCAATAATATTCTGTGCTCTTATTATGCGAATAATGGGAGATAAAGTCGCAGAAGATATTACGCGTTGCGCCGGTTATTACCTCGGCTCGTTGTAGTCAGAAAAGGGTAGATTTTGCTGGCAAGATTTAAATTTTGTAATCGTTATTAACTTATTATCCACTGACGATAATGAGAGAAACATTTGTTTGTTTCTCTTGAGATTCGAGTTGCAAGGTTCGACTGCACCGAATGGATCTCGGCCTTCGACTGGCGTTGATAGCCTTTGCTGCAGCAAAGCCTACCCATATTTTCACTTTATTCTTTCGATTTCGAGAAAACTATCTCGTGCGTACTTTGTACTAACAATTACAATAATTCACGTTCTGGATCGGTAATTATGCTGTATCTGTACGGCGCAGCCTCGCATACGAACCAGAATCGGTGGGTGTAACCGGTAGTGCAATTTTTCAGTTTAAATCGTGAATTTATTGGAAGCGCAAGAAGTGCCGCTGATGGAGCGAGCCGTGCGCGGCACAAAAATGGCTCCCGCGCGAAGGACGTATCAATTTAAGTCCACTCTCCATCCCGACTGTACCATTCATTAATTAACTTAACTACACACGACGGCGCATCGTCGCAGTCCATAAGCACAGTCTCGAGAATGAAAGAGGAGTCGTAACGGATCCAACGGCGTCTACTAATCAGCTTTTTTAATCCCAGTGTTATGTATTATAAGTGTACGTGACTCTCAGTCACGCCAAGAGACACAATCGTTTTCGCATGAATTTCGGAGGTTTGAGAAACGTGAGAGACGGTGAGAGCAATGCGAGACGAGCCTCGGCCAAAATGATCAGGGATGAATACAGTTAATTTTTTCGCTCGCATTCAACGCATGGGAACTTGCTGACGGCACCTTGAAAGGGATCAATGAGACACAAGGCGGACAGAAGAAACGGTTAAAGCGGTCCTTTCGTGGAGAGTCTAATTGATAATTGGTACCAATTTCGTTCCCGCCAATTGGCACAAGCACTGATTATAAGCTTTTTAGAGCAAATTTGTTCGCACGCACCGGTGCGGTGGACTGCGGTGGACTGCGGTGGACTGCGGTGCACCGACCAGTCTCGAGACTTTGAAAGAATTTCCAAATTGATCGGTCGACTTAAGAGCGTAGAACGATTGAAAACCTCCTGAAGATTGATATGAATTTTTCTTTACGCGCGTTACTAGTCTATCTCCAAGTGACACAGTGCTCCAGTTAATGACCAAACTTATGGTAGAGACTGATCTCCGTCGGAAAGTCATGTTTCAATTATACTGTGGCTGTCAGATAAAAGAAAGCGCGGTTCAGAAATCACCCCTTGGTCCCTTATCTCCTTGACTCTGTTCTCCTTCCATAATTTAAAACTCCTCGCACGTTGCTTTCGAAACGAAGGGAAAAAATGACGATAGCTGTGAGAAGTTCGAGATAAGCAACTGATCGCGCAGAGTTTCGTGATTAGGTTGTAGTGAGTATACTATACTTACTACGTGGATACGGGAGAGAGAGGGCTGAGGGGGAGAGAGACTATAGGAAGAAAAATGTATAGCGGATGATTGACGCGCATGGAAATTTGTGTTTACTGACTAGTAGTAGCCAGTAGTGAACAGGAGGAGGCGCTAGCCCGTTATTTACCAAACAAGAGTAGTAGTGGCAGACTTATCGTATCTCGGGGTGATGCTCAAGATGACCTTAGTAAACTTGCATAATCGCAACGGTGTATTTTCTATGGGCCCAATCCATCCGCGTCGACGATGTCAGGCTTGCTGCTCCAATCTCGAATTATTACGATAAACTACTTGATATTGGAATAATAATTCATCGCACTTTGATACGGTTCGGTCTCTGCTAATTTACACCTTGAACATCGTATATCGAGCCAAAATTTTTTGTACGATTTCTTTCGCCATAGCGGCACGTACATGCGTACTGCTTTTAGATTAAAAAAGTGCGTAAAATGCAAAACCACATAAATTGATTAATCGCTTAATAGAGCGTTGATTCGTTTGGCACAAAGAACTTGGAGTACTTAATTCCGAATGGCGAATCGCCCGGTCGGATCACCTAGAAACATTAATACTTGACGAGCCACTTGACTTCCGGAGAGAAGTAGATCAATAATGGCTATTTGCAACAACGAAGCTATAATTGATTTGCTGCGCAAGGAATATCAATCGGCCAGCCTATTAACCCAGATTCGTATACATGGTGTATGTATGGTGCCGGCGAGCCAAGAGGGTAATGCGACCCCCTGCGCCAGGGGTATAGGTGGGTCTATACCCACTAAGGATTCGAATCTCGCACATGGGCCGAGATCCTGACCGGGAATTTATTCGGCGACGCGCACGAAGCAACGCAGTAGAATCCGCAGGATCGCTCGACATGCAACACTATATCTGTAGCCGTACACAATGAACTTCCTGCCGGCCACATCCTCTCACCTACGAACGCGTGCCTCGTGACTTGCTACGGGTTCGCTACCAAGTGCACCGATAATCGTGCGAAATTTATCCAATATCACTTTCGCGATCTTGGATCCACCGAACGTTTGACGAACGATCCCATGCTTCTCTTCTCATGATCCGAACGACGCATTAGATTCAATTCTCCCCTATACTGTATAACTCCGCGAAACTTTTAATTATACTCTACATGTCGAAACATATGCATGTATATTGTAGAATAGTCAGTTTGTAGAATTGTTTGTGTAACTTTAAATCAAATTTACTTGTCGATCGTTCGTGAAAATGGGGATATAACAAAGGTGAGATATTTATCGGCTGGTTTTTCGGCTCGTGAGTGAGAGAATAGATGTGTTCAGCCCCTAGACTGCTATTTAATGCATTTGGCCAGACGGTCATACGGGTAGGCCCACATCCAGCAGGATTCACCGAATCCGAGAGGGACATGGCCCTCGGAAGGTAGAATAAATACAGGCTCTCCCACGAAAAATAAAGTGGTGATCCATTACACCGCGACACAGGCAATAAAGTGGAAATTCCCGAGTATGGATGGTAACACTTTGCTCGTTTGTCATCGTTCTCGACCGGCAAATCTTCCATCTTGAACAGTACGCTTCCGTAAAGTAAGTACTTGATTTATCCGAGACAATCGTTTTTCGGCGATAAACATATCCTGGGAACAAGGGCTTGGCAAGCGTTTTGCAATGACGTCAATCCAATTAGAATGCGTACATACTTGACACGCATACAGCGTGTACAACACTAGCGAGGATAATCGAAAGAGAGCCCGAATGTGGCAGGCAGCTGATCCGCCCGTTTTTAATTCCAATTCCGGCCTTTAAAGTAATTAACGAAATTGGCAGGAGCAGTCGCCCGCGTATCAAAGACGCGACCCCCTGCGAATCTACCGTTTACTGGGTCCAGAAATTTAATAAGCTCGAGTGGCTTTCGTGGAAGCGTTCGAGACTGCCGCTATTAATTAGTCGAGTAATCGGTGCAGCAACTGCACGGGTATGCGAGCCCGGTGAAACGGCTTACGAAAAGAACGTTTTCCGTGCTCCGCGACGCGACGCAATGCAATGCGATTCAATGCGATGCAATGCGATGTGTATCTTTTCAATTCGTCACGTAACTCGAGAATAATTGGCGCGATGTTTGCATCCACTGCAACGGAGGCTGGAACGTGCCCGTCTCTCCTTTATCTACATCTACGTATACACAAGGATAGAGTCTGGTGGGTAGACTCTGTCCACCCGGCATCTTCCAGTCAAATCCAGTCGGTGAAAAGGCGTCAGTGGCGAGAGCGGCGAGAGACCGTTAAGGTGTTTGCCAAAGACAAACCTCAGACTTGAAAGGTAGATGTTCCAACCCAGTGGACACCGTCCGGTGTACATACAACACCGTGCGACTGGCCACGTTGGGCACCGCAGCGAAAAAACCTGATACCCTTGGGCTTCAACTCGAAACAACATTGGATGCAACCATCGAGTCAAAGAGGCGATATTCTTTTGCGATGGGGATATCAAGTTTTCCGTATTCCCGGAGCCAGGCAAAAGCCGATGCAGCTCACTTGCGGTCTATTCGTTGCGTTGGGAAAACGTAGAAAAACAGAGACCACCGTTCAATTTGGATTGCCGATGATATAACCGTGCTTTCCCGCAGAATGTTGTCGTGGATAAAAAACCGTGGGTTTGATGGAAATCTGTCCGATATGCGAGCGTGTGTATACGTGGAACCGAATGGAGGGGACTCGGTGATTACGGTTACTCGTCAGAATTACGTCGGGTTCGAGGGAACGAGGCGCAACAGTTGGTGGACGCCGTGAAGCGTAACGAAGACGTTAAGTACGGCGGAAGGACGTGCGGAAGGACGTGCGGAAGGACGTGCGGAAGGACGGGCAGGTACGCATTAGACAATTACTTTGGATAGGACAAACCGGCTCTTTAACAGGTGGGCCCTTTCTTCCTCGCCCTTAAGAGCGCTCCATCAAGTCAAGCGATTCCTTCCAATGGGAGAGGAAGTTCCAAACGAGGGAGCGAAATCATTTCCGAAGGAACTGTGTTCGGATTATTACCTAATTATCGGTGAAGGTTACGCGTCGAAGAATGCTTCTTCGATACTAGGAAGACCGTCGAAAGACTTTAATCTTCACGATGAACTTCAAATCGTTTCGCTGTCAGAGGGGCTTTTAATGCTGTAATATGAAGTTGAACGATGCGTATATCGATATACAGTACATGTATGAATAGAGTGGAATATCGAGGAAACGAATTTCCATGCGAATACTCTGACAAAAGGCCCCGAACGTAGGAACTGGTTTGCACATGGTATGAACTGCGGGCGGTTTGATTAATCGGGTGCAAAGTTAAACGAGCATCGTGTGTCGAGCAGCAAGGAGCGAACAACGGGACGCACCCAAGATGCTGGAAAGAAGGGAACGGAAAAAATCATCATAAAATTGATAGATCACCGCCGCATTGAAAGGCGATAGTCGGGAAAACACTCGGCTCGTCTCTTCGTAGCCCGTTATCGGTGAACTCGTCACTGACTGCACTCGGTTTCCCTGCTTCTCGCGAGAGAAATACCACGGAGGAGCCTGGTGCACCCACTCTACGTGCGATTATAGCCGGCATTTAGCCCGCGCCTGGTGCATCTTCGCTACAACTTCATCGTGAATTCCTTTTGTGACTCACATTCGGAGTCTTTTCTCTCGCTGACTGCAGATAACTCGGAAGATTTCTCTGTTGCACTGCCAAAACCAACACCGTCATAGAGTTCTCTAATTAAACGTCCCCACTTGACTCATTAACCCCTAACTTCAACCGTAAAGCTGTTTCCTTTAGCATTGCAAATTCCAACTACTTTTCGAAATAGTGTAAATATGTAGTAGGATAATATGTAACAGACTGTCTCTCACTGTTTTTAACGCGCAAAGAGTTGAGCGAGTCCCGTTGCGAGTGTAACGGGGGAGGTAAATGGCTAAAAATAAAAGGCTCGACGTGGCAGCTTAGCTCTCGCTTGCGAGCGGATAAAAAAAAAGATGTCGCCGGTGTGGTGGCAACGGCACGATTATGCTAACAGCGCAGGGGCAGCAGAAAATAAATTGAATCGCTTGCCAGCTTTAAAAGATGGTAAATTGTTTCGTCCGGTTCAATTGACACCCCGGTGTATCTAACGCTCCGCGAATGAATCGCCGAATAATCGTTCGAAGGCGCTCGAATAATCCTCTACCGATGTCTCTTCCTACGAGCAAAAGCCCCTTGGGATAAGACATGCTTCGCTACAGCGAGTCCACCTGTACACGTTAGCTACTTCCGGGACACAGGTGCCCGCTTCCGGCTCCCAACCGTCCCAGGAATCATTGTACGCAATACTAATACGTCCGAATGTACCCAAGTTACGAATAGGTTTGTATGAGAATGGGCTGGTTGTTTAGATAACAAATTTAGTAGTTTAATTGCTGATACGAAATTCGTCGAGATTATTGGAAAGTACAATGAAGAAACGGTTCGAAAGTTATATTTGATAGAAGGGAGGGTTCCATGGTACTTGGGCTGGGGTGTGAACCCATGCGTGGGTACTGGTACCTTCATGGGAATTTTAGGAACCCCTTTTCCGTCCCTCCACGCGCGCAAAATTACCGTGAAAATAATGATTATGCAAGGAAAGTGACTGAAGTGCACCTGTCGCGTGGGTACTGTTCGCTCAGTGCAACAAGTCTGTAATGAACGCGACCGCAAGGGTAACTGCAATTCAGTTGGAATGCGATTAACGGGATCCACAATTTATTAGATTATTAGCTAATTGACAATGAGACGACTAATCTTCAATAGAGGATTTTAAATAATGTCGAAGGTTCACAGTTAGGGATACTGGGACGAAATGAATTATGAATAACTACTTAAATCGTATAAATTGCTCCATAGTTATTTGTATAATCGGAGTTGCCGAAGTTAGAACACAGTACTTTTACTCGTTCATCGAATCGCGTGAGAGAGGGTGCATACATTTTCATTGTTAGGATGGCATTTGCATACTCTGCTAACGCTAACCCTCGCAGAGTGCAGTACGTATGCAAAACAGTTTCGATATAATGCTGCTTCGAAATTGTCAGATTCTTATCCCTCCCTTCGTATATTCTTGAATGTAAAATATAGTCTATGAATGTTCTCTATTGTGTTGGAGAATATCCGAAGAAATATGGAATATTTAAAGAGGACATTGGAGGATACTCAAAATGAACTAACGTTAACTCGTTGTCTTGATTTCAGAACCGAACGGACGACTCGAGCTCGGAAGTGGGATGCGGCGTGAGGTGCAAGATCGATCAAGTAAGAGAGATATCATTCAAATTGTCAGTCGACAAGTTAATTTTTCTCGTCTCGAAGCGGCCGGCTAATCGCTCCGACAAGGGTCCAGTTCCTCTCGGGGGCGGGCGAGCCGGAAACCAGAGGAGGGTTGTCGCGAGAGCCTTAGGAAGTTCTCAGAGAGGTTCGCGCAACCAGGGGGCGAATCCCAAGCAAATTCGTCGAGCAGTACCGTCCAACAGCGTTAATAACGTGCGCGAACGTCGGAGACGAAAATAAAGGGAGTCCGGTCCCCCGTCACAATGACGGTACTTCCGCTGATGGTGTCCCCGGGGTGCGCAGGCTCGTTTTCTCTCTCTCGCGCCGTCTCGATACGTAACGCGGGCTCAACGACAAATAAAAACAAAGTCGCGCCCTCTCTCTCTCTCGCTCAAGAGTCTGGCTACATAGTAGGTGACCAATGAATGGATCGACGAGCATGTATACGGCGAGCGGCTCCGAATGAAAGAATGGTTGGGCTCGTACGGCTTCGTGGCTTTAAATTGGATCGCGTACAAGTGCGGCCTCAGGCGGATGTCGCCAAATTGCCGTGCGACTCCGGATTCGCTCTCGCTGACCGTTCCTCCCTTTACGCCACTCTGCTTCTTCCACCCTCTCGCGGAAGTCCGAATGAAAAGCCGGGAAACCTGGCGCGGCGCGGTGTGGTGCGGCGTGGCGCCACGCGCGATCTTTTCCCGCCCAATGTCATCGACAAACTATCCCCGTCGTCTTCTCCCCGTGATAGTTTTACGATCTCTCGCGAGGAGATGATTGTGGTTTAACGTTTAGTCGGTAGTTTCGGACCGTCTAATTGAGTTGGACGCGATTGCAACATCCTGCAGAGCAAGTAAAGTGTATCTAGTACACACGAATACCGTAGACCAGTATGGTGGGCAAACATCGGTGAATGGGGGTGTAAGAGAGTCTCTCTCGTCTGGGCCAGAATGACAGTGTAGACTGTAGAGCGTAGAGAATAATTAACGCATTTCGCTGGCGGGCGGAAGGAGTAGCTCCACGGAAGAAGAGAAAAACGAAAGGTCCCCCGCGGTGTGTCGCTCCGGAAGGATATCCAGCAACGCGTGTCTCCAGTCCGGGGAAACGAGCCCTGTAATTAGTGCGGCCAAACCGACAAAAGGGATACCTATACGCTTAATTGCCGCGTCTCGTTCCTGTGTCGTTGCCGAAAAAACCACCGGCTATTCATCGTGGACTCCTTGCTGCATGACACGCGGATGTCGCCCTCTTATTATAATGAGATGACAGGAAAAGAGTTTCTGGCCACTTTTACACTGTCATCCAAATACAGAAAATGAAAATATCCGAGCCATGTGACACGGAACGCGTTACCATACATAGTTGGAATAATATAGTGCTGTCCGTTGCGTGCGGATGAGAGTAGCACTGGCTCGAATACCTCGGCTCGGTGTACGTGAATTGCGCTTAAAACGATTTCCTCCCTCGCCTCGTTTCACGGTTCGTACGTTCCAGTAACGCGCTCGCGCGCGGACGAGTAACGGGTAGAACCATAAGCGGTCTAATCTACGAGGAAGATGCTCCAGTTTCGGTTAAACGCTACATAGCCCTAATTGTCGCCGAGCTAAACGGTTCGATCCATTTTCGGAGGAATCCTAACTCATTCGACCCGAGGAATGACCGAACGCGAATCCCATCGAGTATCCATTCTCTCCGCCTCTTTCTCTACCAAATAAAACTGTTTCCTGCCTGCTCGGTTAAACTTTAACGCTGCTTCCGGTAATTTTCCGTTTCGTTCGACAGGGGAGCGGATACTAATATCCATGGAATTCTCCTTTTGTGCAAAATTATTTATCGCACCTTCCTGTGGCTCGATTAATACAGCGTGAGACGGAAGTGTGCGAAGCATTCCTAACGGAGCACTCGACTTTCGGTATACATGTACATGGACGTACATAGGAAAAAAAACTAGAGCTGCAGAGCAGGCCACGAAAGTGACCAAGTGAAAGACCACCTACGGCGAAAGTGCTGGTAACAAATGTCCCAACTTGAAATTGGCCCCCGAAGAAAGTGCCTCGAGGGAAGACCAGAACCAGACACCGGTGGTCGCGTAAACGAAACGTCGAAAGGATGCTCGAGCTCCTAAGCTGGCAATAAACAAGGGAAAGAGAGATTCTTGACGTTTCGTTGGCTACTGGCGCTTATGGCGTACGCTCCAGACAGGAAATGCACGATGACAGAGACGCTCTGCTCCTCGATGAAGCATTCGAGGTTTTGCTGGGCTTGGTTTCTGCCGAGACTACGGCCCGCAAATGGGGTTAAAGCGAAATGAGGAGAGAACGGATAGATCCTCATCCGTGGTAGGATGAAGATCTACGATCTACGGGGAGTCAGTCGAGTGGAGCGAGGGCCTGGCTGGGGCATAATATGTGTTGAGGTTTTAATGAGGAAGTGAGAAATTAGCGGGCGCAGCGTCGAGCCGCTGCTGCTGCTCCAGCCGTTTTCCACCGTCCGATAGTTTCGTCAACCCCCTATTAAAGGGCTCACTAACGTCGAAGAGAAAGGAGAAAAAACCAACTCATCAGTATAATGTACAACGGAATTCACACAAGTAAACGACACAACACCTAAATATTTCGGATCTTTGAGTCTCGATGCGAAGTCGCTGCCAAGAGCGATAAATTCCTAATCATCATTTTTCTTGACACGTGTGCGAGTTTTCCCTCGATAACCACTGGATGAGTGACGCGAGAAGCATACTTGTCCCATCGACATGTCTAAACAAATTCTGTTGGCTGGTGAGCAAATATTGACGACCCGCTTACACGAGTCACGGATGTTTTATACAGGATGCTTTGGGTGCATAACATAGCTCTGGATATTCTTCCTTTTCAAGGGGAAATCATCTTGACATTGAAATCTGCTCAGCTCGCGATTATTACTTTCTACTTAAGAGGATAATTTATTCCAATATTGAGCGAGTGGATAGTTGGCTCGCGCAGAAAGATTCTTCGTAACTTTTATACGGCGCTGTAGGTATTTCCTACGCTTTTCACCCGAGTTGACCTATGCGATACCCCTGAATGCACTGGCGTGCAAACGTTTTCACGTATTCAGCACGCAAAGGCTGCGTGTAAAGAGGCAAAGTTGGAACCTCGATGCGACTGGTTATTGAACTGGTTATTGAAGAAAAAGATTTCCTAGCGGAGGTTACAGGTATACTCAACGACCGATTCCAACTGATTCAATCGAGTCAAGCCGATTCCATTTAATGAAATTTGCTTATTGTTCTAAAACGGTGAGAGAGGAGCATCATTTATGTGCGGCGCCTCTCGAATGCGCGTCGAGTAGACCGATCACTTTGCCAATTGGTAAATGGCTCTCTTGTATGTATGTATCTCGGAATACCGCGTTGAAATAGACACTTTATTACGTGCAGCTGCGAAACAATACCCATCTCTGACACTCACTCAGCCGCGATTGAGCATCCCCGCGAAATTTCCGCGATGCAAAACGATCGGGCGGAATTATCGTCGACGCGATAATTAAGCTAAATTAGAAGTAGAAACTAGCATGGAAATAGATTTATCTTTCGTGTAGGAAAAGAAGGGACGTACGTAAGTACGGTACTTGAAAGTCTGCAGTTACCATGTAAGTTACGACTACCGTAATCTTTTCTACGCGGAGGATCTTGGAAAGCCCTACTTGAAACTCTCGAGCTCGCTAAATTGCTCTTGTATATTTGTGCTTCTGATTGCTACTGGCCTTTCTTTCTTCAAGGATCATCTTGAGCGAGTACCAACAGGAACCTTCTGTTTTAAGTTTTATAACCACTTTTATGTATATATTTTCAAAATAGCTACATTTATCCTGAATTTATCCTGATTGGAAAACGAATATTTAATCTGGAATAAACCATCTCGGAGACAGTCCAGCGTGAAATTAACGACGTTTGACGATTTGCGCGTTAAAAAGTGACTCATTTTAATCGGCCATATACATACGTAGATACGCCCTAATCGTTAACAGTTCAAGTGTTAAATCGGTGTTATGGAAACGAAGACGTTTCTCGGTGCATTCGAGGGTACAAAACTCGGAGCGCAAGAGAAACGGTTTGCAATTGATAAGAGGGTCGGATAAGAATGCAGAGTGGGCATATTGCGTGGTGCGTATGTGTTTTCCCTGTGCTCGCTCGGTTGGCCTCTGTTGTCTCGGCTCGGGACAAATGCCCACATCCTCCCGTGCGGAAAGTTAATGCGTTAAACTTCGGTTCGCAAATCCATGCACGGCACGAAGCGAGCGGCCGTCTTATGAACGTAGGCGTTACTTGAGGGGCACGTGCCACATGTTCTTCGTTCAAGCTATCTTTAAAATAACGCTCCCGTTTCACCGACACACCAATCCTTTTCAATACAACTGAATACAACTGACAATGCGGACTGCGCGATACGCGCGCTATCCTTGAGTGCGCATAGAACTCAGTTTCTACGTTTTACGTCCTCGAGCAGAGCTTGCAAACCTTCCTTGCTTCCTACCTTCGAATTCTATCACTCATATCGATATTCTTTGCTTTTGTTCAAGTGTACGAAAGGCTGCGGTGCCTGGCAACAAGCACTCGACACCAGTTGCCAAGCTGTTTGCGTAAGTACAATGACAATTAGTAAATTACCCACGGCTGCTGTTAATGATACAAATTCTTGGATAACATACTCGATGGATTTTGATTTTGCAGAATGGGACTCAAGAGTTACTACCACCGAAGGAACTGTATTGTGTTCTGGGCTGCCACGATGCTCTGAATCGTTACTTTCAGCAATTGAAAGGTACGCAATATTCCCGAGGGATGTACGTAAGAACTTTTATCGATATTGTTGCACGAGGATGAGTATAGTGAAAATTATCAGTGAATTCGATCTTCTGTCATATTGGTCGAAGCTGCACGTGTCCGAGAGAATTAGTTGATCGCACGCGTAAAGTACGACTGTATCTTCCGGTGGTAGATCTGGTTCCAATCGGTCGATCCCAACCACCTGTAGCATTTAATAGCTGCCGGGTGATGTTAAGTTTAGCTTGTGCTCCGAACCACGTGCAGAGTCTTGTTTGTGCCATTAAAAGTTTGTGAAAGTGGTGATCAAACTTGTGCTTGTCAGCTGCGATCGTCTCGTATATTTTCACTGAATTTTATGCGTGAAACACTCTACTCGGCACTCGTCCTGTACATTAACCAGCTGGTTTTGGCCGAGGATTTTCCCCTTTCGATTCTACGCTTCATTTTCTGATTCGCATTCTACCCTGGTTCGCTGGCACGGCCAGAATCAGTCATAATGCAGTGGCACGCGAATAGGTTTTAACGCGGTCGTTTATTGTCTGATTCGATGGGTAGAGTGGCCGAGCGCGCCTCTCTATCTCTCTCTCTCTCTTTCATTACCGGTGCGTGCTTTCACTTCCTCCGTGACGATGGCTTTCGCAACGCGACGTAACGTGCAATTTTTACGATACCAGCGGAAATAGGAATTCCACCGGCACCTGCGTTGGTGGCGGATTCTTTGACGGCGACGTCCCTTCGACTAGAATGGAAAGGGATCGACATCGATCGACGCGGTGGAGGGATTTCTTATCTGGTGCAATGGAGATACGAAGAATTAGCGGAGACCTGGCAGTATTGCCGAAAGCAGTCGTGGGGAGAAGACGATCAGATCTTGGTTGAAAATTTGCAACCGTACACCAAGTACAGGGTAAGTAATGCATCAACATCCTAAACATTAGATTTTATCCCAATAAACCAAAGTGAGTTTTTTAGCTTAAAATCGTAAAGGATTTAGAATTTTCAATATTATCCGTGGAAATACAGCTTATATGATAGGAAAGACTGTGTTGAATTGCAGTTTCGCGTGGCGTTGCTCTTGAAATCGTCGCAGCACAATCCGGAGCCAATAGTCTCGGCGCCGAGCGTCGTGATACGCACGCTCGCGGCGGATTTGCCAGCCTCAGCACCGGTAATTGTAAGAGCGGGCGCGGTAGATAGCTGCCGCGTTTCCGTGTCTTGGGAACCAGGCCCTTTTCCGAATGGGCCACTTTTGTCTTATGTCCTGCGTCTGCAAGGACCTCACCACTCCCAGCTTAAGGTATACGCCACGCCAGAACTTGAGATCTCACGATGATCTTACTCTCTATACTCTAGATGATAATTTTTACTCTTGTATATACATATGTATACCGACGATACCATATATTACCATGTCTCTTAATTAATGCACACAATTCTTTATTGCTCTACGCATACGTAGTCGATGCACTCTTGTTCTCTTTCTTATCCTTCTTATTTTTCGCACTGTCTACGCCTCCTTCACTCTGTTTCTCTCCGTAGTCGAGCAGTGATTCGCGTGAATCGAGGAACAGGTACACACACATAAATCGATGATACTTTGCAAAGCTGCACTCGCGAAATTGAGAAGTGCCAATTTGTTTTGCTTTGCTCGTACATCTAACTTTATTTTAGACAGAGCCGTAAAGTAGCAACTGGTTCGACAAGCTAGTGCCCTTTTCCTGCTTGCAATAGAGTATTGATCGACAAGCGGAAAGACTTGATTTATTGCACTTGCACTTGATTCGTGCAGCTATCGTAAAATGCGAATTATTGATCGAGGTACACACCGTTTGTCGATGAAACTGTCAAACTGCGGAACTGCTGCTTACAATTAGAACGAAACGACGCCGACGGCTTATGCGCATGGCTACTGCTTCTAATCCTAATGGTCTCATGCTGCTAATGCCAATGTTGAATAATTAAATGTAAAACTTGTGCGAACCAGATCCTTCGAAAAATGCAAAGAGTTTCTGGCATGGCGTTCTTTCCCTTCCTCGAGACTTTACTTCTAACAAGGGTATCGCCGGGATGTAAAAGAGTACACGTGGTATAATGTCGAAACTGCGTTATCAGGATATACCAGCTTCGGAGAACACGGACCACTACATGTTCCAAAATCTCGAACCTGATACCTATTATTCGCTCAGTATAACTATGAGAAATGGAGTTGGCGAAGGACCACCCGCAGTCATTTTTATTTCTACGACACCGGAACCAGCCGGTAAAAATACTTTGCATAGAACTGATTATACTCAATGAAAGAATTGATCCCGCGATTCACGATATATGCTTTATTTCAGTGAAAGATACTCAGCAACCTATTCTAATACTCGGTGGTGAGCACGTGGTGATGAAGCAAGGGGCAGACATGCTGGACGAACCGAGTGTAATTTTTCAAACTATGAGCACCATACGTGGAGTAGCGATTCACGTGGCATCCGAACAATTGTTTGTCTCGGATTCGATGGGTTACGTGTATCGAACTTCGATCACGGAACCCACGGAACCAACGGTGATCCTTAGTCCTAGTCAGGCCAATTTCAAGCCTCTCGGTTTATCCGTCGACTGGCTTAATCTTCATCTGTACGTGCTGGGCGAAGTTAAGCATGCTACCACGGTCTGGCAGATTGCTAGATGCAATTTAGACGGGAGAGGATTGACCGTCGCTATGGCTGGCTTCTTAACCAGACCGTCTCATATCGAAGTCGATCCTTACAACGGATACCTCTTTTGGGTCACTAGGGCTGGTTTGTACCGACTGGATCTGGCTGACATCAGCAATGGTGTCAAACACGAAGTGAGTTGTGCACATTAATTTGCAGTCGTCTCTTCGATCGATACTCGATACAATTAATCCTTCATTCTAATATAGGTTCAGCCGTATTTGATCCTGGAGAATCCGCATTTAGGAGCATTTACCGTGGATCACACGAATTTCCGATTGCTAGTCCCTCACCACGCGAAGAATACTGTTATGTCCGTGTCTTTGGACGGTAGAGAGGTTCACGATCTCCGGGCAAACACGCAACAACCGAAATTTAAGAACGTTGTGTCTTTGGCTATGGCCAATGGACTGTTCTACTGGACAAATGGGGAGGAGGTTTTAACCGAAGGGTATCACTCGGGACAGAATAGATATTTTCATAATGCCTACCCGGATAGGTAAGTCAAACGCAAAAACGTTCGAATTTCAGTGACCACGTCATTTTAATGCAAAGATTAATAGAAAATATTCTCTTAGGTCAGACGGATCATTTGTCAGTGTGAACGTGTTGATGGATGCCAGTCAGCCAGTTCCTGTACCCGTGAACCCACCAACTGGTGTTCAAGCAGTTCTGGGTGCGGAAAGGGCTAAGGTATCTTGGCAAGCTCCTCACCTATTAGGCGTTCAGGGTAAAGGAGCCTGGCAAAACTGGTCGTACGAGTTGAAAATCGAAGACGAATCCACCGGAGAGTCGATTCATCAGAAAGGTATCGGTGGTTCGTCCCACACCGTTCACAATCTTAGAGAGAAGTCCGAATACTCAATCAGAGCTGCCGCTTATACCAGTGCTGGTAGAGGACCCTGGTCAACGGAATTCCGCGGTCGGACTCTACGGTAGATTTTCCATCAAACACGTCGCGTTAAACGAGAACTCAGCGTTTGCTTAGCGTGTAGACAATCGCCTTTGAATTTTAGAGACGGATCTCGAGCGTCGATCTTGTGGTCAGCAAACGAGGGTCTTCTGAGGAGCGACGTCACCGGTGAAAATATAGACACGTTGATATACAAGGCGAGCTTGAAAGAGACCGAGGGGGAGTATCATATCGTGGATGTTAGTTGGTACAAAGATGTACTATACATCGTGGGAAACAATTCGGCACTATACTGGTACAATATCACCAGTCATCAGAAAGCAAAAATGAATATTCACTCAGTGGGTAGCGTTGCGGTGGACTGGATATCGAAGAAACTCTACTGGGCCAACCCCAAGCAACAAATTGTAAATATATTAAATATAGTAAATATATTATTTATCGAGTTATCGAAGTAATCGATCGATTTACAGATAACCAGAGCAAACTTAAACGGCTCGCAGCAGGAACCGATGTCTATTTTGGCGATTGTTAAAGAATTGATGATCGATTCCTTGGAAGCTTACTTGTATTGGTCAACGGGCCACGCGGTTGAAGTCGCTCGTCTCAATGGTCAAGATCGACGGTATTACCACTCCGATGAGATATTCAACGGGAAGCAAGTAATGGGTTTAACGCTCGACACAGAAAATAGATACGTCTATTGGATAGTTCGAAGCTACGAAAGTGGATCTATCTTGTACCGTGCGCCCACGTCGGAGAAAATACCTATGACCCATAAAATCGTACCAGAAAAGGTGAGACATATCTGACTGTTGAAACACCTTGACGGACTTGGAACGCTTCTTACTGTAATTGGTATTTAGGTCTCGGCTCTGCAACATCCCAATATGCAAGGCCCTTTGTGCTACTTCTCGGAACACTTGCTATGGCTGCAAGACGATAGAAACGCGGTAATAGGCGACTTGTCCGGTCAGAATACAGCGATTATCAATGGAATCACTCTCTCGGGTTTGCACATGGTAGCAGTCATGGATCCTGCTCTTCACCAGTATCCCGAAAATCTAACATCCGACACCGTGGTTGTCTTGCCATACGCGGTGAATCTCGACAGTATTAGAGTAGAAGGGAGTTGGAGGAACTTTAACATATCTTGGGACCCCGTGGGAAACATTAATTATGGAACCGTCTTCTATGAAGTGAAATTCGCCGATTACATAAATACTAATTCCAATCCGGAAATAACTGCGGAAACTTCGATGCCTTATAACAATTCGGATCAAATTGTACCGTACTCGATCTTGGAAGTCACCGTGAAAGCTTTTACTTATTGGGAGACTGCTCATCATTCGAGAAAAATTTTGAGATCGCCGCAAAGTGTGCCAACCCAACCGACGAATCCGAGAGCATTTGTGGAATTTCACAAAGAGCCTTTAAGTGAGACGGTTGACATAGTTATAATATTCAGGTATGTTATTTATAAAGAATCTTCCATCATACGTAAATGGGATATTTTGCAATGGGATAAAGAGACCGGTGTTTCTATTATTTTAGGTGGGACGAGCCACAATTTGCAAATGGTGTCATCATAGGATACACAGTTCAGTGTTGGTTCATCGAGAATGACGAAGAGATCCAAGTCTGTGATCAGGCGATGGTCCCAAAATCCACGTTGGAACATAGTGTCCACAATTTGCTAACGAACACGACTCACTATTTTCAAGTGCGAGCACACACTGAAATTGGCCCTGGTCCCTACACTGACGTGATCAACGTATCGACGGGATACGAGAATCCAGTGCCAAAATTGCTGGTCGCAACTTCGGACGCTGTCCGAATATCCGATCTAGATCAGGAGGTGAATTACACTATCACTAGACACATAGCGGTGGAAGTGAGCTATCTCGCCGTGGAGGGAAAAATCTTTTGGATCAATGAAATGCAGGAGTTGGTCACGTCAGATTGGGCCGGTGCCAATGCAACGAAGATATTAACCCTGAACAACACTGCCTTGAGTGTGACCATTGATTGGGTTGCCAGAAACTTGTACTGGTCCGAATCGAGCTATCGAGAGAGTGGCGGTCACATTATCAAGTTCGACTTAACAATGTGGCAGGCTGGAATCGTTAAATACGAGAACATTGTCGTAACTAGCAGACCGATCCTGAATCTCGATGTTCTACCGTCCATGGGGTAAGTTCGTCATGGGGTAATTACTAAAAAGAACCGAAAAAGGTCTATCTACGAAGAGGTCTACATCTCACGAATTTTTCCAGATCGCTATATTGGATAGAATTGACGAAAAACGATCGGGGCGTAATAATGCAGTCGGACTTGAATGGAATGAACGTTCAGCCGTTTTTCAACCACATGGGAGATTGTTCTTGTCCGTATAGACCCTCGGTCACTCCGGTAATGACAATTGATAGTACTAGTTCCGAGAAGCCAGTGATGTACTGGATTTCACTGGAAGGCCATTTAAATATTGCGGATATAAACGGTTGCACCTGTAGCCTAATAGTTAGTCCCGGATTTAATAAAGGATTACCGCCAGCCTCGTTAACAGTCGACAAAAGGAATGTGTACTGGTCAAACATAGTGGGAGATGAAATTTATTTCATAAATAAGAAATATCCAGATGATAGCGAAGTAAAAAGCTTCTATCTGCCAACCGTTCGAAGTATAAAGGCGCTTGGAAAATCACTGCAGCCTTATCCCATTGTAAATTGCTTGATACCTCATCAGGTTTCCTATAATGTCGAGGAAGTCGAGAAAACAGCAAATAGCATTACGGTGAAACTTCCACGACCTGTACCTCAACTCGGTTGCGAAAGTTATAATCTGCCAACGACACTCTACACAATCTACGTTTCCCAATGCCTGGAGAACGATCCAAACAAATGTGAGAGCAGCGATCGAACCAAGTTGCAGACTTACGAGAAGAAGTACGAAATAGTCAATTTGAAGCCATTCACCAAGTATAGACTAAAAGTAGCTTTGAGTAATTATTATGCCGACTTGGAATCGATGAGTTTGGAGTTTGGTTCTGGAATCGTAGTGAGAACTGGTGCTGGAGCACCAACGACACCCGAAAATGTAACTGTTCAATCTCTGACGCCAACTTTGGCAGCTGTTTATTGGATGCCTCCGAAAATCTTGAATGCAGCTGCAGTGAGTTACGAAGTGCATTGGAGGTCGGTTCGCTTGGTGAATGGAGTACGACAAAAGGGCGAACAGTTGATAAAGGATACCGAGCGTACGACGGATGGTAGACTTTTGAGCATGTTGCAGCCCTTGCTCCCAGGACAAGAATATCTGGTCTATGTTCGAGCATATCCGGCACATTATAACGACGTGTATAGCGAGAGCCCTAGTCGAGTAGTGAAAATGTATCCCGAGCCGAATAATCTGACCATAACGGGAGTCAGCGTTAACAGCTTAAATGTGTCGTGGGTTCCGACTGTCAATTTGACAGTCAGATTCGTCTTACAATATAAAGATGTTGCCACGGACGACTGGCAAATAGCTACTAATCCCAACGTGGAGAAAGATAAAGTGACATATTCTATAAGAAAATTGCAACCGCGAACGCTCTACAAGTTTCGTCTTTTACTCAGATATCCAACGTACTACAAAGATTTCATTTGGCCTTCGGATGGAAGATTCACTTTTCAAACACTCGGTAAATTGAAGCATTATCAAATTTCTTCTCAATTTTCAATTGGCAGGTTGAAAAAGTGGTATATTGGGATCGTATTGTACAGGTGATGTGCCAAGTTCGCCAGGACAACCGACGATAATTAAGCTCCGCAATTCCGTGTACCAATTAAATTGGGAGCCAGCGCAGGCTCGTGGCTCTCAGGTGACACAGTATCGCCTCGAGGGAATTGTGGTCGATGAAAACAACGAGCAGGAGAATTATAACGTAAACGGTCATTGGAATTTATGCTATAATGGGACCGACAATTATTGGATAATTACGGGTGACATGGACGGAAAGTATCGATTTCGGGTTCAAGCACGCAACGCTTATGGGTTTGGTGCTTGGAGCAGAATTAGCTCAATAGTCGATTTATCCGAGACTACTGGAAGTGTACTTGCAACGCCGCAACATCTAGGACTAATTTTGGGTCTAAGCGTACCTGTTATCACTATCATGCTAGTCTGCTTCTGTTACTTTCTTTGTCGTGAGTATTACCAATACCTTAATCGATTAGTTTGAATTAATTGAGTCTACAAAAGTCGATTTATTACCGTATCGAACCCAGCAGTCTATAAACAACGCAAGGAAGACAAGAAAGCGGTTTTACCCCCGATAGTGACCGACGTCGAATTGGCTACTCTCCGAGAGATTCCTCGCGGCAACTTTGTGCAATCAAATGCCTTGTATGCCTCGACCTTGCAAAATGATCCTGACGACTCTGCACTTCCAAAAATACGAAGAGAACAAATTACACTTGCGAAATTCTTGGGTAGCGGTGCCTTTGGCGAGGTAGTACTAAACTCCAACTTGAATATGCAACTTGGACATGAAATAACTTCGTCTCTATTCACTATTTCGAATTGCAGGTATTCCAGGGTAATGCAAAAGATTTAGAGGGACCAGGTATTACCCCTGTGGCGATAAAAACCTTACGAAAAGGTGCCTCTGCACAAGAAAAGACCGAGTTCCTACAGGAAGCTAAATTAATGAGTCACTTTCGGCATAAGCACGTTCTCAGGCTACTGGGAGTTTGTCTCGACACCGATCCACCGTTGCTCGTATTAGAGTTAATGGAAGCTGGAGACTTACTGAGCTATCTAAGAGCTAGTCGATCCCTACAACCCACTGATCCATACGCATTGCGTCTTCAGGATCTATTAGCCATGTGCGAGGATGTGGCGAGGGGATGCCGATATCTCGAAGAACTACATTTTGTACATAGGGATCTAGCTTGTAGAAACTGTTTAGTATCTGCCAGAGACCGTGAGAACAGAGTTGTTAAAATTGGAGACTTCGGACTGGCAAGAGATATATACAAAAATGATTACTATAGAAAGGTAGAGTACGATACGAAAAGTATGAATTGTACGTATTATTTTTCTTTTTCTTGTGAATCAACAAATGATTTGTAATTATAGGAAGGAGAGGGTCTCTTGCCAGTTCGTTGGATGGCACCGGAATCATTGGTGGACGGAGTATTTACATCCCAAAGCGATGTCTGGGCATTTGGCGTATTAATGTGGGAGATTACATCGCTGGGTCAACAACCGTACCCTGCGAGGACGAATGTGGAAGTGTTACGGCACGTACGCGCGGGCGGAAGATTGCCCAAGCCCCTAAACTGCCCACCAGCTTTGCACAAACTAATGTTGCACTGCTGGAGTGCAGCGGACGCCAGGCCAAGCTTCAAAGCATGCCTCGAGAACATTGTCACTCTTAGGAGTAGTATAGAAGATGCTGTATTAAGGCCAGTCGATGCTGGCCATTATTTGACGCGACGAGGTAAACTATTTTATTCCCTATTCGAAATACATACATTCTTTCTCTTCGAAGTACATATCTTGCATCGACGCATGACTATCTCTGCTAATTGTGCCGGTAATCATGAAAGTAAGACAGCGAAAAACAGTATGCTATACTGTAAAAGTACTCAAAATGATCTGGCTTTACTCGGAATATCGTAACATCTTCATCATTGCCGGCACGATTCAGCTGTTTTTGGACAAGTATCTGCGGTAATCGGAAGTAATGAGAAGACTGATAAAAGGTCTCTTCTTGAGCCTGTACTCAATTCTTCACTGAATTATGGTCGCAGAAGACCTGTGCTAACACTAGTTGCTTTATCACTCTCAATCTTACAATCACGTTCACGAACATTTCCAAATCTCAATCTGTTTACTAAATAATTGAGCTTCACTTGTGCCGAGATTAGCATGAGAATTGTGAACGGCGTTGACGTACTAGAATTATCGGTGATAAACTCTCGCATCATCAGGAGAATATTCAATATAAAAATTTAATCGAACACATATTGACCATTGCATGGCTCATGCTTGCAGGCGTGTCTAACATGGCTTACTTTGCTGACGAGCTTCAAAATCATAATTCAGGTAGGTCTGGTGCAACACCACCTTCTTTTCTGCTGCCTTCGCTCTGCTGTTACTCCCACTCTGTTTCACAGCATAATTTCACCAGTTCAATCCGACTCGAAATTAATAGAAAAACGCGCAATGTTAGTATCGAGGAATTTTGTGTTTAGGAAACTCGTGCAAGTCCAGTAGCTCGGAGGGTAGTCGAGACATGCAGCCATTCCTGCAGAACTCTCAGAACGGTCTTATTCCACACTCTCGAGAAATACCCAAGTACTTGGAGCTCCTAGCGGACAACGAGGATCTTATTCTAAGGGATCACCCGGCAAGCGGCTACGAAGTCCCCAGATCCATTCACATTTCCGAGCAGAACTTGGCAAATGGTAGCAAGCTCAGCATGTGTGCGGACCAGAAGGAAAATTTGCAGAATGGGAATTCGCTGCAGGATCGAAGGGAAGGTCAGTTGGAAGATAGAGGGTTTGAGAAGAAATGCGAGAAAGAGTTTAAGAGGTGTTCGGTGACGAGCCTGAATTTCCCTGAGCGCAAGAGAGCCTCTATAACCAGTATGAGCGAGAAGTGCAATACGCTGGATAGCTCTAAACTAACGAATCCAGCGATTAAAACAATCTTGAAGAGGGATTCGTTTACTTCGTTGAGCGAACAGCGAAAGTACAAAAAAAGCCCAAACGAGCGAAGAGGATCCGGGATAAGCTTAGAGGGCAGAAGTTCAAGTTCCCTAAGTTCAAACTTGAGTCTCGCTCCCCCGACTCGGCCCAGTTCTTCCTTGATCAATTCTCAAAGCGTGCTTCCCCTCAAGAGCAATATTGGTTGCGAGGCCGTGCTCAACGATAACAGTGTCACGAAGAGTACCCTACCCAAGATTCAAAGGACTCACTCGAATCTACAAAATGGGAAAGCAAATATTCCGCTGGTGATAAATAGTGCGCTGTTGAATCTGTTACGGCAGACTCCGGTGGTCGATGACAGCAGTAACACTGTCACTTATACGAATATAAGTACAGATGCTGTTCGAGTGAATGGATCGTAAGAGAAACGCGTTAACACGTTGACTAATTGTCACATTTGCACATTCATTAGTTTACGATATTCTACAAAGTATTACGTATACCAGCTGTTTTATAAATATTCTTACACAAAAATTCTCTCGGCCTCTTGTCAGTCTCGGAGAACACGAGAGTAAACTGTGGATGCCAGTCACCGGTGACTGCGATCGTAGTCAACGTGTTAATAAGAATGTAGAGAAAACCTGCAGAAAATGCAGAGTCGCGCGATTAAAGCGTGCCAAGTTCCATAGCTTTAAACTGCCATGTTTTCTGTACATATTGAAATTTTTATACTCGCGTAATTGAGTAATTGGGCTCGCGGAGGAGGGGCTCGTCGTCTCTTCCCCGCAAATGGACATTCGAGTGAAGCATCTATTTCTATTGTTTTGCGCGAGCGTACTGCTTTAGAGTATTCCAGTGGGAGCAGAGAAGCGTAAGATGATTTTATAATTGTTACCGCGATTTATGTATTTATTGAACGGCCTAAAGGTACAACCACCAGACTTTCACTGTTCATTGTACAAATTCCATGTTTGGTGATAATGTGTAGCATATACATATGTATGTATGTACGAAAAGCAGAGATCGATTATTCTCTATTATAGTAAGGGTTTGTTAAGTTTTCTAACTGTAAATGTACCTATGCGAAATTATATAAGAATATTTTCGTCCGGTTATCACCACCGAGATTTTCGTCGCCTCCGACTGAACCGGGATCTTTCCGCGAAAGGACTGATAAAACTCAATTTATAGAAATTTCTATCTCACCAGCGGTGTTGACGTACAAAACGGAACGTGTATTGTACATGTACATATACATACAAAGTTTCGAAGCTAGATCTGATATTTTTCGTAACGTAAGTCCTTATACATAGAAAGTATTAAACTAATACTAGGTGTCCCGTTGTAGAATAATTAAGCAATTCGCAGAATTGCGGAGCTGCGAAACGGAGGATTGACAAAGATCGAATATATTTGCGCACTGATATTACCAAAGGCATTCCCCATAAGAGAAACGTACGATATAAGATTGACTTCCTTTGTCACTGTCTTCCTCAAAAGATACTGATGCGCTAAATACATATCGTTAGTTCCTTAAAATTGCTCTAGTTGTTAGCATAAAAACACCCCAATTCCTGTACATACATAATGATTAACTCAACACCCCATCAGCGACAGTGTGTTGAAGGAAATCGATAAACGATCGATTCAAGTAAACGATTCGAAGAAATGTCTTGACAAACACTCAAAAGACATTTCCGTAAAAGTGGAATATACGATTCAAAAATATGTTGCTCTGTACGAAGCACAGAATAAAAGCATTAAGTTAAGAAGTATCGATGACGTGCATCTCACCAAACAGCCAACAGATTTTAGCGTATCCCTTGTTATCCTTAAATGCACTGGTCACTCACGAGCTTATCGATCACGGTATTGACACTGAGCACTCACAAATTAATAAAAACACTTTAGTTAATCCGCGCGTGAAAAAAGCACCGATATGTACGCCGCAGTTCAAATCACGCAACTGCCGGTTCGTGAACTGTAGACTCTCCTTACCGAATTCCTCGGAAAATGTCCTGGCACCCTTGATTGGTCGAAAAATTGTTTTTCACTATTCTTCGACCAATTGTAAAAGGCCTAGTATTGTCGAATTTTCGTTGCATTGAGATTTTGAACCAATTGGAACCTATTTAATATTCAGAACCACTGACGCTTTTTGACCTCATTTACGGACCAATTAGAATGCACGAAATAGTACAGTTTTTCAACCAATCCTGGCACGTTTTATAGTTCGAATAAAGTTCTAGAAGTTTGTCTTGTGAAAGTGTAAATGCTCAGCGTTCTGTGGAATTATTTCGTTTTTTTAGTGTTAATAAGTATCGTGAGTGCGAAATGTCAATTTTAGTACTTGTGCTTGATAATAAACTGTGAGAGCTGCCAAATGAAGAAGAGACAGCTTGGAGCAGCAACAAGAAAAACCCATTTTCTACTGTGGAGTGTTCAACTTTGACGGAGTAAAGGTACAGTATTATATATTTGAAATGGATTTATTACAATTAAATTAACCACTAATTTACAAGAAATGTAAAATGTATAGAATGTTGTCTCTTTCTGTTGCCATCGTCGCGCGTCTGTAATAAGACTCGCAGCTCGATAAATGCTGGAATTTTTACTGTTGATTTCATCGTGGAAGTTCGATACAATAGTAATGTATCTCGTTTGGGAGTTTCCTTTTGGGTCGAACAACATCTTTGTATCTAGCGTTATTTTATTTAATGGGAAGAAGTGCCAAAAATTTAGTATCTTTATTCTCTGCAACAAAAAAGTCATTTTGTGGATGCAGAGTTTCGATAGATCATTTGGATCGCTACTAAACGACTTGTGTTCGAATGCAATTGTGTATGTACGTAAGAAACCTAAGATCCATATAGATAAAACTTTACTTACGCGGTAGAAGTGGGCGGGACATCGTCGTCTAGAGCATCGTCTTTACTGTGTTCGTGTAGCAAAACGTATTCCCTAGTGCTAAATCCAAATCTCAAAATGTCTCTTTCTAGTAACTCGTGGTACCTCCTTGGTTCCAACTTTACATCATTTACAAATGTACCATTCGCAGATTCCAAGTCTATGAGGTATGGTCGGATCCTTCTGCCTTCGCCGCCACCTTCCTTTTGGTACGAAACCAACCGGTATTGTAAGGCTGCGTGTTGCTTGGAGCACGAAGGATGGTCCAATGGAATATCTGCCACCTTACGGTCTCTGCCCATCAAGTAGGCAGATTGCCTATGTACGTACAAGGTAGGTAATTCTTTTTCTCCCTTGAAGGGATATAGCCTCCACCTACGCTTTGGTTTTCTAGCATCCGATGGTTCCGCATATTTAATAACTACTCCATTTACTGTGTTGGCATCTTCCGTTAGCTTGCCAGACAGTTCGAAGTTGGGCTTCTCTTTCTCCTGAGGTATCGTTGACTCTGTCTTAACTCTGGGCTTGCCCCATTCGGGCGAGGTATCCTTCTTAATCTTAGCATCTTCGAAGCTAGATTTCCGTTGCCTAAATGATTCGTCTCTCTTTTTAGTGTATTCGTTTGGGTCTCTGTTTCGCCTGTTCCTGTCGTCGTACTCTCTATGCCTGGGCCGAGAATCGTCTCTCCTCACTGGTGACCTCTCGTGTTTTCTCTTATCATTTTGTCTCTCGTCGTCCCTTTTGTAATGGTCGCGCCTGCTTTCTCTGTATTCCCTATCACGATCTCGTTGCGATCTATCACGATAGCCTTCGTCACTCTCCCTTCTGTATTCCCTACTCGCTCTGTAACCTTCTCTGTTGTCCTTATTTTCTCTGCTATCCCTCGGATTTTTCGGCTTACTGCTGCTTCCCTCTTGGCAAGGACTTCTCTCACGCTTCTTTTTCCTCTTCTTTCGCTTTTCTTGACGATTTTCGTCACTGCTGGAGGAACTACTACTCGATGCCATACCAGTTTGTGTTTTGATTGGCTTTGATGCGTGCAAAGAACTATGTTGTGAAAATATAGGGTTGGAAAGTAGGTATGTGTGGGTACTGGTCGGTACTTTATACAGCGCATACCGCAGAGTTGTGTATACTCTCTCGGGTAGGAGATCACGCCACTAGGTGGCGTATTTGGCTCTATTCGGTGCTACTCGGATGTTAGGACTTGCTTGAATTTCTCAAGTGAAAACTTACAAGTGCACACCATCATGGTAATTATATACTTAACTATTATAGATCCATGTGCAGTTTGACGTATAACGATGCATCTACTTAGGTCTAGTTTCGCTTCGTTAAAGAAATTAATACCAAACACTTGTTCTATTTGTTTTATGTAGCTTTCAGGTGGTCTACTCCAAATTGAACGGAAGTACAATTGAAAATCAAAAAGACCTTGCGGGAACGTTGATAATATCAACTTTGTTAATTGCAGACGCTGTAGCTTTTGTAAATTGGCAACTATGTAGAGAATTTAAATGTTAAACTCGTTTTTCGTGTGAGCGGGTTAAGAGGCAAGGCAGAAAGAAATTTTTGCAGGATTTTACAAAAGGTTGCGGTGTATTTTGTATAAAAAAGTACAAAAATTATTATATACATCATAATACATAATCGTAATATCTACGGCGATACCCATGCCGAAGTAGATACCACAATAATAGCCATTTACCTCGGGTAAACCTGTTTTCTGTCAGTCACGTAATGCTAAAGATTCGCTCGCTGACCGAAGTACATACATCAATAACTTATTATCGATTTTGGCATAACGAACTTTCTCCTTTTAACGTGTTTTCTGCCTCACGCCCTTCCGGCGTCAGGCATTTTAATACGTTGAGAAATTCGAGTCATCGATAGAGTCCGTGCTGTCGGAATTACTCTCGGCGGCATCGACGAATGCCGTCGACAAATCGCCGGACAGTTTGTTCACCGATTGCGTGAGTACGTCGTACATGAAGATTTCCTTTTCACCTTGCGCTCCGTCTTTGGGCCTGCAGAGCAGAAAGAAAGTTTTCGAATAACACGAAACAGACTCGATCAATCTTGTCAAAAGAGCAGAAAGAAGGGTTGGAGAAAGATACGATGGGTTGAACTATTGGAAAACTAAAACAATAATGCTTTCCTCTTTTTTGGATTGTTGTACTATGCAGTGTGATGTTTTGGATGATTAGAGGTGCAATGGTAAATTCCGATAAACTCTGCTTTGTTATGTGGCAGCTCATTATCGTGGCGAAACAAGGCGATTAGATTTAGTTAGAGTATCGTAGATAGTAGAGCACTTACGTCGTCACGAGGAGTATGACCGACTGCCTCTGTGGCTCGGTCCGGCTCTCCTGCTCAAGCCATTTCTTATAATTCTCGGCAGTCGGCTTTTTCACGAGCTGTTTCAGCGTGTCTCCCGCGAGAAATCTGACCGCTTGGACATCGGCGACCTTCCTGCCGTGCCTGGACTCGATTTCCTTTTCTTCCTTCCCTTCCTTTTCTTCATGAAAGTTATAGTGGACCGGCGCCAAGACGACCACGCTCGAAATTCTACGGCCGTTTAGTTGCGGCACCTCCGGGACTGGGAAAGAAGCGCCGCTCACTTTCAGGGGCAAATACCGATTGTACTGGGTCTCATCCCGGGGTCCCACGGTCACTGGCTTCAGCCTGGTGGCATCTTCGCGTATGTGCTGCTCTGCCACGGCCTGGCCTTGCTCCGTATTCGGATCGAAGCGTACTACTTTCATCTCGACGCCTCCTGGCCGTAAAGTGGCTTGCTCGAACTTTGTCGCGCCACTGTTTGCCTTCTTGTTCATGGCTGTGTACGCCAGGGAAGAGGGTCTCTTCTCTCCCGTTTTCGGACTCTTGGCGATCGCTGGGACCGGTTCGGAAGCGGCCACCGCGGATGCGCCTCCGGCTCCGTAGAAATTTGCCAATGCCTCTGGCGGAAGTTTCTCGATTGGTATGTCGCCGACCTTGTCGTAATCCAATATCTGGATATCGGCGTTGCCCAAAATACCCGAGCTCAGAAGTTGCTCCCTTATATCATCGGGAACCTCGTCGGGGAGGTTCGCAATGTTTTGCCTAAGCTTCGCTTCTTTCTTTGGCGATAACGTCGTCACTGGAGCCTCGGTAGTGGTTGTCGTGCTTGTGCTTTTGGTCGTTGTACTCGGACTCGTGTTCGCGATAAACACCCGCGGAGTAGAGGGCGAGTTGTAATCCTCCTGAGGACTAACTGGAGTCGCGTAGATTTTCTGCGAAGGATTTGAGTTAGTGCCCTGGAAGATTGGACGGCCCCAGATGGATTGCTGCTGAGACGACGCCGATGGACGACGTTGTTGGGTCGTCTGAAGATTCTGAGAGAAAAATGCTTGTTGCTGGTGTTGCTGGTGTTGCTGGTGCTGCTGACTTTGGATGGTCTGTTGCTTCCCACTCGAATATTGCTCCTGTCTGGTCTGAAATGGGGCTGCCGCCGGATGAGTTGGTTGTTGCAATTCGGCCAGTGTGCTTAGTGGCTGGCTGGAGACGTATTGATTTTGCGATATTTCTGGAAATCCTGTCGGTTGCACTACCGCCGGATTGGGAGGAAATGGACCTGGATGCAAAGGATTCTCCCTAATCGCGTAATGCTGCTCCAATTTCGGGACAGCCTTGAAAATTTCGGAAGGTTTCTGCGGCTGTGGTTGAATAGGAGGGAGTTGCTGCGGCAGGTTTTGTATGGGCTGTGGCTGACTGTACTTGAGCTGTGCGCGATACTGTTGTTCTTGCAGCAGTTTTTGCTCTTGCTCTTGCTTTCTCCTGCGTTGCTCTTGAATCCTTTGCTGTTCTTGCGATCGGTGCTGTTCTTGGATTCTCTGCTGCTCCTGCAGTCTCTGGTGTTCTTGTTGTCTCTGCTGTTCCTGCTGCCTCTGTTGCTCCTGCTGCCTCTGTTGTTCCAACAGCTTCTGCTGCTCCAACTTTCGATGTTCCACCTGCCTCTGTTGTTCCAGCAGCCTCTGCTGCTCCAAGTATCTCTGGTGTTCCTGATGCCTCTGTTGCTCGTGGTGCCTCTGGTGGTCCCGCTGTTTCAGCAATTCTTGCTGACGCCTTTGCTCGTGGTATCTCTGCTTCTCGAGCTCCTGCTGTTTATACGGGGGCAAGGGTGGTTGCTGGGGCGGCTGGTGCGGCTGGGGCGGCGGTGATGGTTGAGGTTGCTGTGGCTCCACATTGAATCGGTGGCCCTGGTTTATGGGCAACGGCTGATTCTGTATGTGGACACTCTGGTGGGAGACCGAAATTGTAGGCGGATGTCCTGGCTGCTGTGGATGATTAATGCTGATTCGGTGGGGTGGCGCAAAATTAGCGAACGGCGCGCGTTGCTGCACTTCGGGCAAGCCCTGGATCGTGATGGGCAACCGTTGCTGAGGTCTTGGGGCTGGAGGAGGTGGAGGTGGCGGGTTTCTTATTTGCGGTGGTGGAGCAAACGACTGCTGATGCTGGTGGAAATTGATGGGTGGTTGATGTTGATGCGATTGGGGTGGATGAGAATGAGGATGAAGATGAGAATGAGGAGGCGGAGGAGGAGGAGGAGGAGGTTGATGCTGCGAGAACGAATTGACGATTCTTTGTTGAGGGAAAGCAGGTGGTACCCTTGGTGGGATCGGCACGTATGCACCCTGCTGTCTCTTGGTAAGGGTCGTAGTACCCGGTGCATTTTGACTCGTCTTCGAGTGGTGAGTATTCGGAGCGTCGAAATCGCTGCGTTTGTTGTGGTTGTTTGGCGGTAATTGCTCGGTACCGAACGTGACACGAATACCACTGCCGCCAGAGTGATAGACCTCGCTATCGGGTCGGATGATGGCCCTCAAGGTTGTGGATGGCTCCGGAGGCGGCGGCGTAGCGGTGTGAACAGGTTCTTCCGCGTAAGGCGTCGGGTTATCCGGTTTTATCTCCTCGTGTTCTTCGACAGGTGTCAAAGCTGGTATAGGCGCGTCATAAACAACGCGAGGCTTATCTCCGTAGCCTTTCTTTTTCTCGTATTTCACGTAGAACACTTGTATAGGTTCCTTGGTAGGTTTCGGGGTCGGCGGCGCCGGTGGCGGTACCGGAGTTGGAAGAGACTCGTTTGATTCTTTGATAATGATCTCGATAATTGGCTCGGGTTCCGTTGGATAGTAATTCAGTGGACTTTCCTCGTACGCGTCGTCGCTCTTCGAGCTTGCCAGAGGATTGTACAAGGGATCCCTCTGGGAGTATTGAACGATCGGTTCCATTTGTACGGCGTATGGCGGTGGCCTGGCACCTCTCCTTGGGTAGAGTAGAATCTGCTGACGCTTGTCCCGACTCTTGGACGGCTCGTCCTTGGCCAAGGTCGCGACACCAAAGGCCACGAACACGACCACGAGGGCAATCTGGAAAGATGACGTAACCGAATCGAGAGGACGGGATTGGCATCGGTTGGAGGGTTTCCGGGTAGAAATGCAGTGCGTTGATCGAAGCTTGATCGAAGCTTGATCGAAGCTTGATCGAAGCATCGACAGTGCGAGGGCAACCGAGTGACCCGATTAATAACCAGAGAGACATCCTGCAAGACCTTAAGAGGCCGATCGATTGGTATTCTAGTGTCGCCGAATGGACAGTTACGGGTATCCTGATAAACGATTCCCAGTCGCGGTCGCGTTCCCAATATGGTCAAGCCAAGTTCGCAGCGTGCATCCATCGGCCGGTGGAGGATGTCTCTCGGGTTCAAATTGCTCGCGTATGATGGGCTTCCCGCCACTCAGCGGAGATGCCGTAGAAAGATCGGAGAGAAAATTTAGGCTTTGGATTCACGGCATGCGCGTTTCACCTGCGGAATTTGGTAGCTCTCTCAAGGTGGTGGGGGATTTTTAGCATGTTCGAATGAGAACAAACCCAGTTTCGCCGATGATGAATTTACATTAGATTTACGCGACTCCCATGTCGAGTAAACCAGCCGGCAAACGAGGAGGATGGACTCATTGGCTATGGTTCCGCGATTCTGCATTTCGCTCGTTTCGGGAAAGTATACGTGCGCTGGAAGTTATCGCACACATGAGGTGTATAACTGATTGGGAAGCTACACGCTACACGCTACACGCTACACGCCGCTTCTCCGATATACTTTCCCTGACTAAGCAGCTAAAAGCGATACGCTAGCTGATTGCAAATGATAGAACGCTTTACACGCCGCTGCGAAACGGGACATGCTTATTACGATGAAAGTACAAGCGCGTTCTCCTAAAAGAAGCATTAGCCGCGGCTCTCCCGGCAGACACGACACTCGCGAGAGTTTTCCTACCGTCGCGGAAGACTGAGAAACTGGCCGAGATGATCTTTATAATTACCAGTTTGAGGAAGTGCATAGTGGTTACGACTGGTTGCTGCGGGTTCCTGCAAAAGCTCCGTTTCTCCTGTTCGATGGGTCACACTTCACTGATTTCACGTGGCTCTCTCGCGGCGAGGGGTTGCTAACTCGCGGCAGGTAGCATGATCGACGTTGACTACGAGGACGTGGACGCAAAGGACCGGGTTCTGTACTGGACGATATTGAATGGAGCCTCGCATGGGAACTGAGGACAGATTGGGACCAGGGGCCCGTTTCTCCCTACCCGATGCCACCTCCACTTGGCTCTTCAAGAAGCTCCTCTCTAATATCGAATACGGTGGGGCACCTTTCTCTGGCCGGTGGCTACATGCATTCTCGGCTAGTGTGGGTCCCCGTTAGCACACGGCCGTGCTGGACATACAGACGTGATTCGAAATGAAAAACGCCACCTCCGAAGGTGCTACGAAGAAAGATAGAAAGAAAAGGAGGAAAGGAAGACCCACCTGCCAGACCCTACCCTAAAGTCTACTTTTTAGCGAAAAGAGTCTTCGCGGCTTACTTCATATCTCCCGATCGAAAGGAGAAGACGTTATGTACTTGTATCAACGCGGCCTCACTTTTCCATTGACCTCCAAGGCCCATCGAAACCGAAACCCGCCTTTCTTCCTGCAGAGGCCAGAGGCAATCCCCCGTAATTCCCCGCAAGGGGCATCGTACCTGTGTATCGAACTGTGTATGTATGTATTCGGTGAAAGACCGTCGTCCAAGCGTCGCTCCGCCGGGATCTACACGCGCGGTAGATGCCCATTACTTTCGCTAAAGGTTGAAGCGGTTCCAAGCGAACGCTTCCTTACGGGCAGATCACTTCCGACTGTGTCCAACAATTCTACCTTTATTACAATAGAAGAACATTCGCCTCAGTCCTTATTACGAATTACGAGTGATCGAGGTGTGACCGAGGTATGTCCGATCTGCATAATTCCAGTCTCCTCGTTACTGCTCAATTGCGTCGAGCACAATAAAGAGGTGCAATTAGAACAGGGCCGAGGCAAAGTAGAAATCCGAGTAATTAGGGTTTCATTAAAATAGTTTGCCCAACTTTCGACCGTCATTCTCGTGTTATTCTCGCGTTATTCTTCTGGAACGGTGACGGGACGCACACGATGGAATATACATATTGAGTCCCCGTGGAAAAACATCACGCGCATCCTTTCTATAACTACTAGTACACATCGTTGCGAAAGATAGATCTTTGCCAGAGCTAAATAAGATGACCTGGTAAAACCCTTGGTGTTGCAAAAGCCCAATGTGATGCAAACTTCTCATACTTGCGCAAGTGAGATTCCAAATTAGTCTTCCAGCCTACCAAATACGCTTATCGAGGAATCCTCTATGGGCCTTCTCGACCCTGTCAACGACACCCTAGACACTTTGAAGCCATCTAGGAGAATTGGGACGCTGCGCTTTTGCCTCTTTTGCCTATTTTGCCCATTTTGATTGAAGGACGATTTCGTAAACATCCACTGTTGGATTACGCTACCAAAGTTAAGCTAGCTGGCATTTATTAATTTGGCTAGCCCGGTAATCCTGGTGGAAAGGCGATGGACATTTAGCGAACGTCGAACCACCACGTCTGGAGATTCAGCATCGTGGCGCGTCCTACTTGGTAACTTTCACTTACGTTGGCGTAAGAGGACCAAATAGCCATCGCGAGATACGAATGTGACGAATAAAGTATCCACTCTGATGGTCAGTGTTCTGTTCTGGCTTCTTGGACCTTGTCTATCGTGGCTATCACGATCACACGGCAACGGTTTCTAAACGTCGAACGCTCTCGATCTCTGCTTTGCTGCTAGCTCTCATAATTGAAGAACTCGTCGCTAGTAGTAAAAGGATGAGCTACTAGTTTTTTTTTATCAAGGATCTCTAAACGATTATTAGGTTCTTCCCACATACCAGTGGTTCCCACGAGTACGCATGTTGAAGTCCATACTCGATTAAGTAGAGTACGTGTAAGAGGATGCTTCCACGATGACGTTGCAAGCCCGGATTGCAAAAGGAATCCGTGGAACAACGGCCTGGTGGAGATTGCACGAATTTCATTCGCCCAGTTCTCAGGAAAGTTCGAGTCGAGCGGTAGACGATGCGATTCTCCTTCCCTAGACAATTTAGTTAGTAGGTATATAGTTCTTCGAGAGCAGCGTGCTCATGAGCAATAACGTAACTGTTGAAGAGTGAAAGTACAGCAAAGTGGGACGCTCTGCGAATAAAGCCCGAATGTTACAATTAATAAATAAAGCGAGCGAGCCGCCGATTCTCATCGTTGTCCTTTGTTCCAGATGTCTGCACAGGGTCTCAATTTCATAAGACCTTGGCTGTTCATTGGGATCAGAGTATTTTGTAATAACAGAGTGCATCGTCAGTGGGTAATTGCATCCGATTTTCCTTCGACATTTTTGTCAAATTTCTTCTGTCTCTCGACATCGTTTATACCGCCTCCACATTTGTATTTTCACCATTGACTTTCTTCCTAGTGTCTCCGCCATGGGTATTGGTCAGGCGAGGGACGAGTAGTATAAGCCTATCTTATATAATTCGACGGGCTTGGTATAGTATTAAACAAACATTACCTTTAATCGTCGTTATGCTTACTGCGCTTTCTATTTCGGTATGGATTATGTTTCGCAATCCCCACGATATCGCGGCTCCGCATTGTCGAACCAGGACGAACCTTCGCTTTTCGAAGCCTAAACAGCAACCGAAAGAATTCGATTTACATAATGCATTGATTCACCGGAAGCAGGAAACATGAATTTCATGGAAGACGTTTATTAATTTACAACAATGCTCATTGTGTAAGAGAATATAGGGAAGAAAGTGAAAGAGGATTCCTTTCTGCGAAAGAAAGCCACGCGACTCATCTGCCGCGTGGCCGGATTTCTTAAATGTACGCGGCCATTTCGTCCGAGCAATGGCTGCCCCCAGAAGTACAATGTGCTCATGTAAAACTTGCGCTTGGGTTCGTTTTACGATAGACCAGATATTTCGTATTTTTCAACTATACGGCTGGATCCTCGACTCTTACGTCGTGGTACGTAGTGGAAGCTCGAATGATTAAAGCATTCCAATGATTCTTTCCCACCGCACATATTCGGTTCCATCATTGTATAATTTATTTCGATATTTGCTTCGGACAGGCGAATGTCAATGGCACGTAATGATCTCTCGATTTTAATGTGCAATTTAACGTTGGATTGCAGGACTTTTTCGAGGAGAATCTGTGGGAACGATTGCCGCGAAGCTGGAGAGACGCGTTCCAAGAGAGATCGCCGCAAGAGGTTGGTGCTTGGCTGTCTGGAGACATCTCGTGGTCAGTGCTCGACATTATGTGTCTTTAATAGTCCTTAAATTAACTTTGTTATGACATTTATTCCTGCCTCTGGATTTGCTTACGTTGCAGTAACCGCGTCTGGCCACTGTCGCTACTTGGATTGAGGCAAGTCATCCAGAATCTCCAGCTCAATAGGGACCACAAATCTCCTAAGAATGTTTTGATTTGCAACAGAAAACAAAGTGGATCTGTCAATTCTGTAGAGATCGTAGGAGAAAACCAAGCCTTAAGGAATAATTTGGAGGTGCAGCGATACAACGAATTTAAAAATCTCTTTGCCAAACATGTCAAGAACAAGAAGCGGCATGAGATCGATAAGATAGCACAGGTAATACATTACTGTTTGGCCTGACTATTTTTACTCCAAGATTAAACAAAGGACACTGCTGTTTTGTATAGGTGTGTGCAAGTTGCGCATACCAGTCCCAATGCAGATGCATCGTGGATATTGGAGCTGGAATGGGCCACTTAGCCAGAGTATTGGCTTTTCGGTATGGACTATACGTGGCTTGCATTGAACAACAGCAAGCCCTGTCTCAACAAGCGAGGTAATTACCCAGCGTACCCAGCAATTGGAATATGCAGAGCTTTCGACGAATGCATAAAAGTGAATTTTGTTACAGCAAATGCGATAGGGAATTTCTAATGTCTATAAAGAAACACGTACCTGACTTCTGCAACGCGAGCCCTCAACATGTGTCCATAAGATTGGAATATTCGAACCTAATCGATGCTAATTTAATGGAACAACTGGGAGATGTTTTCGAGCATAACTTTAATTTGAGCGGGAACAAGACAGAGTTTGGCCTTGTAGGACTTCACCCATGCGGGGATTTAGCACCCCTTTTATTGGACATCTATGCTTCCAGAGAGGAAGCAAAATTCATTTGTATCGTGGGATGCTGTTACATGAAATTATCATTAGGGTTTGTATTGTTTGTAAAAAGCTTGTCGATCCAGATTGTTGTGACAATGCGTAACCTAGCGGTGGTAAATCTGTTACAGTCCTAATAATAGTGTATCCAGAGATGGCTACCCACTCAGCGCGTACCTGAAGCTGTCTAGTCACCCACCATTGTCTTATGCTGTCTTGGAAGTAGCTTGTCATGCTATCGAAAAGTACAGTGATAAATTGATGACTGGCAATTTCGAGGATTTAATAGTACGTGTAAACGACGAAAAAGTATGCAAGGTGAACTAACGACATAATGTACAAAATGAAATCTTTCATTTCCAGGTACATGCTTACCGAGCAACCTTAGAAACTATCTTAATGAAGAAGAGCATCGAATTGCGCCACTGTCAATTAAGAAACGTCAAAGTCCGTTGTGGCATGACATTCGAACAGTTGAGTATCGTAAATCTAGGATTTTATGGGATGTTTCTTTTTTATGTACCACTTATCATTATTTTCGTTTTCCTTGTTTTAGATACTGTTCCGCAGTCACTGCAAACCTGGAGCCGCATTTGCAGCCACGGAGCTCCGATATTTGTAATCCACAGATTAAAGATTTTTTGAGCCAGTGGAAGCAAGTCTTAATTTTTGGCTCTCTCCGAGTAATGTTAGCGCCACTTATCGAGACAATAGTGCTTTTTGACAGGTTTCTCTATTTGTCGGAGAAAAACCTGTCTCCGATGTTGAAACCAATATTTGACGCTAGATTGTCTCCCCGAAACTTTGTATTGATATCTATGAAGCACTAGGCCGTCCTTTGATACCACTAATTAAATACGGTCATTTATTTATTTAGCCAAGATACATGTAGGTACAGCTGCGGCTGGCCTATAGCGATAACCAGGGTGTCTTTATTCGGACAGTACTAGATTATAATTTTCTACTATCAACAATTTATCCTTATTGATCCCCGCGTAGTTTTGTGTAGCGTAGATTTGAAATTTGCCACGCAATAAAATTAGGCTAGCTGCATCGGAAATCGGCTACAGTACGAGGAACAAGGAGGAAGCAAGGGGCTTGGTGGGAGAGAGACAGATAGCGAGAAGACAGCAGCTCAGCCAATACAACGAGAGTACGAGTTGGAGCGGGCTGCGCGCGCAATTCGCGGCGTAAAGATTTGGGCTGGCGGCAGTGGTAGGACTGGCATCGCCGGCAGATAGCGCTTCAGTGGCCGGCTACCTCGCACGACCCGCTGACGTTCCTCTCCGGCAACACCGAGATCCAGTTTCCCTTACGCCGCTCTCGCGTGTTTGTCTGTTCTCGTCGCGTTCGCGTCGTGTCCTACCGATTATTTTCTCCTTCCTCCCCCCTCCCCCAAGCGCGCACGAGATCGTCGACACGAAGTGTGTGCGAGGAGAGAACGAGAGAGAAAGCAGGAACGAGCGAAAGAGTGAGAGAGAGAGAGAGAGAGAGAGAGAGAGAGAGGGAGAGCGAGAAAGAGAGGTAGCCGCGCGGTATACACCAAGAGACACGCTCGCGTTGTCCCAGCACCGAGTGCTCCGATTTCGACCTAATCGCCCGGTGCCCGAAACCAGGATGGCGTTCAACGGAGACGGACCGCACTCCAAGAGACAGCGGCTCGAAGAATCTGGCCACAGGGTGAGTGCTGCTCAAACATAGTTCTAGCCTTCTCGTCGAATTTCGCCGAATTCCGTCGCGCGCCATCGCATTTTCATCCCTTGCTCGACTGCTCCGTTTCGAGCTCGGTCGAGGTCCGTCGTTCGGGTTGAGAGTTTCCTCGTTACGAGACGAGCCGTACGTCTGACACGTACGAGTGGCGTGCGCGGTCCTCAGTGCACGCGGCTATAATTTCTCTCGTTGGTGAGTGTGTGTGCGTCTGGTGTGTCTCTGGTGTGCGTTGGTTGATCGTCTTACGCGAGGTTTTCGCTCCCCTGGTTGCTCCTGGCTGCCTGCCTGCTTACCTGCGTGCGTGTGTTTGTCCCCGGGTGGCGGTGGCGGTTCGGTGGCGGTAGTAGCAGTACTTGGGCGGCGGAGGGTCGGAGGGGGGCAAGTCGCCATTTATCCGGTTGCTTTTGCCCGTATCACCGCCGCCACCGCGTCGAAACAATGGTCGATGCGCGCGCTCTCCAACAAGATTGTCTCGTGGTGACACGTTTTTCGACTCTCTCGTTAGACAATTGGTAAGAGCAGCGATGCATAGGATCGGCCAATCGGCCATTCGATCCGCATCTTCTGTGAAATCGCGGCAACCTGTTATCGCGGCGGCGGCCCTCGACGATGCCGTCGCCACCGTCGCGCAACACCGACGCCGAACCGAAGCAAAACCGAGACCGAGAGCGAGACCGGGTGCCGGCCAGACCGAATAAACGAGTGAGAACGAACGACTGACAGAGATCGCCCGCTAGAGAGCAAGGAAGGGAGAAACATTCTGTCTCTCTACTGTTGCCTGTGTGGGTTTGGCGTGAGAGCGAGAAAGAGAGAGTGAGACGACTAGGTGGCCGCCTCGCCGTCGTTATTGGCGACGGCCGTGCCGAGGATGCACGTTCAAAACAAACCCCTTTTCGCTTGAGCCGGGGTCGATAATTTCCGCGCGGCGTTATCAGAGCGCGCGAGAGAGGAGGCGTTGTCGCGATGCTCGGGACGACCGCGAAGACTATCGTCGAAGCGAATTGCACGCGCATACCATCGTGAGCCAGACGCGAAGGGTGCATCGGGTGCATCGTCGGGCGGCGAGCTACGGCGCGAAAGAGAGAGAGAGAGAGAGAGAGAGAGAGGAAAGGAGAGAACCGGCTCGCAAAATAAAAGGAGGATCGTTCGGCGCCCCCATCGACTGGGACACCTCTTCTTCTCTGCGCTTCGGAGCGCCGTACTCATGCTCTGATCGATTCCCCCTTGGCCATTTCGTTACAATAACACTCTCCGAATGTGCTCAACGAGGGCTTCGAAGGTACGAGCGAATACCGACGTATGTATTGATGCGCTTGTTGTGCGTCCTCTTCATTCGCCTTCACCTTCTTCTTCCCTCTTCTCTCTTTCCTCTTCCTTTGACTCTACCGCCGACGCGACGCTGCTTCCTTCCGTGCTCTTCAATTGATTTCACGCGTTCGCTAGCCGAGAGTCGCGTACTATCGACGTGCGCGTGACAGAGACACTAAGCCTTTTTTATGCCGCCCCCGCCTCCGCGAGGAAGCGCACGTGTTCCGATGTGTGTGTCCACGCGCTGAGCGCTTCGTTTCTGGTACATTGCGCCTCTAGCTTTTTCCGATTTACATAGGTCGTCGCAAACCAACAAAAAGTCGAGAGTTTTCGTACCACACGACTCAGCTATTTGGAGAAGGGAAACCTTGTGACAGGAAACGATGACGCTCTTCTTCGTGTTACTCCGATTCTACACAGTTTGCTAGTTGGAATGTAGCATTCGTGTAGCGGGCTGCATCAGCACGCCAAGTTTCTCGCTTAACTTGTGCTAAAGCTGAACCGTTACATGCCTTAAGTACTTGTACCTTGCTCTTCCTCCACTCGTTCCGATCCTCTCGTTCTGATGTGGAGCACGGCGGAGTAAGGAAATTACGATTACGAGGCACGAAACGATTCATTATGAAAATGAGATATCTTGGTCCTTCGACGGAGAGCCGTGAAAAAATGATCAGTGGAACTGGTGGAACTCATAGGGAATAAGAAATAGAGAGATACGAGAATCTCCTTCGTGCTTTTATCTTGTTCTATCCGGATAAAATGAAATATTTCTCTGCGCGGTCGCAAGGAAAATCCTTCCTCAATCCTCAATTGTACGAGTCCAAGCAGCTAAGCCGCGTAGCGTGTAGCTCTTTCGTCGTTTCATTCGTCTCCGCGAGACACAAGAGAAAATTGTAGATCGTTCAATCGGTCCAATGGATTGTCACTGAAATACAATATGTAACGGCTAGCTGTCTTATAATGACGTACCAGAATTCGTCGAATGTCTAATAAGAGAGTAAATCGAGTTGTACGGTATCACAAAAAGGGATTTCTCAGCGGTTTATCACCGACCTTTCTCCCTGCCCCTCCCAGGGATCGTAGTCACGTACCAAATGCACTGATCATAATTTACAGCTTACTGTCTTTAGGATTTTCGAGTAGACCGCATTCTTCGTTTGTATTATTTATCCATCGCGCGGCCTGAGGTACGTGCCAATACGCATTTTCGAGGATCGTGCCATCTCCATAGTTGATGAGTCTGAATATTTGAAGACGAAGCGCCATCGAATTTCTTTTATTATTACAGCATTCGAAACGTTTCGCTGATCGACGAATTTCTCCCCGGAAATTGAGACCGATCGTCTATTATTATCAGGAAATTGACTGAATCGTCAGTCGGTTTTAGACCCTCGATGGAGGGAGTCTGCCCAGGGAATTAATGATTCTCGTCCCAGTCCCTCTCGCGGTTCTGTGCAGCGGTCATTAATTTCACGGATCCTTTTAAGAGGCGCCGTCTCGAGCAGAGACTGCTGGCACTGTTCGGGACTAATTGAACTTTCGATGCACCCTTGACTTCCGGATTCGGTGACCGTCTCGAGAATTCCATAAAAATTTACGGATTGCATCATCGTTCGCGTTTCGCTCCTTCCCAAATTTCATAGAAACTTGGCTGATCTCTTCGCAATCCCCTTTATGAACTTGCCCGGGAACACTTTGATCCTCCATTTCTCGTTTCCATCTTGAGTGATTTGTTTCCGTATAAATACGCGTGTAATGTGCGTCTGGCCGCTGACGAGTAAGTCGATATTCGATCTTGGCATATTTTTTAAGATATTTCTGGGTAGATGGTGGGTACATGGAGGATAGGTACACGGTACCCGGAAGCCTCGTAAGCTACTAAAACGGTAGCTAGTATTGGTTAACACGGTGAGCCGCGTGCCTTTGCACGAGGAAAAGGAAAAGGAAGAGGAGTGACAGTGGGCAGATTGTGCCCGGAGCAACGCGACGGAACGAATCCGCCCGTTCAGAGGCTGCCAGCACCAAGTCCGGCCCGTCTCTCAAGTTTAGCGACAGTGTCCATTCGAATCGTGATGTGTCATACCGACCGAAATATCTTTACCTCGGCTCGCGTGCACGATGAAAAGAGAATCACCTCCGATACCCTGCAATCTGTCCCAACGAGTAAACTTCTATCCATCGTCCACGATACACTCGCGTGCACATATGAGAATCTAGCAACGAGCGATTCCACCACTAATCGGGTGTGCTTTTTAAATTCCGCGTGTTTCGTACGTGGCATGAATTTAATGAAGGCGAGCTAAACTTGTTTATCGTGAATCTATTATCCATTATTATCCATTATTATCCATTAGTTTCTGCATATGACTGGAATATATTCATCCGTTACCGCCGGTGTTTAGAATAAGAAAAGAACTCTATTGAAATCTAGGCGTCATTCATTCTCAGATTTATGTGACACGCGAATCAACGTGACTACCCAGTTGAAGCATTGTTTTTCCGTGGACAATTTAATTTTCGGCCACCGCTAAAATTAGCTCCGCTAAATTACCGGTAAATTATCCTAAATGGACATTACATAATGGAAAATATCGTTCGGGCTAGATGGATCGACACGGCCATAGCTCGGAGATGAATTATCGCTGATCGGAGTGCCATTGTGCATCAATCACGATTATAATGCTCGTAGGGTAATAGAATTTACGTTGGCGAACAAAAGCCACCAGGACTGGAGAGACATGTTTTGGGTAAAGCTATGAGGCTGCTGTTGCGCGGCCCGATTTATCATTCCAACGGAGTAGCTATTCCGCTCGTTCACCCACTTGTTCGGCGAAAAACGAGTGTGGAACTCTCGGTTAATTCAGAGAATTCATTCGCTCCGATTCGGGAGGCAAACTGGGTTCGAATTGATCATTAAGCTAGCCTGTTCGGTGGACGAATCGGGCGGATCGCAGGAAATTAAGACTCGACGAGAGAATGCTAGAATTCCAGAGATCACCGAGGTTTTTCCTCAAATTAGTACCAGGAAAGTAGAGAATTCTCTACCATCAGAATAGGAATCATCCTACCATTTCCAAAGCGAAGCGGGTGGTTTTTTTCGCGGGATCGTTATTTCGGTACTTATGTCTGAAAATAACTCTGCAAAAATAAAGCCTCGTTCTCGTTAGTGCGGTATTTCCTCAAGGGAAGAAGTCTTAAAAAACGGTATTACGCAACGTAACTGTTTGTAACGTATTCTAAGAGGCCTCCGTTCTCGAGGCCTCTTTTCACTGGAAGTTATCACAAAAACGGACAGCCCGTCCTGGGAAATCCAGGCAAAAGTAACGCGGCCCTCGGTTAAAATAATGTTCCAAGATTACGCACAATACCATCGTGTTCTCGTTTGCGGATGTCCTAACGGGCTAATGACGTTCACTCTGTCGCCCGTTCTAACTCTCCCTGAGGTCCTCTCGAGGAGAAGGGCTCCCGATGGAATGCTATTCAGCCTCCTGTAAACAGCGCTAACAGTTTACTTAGCAACGTCGGATATACAATTGCTTCGGGCTATCACTTTGAAATTAGACACACAAGAGAACTCGGAATCGCGAAATTTCGAGTGATTCGCCTAGCAGGCACTATGTTGAAATATTCATTCGAGTGTTTCGACGTTTCCGAGATTTTTCACCACGGCTTCCAATGACTAGCAATGTGACTGAAAATTCCATTTGTGCCAGAGTCAGTTGGAAACCTTCGATCGAAGAAATATTGAATGTCTACGTCTACGTATAACCATCCGGTGGCGGGTGACAAATATTGCAGAAAAATACCTTTCGTTTTCACGGTGCATTAGATGGAAAAATGTGACCCGTGCTCTGGAGGCATACTCGACGCGGTCTCGGATGCGAAATACCCTCTGTCTCACCGTGCCGATGAAATCGTAGATTAAGCTCGAGGGAAGCCGCGACGCGCGAATAGAACTCCGTCATCGCATCGTTCATTTGCAATTTCGGGGAGCAGCGAGTAGTGCTGATCAAATGGGAGGCCAACGGTACCTACAGCTAGCTAGGGAATTTATTGGGCGGACGATTCTACTGGGACGCGGGATTATTTCCTCGCACTGGGAATTTGTCCCCTTGGTCGATGCCGCGCCGTCGACAAGGATAAGGGGCCAGGGAGGAGAACACCAATTGCAGGGAATCACCCGGATTCACTACTCGTTTTCTCCATCGTGAGAGGTTCTCCTCGTCAGAATTGCTCTGCCCTTCACTGCACAGACACAACTCCGCGGGCAAATCCATCCTGAACTTCAGTAAGCGAATTAGCTCACGATTAATTAGAAGGTTCTTGGGCCAGTAAATTTGCCGGGGTTCGACGCCGATCGTGGCAAATCGAGGACGGACTATTGATTGGCGAGTAATCAGCGGACAGGTATTAAGTACCATATGGCGGCGAGAATTCTGATTGCCCAAAGGGGATGGTGTTCTAGCGAATTACAATTAGTTGTCGAGTCTATTGGCCATTCGGCTTCCAACGCAAACGCAAACGCGAGCCCGCGAGATTAGCGGTCTTTGAATGCCGGGCGTGTGCTCGTCATCGAGTAGAGGGGGGGCAGATAAAACGTCAGAGAACGCGATGCGCAAGGGCTTTTAATCGCAATCGGAAAAAGCACCTGTTTATGCGCCGCGAGGAGAATTCGGAAGAACAGATGCTGATACGGTGGGCGTGCTCGATCCAACGGCATTGTCTATCGTATTCCATTGTTGCGTCGGTCTTTATATTTTTTAACGAAAATCGATCAGCAAATGTGGGCAGATTTGCGAGGACTCGATTTCTCGGGAGGGGCGATACGCGTGCAGTCGCTTCCACTGTTCTTCCACTTCTTCTTCCAATAGTAGAGATTCTCGTTAGCTCTCGGGCCGTCATGTGGCGACAGTCGGAGTTGCTGGAAAAATTCGCAAGCTCGAATTTGCCAGAGATCGTTACAGTTTTCCTTCCGTTCGCGGTATTGCATTTATACATTGGCTGCCTTCGGAAAAAGTTTCTCCCTTTTCCCAGGCTCTGCCCGCGAGGATTAACACTTTCATACATATTTACCATTCGCTGGAGCTTGTAGTGTCGCCGACTGTGACCGCGAACGGTACGGCGGTCTCAGCATTCGGTCGACCACTCATTACGTCAGTACTCATTGCACGAGCGGCATTTCCAATTAAACGGCTCCAAAAACGCTTTCGTTAATTGCGACCCGCCCGTCCGCTCGCTCGCTCATTGCTCGCATCGGCATCTTCCATTGTCCGACACGGGATTAATTACGATGTCGGAGGGGTTGTTAGTGTTATTCGAGTCGTGGACGCGTCGCGTGTATACAAACAGAATTCACGTGGGTCAACTTGATTGCGAATCACCTACTATTGTATACGTATGTATCACTCTCCGGGTGACGATAAACGAGCAACAGTACGTTTCGCAGCACGAGCCAGTGCAAAGTATATCTCCGAGCATCGAATTCCGTTTCAAAGCTAAGAAGAACGAAAGAACTTAATCACTCAGGGAGAGAACGGGAGAAAAAAGGCAGGTCGGATGTTTGCATGTAGCTTCGGTCTCTCGCGTTTGATACCTCGAAGTCGGTGACCTTATCGCGAGAAGTCGTGAACCTCTCATTATCGGCTGTTTACGGACCTCGCTAGTATGAGCACGAGGCGAAGGGAGAGAAAAAGCTGGAATGAGAGAGAGTGAGCGCGCGCGCGTGCCAACGAGCGTCGAAGCTCGATATAAACGCGGAGACGAAAATTCGGATTAAGGCCGGCCAGCAGCCAGCGTATATGTGTGTGTGTGTGTGTGTGTGTGTGTGTGTGAGAGAGAGAGAGAATCAGTAAGGCAGGCTGACTGAGTGAAATTAGAACGGCTTGGACCAGTCGTTCGCTTCCCTTTTCGGGCTTCCGCCTTTGGAGCCGGCGACTCGCGCTCGCTCGGGTAATGAGGTCCGTCGTTATGTCACCTGGTTTCGAGCAGTCTTTTGCTCGGGCCGCCTCGTCACCTCGGATTCAGGAATAATGAACGTGTTCGACACGTTTCGCACAGCGATGCTACGTGCACCTTCGGTCGAAATAATTGGGGCAAGTGGATTCCCTGGAACCACTCTGGGACTCGTCGAACTTTGTTAGAGCCGAGGTGGATTTTAATCCTGGAGTCAGGGTTCGATTTTCACATTAGAACTCGGGAAGGATTACATCGTTGCGACTATGGGCCGAGGTGAACGTGTTAAGGGTGATAAATGAAACGGTGGAGCGTGCCTCGAGCAATTTCGCTCTATCGCTTCCACTGCAAACTATTCTTCCACGTAGGCAGAATCGTGTGGAAGGCCATACGAAAATTGGATAATAACGCGCGAGGCCTGCTTCGTCTTCGTTTAGGTATAATTATCGTTGGGCGCGACGCGACGCGGCTCGGCTAGGCTCGACTCGGCTCGGCGCATGCCACGACTCAGGAATCCCCGTTATTTAAGAATAATAGTTTACGCTATTACTCACTGGCAGCGGGCTTATTAGAAGCATTATCACGTGTGCAAGCCTGCCCGAATTCTTGGCATACTTTCGATCTCTCTCGCGTCATAGACTTCTGTCTGACTGGCGAAACCGACATATCCGATATCACCGTCCTTGTCTCGTTAATGGCGACTCATCCATCGTCACCGAACCTCTTGCAATATAAATTGAACGGGTAAGATCGTGAGCGTGCTCATGGGGCCAACAAACTGAAACTGCCGACCGACGAGTGACGACCTCACCGACAATCGCTACTGTGCTGCAAAGTCAAAGGGGGAGATCTTGCCGAACCCCTTTCTCCTTTTTCCAATAAGGCAGTCAGTAATTGCACTGCTGATGAGTGTAATTATCCGGAAGGGAATCTTTAAGGCGCCAAATCAAATATCTGCTTTTTTCCTGCGACTTGTTCGCTTCTACATGTACTGTGATTTGTGCACGGTTGCTGCTAATGCCTAATTAATGAGCAAAATTCTTGGGAGTCGAATAGATCCAAGGGTCTGCTACTTCGGTTTAAGGGGTGTTAAATTTCCTAGATAAAGTACTTGCATAGCACTTGGCTCATTCGACACTTAGCACCGCGTAAATTGAGGCTGATGAAAGAGCATCGTGGTAGTGTAGCAAAATTCGCGGGAGGTTTGTGCTCGACGAGCCTGACTTTGCGTTTAACAGTTATATAGGCGCAATATGCAAACCAAAGTTGCTGCATTATACAGCTGCGAAGACGCGGGCGAGGACTGACCCGACACTGACTTCATACCTAATGCTTTCCATGTAAAATCTATTATAGAATGGTAATCTTATTAACTACAGTCTTAATCCAGTCGACCGACGATTGATTCGCTGAAACAATAGAAGACCGATAAGCTCGATCTACATCAATTTTTCATGTTATATTTGTTTCTCGCTGCTACTGGCAATCAGTTGAATTAGGGACTAAAGAATACTTTGACTCCGATGGAACAACGTATCGCATGACCCTATGATAGTATTTACGCCCGGTTGAAGTATGAGTCATTTAGCATTTGACGTTTCGCTTGGCGAGAAAGAGTCGAGGCGCGTTGGCGTCGCGCATTGTTCTGCTCCAATAATTGGCCGCGGAATCAATTGGACGTGACGAAAAGGTTCTGCACTGGCGACTGTGATTTAGCACCGCTCGAATAGTCGACGGGCCTCACCGGTTAAGAGCTCCACCCTCGGAGTGACGAGCACGAGTGGAGGGCAACGTTAACATACTGCTTCGTTCTCGCTTTCCGCCAAGGCGATCAACCGTGACTAAATTGCATCCCGTCGCGATAATTGTTCGAATTTTCGTAAGAGTGTAATACACCAGTGCCACCGAAACATCTTTTTTCAGTGAGAACTTTATTAAAGCCAATCGATATATTTCAATTATTTTCGATAGCGTTTCATTGGAGTTTTTCCCCCTTTTATTGTAGTAATGAGGGACGAGGAGTAAGTGGCAATGTCCAGTAGTACAGTGGCTTGCTTAATCTCGACTGCAGGCTTTTTAATGCTTTGCCTGTAACGCGTACTCCCTCATTTACACTACCGTTCATTGGCCCGTTCATTCGCGTGGAATTGCATCAATTGAGCGATCCATTCGAGTCCATAGTCCACGGGATCCGCGCGAAATTCTTTCGAGTCATTGGACTTAATTTGCTGAGTTGAAACATCGGTAAAACACAGGCGGACCCGACCCGGAAATGAGCCAATTCATTGTCAGGATATTTTTCCGTGATTGTCGCACTGTTTCCCGCTGGTGCCCGGTCTCGTCGCGTTAAAAATTGTCTCCCAGTGGCGAATTTCCTTCCAGCTTTTTATCCGTGAATTCGACAGTCCGCTGGCATTGCGCTTTCGCTTATCTCACGCGCTTTCTCTTTTAAAATCCTCTCGCGATACCGAGCCGATAATAGCCCGTTCGAATTCAGTGTTATTTTCGCGCGACCGGTTGATAGACGTTTCCGAGCAATCGATAAGCCCTCGTGGAATTGACGGTAGTTTATCAACATTCACCGTGGAATCTACATTTGGGGCATCGTTCACTGGTGACTCGGAATTACGAGGCTAACTGACGCTATTAACATGTTTACTGTCAGCTGGATTGCGAACTGTGAATAGTATCTCGGGGTCTTTTTTCTTTTTTTTCGGCAACAGAGTTAACTGTGTTTGCGACTTGGAGTGATTAATTCGCGGTTTCGGTGGTTCGGAAGCCACCAGCCGAAACCGTACGACCTGTACGACCACAAGAGTCGTTACCAAAAATTTCAACAACAATGGGAAACATGGTTACACGTACAGGATGGGTTGCCCGTGACTGTGAATTTTCATGAGATTAGCTCTGTTCTGTTTTTTTCTGGTAAATATGAAATCGGGAATTCAGACTGAACGGTGATGCATTTGTAGAAGTTTTGCGCGCGTTTCGCAGAGCTGGTCACGTCTGATGCTTCTTCCGAGTGTAGCAGTACAGTCGTTGGAAAACATAAGCATTCTTCCTGTTTCTAATCTCTTTATCAGCACGTGGCTGGCAGTCAGCCAATCGACTTTCTCCTCGAGTAGCGTAGCCCTCGATCTCTTCCTCGTTTATCCCTAGTGTCCCCTTCGCCAGATTGCCGCTTTGAAGATGGAGAGTTGACCGAGGAGAGAATAGATACTAACTCCTCAACGTCCAACGTTCTTTAGTCTAGACTAGGAGTCTCTCTCTAGCAATGACTCTAGCAGTGTGGTTACGTTTTAGGAGAACGGCGCAATTCGTTGCTGCCGCTCGTTTACTATTCGTCTGACCAGTTACCAACGCTACTGGTATTTAAACCTCAAAAGCGGGGTGGATTCATCATTCAAAGTACACCGCGCACCAGCTCTTCGGAAACGGTAATCAGGCTGCCAGCAGAGCGAGCCTCCCGAAAGTCGACCCCGACGTGCTTAATGACCAGGAATATACGTGTGTTCGTAATTATCAAAGCGGCTTCGCAGTATCGAATTTTCCATTTTAGGATATTTAAAGTTCTGCGATCCATCTATGTATGTACTCGATCAACCCGGCCCAAAAGTTCCATTTTCTGGGCTCTGTCTCACTCGAATTTCAAGTAGCCACTGTGCATGAAAAGCTAGTTCTGCATATACCTTTTTCTACAGAAAATGGATTTGTCGATACCAGTGTAAGAATGTTTCAACTAGAAATCGTATTGGGTCAAAAGGCGATGAAAAATTGCTAATTGGTAATAAAGCAGAACAGCATGAAATTGATAGATGTTCCGTCTCCTTTGATATCGTACAACGCTTATCTAACCCACTTGTTCGGACAATAAACAACTTACATAGCATTTAAAGTCATGATATTGCGCAATTCAGTATCGTAGTCGCGTGTAGTCGCGTGTAGATTCTCGTGCGAATCGTTTACTTCAAGCTAAAATGTGTGATGAAGTCTGGGTTTTGCTGGGAATTACATACTGGTATTTTCTGTTATTCTCTTCTCTTAGCTCATTCCTGCAACTTGTGTCACTACTCTTGCGAAGTTCGCAAGCATCAAGAGAAGCGATAGGTAGAGCCCCGTCCGATAGCCGCGCAATTTATTGAAAGCGTCGCGTCGGTGCGACGATTTTTTCTGCAGGCTCCACTACCGTGGATCCATTCAGCGTGAAGCACGTGGTTGGCACGCTGCCACCTCTGAGTTATGTTTATAACAACGTATAACAGAATCTCCGTGAGTTTCGCTCGACTCTGCGAGCCTCGTGGCTTTTGGGCCGGACATACCGCAACTTGACATTCGGCTGTGGGTGTTGGTCTTTGTCTTGATTCCATGGACTCCAGAAACACAGAGAGAAGGGGAGACCTTGCGGTCGGTCATCTGTCTGGCTCGTATACTATTCGGCACCTTTTGTCAGGGGTAACTGACCACTTAATTCAAGGGTCAGTCCGGGGTGATCAACTTGAACGTACATTGTAGTAACACATAGTCTTTTCTTTCTTGTTTCTATTTTACATAAATTTCTTGAGTGATTCGAGCCAGCCGATCTGGCGAGTCCTGGAAGTATCCTTACGCCACAAGTTAACTCATCTTCTTTTCATCGAACAGATTGGGGAGGTTTCGCAAGTCAGCGCGGATGACGAGGGCGAGGGCGAGGGCGAGGGCGAGGGCGAGGGCGAGGCTGAGTGGAGGCTTCTCCAGGGAGGCGGACTGGATTAACGCTTAATTAGGGATGATGAATGATCGATCGTACCACGATGGCTTGCGATCGGTAAAAATAGTGATCGGTACTCTCGAGGGAAGGGCGAGTCGAGGGATGAGCCGAGGGATGAGTCGAGGTTCCCTTGACAGCTTCACCGGCATCGTGACGCTCTATTTATGGAGTAGTTGGGTAATTAGCGGGACCTGCTCGAAAGAGTAGCGTGAGCACTAACCTCGTCGTCAATCGAGGGGAAGCTAAGAGCCTCGTAAAACAGTCAGCTAGTCCGGCAAGTTGAATTTCAGGGATTCTCGGCGAATTCTGACACAACAGACGATTCATTTTCTTCCCGTTTTCACTCAACTCTGCCTGTCTCGCTCTCTTTAGCTCTCTCGTGCTCCAGTTACGAGGACTAATTCGAATACGGCTATTTGATGCCTCGATTATACCGGCTCAAGAGTGGTAAATATTCATTCGTAATACTGGTGCGATCCAACGTCGTTGACTTCCAAATGTGTGAACCACTCGGCTTCTTGCTCGTCGTAGTCGTCTATGCCTTGGTATATTCATGACTGCTTCATTATTCGGGAGTGGATTGCTCGGTAGACGACAGTTCTACCGAGGCTTCTTCCTTCGTTGAATTTGATTATGCGACAACTTTTTATTACCGCTGACCGTAAGGTCAGCCCCCCAATTCGATGGCTATCGTCGTTAACCTGTTGACCAGGGGGCCGTTTAGCGTTTACCATTGGCTGATCGCACTCTACGTTTATTCGTAATCCCGAATTTCTCAGTTCCGAATTCAAGTTACTTGCTAGTTCTTGATTATATCGAAGTCGCTGCAGAAAAGACCGCGTAGTTTGCAAGAATTTCCCGGCTTAATTTGCTTTAGTTTGCATAATTTCATTTTTCGGACTTTACTTTATTCTTTTCCTGAGAATAGAAGCAAGAAAGGATAGCATAGGGTAGACTGTGGAGAGTGTAGAGCATACGGATATGTAAATGTTGCACCGTCTTTTCGCCTTGAAAATTACCAGGTTTATCTTGGAGTAAAATTTCTTCTCCAATTTCACATAAAATTCTTTCCGCAACACACTTTTTCCCAATGGAAAGTATCTTTGGACGGGGTTAAGGAGAGTGAAAGGGTTAAGTCTATTCTCTTCGAGTATCGTTGACAAGGTGTACCATAGGATTTTCATATTTTTCATCCTTCAAGTCCAATAACACGAGGGTCGTCTCGCGAGGGATGAAACAGCCAAGGGGTCCTAACTATTTTTAAAGCTTATATAGATTGTTGTTGAAAGATTGTTGCCGAAGCTTACGTCAGTGGAACCATGCCCACGGTGGGAATAGAATTTTCCAAGCCTCCGGCTGTTTTTCTTTGGCCGGTTTCACGTGCGCTTTAGGGATTTACCTAGCGCGCGACACCTAACCGCCCCTAAAACGCGTCTCGCCGCACTATTTCCGTCGTCTTTGGGTGCTCTCGTAAAAAGACGCGTGGACGTGTATTAATAGATCGCCCGAGAACGCATCTCCGGTGTGACGTAGCGTGCCATCGAAATTCAGCCAAAATCGCATCGCGAATTTCTCTTATGCAACCCTCCGCCTCAGACTTCTGCGATCGTCATCGAGCCATTCCTAACGTCATTAACAAGGCCGCTTAATCAGCGTGCCTCTGCCAGAGACATTTGTCTGGTCGAATTGTCCAAAATTCTTTCCCGGTACCTCCTGGTGTGCTACCAACTCTCATACATACCTGCGAAATGAGTGAATTATTAGTAAGTCGGTATAAATAAAATGATTGTATACATATGGTAATTCAATACGGGGAGGTCGAAAATCTTGCGATTTGATTGATGTATGTGATTGCCTTGAATCCACTTCGAGAGAGTTATTCGCGTCGATATAATTTACGCCACTCCGTGCCTGGATTACGCTGCCCTCCGGCTGCCTTATTCAATTGGATTAATTAGTTATTGCGGTAAAATGGAATTCGCAATAATTCGAGAACAGCTTCAATCTTGTACTGATTCAATGCTAACTTTATGCGAATCTAACTGGAAGTTTTCCTTCTGTTTCAGAATCACGAATATGGCGGGTATGGGGACGAGCCTCGACGGAAAAGGTAATTTTTTTCGATCAATTACGTTCTATGTAGCTGAGAAGTAATTTGAGCAAAGAGGGAGCTCAATATTTTCGCTTGAAAAAATAGTGTCGAACGTAAAATAAAAAAAACGAAACGTAAAAAGTTGGCCAGGTCACACCATCGAAACTTGGAAAATACGTCCGTGTTCGTGAATTCTTGTTTCCACGGGCTCTGCGTTGAATTCAATGAGACAAATGGAAAAACGTGGTCAGTGCAAATTGAGCCAGGTTCGATTGCGCACTGGTATACAGTCTATACGCTTGTATTCGTTTCTATTGCAACAACTCCGCCGAGACTCGCGGATCTATTCGTCTTCGATGCAAACAAGATTAGCTTGATCGTTTTAGGACTTGTACGGACTTAGAGTCGAGAAATGCCACCACTGAGCGAAGGGAGTACATAGCGCTCGACTTAACGTCAAAGCTACCCCAGAGGATCCAAATTCCTTATTTGAGATGCGACGTATCGCAAAGAGTTTTAATTAAAATTTTCTTCTTTTACTCCTCACGGTAGACGAATTAATAGTAGACTGGTCAGCAAAGTTTTATCCCTCTTATTATTAGACTTGGCCTGATGTGCCGCATTCCTGTTCCGCAACTTCGCTGTCCATTCGCACCGTTTTAATTAATTCTCCTGAGGTGACGCGTCGCTCGGTTATCACCAGTCAATTGCAGACCTCTTGAGCTCTGTGCTGTCAAGTCATTGTGAAGGTTTGCGTAAAGAAACTGGTACGGCTGCAAGATCTCTTGTTCTCTTGACTCGTTCCCTTTTTTCTGATCTTTTTTTACCAGCTGTTCGAATGTAAGTATGCGCGTATAAATAAAAGTACATACACCCCGGAGAAATTGACAAGGTAGAAGACCACGAATATCACAGTTATCGATGAAACTCTGCAGAAGGGAAATGAGATGCCAGGATTTATTCGGAGAAGGAGGATATTGGATGCTTTTATCGATTATTTATTTCGCCAAAATAGTTAAAGGAAAAGTTCAAATTAATTGAACTTTGCCGAGATTTCGGAGACATAACTACAGGAAGCTGGGATAGAACGCTGTCCTATTTCCGCTACGTTTTTATACTTGTAACTTCCAAAAGTATGAAGCTTTAGGACCGCTTTGATCTCTTACTTCTAAGGTATTCTAAGTATCAAAGATAAAGCTCCCGTCTTCCATGATACAAAGCTTTGTAAAACTGTAAGACCTCGATTAATTGGGTCCCGAATGTAAATTTGCAAAAACTAGAGAATGTGAGAGTATTCACCATTTTGAACCTCGCTGTACTGGACCTTGCCTGTTCCCGGGAGTTATTTCTCCATTCTGAGGTCCGTTACATTGTCACCACAGGGCTTCTTTGTCAGGTGAAAAAAGATTAACGGGTCTGGGCACTTAGTGTCGTGACGCTATTGCGCCAGGTTCGCGGGCCATTAATAACAGAAAATTGCAAAACGATCCGCACGAAGAGACTCGCTCTTAATGACCACAGAGCAGAGAGACCCGGTGCACCCAACAATTGTGGATTTTCGATGTGTTTGGTTTGTTAAGCGGATGGCGTCGGAGTTAGTATCAATTTCGGATCCGGCTGTTGCGGCCGTAACACGGATTTGCCGAGTATTGATCGTATAAAATTGTAAAGGGTAAGCGGACTCCCTTTTCTCCCGACTGGCTTCCGAATGAAATTTCCAATTGGACGAAAGGCACTCTCGGAGCGAACGAGAGACTGAAGGGAAGGGAGAAAGCATCGAGGAAGAAAAATCACGAGAGAGAAATAACTCGAGCGAGAGTGTAAAATGTAGTAAATGAAAAAATCAGTAAAAAACTTGTGTCTTGTTTCAACTTGTTTATCGGATATAGCATTTAGTATTCTGCTGCTGTTTTAAGCTCAGTAGTAACTCAAAAGTTTATTGCGGTAGATATGATACGTATCGAATGAGTAGCACTAATTTTGTTTACGAGCGGCATTATAGTATTGGTCGTATCTTAGGAGAATCACTGGAAATCAAATAATTCCCTTATACTGTATACATACTGTCTATTGCAGGTGTATTCGAAACGACTCGTCGAACGAGCGATCCTCCTGATCCTCGATGAAAATACCTGCTGATTACGAGAATACCGCGACTAGGAGCGTAATTTCATTGGGATTTCGAATTGCGTCGGACGAATGCGAACGTATCGCTGCCGATGCGGCAATTCTCTTCGCGTCGAGGATAATATTCTTGTCGTCTCGGAAGTAATTCTGTCGCCGATACTTCTTTAAGTGGCGCGCAATCCGCGTAATTAGCAGGTATCGAGTGATCGTATCGAGTGGTTAATAAGGATGGAGCGAGTCCATGCGATTTACTAACGATATCTCTTCTTCTTCTTTCTTGTTTCAGAGAAGACAATAATAAGCCGAACCACGTCCTCCTCTTCACAATTATCAACCCAGTTTACCCCATTACCGTGGTGAGTGATCTTTAGCAATACGAACATTTGCGAATGGTTTATTAATATCGAAAGTCGTCAATTAGTGAGTAAGAGGGTCATAGAATGTATCCTGGATGGGCCGACCATTTCTCGATCGATCCTAGAAACTGTCAGTTGGCAGAGAGGGAGGCATCGAAAAGCAGAAAAAGACACATAGAGAGGGCGAAATAGAGGGGCTCGGAGAAAATATCGGCGTGACAAGCGGGTAGACGGAAAAGTTGGCAGCGTGCTAGCACCATACATTTCGCGGGCCGTCGCACTGCATTTTATTTCTGTTTTGCGCCAATAATAGATGAGCTCTGTCGCTGTTTCTGTCCCGCGAATGCTCGATCCGATCTCTACGCCGGCATTGTTCGCACTCTCGGCACACTAGCCAGTGCATAGCACATAGCGCATAGCGCATAGCGCTCCGGTCAGAGAGCTTATTTCTTTGTCCTTCCGTACGGTAGACACCGGCACTAATTAAAGAGAAGAAGAAGCCGGAAAGAGGTACATAATAGGAATGGTCTCTTTCTCTCCATCTTCTGGCCGACGGAACGCGAAAATGATCTTATTGCTCGCGTTATTGCCCTTTCTCCAGTCAGTCGCTCGTCGTTGCCGTTTAGCTAACTAATGGATCTAGTAGCGTTGCTAGCTTGATTAGCGGCGACAACTCGGAATGACGATGGCAATTAAAGTTTCCATTGGCCGAGGACAGTGCCAGCCGGCACAAAACGTTCATTGTTCTTTTGACCGGCGCGGCGCGGCGCGGCGCAGCGTCACTTTCTAACTCACCCGAAACCTCTCGTTGTTTTGGCATTTTTTCCACTGCGCGTCCTGGTCTATTAATATTCTGCGTGTTTAGGAGAAGTCTCCGGACTACGCGGAGAGACGTAGGTCAGGACGTTTAAAGAGAACACGAGGCATTTGGGACTCGAGCCTCTTGGTATGTATGTATTACTCTAACCGGGCGGAGAGTCTATCCGAAATTCCGCAAGCTCATAAGTTCTCTTAAACATTATGTCTCGTTAATTCCGTTAAAAGCTCATACCGGCAACGTCGCCGGAAGCGGAGTTACGCGCATTGTTATAGGTTTGAATATAGCGAATCTCTAAATCTCTCGGTCCGTGGGTGAGTTGCAGCGGGAGTTAGCCGCCCTCCCCTGGCCCCTTAGGAGCGCATCGCAGCTTTCGTCGAACAGTGCACTTGGTAGATTGAACGGCACGCGAGCTTTTCGGATATGGCCCGGATTATTTTTGGAACGGTGCTGCGCGCGGTGCTTGTTGGCCAGATCGGCGAGTATACCACCGGCAGCCGGGTCTTTTTCAGGTGAATTCTTTCCGTCTTGTTCTCTTTTGAGCGCCCAGGAGAGCTCGGTGAACGGTTACAAGTGCGCACGGTTTCAGGGTCAATATTTCCGCAGTACACCGCGCTAATTGGATCATTGAATTTTTTATTGTGCCGCCCACGTTAGGTAAATTAACAGGACGAAATGCCAGTGAGAGGCATGTTTCAGCTTCCTCGGATCATTATCATTCGGGAATGTGACCCATCTGCGGGGATGTACCCCTTTCCAGCCCTTTTCCATCTTGGTGGGCTCTATCGCGATGCGATATGTAAACCACCGGTGGAATTGTTTCGACGAGATTTGAGCTGCGTGTTGCGTGCCGATAAACGCCAGCCGAGCAATTAGTCAGTGCTCTAAATCGCAGGAGCACGCGTGTAAAGCTACTCGCGCTCGGTTCGCGTTCCTTCCCGAGCAACGATAAACTAGTCGCGAGCCAGCTCTCCGCGCTAGCGGTGCAGCGTATCGGGAAAGAAAGTCGCCGCACCGCTATTCCTGGAGACTTTCTCGTGGCGAATTTGTGGCCAGCCGACGCATCCGCTGACATATCTAGCGCGGTGTGCAGCCTTTGCAGTCTTTGCAGCCTCCACCCTTGCCAATTTATTGCACCGAGTACTGCCTCGGAATTTTTACCACACTATCGTTTAGCACGCTCCGTATGGCCGAATGATTTTCGCCAACACTATTCTAAGGCGCCTCGCGGTGGTCGAATCATAGTCGATCTATCGGACAGGCTGAACACCATACGCCCACAGGACTTCTATCTTTGGACATTAACAGTCCCCAGTATTGTAACCTGACGTAAAGTCGATATTAGCATGCAAATCTTATTCCCTTGGAAGTCCGTCCATCGCTTAATAATTTAAGCCAGTCGCTTTTGCGACAGATTGTCAGGAATTCTCGGGTCAATAGGCGAATGCTAATCTCTGTAACGATATCATGCGAGGTTTGACAGCGTTGTCATGCTCATTAGTCGCGCGCAAAGGGCTTCATTCAGGTCAAATACGTTGCTCTCGTAATTTGTCATTGTGTAGCACAAAATTCAGAATTTATTTGCCGGTGTATAATAAGTGTATGCACTTCAGTGCCTAGAAAGTATGCATTACATGGTACATACATGTATACGCGTTTAGTATCCACGACCCACTTCCTATGGGTGGCAGTCGGGGAGACTCCCATTTCTTATGCATTCGATGTCGATTCCTAACTAACGCAGATCCGAAAGTTCCGAGGACAAATCCGTCGAGGAGCTCGCCATCTATATATGTAGTATATATACCCTTTTCCGCGGTTTTACCCTGGGACAAAGTTGCACGGGAAATTCACCGTAGTTCGCTTGGACTTTTGAAGGGCCGGGGCCGTCTGCTATCCGGGCCGACTCGAGGAATTGGTAAATAAACCGGAGAAACGTGTTTCTTTAATCTGGCCAATTTCGAATTTCCAACCTATGCCCTCGGTGCGGTGTATGCAACTTTCGTCCATATAATTGGATTGGTTTTGCCAGATAGAATATTAGAGTAACAACTGTGCAGGAACTAAAATTTCAACTTGTTCGATTGATATTGCAAGGAGAGAAGGAGGATTGAATAATTAATGGTGTCTTCTTCCGTAACTTTTTCCTTTAACGTGGTTTTCTGGTAGCTACGTTTCAAAGACACCCTGTACAAATTTCCATGATCGATGAGGTTTCTTCCGACTTTGGTCAATATCTTTCGTGGTTTCGCGAAGCCCACTAGCTTCGTCCCACGGCCGAAAGAAGGTCTTTGGTAGTGCCGATGCGGAAGGAAAAAGAGTCATTTCCGTCGGATGAAAGAATGAGTGAGCTAGGATTAAATTGTTTTTGTAGCTATTCTATCCCGAAAGGTTTACCGCTCGTCTAGTTCTTGTTGTCTTGAAAAAATTCGCTCGCATCGACTAAGGACCGGTTTCCTTCCAATTCCGCTTTTTTTCTTTCTGCTATTTTAATTACTAATTTTGGTAATGGTCGCTCTCTTAGTTCTGGAGTATCATTAGGTGTACGAAATGTCGAAATCGCGGGTGAAATTGCGGAGGAAATTTTCGGCCGCGAAAATTTCACTTGAATCATAATTTCTCGATGGTACGAAGGAGCTGTGCGAATTGCATCGCGAAGCAAAGAGTTGGTTGCCTTACGAAACTCCTTCAACCTTTTGCTGCTGTTCGCTCTTACCTCTGACCGGACCAGTGGACCACCGGTCCAGCAGGGTATATTTGGCGAGTTTAAATAGTTCCTGGTAACCTTATCGCACCATTTCAATAGTCGTTCCAGAGTCGCTTGAGCGCGATCGAGCAAACCTATTCGACTCTGTATACCGTTACTCGCGTCTAACCGCGACGATCGTCTTTGGTGTCCGTTGGTCTAGCTTTTGCGTAAGCGGTCGTCGCCGTGCCGCCAGGCTGCACTGCAAAAGTCACGATGTCGCAAAGCCGAGTAATGGTGCAGGTACATTCTCTCGATAATTAGCTAACTCCGAATCTGTTTCTAGCGGCACAGCGAGGAAACTGCTTTAATTTTTAATCGATCACGCAATCGGTTTCCTACTTTGGGAAGAGCGCATTTGGTTCGCGTTGGTGAATTTAACATAGTTCGAGTAAGGATCCATGTCTAAATTAAGAAATCGAGTCGATCGTTCTTTTCAAAGAGCAAGGACGGCTTGGCGATCATAATGTTAATTCGGAAAAAAGTTTTTATCGGGCGAACGGTACTGCTCGGATCCACAAAGGACTCGTGTCGTGTTTGAGAAGCTCGCGCGCTTCATATAGCGGCGGAATCTTCTCGGTTAAAAACCGGGCGCACGCTCGATTGCAATTTAAAGGTATCTACGGCATTGTGAAAGATCAAGAGCGGATTCCCCGGGACTTTGAAAGACTCGGGAACTTTTCAGGAGGGAGTTGAGAGTAGTTGAAGAATGTTTGGTATAAGTAAAAAGAAGAGTGGGCCTCGAATGTTAGGCTCTTTCCATTCTCTCTCCCTTCTCTCACCCTTCTCTCACCCTTCCACCCGTTCTACTCTTACAAGCTGCTTCCTAAGATCCATCGCTTTTACTTGGACAGGCGCGGCCGGAAAAAATCTGCGCCTCGCGGCATCATCCTTTTTCTTCCGGCAGAAACTTCCTCGATGGAGAGAGCATCCTCGCCGAGAGGAGTTTCCGCGAATTCGCCTGGTATGCTGGCTAATTGAACTTAATGCATCCCATGTGAACCGATTCACCATCGAGTCTTCAACTGCAGATTTTCTAATGGCATGGGATTCAATTGCCGGGCGGTCGATTACGGATTTGCGAATGACATAAAATTACGCGAGCAGCCGCGAAACGCGTCAAGTTTTAATTGCGCTGGTTCGTTTGCTCGGGAGGAGAGAAAGCGTGACGCGAGGTGATCCACGAGCGGCAATCAGGTCGTTCGCTTGATCGCAGCTTTCCAATTGACCGATGAATTATTCCCTCCGGGCGTAATTGATATGCGAGCCGACCGACTGGCTGCCAGCAAGCTTATAATACGCAATAATGGGCCGAGCAGATACCATACGGGCGAAACCCTCTTTCCGTGCAATCATTAAAATCAAACCGCGGCCGTTTCCCACTAACCACTATTGGGTGCGATCTGCCATTCTTCCTTCTACAGTGTGATCCTCCCGCCACCGGACTATGTTATGCATCCACTGTCTAGCCCAGACTTTCTGGCGCGTCAAATTTCACCTCACGCACAAGCTAGGGCCTTACCAACACAAACGGCCTGCGCGCAGATAGCACAGACCCTTCTGACCCACACATAGACCCTAGTTTGTGCGTGAGCCGAAATTTGACGCGCCAGAAAGTCTGGGCTAGACAGTGGATGCATAACATAGTCCGGTGGCGGGAGGATCACACTGTATGTATTTTCATTTCCAGTATTCAACCCTTCCATTTTAATCCCGCTGAGAGAAAACCTCTCCTTGAGAACGATAGAGCTACATAGATATAGTCAGATCAGAAAGAGGGAGACGCCCGAATTATCTCGTGCTGAACGAGGAATAATTATCTTCCTAGTTCTAGAAAAGGAAAATCTAAAAGATTTTCCCTCTGATTCTTCGTCAAAGTCCTTCAATACCTTCAATAATTTTGCTTTATTTCGATGGGACATCCTACGCGCAGAAGTTTCCTCCATATCGGTTAGATGTCGATGAATTCTCTCAAGGCAAAACGCTCAGGTTCCTGGAACAACTCGCGAGCCGGTGAGCGGCTTGAGGGGGTGTTGATGGATCGCGCGAAAAAGTGGCTGCCGAAGAGTGCCCTTGATCGACAGTACTTGTAGCGAGGAGCTCCGCTTGTCCCGAGTATTTAGTGCCTCTTTTAGGGAAAGACCGATCGTTCGGAGTATTCCGGTTTGCCAGGATGCAACAGAGGCTCGATGATCTGGAGGACGTGTCGAGGATGTGAGAATCTTGTACTGGTCGGTAGAAAATATCATTCGCCCTACTCATTGTCAAGACCTTGTGTTTCCAATCAATTCGAATCTTCGATTGACTTCGAAACATTCTCTGATATCTCGGCTTACTAACTCAGGATAGAAGTTTGCTTGGGCAATTCGCTAGTCGGATCATTTCGCCCGGTGCTGGACATCGTCGCGTTTTAACGGCTCTCGAGATTGGCCGTGGCAGAGGATGGCTGAAGTAGTCGGGAAAAGTGGTAGGCTGTGTTTGAATCCATCAAAGCGTGCTCTTTTTCCGGCTTGGCCAGATAATCGATAGAGCTCGCCCTTCCCGTCCGCGCCCACGCTGCTCTGGACAGCGTACTCTTCGGACTTGGACTTGTGTCGCTCTCTTACTCTCTCGACTCCAGCGACCCTCCGGTTGAGCAGAGGGGTTCTATGTTCCTCTGTCAGTGGCCTCTGGTGCTCATAAAGACTCTATCGTAGGTCATCTCACGTTTTTCCCCATGAATCCTCCGGCATGCCAAGAGTCTTGTTTCATAAATCGAAAAGTTAGCGCCAAGTGTAGCAGCCACTTGCCTCTGACACTCGCCTATATCTAGTATGTATTTCTATCTCTTTTTCTTCCTCTTCTTCTTCCTCTTCCTCTTCCTTTGCCTCTTGCTTCGCTTTCTCTCTCTCCCTCTTGTCTGTCTAGAGCTGGACATCCTCGAGATAGAGCACCAGTCATAAGTTGCAAACTTCCGCCTCCTCCTGCGTCCGCTTTATTCAAATGAATAGAAGCCTCTTCTGTTGGTGGCGGATTTGTCGTCGCTCTAATAAAGATAAAATCAATCGGGAAACTTTTGAGAGGTTCGCTGGAAGAGTGGTACTGTTCGCTGCTGATTAGAGTCTGCTCTCCCTCTCACTTTTCACTCCTGAGGAGGAGGTCTGTTTCGCGATATTTCCCTCGTTACTACTGTGCTCTCCCTTGTTCCTTCCTGGGATTCGGGATTCGGGATTCGGGAATCGAGATTCGAGTGGATCACTGGAGAAAGAGAAAGAGAAAGATAGAAGGAGGAGACAGAAATCATGATTGATCGCTATTTTTGAAGGCGGCCATTTGTTCTCGTCCAACTCGTGGGACTTCGAGAGGCAGTTTTGTCAGCCGAATGTGAGATCGTAGCCGGATTGCCAAAATAGAACCAGCGGACACGCCATAAATATTGATTTTTCTAGGCAGCCAGAAAACCGAAAGTTTTCTCCGTCGCGTCGTTTTCATCGTCGTCTTCGTCGTGCTTTTGGCGATGGTAGTCGCGGCGCGACGTGGCGCAGCACGAAGCGCGCAGAGCTACATTAAGAAGATATATAATCGTTTAAAATTTAGGAGACACTCGTGTTGTGACAGCGCCAACCGAAATCGTGTATCACTGTGTCCAACGAAGAGCCCCCTTTTCTCTCCCCTCCAAATAGCACATGTGTGGATTCCGGCCTATACAGATATACTCTTACGGATATGTGTACTACCCGCGGGGACACATGCGACCCACGTGGTTCGCGCTACCATCATCGCGATGGAACAATGTTTGCTTGGGTCGCCGTTCTTAATATTTCTCAGATAGACTCGGAGAAACCATTTTCGGCGTGTTGCTTCTTCGAGTAACGAGATAGTATGTGCGCCGAAAAGAGCGAGAGGTTTCACGTTGTATGACTCTTTCAGTTTTTTTTTACTATTAAGTCACCTTGGAAGGAGGCGATCTCATAGATGATTATTTACCGAGCACAGAGTTTATTTGGCGAAGCCGCGTGCGCTGCCTTTAAACGGAAGTGGAAATTCACCTTTATTTATTTTCGAGTTTAATGTCGACACAATGTCCCATGTACATACATGGAAACGTGTCGATTTCAATCTAAATGAATGGTGATTATTAGATTATTTAATAAATGCGCTTATCGACCAACCAACGCGTAAAGCAGTAGCAGTGGTAGTCTTCTCATGAATTCTACGTTGAAATGAAAAGCGTGTCGCGAGGAGGATTTTTCACACTAGTATGCTCGGCCACCGGAATACTAATCTGGCTCTGGGCCATTTATCGTTGCAGTCGAGTCTGCACCGAGTCTGTGTTACCCTTGCGTGTGTTTATGTTATCGCGTTGCGTGACCACTGTGTACAGGTGTGCCATCGTTAGATACACGACGTCGCCGCGTTGGTCTCATCGTCGAAGCCATTGGATCCTCTGCGTACGTGGCACACATTCGCGGTACACATTTGCGATTTCCATGCATACCATACGAGACACCCTCGAGGCAGCTCAAAGCCAATTGTCGATCTTTATGGGCTCGTAAAGCATTATCAAATAAATATCCGTCGCATTAGCGTCGATTAGTCTCGATCCACGAGTAGAACTCGCGAAGCGAGCACGCGCCGTATGTTTTTTTTCCTCAGAGTGACATTTATCGCTTGTTTCCCAAAGCGGTGTGTGTCGACACTGTCGGCCACACGCGAGGCGCCACTCTGACGGGAAAGAATTATTAAGTTCGTAAGAAAATCATGTTGGGATTTATAGACGCATAAATAACTATTGTTTAGTAATTTTGTCAAGTGGCATCCCTTGTAATGCCTCGAGTAAACAGTATAAACGATCTCTCATAGAGAATCGAATATAACTTATTGGCCAAGCCAATGTTTCTCCTCGAGGCATCGATATTCCTCATTCATAGAACAGATGTTTTCACGCGGTGGTAGAGTAAGCAAATCGAAGCTGAGAGCATGCGGATGCTAAATATAATTCCCCGAGCAGAATGTCCATTCGGTTGAAGCTTTTTCCGAGGTTTCGTGCACGGTGCTTGGCGAACTTCGCATTCGAGAGGCTCCAAAACTTTCGAAAGCCTCTCAAATTCCAAATCTTCCCCCTTGACTTACGGGCAGCTGTTTATCCGCTCTCTTCGTTGCAATTCCATAATCCGCGAGGAACTCATCGGCGATAGCAATTGAAGTTGGAGTAATTAACTCAGAAGCTAGGTGAGATTTCCTCGGTCGAAGTTTCTTACGGAGTCGACATCGAAGAATCGCTTACTCATCGGCAGCATCTCTCATTGTCGCGTTCAAGCTACCGTGAACTTTGAGTCGCGTTATCAGGCTGTAGCCTTCTCTCGCTCTTCTTCGCGAGTTGGTATTACTTCGACATCACTCTACCGTCCGTCTCCATTATTTATAACTCAATTATCGGCTTTCGTTCGCCTTATCATTCCGCTGCTCTCGCTCTTCTTCATCTTCTTCTTTGTCGCGAAAGCAACAAGCCGTTCACTCTCTATCAATTTACTTAACTTTTCCAACCTGCTCGCTCGACTTGGTCGTTCTAACGACGTTTAGTGCAGCGCTTCGCAGAATTTCGCTCCCAAGTTTTACCGGCAAGAAATTGACCTCAAGTGCTATGGCTCCTCGAATTCTTATTCATCATCTAATTTGGCCTGCAACGTTTCATGTCGAGCATTCGATGCACGTTCACGTTTATTTATTTTCCCTGAGTCGGACCAGAATTTAGCCTAATATCCTGCCGATTTAAGAGAAATCCCTAGACTTATGCAGCAAGGAAATCAGCTGGATAGAACAAAGTCGTAATCAGCGTCGTCTAGAAACTCCACGATCCATCGTCAATTTTATTCTCGCCGCATCGAATTTTATCCTTGCCTTCCTTTCCCATTTGAAGATAACTTTGTATCGTTCCGAGCTTTTTATCACGCGCTTCGCTCGGAGGTGGCGGGTATATAGGTATCAGGTAGCCAATATCTGAGCGAGCACTAACTCTTCTAGCAAATCCATTCGAGGAAATCAAATATTTCTCGAACGGGCCTGAATCTCGCCGATGGAGATGGGACGATCGTTCGAAGCCCTTATTAATTCTTTTCCGCGCCATTTGGTTTGACTCGGTGATATCGAGTGGCGAATTGCGGCAATAAGGCAGCATTGACTGTTGGACACGTTCTTCGACCCAGATTAAAAATATTCTTCAAAAATCGAATCAGGTTTGCCCTCAAGAATCCACGGGAAAGCAGGACTGGTGCGGCGTGGAAGCATCGTTTGGATCAGCTGGCTCTGACGCTATGATTAACGAGTTGAATCATCCGTCAGTCAGTCGCTCTGCTGATCGTCGGAGGCATCGACCTCGACTGTTTTGCGTCATCATCGCCGACGAGTTGCTTACTCGCGATCACGTTCTCTAGACTCTTCCCAAATAGCCGCGCGCCGTTAAATTCGGAGCACGTACGCGTTTCTTCGCGCTGGTAGCGCCAATTCTTTCGCGATAGAGTAAAGACGGGGAAGAGAGAAGCGAGAAAACGAGGGGAGGTGCCGTGAAAAGCGGCTGCGATGATGTAAGCCTCGAAGCGCGTGCCGAGTGCTCCGCGGCTGGAAGCCAGGCTCTCGAAAGCAAGGCCTGATGTATTCCATGCATGATAACGTTCTCAAACTGTTATCCAAGTTCCGAATGCTCGCTGATCCCATAATTCCCATGGAATCGGTGCTGGTATCAAAGTTTCCTTGCAACGGGTCACCCTAACAGGAAAAGTATCGAGTCATCTCGCGAGCAATGTGAATTTTCTTTGGTACCGTTGCACTGTTTTTACTGCTTCTCGAAAAACGTATCACTTATGCAACGGTGCATCCGGAGATGTTTTTTCCCGAGAAGAGAGGTTTTACCATTGCGTAGGTGAATTCGGAGCAGCGGATACCTATCGGCAAAGGTGAGCTAATATTCTGCTTTCTCGCGGGAAAAAAGCCGCTTACACGAAGCCGCGGCGTGTATTCCTCGAGATACAGGCACGACGATAAAGTGACTCCTGCGGCGAGGAATCCGCGAAAAGGACGCGATTTTTGGAAGCTCAACTCCAACGTATCTGCCGTGCACGGATGCGCCTCCGGACGTAAAGCCGTTTAGGTTTACCCTCCCTCTCTCAGACTCTCTTTTTCTCTCGTCTAACGCTCACAGATGCGCGGTCGCATTTTCCTGGCTCGTATCGCCTTCACATTTTATCGCTCTGCGACCGCCGCGCCGCGCCGCGCCGGCTGCGAACGCTCCCAAGGAAAAGCAGTCTTTCGGCTTTACAACCAGTTCTTAGTGTCACATGCTTTCGCCAAGACCATGAATATATTGGTACCTTCGCGGATTTACAGTCACTTGCCGATTAATTTATCCTATCGTACCCTTTACCCAGTGGCTTACATCGATCTCTATTCCTCTTTCTCTCTCTTAGGACAGGCTACACCACTAGCTAATCCTCGTGGACATAAATCGAACTTTCAGTTCCAGCCTTTTTATGTCCCATTTGCAGAAATGGGACGAAACCAGCATGTAATGAGAACTTTTTTTACCATAGCAAAGTATCTAGCATAGTTCAAGCCGCGGGACCGGAAGAACAACGAAAGCATCTTTGAAACATATATGCAGTAATTTGCTCTTCCATTTTAACGGAGGTCAACACGTCGCGGAATTTTAATTTGTTCCCGAGTTTTATTGCTCCGTAGCGCGCGCACGAGTTCGCGGACTTCATAAGCTCGCGTGTAAAGCTGTCCGAGAGAAGCTTTTCCGCGCGAGAATTGTACGCGAAGGTTCTACATCGCGGTAAACATCGCCCATTATGAGCAATATCGCCGGGGGCGAACTCCAGTGAACACGGCAAATTGGCCAGTGGTACAGCGTTCTCTACATCAGCGCTGTTCTTCCGCGAATTCGTCCTCCAGCGCAGTGGGGAGATAGATTTGGATTCTTCACTGGAGTAAAAGTGTAGAGAAGCAATTTGGATTTCGGTTTTTCATCTCAAGCATAATTTAGAACCAAACATCCATCCTTGGTTCCTAGTCTTCGAGTGAAAAGGACAAGGGTCTACCAAAGACTCGAGTAGCTCTAACTAACAACATGGTCCTTTTGGTAGTCGGTATTAAATCGTAGGGGAAACGGCTAACCCAATTACACGGGAACCAGGATACCATGTTCTAGTAGAACTAACTTTGAAAGGCGTTGAGAAGCTAAGTCTATAGGATATTCGAGGTCACAGAAGCGTACGCCGAGATAAGGATGCGTAGAGAGGGAGAGAGAGAGAGAGTGAGAGAGAGATGGAACCAGGATAGTGGTGAAACTTTAGTCGAAATAAGACAAGTGTTGTCAAATGAGCAAGTTTCGCCTTGACAATCGATATTCGTCGCAGGCGACCACCTAAGCGCTTTGCATCGAGCACTCCCGCTCCGGGATTAGGTCGGATGAGTCGGGAATCCGGATTTGGGATAGGCTGCTGCTTCCTAGGATCGCACTAACGTTAAAACGTTGGATCCAACGGGAATCCGGGCGCACTTTACCGCCAGCCAAGTGGCTGATACATACACGCTGGCAGTGATAGTTCTAGTGTCGGGGCGCTAGGGTTTCCTTTTACGATGCACCTTGTCGATGCCATCGAACGGCTTGACGAGTTTGCACGTTACATACTGCGCGATACCTTATGCTACTTGTTGAGCAACAATGCAGCTTTTGGATGAGCAGCCCGTATAAATTTCCATCCTGCCAAGTGGCACCGTGTGCTGGCTAGCCTTTAACCCTTTGACTCTGGCGCACTTTAATAAATTGCTATCCACTGTGCACACCATGATATTATTCCCGCGAGCTTCTGATTAAATTACCTCGGTGAAAAACTGCTGCAATTTAGAGAATTTCAATTTAGTACGATGATAAATCTGTTGTCCTTTGGAAAATTACCAGGGCATATACATATGTATAGGCATAGTATACCCCTATATCTGTACACGTGTCTTCCATCCTGTATATTAATTGATACGCGGAGAGGTAGTACATATTTACGACGCTATTATACATATTAGCACGTACTTGTAACCAGGCCGCAAAGGAGAAAGCTTTTTACCGAGCTGACACGGTACTTACGGTTAATATCTAGTAAACGGTAACAGCTTGCGAATTAACTCGTCACCCGTTAGCAATGTGTTAAGCTGCACGTTACCACTTACACGGCTCGGGTTAAAGGCCGTGGATAAAGGCTGTAAGCAGAAACGGGAGGGAAGATTTACGGGGAAATTTTGGGGTAGCCTTTCGGCTGAAATTATACACAGAAGCTCTCCGGGCTTCTTGGAAGGTAACTTGGGAGGTAACTCGGGCAAAAGCGACCGCGAATTGTCTTTGTGGGCCTCGCCTTGTTACGAAGGGACGTCGTCTAGAGTAGGAATGAAGATCGTCGAGCAAGTAGTGGGTGTTTCAAGAGTAACCTTGCATCTCGGGCGCTCCTGCTGGTGGTGGTGGTGGTGGTGGTGGTGGTGGTGGTGGTGCTGCTGCTGTTCGCAGCAGGGTATTTGGCGAAATGGAAGAGTGCAAATTAATCGTGTAAATACCGCGGCAGAGCTATTATTCCGCGGCAAATATTGTTCTTTGCCGTTCGCTTAGACGGCGGCGCCGTTCTTTCGTGCAAACTAAGAAAGTCGAAAAGCGCAATAATGGGTGCCGAGTAATTATGTTTCAAAAATATTTTTCGTAATTTGTTCTCTATTTAACGTTGTACTAGAATATTCGTAGCTTTAGTCTACCAGTGTTGTATCTTGGTCGATGTTTTTTCTTTCGGAGACTCAATTCACTCGTCCAATGTTATTAGGAGCGGAATCACAATCCCTTTAGATGGGAAAGAAGTGGGTGTGTGTGTGTGTGAGAGAGAGAGAGAGATGTTTTGCCGGGCTCTGCTACAATTTCTTTGGCGGTATCTCATTAATTTTCGGTATCTCTTTTTGTAGTTGTGGCTTCTTAGTGGTGCGAGCGCAGAACCGAGGAAAGTGTAGGAGAGTTCGATGGGCGGTGGGTTCCTAGCGATGCATTTAGTGGGATGGGGTCGCTTCGGGTGTACCTTATACGAGACCCATTCGCGATAAGGTAATGTCACTTTGAAATACGTAAGCGCTCTTGAGATAAGCCTCGGTGTATCAAGAGCGAGTACGACACGGGGCATTATCGTTGGATGGAGAAACACCGGGCTACAGGATGCGCATTGTTAACAAAGGCTGAAGGGACACCGGTAACCAAATGCCCTGAGCCACCTAGCAATAGTTGGCCGAGTTTCGACGTTTTCCATTTACCCCGAGTACATCGAATTACCCAGGAACAATGTGAGAAGCAGGAAGCATTCTCGATTCTCGATAAACCTAGGGGAATTGACCGAATTGCTCGAACAGCTTCGATCAACCGAATCATACGCGCTTCTCTCAAATTTTTTCCATTGTACATTGTGATTTCATCGTCAATTCAACTACCTTTGCAAAGTGTCTTTCGCGCAAGAGGAACTACGTATTACGAATTCCGATTGTTCCGATGCTTTTATCGGTAATAATACTACGAGTCTTTGGGATGAATTTAAAGGAACTCGGGCCTTTTAAGTAACCCGGCAAAAACTATACGATCCATCAGCCTCGGGATTGATTCGAGGCACGAGTGCATCGGAGGATTCGGAAGTTTCCTTTCAACTATTACGTTTCCGTTCAATTTCATCAATCTGGTTTGGCGAAACTCTGCTAGTTCGAGAGGAGGGTGAAAGAGAAAAAGAAAGAGAGAGAGAGAGAGAAAGAAAAAGAAAAAGAGAGCTAGCTGATCGAAGCAGGAGCGGTATGAGCGGTGTACACACAGTAGTTTTAGTGGCGGAAAGAAAGAATGGCCCTGATCGCGTTCTCGGGCACAGCAGCCCGCCCGCGAGAGGATCGAGGAAGTGGCGCACGTACACACCGAGCACCGATTAAGGTCGTCTGTCTGTACACCTACACGGAGAAAGAAGAGCGTATACACTCGGACACAAACTTCCGAGCCATAAGCAGAACGAGCTGGTCTCTATGGAATTGGGAGAGAGGCCAGAGACTACGTACCTTGCTGCTTTTCGCAGCAGTTCCACCTGGAATCCGCTGGAAGTTCGTTGCTCGCTTCTACCTACCTCCCTACCTACCTCCGGGACAATGACGAGGAAATGGCTTGACTGGACCCACCGACACTAACTAACACTAACCAACGCAACCGGCCAGGAAAGGACGTCGAGAGGCGAATCGAGCCAAACGAGAGAGCGCGTTTTGAATGTTAATGTGCGCCTACCGCCTTTTCCGCAGCTCGAAAAGCCAGAAAACTCGGTAGAGTGGAGAATGTTAGGGACTCTAATGCGAAAAGGATTCCAATTAATGTTGGACAAGATCAACGTGTTCATTTTTTTCGAAAGAGGCCTTCGCGCCCTGCGCTGCGAGTAATCTGAATATTGGGACACACCAGGGTGTGCTTGAATTCCATTGCGCATATTTTAGTTTTATTTGCATACGAAATTCATGAATTCTGCTCACATGGCGAAATCGGTTTAATGGGCTCAAGATTTTCGTTATTTACTGTGCATTGAAATACTCGTTGTTCCATAAAATGATAGCTGTCAAAAGTTACATTCAGATTCTGGATTGTATAGTTTCGCGGTAGATTTCAAAGTTCGTCTCGCGAATAAGTCGTGACATGGGTCGCGTTGAGAAGGAGAGGCGAATGAAAAATCTTAGAACGAGATGGGGTTCGAAATATCGAGCAGTCGCTTTATTGACCCGCGAAACTTGCTACGAAGGCTTTAAACTTTTCCGCTCGTTTGCGAAGTCGGTAGCCGAAGAGGCTGACTGTGAGATCTCGAGGAACGGAGGAGAAATATTGCACTCGACTTCCGGAACTGTGGCCACAGCTAATAAGGAGAAGATCAGAAGAAGCTGCTTATTCTCGCGGTCGCAAAATATCTCTTTGCTCTTTCGGCAGCGAGCAATCTCGAATAGTCGCTGGAATTCTTCTTAATTACTTCTTCGAGCGTCTTCGATATGACGAGGAAAATTAGTCCAGTCTCTTTTTCGACATGGCAAGCGTATGATTAAAGAGTTTGCAGGAGTTGGAAGAGATTTCTGCTAGTCGCCGCTTCGATGCCGCGTCGCCGTGGCATTTGGCATCCACGCAAAAATTAGTTTCGCAAAATGTGGATTCCAGATGCCTTGGAAAATGGATAAATAGAAGAGATTTTTGATTGCACCCTGCAAGTAAAGCACGAGTACATACGCGATTAGTCAACAAAGTGTTGGCAAAGTAACCAACCAGTTGCATTTATATCAGTCCCTGCGAGAAAGGAGCGAGAAAGGGGCGCGAAAGGGGAAGCCAGCTGTTCGAGGGAAGAAAGGTGACTGTTACGTGAGGTAGGTCAATTCGTGGCTCTCTTACTCTCTTGGCACGCTGTCGACGTCGAACTCTTAGCATCTCCCTCTTTCTCATTCTCTTCTCAAACAAAGCTCTAAAGTGTAGACTGATTGCGCCAGTGGTCCTCGAGATGCTGCCAGTGCACGCTAAATGGAAAGCAGCCGTCAAAGATAATAATCGGGCAGTGCGACGATAATGAGTCTCCTAGCCCAGTTTCCTTCGAGAGACTTTAATTGTGATGCTCAGTTTTGACCTAGTCTCGTTAGATTAGAACGTCAGATTTGGAATGTTACTTATCTCGATGATTAGAGATCGATGTAGTAATAGACGAAAACGAAAAATGTACTTAAACGCGGAAAAACACTGTTTTACACAGTTTCGAGAAGACCCGTGAATCGCTGACGCGTGAGTGACACGAGGATGAACGCGTTAACGAAAGTGTCGTTGCTCCTGAACGCGAGGCTGCGTTCGCTCGAAAAGCCTCGCGCTAAAGATAACTCATGGTACATAATATGTATGTATGTCGCGTTGCGAGAAGAAGCAAAAGAGGGATTCGCAACGAAGAAAAAGTCGAGTGCGAAGAACGCGTGGGGCAGGTCAGCCGCGAACAGGATTTTCTTTGCAGTGAGAAAAAGGGGGAAAAAGATTGTCTGACAATCTTCGACTTCATTTTTTACTTTGCATTTTCTTTTGCACCTCGTTTTCTTCTCGGAACAAGGCGGGACGATGCGCTTTAAGTGGATTCCAGTAGTTAGGAGAATTTCGCGCCGAGCGGGATTCTCGAAATGTACGCGCTTTTTTGCGTCGTCGGCGAAGTACTGGGCAGTAGCTCATTCTTACCAGTCGAATTTCCCCCGAGAAATAAAGGCGGAATTGGCGCACTCTCGTCCTTTCGGGCGAACGACGAGGAGAGATAAGGTCTTAGCTGGGCTTCTGGCGTAGCCAGAATTTTCGACTGGCTGAAGGTCCACAATCAAATCTACATGGATGGCTGGAGGAACGAAAGAGGGACGGAGGATAGCACTGTCGATTTTCAATTTGTCCCCTCGATTCCTCTGCTCTCGGTGCAGATGTAAGCGACGCGCTTATTACGTGCGAATTGCTCGATCTAGACCTTATCTCCCTCTTCCTCTTTCTCTTTCTCTTTCTCTCATTCGCTATTAGTAAGCTCGCGAACACGTATTTCTTCTAGCTACAAATATGTACTGCGAAACTATGCTCGAGGGAAATTTGAGAGAAATATCCAGGGAATACGGTCAATAACCGAATTTGTTAATTATAGCCTCTTTCTTGCGTAATACTTGAGTGGCATTTCCCACAGGTCGTCGTAGGAATTTTCAAGAATAACAATTGTAGCCTTCTTTATTATTAATGAATGTTGGGGAAGAATGCTTTATTTGAAGACATTTTTACCGGGGCCAGAATGTAGTCGTAAGGTAGTGAGTCTATTCTGAGCAAGGTAAAAATAAAAGAAAGCACTTCCTCCGAGCAATTTAGTCGTAAAACGGCGAAATTCAATCAATCTGGCAAATAATTCCGGCAACGCCATATCGTCCGAACTATTGGATTGCGATCAAGCAGATTCCAGCGACAGTAGTGCCTTTGTGGATTCAGTCGCAAACACTTGGCTCTCTCATCAGGGGATTACATTGAGCGATTCGTCGACAAAGATCAGATTTTTTCCGGGCAGTGCTAGTAGTGCTACTGGTGCGATGCTGAGTAGAGTTCTTGCAGGGTGGAATCGTTTTCCGTAGAGGAGATAAAAACGCGTTAAAGGATTACTTGTATTCTTATCGCGATTCTCGGTGTCGCATCCCCTCACGCTATCGCCCTAACGGGTGTTGCTTTGTCAAAGGAGCTTGAAAGAAAAAAGCCGGATCGAAGCGTGTTGGATTTACACAGGGCGTGCCTTGCACTCTTTCTCACTTCTTCTCACCTTTTTGAGCTTCGACTCGCGTACAAAGCCGTTTACGTGCCGCGACCCGAATTGAAGCCCCCGGATAATTAAGTCCTGACAAGTGCAACCCTTCTCGCGACTTTTTTCCTCTCTTTTTTCCTCCTCTCGACTCTACCTTCAGGGTGAAGCTGCCGTCGGTGGTATGCGAGTACCGCGAGCTGCTGCTCTCGATTCGGAGTTGGAGTCGTCATACATTATACATAGGCCGGAGCGACCGGCGCGGCGCGGTGAGAGACGATCGCGGTGGAAAAATGCGCGGCTCGCCGCGAGCGCGAGTGTTTCCTATGGCGAGGTATGCGTTTGCATAATCGAGTTTCCCTCACGATTAGATTACGCAGCGCGGAGGTCTCGCCACTCGGTCAACGTGCTCGAGAAACGCTCTGTCCTGTGAATCGTTAAATTGAACCATTCACGAACCTGTCCCTCGCCGAGTCAACCGTGCGAAGCCTTTAATTGCGAATTTTCCATCGGTCTTTGCTAGCTTTAAGCTAGCTTTATCCCTTAAGTGCCATGGACCGAAATCACGAGAATTATCGGATTTGACTATGATTCCACGTGTGCGTTTAGCGAATACTCTCGCTTTGTAATTCGGGTCAAAGCGGAAACTCTTTTCGTTATACCGAGCTTTCAATTCGTCGATCAAGTAGGATTGGGAGTTGATCGGATAGCTGGTAAAATTAGAAGATTGGCTCTTGCGACCAAAATCGTTCTTGGTTAAAGTCTCATTTTTGAGGCCTTAAATAGTTAGTCGGGGTGGAGGAAATACAGAGTCGCAGTAGAAATTCGGTGAGAATACAGAGCAGATAGTGTTTGTTTAGGCCACGTTCCGGAGGATCTAAGAGCCGCGCGTCGCTCGAGAACTGGATAGCTTCATTTTTTGGCGAATAAACTCCGCGGTTTGAATGCGTCTTATGCGGAAAGGTTGGTCGGGAAAAGGACCGCCAAGTTACGGGCTTGGAGAGCGCGCTTGGCAAGCAGCCATGCGATGTCATCACTCGCGAAGGCCCGGCTTGCCGAGCAACAGTTACAGGTAAACATACACCTGTCCCCTAAACGTTTCCAATTACCGGTCAATTTGCGCGAGGAAAGATGCCGGAAGCGTTAGTCACTCCTACTCCTACGTTCCAGGACGAACTCTCGAAAAAATTTCGCCCTCGCAATTTACGCGTCATCGCGCGTCAGTCAGTGTCCCGCTTTAACTTCGAGTACATGAGCAACTTTCGTATTACACGAGTATCGTGTAATGTAGGTTCGAATTTTTTAAAATTTTCACATTGCATTCTATGTAGAGTACTGCAGAAATACCTGACGAAACTTTGGTGTCGTATTCTGAATTTCCCGGGGATGTAAAAGGTCAGGTAAGCGTAAACGCGTAAGGTTGGAAATCTCGTTCGATAAGGCTCCAGTAAAGCCTGTCAACGTCATTTTTCGAGTCGTCTGCAGTTGATAAGAATTTCTACATTTTTCTTGAGATTGAGTTGGCGCTTTGGAGTTGGAATTTCCACGCAACTTTTTCATTTTCACAAGCTCGTCGGTTGCTGGTTGTGTAATCCGCTTGCGGTGGGATGCGCGCTCGACCTATGGGCGAAAAGGGCAGAGGGCAAGAGCAAGGGGACTCTCGAGCTCGCATCAGCAAGGCTTTCCCAAAATTTTTGCTCTTAACAAAGCATGTCACATACCTACATCGGTCCGCAGCATTTGTTTTATTCATCTTCTTCGTTACGTAATCACGCAATATAATGGCACGTACGCTACTACATTTTACCCTTGTGCCCTTTATACATTTGCATACCTAAGTACAGACAGTGGGACAACTCCTCATCTCCGAACAGTACGAACTCTGTACATCCATTTTTATCACTTCGCCTGTCGACCCGGATTTTTTCTAGGCTCGGCTTATCTTTCACGCACAGATATCCGCGCACTGAATTCGTTGTATTTTGGGATTAATTGGGGAATGCAAATATGGGTGTCCCGGAAACCGGGCAGTTATACATCCTTCGTATGGGGTGTTCGCGAATGTTGACATTGCTCGAGCCAGCTCGATCGGGACACAGCCGACGCCAGAACGACGCACGGACTCATTCTAGTGTTGATGCTCGGAGCGGCCGGTCGTCTGTGCGTGCTTGTGCGTGCGTATCCACTGTCTCGAGCCTAGCGAGGTGACATTGTCAGGGACAATGCGAATCTGGTAAAGGTTAATCTCGTAATTTAGGTAAATTGCATGCACAATAAGGACATTTCCATCGTAAATTGCAAAGATAACAGAGCGAAAAAATTCTTTGAGCTCGATGCACTGAACAGAGAAGTCTCGTTACGCGGGACACATATCTTATATGTATGTATGATATGTACGTGTATACCTCCTTATACGACACTCCAGCTTCAACCCTCCACCCTCGAGTTTTAGCATTCCTACTAACGAGTATTTACATTTGTTGTTGCAGGAAGTGCTGCACACGATCAGTGCGCCGAGCGGCCAGGTGCAGCGCATCGTTATCTTCAAGAAGAACGGAGTTCAAGCTATGGTGGAATATCCTTTGCATTGCTCTGTGTGTGCGCGAGAACGAATAAGAGACAGAGAGGCTCCTTGTCCCAAGAGGATAGCAAATTTCTGTCGCTAGTGACTCATGTTGCTCTCACAACAGAGCTGCCGTTCTCCTGTCCGAACAACTACATATCTGGACACGTACGGTTTAATTTGTTAAATGGGCAATTTCTGCCGAAGCCAGAGATCTTACCAAATGACTTTCCAACCTCTCGCATTTCCACTTTCCCGCGGTTAGCTTCAGTAGAGTTTCGGTAGATTTGCGCGTACATCCATACTACGAAGATACAGCCTGATGGATCAGAGATTCTTGTTGTTCCAAAGTACTTAGTTCGAGCTTGAGTGTATCGGTTATCTCTTGCCCCTTTCCAACAAGAGTATCCCTTCCGTTGAACGAGTGTCCACTTAAGAGAGAGTTATTTAGCTGTTTGCCAGGGCTACTCGACTCTGTTGATCCTCGAAGGCTGGAAAATCAGTTGCAAGGTACTTTTCTGGATAGTGTATTCAGAATCGTTGGCAGAAATTCGCCGGGCACTGGCGAGTAAAAGTGGAAAAAAGGAGCCTCTCTATCCGAGGCTTTTCAGCTTGTTGCAAGCTGAAGAGAGGGACTCTCGATTGTGAATGCATGCACGTATGCGCCCGCGTATGTGTGAGTGCTTGGAATCGGGTTTACAGGGAGCTCTATTCCCTACATCTATGCGGATATACATAGGACGTAGGACGGATACACGTATACGTCTATGTATATGCATGTATAGATATATATATATATCCTTAACTGATTCTTTCGCGATTACGTTCGACTCGGTGGAATCGGCAACGAGAGCGAAGGAGACCCTTCACGGAGCAGACATATATTCGGGCTGCTGCACCCTGAAAATCGACTTCGCAAAGGTGAGTTGGAACAAGTTAATTCTCTTTTGCAATTCCGCGCACTCGGTGACTCGTCCGCGCAAGGAGGGGGCGATTGTCCCTCAGTCGATTGCACCAAGGCAGTTCTCGATTCTACTGAAAGACATTGAAAAAGAAATACAATCGTTCTTTGCGCTGTGGCTTTGTTAATATTCACGAGAATGGCTACCACGGAGAAAATGCTTCGGCAAACAGTGAAAACCTTCTCGATTCTCCTTTTTCTCTCTATCCCGCAGCATTGCGTAGTGCTTGCGGTTTTCGAAAGTGGGGAATAGGGAGGGGGGAAAAACGGTGACTCTGGTAGAATTTCTTGGCTTTGCCGCTTCACGACCAAGTCCTTTTTTAAATATTTTTGCAAGCCTAATTACCGTGGCTCGACGCGAAAGATGCGGGTTAAAGTGCTTCCTGGCGAGATTCCGAGTGACGTTACAGCCCTTCCGTGCTTCTTGCCGGATGATGTCGGGAGTTCGCTCGACGCGAAGATCGCGACTTAAAAATAAATCGGCGCGACGGCACGGCCCCCTTTATGAACGGCCGGCCGGAAAATCGATGTTTCCGATACGCTCGCATCCAAGTACATAATCAGTTTAGCAGCAGCGCTGGAAAATATTGCCGCGGGCCAGTTGGCCGGAACTGCCTCTGTTTTTTCGAAGGATTGGATTTCATCGAGAGATAATTTGTCGGTGGCTTTTTTATGTGTACTGAACGGACCGCACACATTTTTCCGTAGAAATATTAGATCGAGAAGATTGATAGTCAGGCGAATTAACTCGACAGTCATGAGGCAGATATACCCTGGGTGATTTATCTCACGGTAGTGGTTCGCCTACCGTGTTTCAACTGGATCGCGAACAATGTGATCTACCGTGATCTACCGCGATCAGCAAGTCCCCGCTTGATCCTAGCTCGCTTGACAATTTGCGTAATTTCAGCGTATTTCGAGTTACTCTAAGGTACTTGTCACCGCGCAATTATGTAGATACGTTTACGCGAAAACAGAGTTGAGCAGTTGATTGTGAACGGTGTAGGTTGACGTAGCTCGAATTGTTAGCTGGCCATTTAACTGGGTTATCCCTAGTAGATCGAATTTCTGAGCATTATATCCCACCACGGTACAACACCGCGAATCCAATAGGCACACAGGGGATGAAAAGCGAGCTCGCACATTGCCTCGGGCAAGTAGTAGACTTTCCAGAGTCGGGAAAAGAAAGGCTGGTCCGTCCTGCTACGGACGTGAAAAAGACTCGCGTTTCTCGCTTAACTAGAATCATACCACGCTGAGATTTGATCAAAAGTCTTAGTAATTCAAGTGAAACTTCCACGAGCCGGTGAATGGTGTGCTGCTCGTTCGCAGAGAAAATCCGCCGAGAAGTAAATCGGGCCAATGTGACATTTATTTGGGACCTTCGGCTTTCTTCCGTTGGTATTGAGACGCTAGGTCTTAATGGATCTACTCGAGTTCTCCCGCGAGAGGGTTTATTTTGCTCATTAAGACCCTCTATGCTTTCGCGGTTTTGTCACGCGATTCCTCGAGAAGATGAGCCTCTATAGCGCGGCAACGAGATGTATCCTACTTACAATTAGTTAGACGTCAAAAGGCCAGTGGGGCAGGATCTATCGTTGTCACGCTTTTAAAAGGTTGCACAGTCGTAACGACGACCTTTCACCAATAATATTCTCTTTTTATTCGTTTTGAAAATATCGATCGCACGGGGAGATTACTATTATGTTACTATGTATTGTGTTAAGTGTTATGCTTTCAGCTTGTAGATAGATAGGATTTTCGTCCCCGAACCGGAACTTTGATAGGGACTCTTGCAGCTTCGCCACCAGGGTCGTTGCTAGGGCACCAAAGAGCAGAGCTATTGTCCGGCAGGACGCGTAATATTGATCATTTTAGCGCCCTCACGGGGAATAATGCCGGGCGCTGAAGTAACAATCGATTCGAACGATTACGTTTAGTCCTCGGCACAATTACCTCTCGTTACCGAGGCAATCGGGTTTGGGTCGGATCGCTTTGGCCAGCGCGAGATAACCGAAAACCCTGGAAAATCCACGAGCATGGAAAACGATCCCAGGCGATTATATTCTGGCATCGTTCAAATACAGTAGATCCCTGTATAACGGACCACTTCTATAACGCAAACTAAACATTGCGATAGCGTCCTCGGATAACGCGGTGAGAAAATTGATGGAAAAGATTCATTTGCAGCGTGTCGAGGCGGGAAAATCATATCGGTTGGAATTTAATTGGAAACAATTCTCGGAGCTACTCTGTTTTGTTTTCTGTCGCTTTAATAATGAATTACTCGAGGAATTACGTTGTTCGCGGATTATCTGTATTTTAGCCTGTGTCGAATAGAAAGAAAACTCTATTTCCTCGGTTTTAGCTTGTTGCGCTTTCGGCTCTGTATAACGCCAAATCCACGTATCGGGGAATCTATCTATCGCGTTATAAGGGATTCTACTGTGTATTCTTTCGAGAAGCGAAGCGCGCTGCACTATCTGCCGATTGGAGATAAGCGGCGCATGTGTGATGCATTGAGCGTTTCGAGAGCGAAACATGCGGTGCACCAACTGCAACAGAATTTGGCAAGTCTCTCTATTGGCAATAGTCGCGTAAAGGGTGGGTTCTCTTGGCCACGCAGGCTCCGCCTCGAACCACCAATTTCGAGGCTCCAAGCCCGTGGCTTTCTCGCTATTTTCGACGAATGCAATTCTCGTTCTTCCTGGACCCCTTTGCTTCTTGTCCTATAACATTGTCGGAGACTCCTGGCCTCCTGCTGCCAAAGATAACAAGTACAAATCAGAATCGTGATTGAATCGTTACTATTATTCCACTTCGCTTCGTTCCTTCTTTGTTAGAGCATTCTTTAGCTCTTTGTACTCCGAGAGGGTTTCTATAGCGGTTTCTCGCTTTCTCGAGTATCGAAAACTGTTCTCGCAGCCTTCTTGGGTCGCTTTGTACCAAGTAATCGACAAATTTTACTACGTCATATCGGGTTACCAACAAAGTTCCTCCCGTTTTCTACTTTGCCGCTAAAGTTCCCCAGTTACTTAATACAAACTTTATAAATTGGAATCCAGTGTTTTGATATGAGAAACGCGGTTGTATCGGTGAAACTTACAGTTTTGCAACTTTTGTCGTCAATTCGATCGACTTAAAATATAATAGAAAATTGACTGACCGCTTCAGAATAGATAAAACTGCGCCTGGATGATATTTCGTAAATACATAGTTTGCACGGTGGTTTCACTCGCGTATTATTAAGGTTGCCATCTAATTCGCGGATTCGCTGGTAAGTAGACTTACGCCAGCGGGTTTGATCCTCGACGCTCGCTTATAAATAGTTGAATAGGGAGCGCATGGTGAATACTGCAGGCGAGAGCTGGCGAGAGCTGGCGAGAGCTGGCGAGAGCTGGCGCGTGCATCTATTGTTCAGCGGGCCATTTCTCAGTGTGTTGCTGCGGGAATAATGGTTCGCGGAGGATATGCTCTGCCTTAAACGTTGCCCTAAGAGCTTTCGAGAGCTGGAGGCCCGACAGAGCGGAGAAACGAGTCGCGAGCGACCCTTTCAAACGAGGCCCTATTTCCACCAGCCAAGAACTTTTCATTACCGCAATTTCCCTCGGTTTTAATAAGATCGCACTGGTCTCGTGTTTACCCACGTTATACTGCAGCTTGCGATAGCAGGTTTCCTTGTCAGTTTGCTTTAGAAAGCCTCTTTGGTTCTCTCTCTCTCTCTCTCTCTCTCTCTCTCTCTCTCTCTCTCTCTCTCTCTCTCTCTCTCTCTCTCTCTCTCTCTCTCTCTCTCTCTCTCTCTTTCTTTCTGTCGGTATCGTGCCATAGAGTCGGAAGCATTGATCTTCAGTCGTGTCCAATTTTACTTCACGATACGAAAAAATTCCTTTCGAAGGGTCGATCATTAACAGTGACACTCCGCTAACTGGTAAATATCGCTGGCAGCTTAGTAAACTCTGCAGTTTTCCGGACGACGAGAATGCTGCGATAAGCTCCCGCGTTAAGCTCCCGCGTTTTTTAGCTCGGCTCGCTTTGTCAGCCTGTCGACAATTATCCCGGTAGTCGTCCCAAGAGTGATGCGTCCAAGTGGTGCAAGAGGTAATAGCCGAGGAGCGAGAGAGAGGAATCCTCGTAACGTAGGCGTATTTCCAGGGGAAAATAGCACGTTGCTGCCGCTCTGAGATTTCGCATTACGTTCGAGCCTCCTGACGAAATGGCTCGCGTGATCGTCGCACTTTTTACGCTATGTATCGCCCGGTGGCTATTAGAAGCTTCAGTTTACGAGAGCTACGAATAAACGTGCCGAACGAGGGAGAAAGATGCAAGAAGAAAGAAACAGTGAGATAGAGAATACGCGCGCGCGTTAATCGTAATCGTCAACAATTTACCAGAGCGCACAAGCGAGACAAGCGGGACAAGCGAGATCCGCTGGTTGTGTCGTTGCTCGCGAGAGCTCAAATTCCCAGCGTTATTATCGAACCTGCTCGATTATTTTTGCCCCGGCGCGCTCCGGGCAAATTACGAGGGTGTAATCCCACCGGAGCGGAAGAGTGCGCGCTAAACAGTTGAATTTTTAATTACACTCCGCGATATAGGAGATTCGCCGGATTGTTGGAAAAAGCACGCAGGCTTCGTGGCATTGATCGCGCGAGCAACCGATTATCAGCCCTCTCCTGCCGCTAAACTAATCGCCAGATAAAAGTATGTACTCCGATAAGGGAATTTTCGACTGTAAAATAATCACTTTCCTCCGACTCGTGTAAAGCTTAACCAGAAGCATGGATAAAATGTTGAACCGCAGGAAATAAAAATAAGAATGAATTGAATCTAAAGTTATTTGCACCGATCTTAATGTACGTCGGTGTCAGCGGTCGCCCGTATGGCAATACGGTCGCCCGTGTGGGTAATACGTTCGGCTGGTTTTCCATCCCCTATCGGCATCCGGGACCATTTTGGCAGAACCCAGCTAATGATCGGGTTACCTCGAAGTCCGGCGGGTCCTCTATAATTATCCCTCACTTTGTACCCAATATTCGTATTACCATCCGCCAGTCGTGTGACAATGAGAAACGGCCTGACAATTATTTTCCACACTGTCGCGATGATTCTCCCTCTGACTTACCTCTGCGATCGTTTCATCGAAACTCACTCCTCAACGGCTCTCGCTTGGATAATTCCCTAGATTGACGCTCATTCTCTTCGCCTCTCGCTTTCCCTTTGTCGCGTCTCGAATAGCATTCTCTTGCTTTTTCGCCTTACCCGAGACTAGCACAATGATTAAAAGCTCTTCTAGCACCAAATCGTTAACAGTTTACTTAGCAGACGCCCAGTAATAAATTCCGTAATGTCCTCGATAATAATAGCTTTCTTAGGATTGTAATTGATAAAATTAACCTGCCTTGCGCTACTTCGAAAATTGGAGAGATACAGTGGATATTAGCTTAATTCGTTTGAGATCAATTTAATAAGTAAATTAAGTAAAGTAAAATTAAGTGACTTTGTTTTGAATATCAACTACGAGTCATTGTATATCATAGTTTTTCTGAGAGAAATCCGACATGAAATTCGGGATAGAATTTGACTTATACCACGCGATGACATTAAAGATTGCCGGGGTAAGCGCAAGATTAGTCGGTGTTAGCGTGTCGTGCTGTCGATTTCGTTTTTCGAGCCATTAGTCAGCGGTGTTTTTTCTCACGGGTCAAATCGTGGAATCCTCTTTGGAGCTGCTCCCGGTACTGACTATTTTTAAGTATACATTTGTCTTCCGGAGCGAGGAAGATGGACGACCAGGAACGCAAAGTCGACGGAGAAAGAAAATGATGATGTCTTCTTCTGTCAAACAGTCGCGCGCGTCTTAAGAATTACACGTAGTTCTTCGCACCCGGAGATTCCATTCAGATTCCAGTAACTCCACTATATTTACTCGCGAAAATGTCGCATTAAGCAAAACAATTTAGTTGTATACATACATACAAAATCGCGTAGCTCGCATTTATTTAGAGTTTACGAATGTAGAGGGTGAAATTGTGAGAAAAGGGGCAAGGGAAATCCAGTCATTAAAATTGACGATGCGTTTGCCATAACTGGCATTATGTTAGGCAAGAGAAAAATTTGGATTCAACAAGTGCAGTAGTGTTGCATTATGTGTGAGCGAGCAGCAGGGTTCGTTATCTCCTGCCGGGCGCATTTCGTTCCATTAAGTGGACCGTTTAGTAACCGGGTAATTGCAGGAAAACGACACTATCGAGATCGTTTGTTATGCGCCAAATCGGATTATGGTGCATGAAGCATGAATCGCAGCTGCAACGCGATACCAGCTCGGGTTGGATGTTGTCGAATGACTCTGCGATTTCTTTTCGTTGCCCCAGGCTAATGTTGTTTTTTGCCGGAATGGTTCGCGCATTTTGATAGGCCTAGGTTCGTCAGAGCCGAATATGATGAGACGAAACAAAGTGTCAAGCAAGGAACGAAAATAAGTAGATACCTTAGATATTGTGATATTGTTATTTCAATGTGATACGACCAACGTCTATTAACTATTTCTCTCTCGATGTGCCTTACGGTGTATACCCTAGAAAAACTACCGGACGAATATTAGTCGGCGGTTTTACAGTTGATACTTAGCTGAGAAAAGAACTGGTTCGACGTGTTTGCGTGGTTAAAATGATAACCGATACGCAAGCGAAATTCTGTAGGCACCGACGTGTTGCAACTTTGCGGAAATGGTATTCAGACATGCAATTTCTTCCACCGACTATGCACACTCGAGAAACTCCAGGTTTCAAGGATTATTATTATATTGCCGTATTGGTTATTCCGTTATTGGTTTTTTGATTGATTATGGGAATCATGTAGTCTTAATCCTATTTTATTAAGACCGATGCAAGGTGGCCAATCTTCGAATAGAAATTTCTTCTTAAAAGAACGACTCGCATAGAAATTACGAGCAGCGAGCACAAAAGATTTGACAGAAAGTGAAAGGACGACTGGCAATTATTTACGCGGAGTCTTTTGACCGTGACATCAGCAACCAATGGTCAAGAGCAAGAGAGAGAAGTTGATTCTTGTCCATCGGCAGCCGCGAAAAAGGCCCATCATGCGGGAAATGAATGCAAATCGTAATAGGACGATATTCGGAGAAATGGTTTCGCTATCGTCGCGAAAACTTTATTCAGGGCAGCCTGGGATAATGTTGGTGGTAGTGAAATCAGCCGGTTCTGGCTGGTAATTCACCCTGGTCCGCATTATGTCGAGGTGCATTAACGCGACCCGAGCGAGCCACTCGTTATTATTATTCAAGGATTAATTCAGTTAGGAGTTATCGGTGTTGAAGCCTGAAATTTCTGGCGCCTGCCAGTTTGCGAGGAATAGCGTTGGCCGTTCTTTTCTCCCGTGGTCTCCTCTCGCCTCTCGTTTTACTTCTCGTTCCTTTACCCAGGAATACGTGTGCGCCTCTGTCGAGAAATCCTCCGACCTCGTTTGAATTGCAAATATCCTGGCCGATCCCGACGAGCCCGACGGGCCCGACTGGCTGAAGCTTTTCCGTATTACTGTTATAACTCGGCTGTGCACCATCCCGCTGGCCGTGCTGCCGGTTCACATTCTAATTAGACCTCCGCTTCGGAAGTTGTGCCGCGCGCACCCGAGAAAAAGGGGGTAGGAGGAAGTGTGAGCTTGCTCTTCTTTACCTTCGTAAGGGAGTTGGTGGAAAGCATCGATCAGTTGCCCGTCCTCCTCTTTCGCCTACCGTCCTCTTCCTCGGTCGATCGGATTTCCCGATAATCGTCGCGCATAATTGCTCGCTTAATTAATTTCCAGCTTCTTCGAGCCTGAATTTTCGAGGCCGTTACCGAGAGGATTGCGCCATTGCCATTCTGTCGATGCCAATTTCGGATCCGCATTACTCGCAGCTGCGAGCCTCGCGAAAGAATCGTCGAGAGCATTACTTGCTCTCTACTACTATCGGTGCTATTCCGAGCGAAAGATAAAAGCGAAAGATAAAAGCGAAAGATAAAAGATAATAGTGAGATAAAAGCGAGATAAATGCGGAGGAAGGGAAGATACTGGCGTTTCACTCTCCTGAGGGTCTTGCTCTCGTTTTATTCGCTATTGCGAGCTCCACCGAAGACGCTTCTACCGTTCCTTTTTTCGTTGCCGTAAAATCGAGTAACCAAACTGCATCCTCAGCTTTTTCGCTGGCTCCTCGTTATTGGCAGGCTAAGGCTTTTTCGGCAAATATAAATAGTTGCTTGGTATTGCGACAAAATTATCGGTATTCAATTACTGTGTCACATTCCAATGTTATCACGTCACATTTCGCGAATTTCGGGGAAAAATTCACATAGTCATTATTAGTTATTTCACGATCGATAGCCAGAGTATTCGTGGCACGTTATATCAATTTCATTATCAGTTTGATTAGTCTCGCAGCATCGAGCAGCACGACGTCGTTTCCGGGCAAATAATTCGCGCGTTCGATGAAACGCGCTGTGTTTCGCTCTATCTCTCTTCTCGCTTATCCGGTATACACGATACTTTCCGTCATTCGTCCGTTACGCGCTTCATAATGTACATACGTTTGGTATGCCACTCTACATTTTCGGCTGATTCTTTCTTGCAGATCGAAATTCAGAAAATTGGCTGGCCCTGAGCAATATACAATACACGTAGTTCCATTTCCATTATCCGGAATTCACGAGTCAAGCAGCGAACAGTAGGAGTGGCGGTGTGGCGCTTAGTCAGGAATGTCGCGATTCGCGAGAAATTAATGCAGTATGCTGGTTCACCAGGCGGCCGAGCGTGTCGAATGTTGCGCATAATAAAAGTGAACGGGGCAATTCCGGGTTGTTCGGCTATCCGCTCGCACTGACAATGCGCGGTGTACGCCCGAAATGACGTAACCATGGCTTACATCCCCACCGAACTACGGATATTCCGCGAGAGCGCGACGTTTCGCCAAAGAGAAATGGACTCGCGGTTTCTGACCGCAGATGGAGAACGAAAGTTCCGTAGAACGATTTCTGGTATGTCTCTACCATGGTAGCCTTTCTCCAGTCGAGTGGCGAACGAATACTACTAACGGTGGATAGGGCTGAGTCGGTTAAAAGTAGCGTTTCAACTTACCGCGGCACAGATATATTTTTTTAATCATTAATCATCTTGATTTGTGACCTTTCGCCATTCGGCCAGTAGAATACCAAATGCTCACCTCTGCACTTTGCCACGGTAGCTCGTCGCAGCGTTAGTAACTGGCTCCACTTCTCTCTGGAAGAGGCTTCGCTGCTATTTTGTTATAACTATGATAAGCCATTTACTGGCTCGTCGCGTTTATTCCGAGGCCCAATAAATTTTCGTGGACACGGAGCAAAGTATTCTCAGCGCTGGCAGAATCCTGTTGCCGGATAATTTATGATCTCGACTGGACTAAGCCCCCACGTAGAATTTTACGAGCTCGCTTTCGAGAACTTTTCTTCCGTGCTTCTCGCCTCGGTGGCGTTTGCAATTTTTATTAACAACTCTCGATATCCTCTCGATATTCTTTCGCGCCCATTACGTGATCGACCGTGCCCAAGTTCTGCACGATCACTGACAAAACGATCTGATAAAGCGTGTACCTTCAATTACTCGAGATCCCATCAGTGCGCGTTCGCAAAATCTCTCGCAGCGAAAATCGCGCAAAACCCTTCTCGCTCTTTAAAGCGCGCCACCGCGAATCCCGGCCGGGATTTTTTCTCTTTGGAAACTCATTACATTAAGCGTCGTATCCAGTCCCTCGGGCATTGCGCCGCTACTGCAGATTTGCCAGAGCGCACGATCGCGACGAACAAAAGCCGAAACGCTCCGGGGTTACGTTGAGCGCGTGTTGTTTGTCATATTCGAGGCCGGCGTAAACTTCTTCACAGCAGCCGCGTAATCCCCGGGGAAAATCTTGGGATTTAGCGGAGCACATCGATCCGCCACTGGCTCGACCCGCGATGCAACAATTTTCCACGACGACCGGACGAACGTAATTGTTAACACCAGAGCGATTGGGGGGATATATATTTCAGAAATATTACAGTTTTCTTCCAATTCCTAATGAGCAGGATTATTAATGTTATTACGAAGAAAAGAAGAACGGTAGTTCCTCGAATCGAGTGCTTTTCCAGAAGGCTCGTCTCTATGGAATATAGATTGACGCTAGAGTCGGCCACGGCTAATCGTCGAGAGTTGTACAATATTAAAGGGACTTGGGGTTATCGGGGTATCAGGCACAATGGCCAGTGCAATAGCAAAGTTCACCAGTCCACAGTCAAGTGCTTCCCGTTTGTGCAACCCGTACAGGTTTAATTGGACCGTGCGTAAGGAAGAACGCAAAATTTATTCGATTATTTCAAAACGTCAGCGTAATGCTGGTACCACCCGGTATTTTCCAGGTCTGTTTGCGTGTCGCTTGTTGCCGAGCTTCGGCTCGTTTTCCACGGCTTCTTTAAACAAGGGTGCGCTGGTTAAATGCACCGGGCGAGCAATTTTCCACTGTTTACTCCTCTCCACTTGGAAAATTTGTATGGACAGTGCCACGCGGGGCCAGTTAGATATCGGTGTACATACATATAGCTGATTTTCACCGTCTTCTGTCTATGCGTTTCCGGTGCTCGGTGCTCTTTCCCACTACATGTATTTTGCTTCGAATAGGCCGCTATTGATTTCCTTGAATAATAAATCTTTCGGCTCTTACCACCCTCGCTAACGGGGCATATCTCTTCCGGTTTGTGTTACTACACGTAAAGCCCGTACGCGAAGCCTGAATCGTAGGTAGCGACGCGTCGCGACGTTTGGCCAGCCCCTCGAGCACCTGGCAGATCGATTCCACTGCTCACAGATCACACGCGGCTTTTTCCACTATCTTTCGGAATGACCAATGTGAGTTTTGGGGAAAAGAGAGAGGGTCAAAGGGTAATTTGGCGCGAGTGCCAGGGGAGATTTGAAATTATGGCAGCCGATATCGAACCAATACGGTTCGAATGGTGTGGCCACTCGACGGGAATAACGCGGACGGCTGGTAGGTATATCGCGGGTGTATCGATTGGTCTAGCCACAGGTCGAGTATACCTAACTCGGAGGTCGTAAGATCGTACTGCTCGGAGAGAGCTACCGGTGGGTAGGGGAGAAGAGAACTGCAGTCAGCGGAAAGTCATTAAAAGGGATCACCGCGGAAATAGCCGACAGCTAAGGGTAGTTGGAGAAGCGGACCGCTAGGACAAGCGAGAGAGAAAGAGCAATTAAAGTGTTTGAATATTTGAAGGGTGGTCCGAGGGCGATCCAGACCGATCCAGGGCATGGAAAAGGTGAAGGCACGTGCCACACGCCGCTTTGCTTTGCTATCCCTCGTTGGACACGTGTGCGCACGGCCACTGAGGGAGTTTAATAACCGTCCGTAATTAAACGAGCCCTACAGCTCATTATCCGAAGCAGGCGGACGCATTAGCTCACCAAAAGCCACCGTGCCTGTGGTGAGACAGCGATGGCAATAGAACCCGTGTAGTGGATTACAGCTCGGCGGGGTCGGGACAGAGACTCGAGTAAGCTCTCTCTCTCTCTTTCCATTTCTCTTTCTCTTCCACCCTCTTTACTCTGTCGGACCGCCAGCGTCGCTTCAGCTCTGGCTCTTTTTTTTCTTTATTTTTAAACTCCGAGTCGCGCCCTTTTCAAGTTGAGAGGTTCGCGAGCAGCTCGAGGAAGTCGCTGTTCCAGTGAAGTGTGCCGGTGTCTTGAGACCTGGCTGCACTCCGCGCGCCTTTTGCCGGCTAGCAGCCGAGTATGTATCGAGAGAAAGCAGCCTTTGAGAAATATATTCCTTCCTCTCGATATTGCTCATTTCCAGACATCGATAGAGCTTCCCGGAAGACGATGAATTCGTTGAATCGACGAGGATTTCCTGTGTGTGCGCGGGCGCGCGCTGCTATCCAAGGATCCCGTTGGAGACATCGAAGCCGAAATCTTTTCCGGCTGCCGGCCGGAATACCTTGGCATTATCGGGCACGTGTATCGCGAACGGAACCCTCGGCTCGGCCCACTTCGCTTTGCCAGCCCGATCACGTACGCATCGAGCAGTCGAAAAGTACCACTTCACCTCGTATTCGCTCCTCGAGGAGCCTTGCTTCGCCGCGCGAGCCGCCAACCGTCTCATCCCCTTCGACGATGGCCTCCACCCTCCCCGCCTGCAGTCGGGAAGAGAGCTTCGCCAGCTGGAAAGGTGTAACTGGCTGGAGAGCAAAGGCTTAATTTAAATACCTGTTGCCCCCGCAACGTGATTCAGGAATCGTTCAAACCCACTTCTACCGAGAATCCTTACTGGCAGAATATGGAAAAAGGAATTTTATTCCGGTTGGGGATGCGGTGTCGAAGATGCAACTGAACCGTTGCATCAGTGAAACTTTCTGGAATTTCGGATACACGTAAGTTTCCTCATCCGTCGATGGAAACGTCGCTTGCACGTCGATGCCCCGTGATCAGAAATTCTCCGAGTCTCGCAATTGTAAAGACGTGAATTTTGATTTTTACGCAGACCGCGTGCCACGGCTAACGGGACACGAAGTCAAGAAAATCTGTTTTCGCTGCCGATGAAGCCTTCTCGAGTTCCGGGATCCAGGAAAGACCGACTTCCTCTTTGCATCAGCAGCGCGAGAATCATGCGCTTTTGGAGCACGAAAATCTGCAAGAGAGTTAGACGCGTTCGTAGGAGAGAAATGAACGAAACGTGTGGCCGCGATTCCGAGCGGCTTTGTGGCTTTTGCAGCTTTTGCGGCTTTGCCCTTGCAAAGGAGGGGTTAAGGGTCTAGCGTGAGAGGAAAATATCCCGGGACCGGTGGCAATGCCGAAGTCAAGGCTCATGAAATTACGCGCAGTTGAGGGCAGTCGATCGAGAGACACTATTTTCAATCAGGAAAAAACTCATCTGGCAATTAAAACTGGAGAGAACCTGTCAACTTGAATGGTTCACTCTTTGCCTCACGGAATTGCAAAGTTTCCGCTTTGTTATTATATACCTTGCTCGAATACCAGTTCTGTAATTACATGCATAACGAAGGGAACCTCCTTCGCTGGTGCAGCCACGCGATAACGCTGGTACAATGCAAAAAACGGGATCTGGTTAAGCAACGAGAAAGGCGATAATGACGGTGCGCGAGGTGAATTTCTCGCCCGGGGACAAAAATGACCCGGAAAGGGTTGGCACTGGGACGAGGGGTAGTGCAGGCTGCTCGCGGCTTGTACGTAGTGCACGAACCTTGCCTCGGAGAGCTTAGAACTCGGAAATCACCGGTCGCATTAAACGTAGCAAGCTCAGCTACGTAAAGCACGAGTCAGAAGGATGTACAGAGCTAAGAATTGAAACTAACGAGCAACCCTTTTTATCGGCCGCCAGCCGCCTTATCGATTATAAATAGAGCTGAACTCGAGTGCAAGCGAGGTCAAGAGGTTTCGAACCGAATTCATCGCGGGGCGAGAGTGCTCGCGGTCTTTGTTGCCACTGTGTTTGCACATGCAAAGATACCGTGAAAGCCGGATGCACCTTTGCCAGTACATATTGCTTCGAGAGGGATGAGAAAAGAGAAGGAAAGAAAGAAAGGAAGGAAGAAGAAAAGAGGAAAAGAGAAAAAGAAGGGAAGAATGAAAGAATGAAAGAATGAAAGAATGAAATGGTAGTAGCCCTGCTACCTTCGCGACTCTTAGTCGTCGTAAGAACCACCCCGGCAGGGTCGCAGCGCGAATCCTCGACCGACTATTACATTTCCTCCCCTGTGAAGTGACTTCAAAGAAACCGCAGCAGCGCTAGCTCGTCTTCGCGGCCAGCTTATCTCCGGCTTCTCGGGTTTACCTTATCCTCTGAAAACGCCAGGGAGAAACTGGCACGCACGCTCTTCAATCTTCCTCGAGGCACATTCATTCGCCAGAACTCTTCCAGCCTCGCTCCTTAGGCTGTGGCTTTCAATTCTGCCCTCTCCTTTCTCTCGTTCCCCGTTAAGTGAGTTTGCTTCACCCGCGACCCCTGGCAGCGCAGCCGCTCGTGACTCGCCGGTATCCGCTTACCCCGCACTGCCCGGCACTGGCCGTCGCTTCGTTTCACCGTGGTTCGCGAAATTGTGCGCGTGAATGAATTGCGCTTGGTTTAGCGAGTGTACATTGTCGAATCACCTTGGTTACCGTAGCCTGTCGCCATCCCCCTGCCCCCGCGTTCAAGCACGTAAGTCGCCCTCCAGTCGCTCGCTACTAATTACAGTTCTCAGTGGATGTTTCTCTTCGAGTGGCGCTTTTGACTTGTATTTCGCTCGAACGAGAGAAAAACGCTCGCGCTGTTCCTTCTTCCTCTGCTTTTTTCCTACCCCCCTTGCCAGACCAATTAACGGAGAGCGCGACATCTAATAAAGCACACCTTGACCCGCTTGTCGCGATCGATCCGCGAGCGAGCGAATATTCGCGCGGACCACCAGCCGTCAAACCCTCCTGTCTCCTGCAGCAAAGTCGTTTTCGCCTGATCATTGGGAGCCGATTGAACCGAACCGAAGGATCGAAGGATCCGAAAGAGGAGAGATACGAGCGGGCTCGAGGCTTCTGCGAGGGCACACGGCCGAAAATAGTCGATGCGCTGCTGCCGCTGGATGCATTCTAGGCAGCGGCACATTGGGAATTTTCGGATAGCGATAACGGGAACGGAGGTGCAACGTGACGTTGCAGTCACGTACGCGTGACGGGCCTCTTCCCCCAGGGGATTTTTGTTTTATCGCGAGCCTCCACCAATCCCTCCGTGGCACAGCGGATAGTCACCCCCGCGCGTTAACCCAGTAATTTATTTTGGAAAAAGGCCACCGACTCACTCCCCTGATACTCTATCTCGCAGCTGTCCCAGTTCCCAGAGTTTTTTTTCCCGGGCCACCCTTCACGCCAAGTACACCGGAATATTCAGATAAATGACAGTGGTTTAATTGTATCGCTCTGTCCCTCTTCTATCCGAGTGCAAAAATTCCTACAAAGTGCATTTTTTCCCACCGGTATTGCTGTTCGATCCTCGTTTCCGCTGACTTTTTACCTTATTAGGTGAGTCGGTGAAACATTTTCGGTAGAGTCGCTACCGAAAGCAACGTGCGTCCGCGACGGAATTGCACGTGTTTCTGACAGCACTGACGTCAACCAATCGAAATAACGAACGGACTCGCGATGCTTGTTCCGCAGGCATTATGCAACGCGATTTTCTCCTCGTTTCCTTTTTTCCATCCGTCCTTCCTCTTGACTGGTGCACCCGCCCGACTCCGGCCTTTTCGCTCTTTTAGCTTCTCCGGTCTCTTGTTGGTCTCTCTGGCAATTCGAGCGTCGCTCGACCCGAAATCAGCTGCACTCCACCATTCGTGATTTCTTTTTTTTTTCGCTAGTCTGTTTATTGGATCGCACGCCACTCGACCTGGCTGTGCTCGCCGTCGAAATTCTCCTCGAATGTCGACGGCGAGCACACCCGATCGGATTATCCGGCGATTAGCTCGGCTCCGGAATTAATTTCCATCGGTAGTTTTCTAAGCGAGACCGGTCCAGCCTCGCCAACTACCCTTACCGGGGGCAATAGAGAATGAGAGAAAATGAGGGAGAAACCTAATGGGTTCAGTCGTAAAAAGCAGCCCTTTCTTGCGCCCCCCTCCAATCCGCCAGACGGAAGAGTGCTCCGGAGATTGTATAGTAGCTCAGAGAAAATCTCCCGCTTGATCGACGATGTCAAGCGGTGCCGGCAAAAAAGCTGCTGAAAAAGTCGTGGAGTCGAGTGACGAATTGCCCTGGATAGCGAGAGTCCCGCGACTATTAGAGGAGCAACCAGGACCGAGCGAATTGCGAGGTCCGTTCGCTTTGAGGAGGTCCGTCTGTCGAAGCCGTCAGGCCTTTTCCACATCTCCCGTTTCATCACGCACTTTTGTGTGGAGCACCGTCCCTGGGTGACACGAATCGCCAAATTCGGTTATTTATCGTGGCGAGCGTGGCATCGACCTTTCGTATCGCGACTGGATTTATTTTTCCATCAACTTTGCAACAAGTTCACGGCAATGGCAACTGGATCTGCACTTCGGGGTTTCTTGCTTAGAAGTACGTTCGGTCATCAATCATCTTAGTACTCAGTGCGCGAATGGGCAAACCAGTCTCTGGAGGCTATTTGTGGATGTGATTCGACTTTGAATAAAATACCGCGCACTCGCGAACTGAAAAGCTGCTTTCTGTTGCAGCAGAAAGTTCCTGATGAGTTTTGCTAGTCGTTAGCTCTGTCGGTGGTTTACCCTTGCTCTTGTATCCTTTCGGCCGATGCACTAGAAATCATATTAATCATTTCGCTCTCATTGTCAGTACTGGCGAACATTGTTGTTACACTAACGACAAGGTACCACCGTGGGTTGCGCGTTTCATTTCGGGTAAAACACTCTCGATCAACTCCTAAGTCAGTTGACTGATCGGTCCAACTCGAAGAGAGGCCAGCCTGGACCAAAGGGACAAGAAGGAGAACTATCGGTCTCCTTGTTAGACAGCACTAACGTAAGTCGAAGAGGCAGAACCTGCTGAACCATGCACCGAGTGCGCATACTTGATTCAAGCTGGTGGCCTGTGCTAGTGAGTGACGGATATAGCCCGGGTATTTCAGAAACGTGACGCTGATGTGACAGGGACGGGCCCAGTCCATTCTCTCGGTCTGTTTAAACAGCGCATTGTCCACCAATTAATTCGAGATATTCGCACGCTTCGGCCCTATCCCAAAGTTTGGATCGTTATAGAACCTCATCAGAGGCAGTCGCGCGACCCTGTCGGCTGCCTCCTCTTTACCCCTTTAACCACCGTCGAGAGCCTTCGCATATAATGCTCATATATGGTGCCACTAAGCGAGCAGCAGCAGCAGCAGCAGCAGCAGCAGCAGCAGCAGTGTCTAAATCGCTATTCAAATTCTCCCATCTTACCAAGTGGGTGCTTCGTTAAAAGTTTGCCAAAGTCCGTTGCTGCTCAATTAATTGGGGGCTTCGGGGTCGTGGCCGGTTTCCTTGCTCCTGGCGAACGGCTCCTTCGACCTGGATTCGAAAGTTACAGAAATCGATCGAGAAGCCTTCAAAGATCGGCTCCCTCGTTGTACTCTCCCAAGCGAGGCTTTGTGGTCCGCGAGTTTCTTCCTTTCTCGGATGTGCCGACGAGATCAATGGCTTTGATCCGCGGCAGAGCGTACCCGGAACAAAAACCACTCGAAACTTGCTGGCGGATGAGTGTTCTCGGGGGATGGGAGGCGGGCGGAAGTCGGAGAAACGCGCTGAGAGGGTATACAGAGAAATATACTGGACGAGGAAGCAGCAGCTGAAACTGTTCGGTAGAGGGTGGAGAAGAGGGGTGAAACCGATGGCCAACGGCGACGTCGCGCTAATCGTTCGCGACAATGGACCTCATCGACGGATTTCGCTATTTCCAGGGTGACCCAGTTTCGGGCGGCGATTTTCTCCGGTCGGCCGAGACGTCCCGACACCTCACGGTTCAGCCGAGCTGATCGCAGCGAGACTGGCCCCGCGCCAGGCTTGCTCCTCTCCGCGAAACGATGACGCCGAAGGTGTCGAGTTCATGTCTGCCCCCGGGAAGACGATGCACTTCAAAGGAAATGGAAATATTGCCATCCTTCGAGCGACCGTCTCCCGCGTCTTTGCCGATATATCAGATCCCATCTTCTTGACACTCTCCAGTCGTTTTCGAGGGCAACTTTCGCTCTCCAGAGCCGGCGGCCTTTGCCAAAGACGATTGGACGGATATACTTACCCTGTACTTAGCCTATTCGGCTTTTGAAGCCTTCCGTTGGTCGTCCTTTCATCTATAGGAGCCTCCAATTAGGAAAATTCGGCGCAGCGGCGAAAGTGCAAGTCGAAAGCGTGTACGATTCACTGCGGGTCGTAGGTCAGTAATAAGATCCGGATGATAAATCTGGGGTGTCGTTTCGGGCCATTGCGTCGACGTAGCCGACCGGGCTCGGATTTCGCAAGGAGCCCGACGAATTACCGTGAGATTGTGAATATGCAAATCGAGCGGTTGTGCTCGTGCTCGCGCTCGCGCTCACGCTCGCTCGTTCAAGATACCAGGCGGGTGGACTCGGATTACGTAAGGATCGGTGGAAAACAATCTCTCCGGTCTTTCTCGATCGATGCACTCTCGGGCATTAGACACGCCCTTACCTGGAGCCAGCTCCCACGATAACGAATTCAGGTGCAGTTTTGCCACGCGGAAGCGAATTAGTTTTTGCCCCGCTGCGCTAGCTCCATCATCTTACGATCGCGACAATTTCCTCGAGCCACCTTCCGCATTTTGTTACAAAGGCACCATTGTTCGAGAGAATCCTAAGTAAATAACCCCGGATATTCCGCGATTTGATTAATCACGAATCACGACATTAAAAGCCGAAGGAGCGAAGCGATAATCTTCCGAGAAGACTTACCGCCAAAGAACCAGCCAGAATTTTCCAAAGGAAGAATCAGTGTGGATTCATATTATTAAAATGAAATTCAATTATCCGTGTTGGCTAGCAGAGGCCCCGGTTGTCGTCTGGACTGGCTCGATCGGAACCGAATGCAATCACTTAAGGTTCGATTTCTCGCCGATAAGATTCTTTTGCATGGACTCGATCGTTGGGCGGTTCCACGAGAGAAGCGAAAAGAGGAAGATAAGAGAGCAAAAGCAGGGCTCGTGGGAGCTAAAGGAGCCTTATCTTCCGGCGACCACGGCCGCCAGTTCGATCGAGATGAACGACGGCATCTATTTTATCGAGCAATGAAATTTACAGCCTCGTTCTTCGCCGGATGTCACCCTAGGCACGCATCCTACGGAGAGATCTGCTTCTACCGCAATGGGAATTTTTTTCCCGGTTCTACCGATGCGTAAATGCCATTTGCATATTGCACCCTTCGGCCTGTTTGCATACGTGTCTGTCGGAAAAAGAGCCCGACTCGGTGGTTAGTTGTAACTCGACTCATTGAATCGAGCGAGCTTACCAAAAGCGGTGGCCTGTAGAGTCTCACCCGCTCTGCTAATCGGATTCAATTAGCGGTGAAATATTAACTCAGGCCAAGTGGAGTTGGCAGTTTCGAGAATACGCTGCTACGAATACATAGCTGGTCTCCCCAGCTGGCCTCGTACGTTGATCATTGTTGCACCCAAATCTGGGAAACGCTGTTCCCCATTCAATTATGAACGATTTTACATAATTACTTTCAACAATTTTTCTTTACAGCGTCGATAATTAACAGAAGCAAAATATCGAAGAAATTATTATTATATCGTCGGTTGTCTTCGATGAACCAAACACAGTGCCAATGAGTCTCGCGAATCGATGATTGTCAAGCAGGAATCAGGTCGGACAGGCTTCCGGAAGGAAATCTTCGTTAGCTCCATTGTTCCAATATGTGGGTTAATCACTGTTCGCAAAACTTGCCGGTAGCATCCTGACGTCGTCCTTGAACGCATCAAGTACGTTCGCACTAGTTGCTGCAACCGATCGTAATGAGTTTCGCCGAGCGATTGAAGACAAAGAGGGATAAAGAATTACGAGACGAGACGAGACGAGGCGATCTGGCTACCAGAGAAGTCGAAATCTCTCCGAAAGTCGAGGTCTTCTTTGTTCCAAGAGAAAATGGACTCAGTGGCTTGATTTGACGAGAGAAATTTGACTTCGCTACAGTGACTCGATTTCGCTACGGTAACTTGACTTGACGGTACTAACTAAAATTGCTCCTGCTAACTTGACTGCGAGTTCGGCAGTGTAGTATTATACGAACTCGCAGTTCCCGGATCGGAGTCCCTCCTCGTGGAATTCCGCGATCTCGGTGAAACCGATTGATGTGGAAATTATAGCTATCGACCTCAAATTGAATTCGAAGTTGAGAAACTCAACGCGAAATTCCCTGATATAGGAAAATTTTGAAGATAATCGAGCCGGACACGGCGGTGCTTCGTGGTCGTGATTGGCAATCCAATTTTCGAAACGATGATTAGAGGTAGCTTTCATAATTAGTTCGGTTCTCGCGTACACCACGAACGGTGAACGATCGTCCGCGGCTCGTCGCTGCATTTTTGGCCGGAAAAATTCGGGTCGGTAAGTATCAGATAGGTCTTCGTTAAATTTCGCATTCCGCGCACACGCGGCGACAATGGCTCAAAACTCGAGATTGGCGGAACTAGTGGGAAGCCAAGCGATTTTTCCTAATACATATAACGAACTCCGGAACATGTAATTTTCTCGCTAGATGCTAGATACGACACTTTCATTCTATCGTTAACAAAAAGTCACGCAAATCTCATTACAGAAAACTTGGAAAATCTTGAAAAAATCTATTCGACACAATCGCCAATATTTTGATAATTTTCATTCGTTTGGTAATTTCTGCGATTTCAGCGAAGTGCAAGCAATTATAATTATTATGGATCCATTAAATAGAGTGGCATACCATTTAATTGATTTGGGGGAAAGCGAGATATACTATAAGGATAGTTCGAACTACCGAGTGGTGCTGAGTGGTTTGTGGGTGTCCATTTAAGGATCACGCAATACTTCTTGCGAAATATTACCTATAATTTGTAGGGTCGAATATCAATCATTCCAGCAGAGACCGGCTATCGGGTGGCTGCTGGCCACAACCTCCCCATGGTAGAAGGTGTTTACGGATCACTAAACTTCGCTAACGACCCAATAATTCTGAGCCGCCTTTTGCGCTCCGTATTTTCATCCTCGTTTGGTTCACGTTTACTGGCTGACGTTTGGCCAGAGCAGCCCCGCTGGGTTTATGAGCCAGCACTCTGTTTTAAAGGGAAAACAGGGAAATGAGGAGGGTCTAATGGAACCACGAGGCTCGTGGGCCGAGTGGCATCAGCTCTCATTGTCAGTCATAACACTTTACTGACCATCTGCTTCGAGGGAAAATCTTATGCAACCAGCTTTTCGTTCACAATCCCAATCACAATCTCAATCACAATTCAAAGCATCAGCTGTAACCTTGTAGACTGGATATTTCTCTTCTTATCGGGGTTTAAGGCTTTCCACGTGAATTCTAAATTCATTAAACTCAATCTTACAGTCACTCTGATAACTTTTCGTCAGTAATCTGCCAAGCGATTTCGCGGAGCCTAATGGCACGAGTTTCATTGTGTCTTCGAGGGGAATGAGTAATGGAGAGAGTACGCAAAGGTCTTACATTACTCGACGTATCTCGAAAATGCGAAATTCTGAGGACTCGTTGATCCGGTAAACTTGATAAATTCGTAGATTTACGGAGAGCTATGAGCGACGCGCAGTCACTCCATTAGTCAAAAGCCTGACGGAGTAGATGAAGAGTGAGATAGAGAGTAGGAGAAAATACCTTTGGAACGAGCAATCTCTCGTAATTAATATTTCATGGGATCGTTGGATAAACAGTTTTATTGTGCGAGTTATTTTAAGCTGGAATTTTCAATTTCGAGCTCTGCTGTCAATGGGCTATGCATAGATCACCTTTCTGTCAAGCGACCAGCTACGTCAGTCTCTCGTCCGAGAGGCCGTCGACGGAAATAGAAAATTGTTCTTTGAAATATCGTACTAGTTACTTCTCGGCTCGCACAGATTAGCCCGAAATAATTTCGATTCGGTAGTCCTTCCTTTTCCGACAGTGATCAATGATCACTGATCACTGATATCGAGCGGCTCCCTGAGAGCTCCCACTTACGTTTAGGGTGGTGCTTTTCGACTCATATCGAGCTGTAACATAGTTGCGATTTTTCTTATTCTCTGCGTACCGATATGGTCTTGCAAACGCCAGTGATATACTTGGGGGCATAAATTTCCATGAGTCGCGTGCGGCCGTAAATCACAGTCATAACGATGGAGATGAGTACCACGCGCTTGCCACGACAATAGCGCTTGTCTTTCCATCCGGCGCTCGCGATCTTCCAATGAATATTTCATGAGATTTAATTATTTGTTGCTCGCAAGAATTCGACGCGGAACATGCCACGGAAGCTTCACTTTATGAGTGAATATACTGTTGCCCCGATGATGAATGATATTCTTATTCGCGTGAGGAATTTGGAAAGCCTTAACTTGAATTTTTTTCCGCCATTTCTTCAGATCGACCTCTTCCATGTGCGTGATCTATAACGCTGAGAGAGTTCACTATTGATAACGGCCATTGTTTACGTAGTGCCGCGTCGGACCGTCCTTTCCCGCGGATTTGGCAGAATTTCAAGCGCGTGATTGATGCAGTACAACCGTACTGATCTGACAGGTACCGGCCGAGTCACGCAGCCGGAATTTTACTGGTGTGGTCGCGAGTGTACACCGGTATAGTCAACCTGCCGGGAGAATATTTAAAGATATTTGAAGCAGCGGCAGCAGCAGGGCAAGAGAAAGGGGGCAAAGGAGCTAGGGCATATCAGCCCACGACAAGGAGCTTCCGCCCCGCGGATCTTGGTATCAATCCACGTCGCCAAACGGGCATAGAGAAAAATTTCCTAATTAGTTATGATCCAATTACATTCGACTCTCTCCCGCTGTCGCTCCCGCTCCCGCTGCTTAATCCGGACATTCCGTGAGAATTATTCTGGCCCGCCACCGAGAAACGTAATACGGACGCAATAAGCTCACACTCGGCTGGGCCAATGCTCGTGGCGAGCCTGAAATCGCGGTAATTAATATTAGAGCCAGCAATTCTCGAGCGTTTAACAGGATTAGGGCAAGTTAGTTCTTGCAGCTTATCTTTTAACCTTATCGGACGAATATACTCGTCAGAAGAAACTGATTTTTAAGAGAATAGTTTGATACGAGGCATGATTTAATGCTCGCTTTGAATAATCCAGGATTCTCATTATATTTTCATAGTTCCGATTCAGTACTTCTGAAAGAAAATTCTAGTTTTAAAGAGCTAAGGCAAGGTTTTACCGGCGCTGATTCCCTCGATTTCCAACGTTAATGGATCGCGACCCCAAAGACTTTTGGGGTCGCGAATCTTTGATCAAAGTTTCCTTTTGCGAATAATTCTTGCGTCGATTAGCTCGCGGTCGTGGTGGTTTTATTTCGCGGAAAGTGGAATCATCCGGTTGCTCGAGTACTCCGTCGAGCTGGGTCAATCGAACCGTTCGATTCTGTAACGGAGGCACCGTCAATCTAACGCAATTTTCCAGCGAGCATTTTATGAGGTACGCGTTTGCTTGCCAACCGTTAGTCGGCCGGAGAGCTTGGTCGTGAATTGAATGGGACGCGGTAGTGACGTTCGTAAGCTGGATGCAATTAACAGGGCGCATCTGAAGTCGCATACGCAGGAGCAGTGGCACTGGCAGTGCTAGTGGCAACTACCAATGGTTGTGACAGTTTCGCACTCCACAATGAAGTGTGCTTTACCCCCTGTAGTCAACGTTTTTCAAAAAGTGAAAAAGGTTTCAGTTAAATAAAGTTAATCGTGCAAGTTTTAGCAGGTGTAACATATGTGTAGAACATTTATAGCACCGAGAGAGACGGTTTAATACTGAAGTTACAGTTTCAAAGAACTTGTTAATTTTAGGCCACCGTTTTTCCCTCGAATTTGTACGAGGCGCAGAATAATGCATAAAAATCTGGCTTCAGAATTGCGTAACACAATCGAGATAGCTATATGACTTTAGTATTTTGCATAATTGCAATTAAATCACAATGGAGACATAATCGCAATTTTGCAGAACATTTAGAGCGCCATTTGCCAATGGGAATTTACACAACTCGCTCTGATTCACTCGATGAAAGTAACGGTGCGCGGATCGTGAAGTTCATTTTTGAAGAATAATTCTTCTATGTGAGTTGTACAACTGGGAGGGAGGTCTCCGCAAGGGATATTTATCGCAGAACAGAATTCATAGAAGACGAAGGTGGGACATTTACGAGCAGTAGAGTAAATCTATCCGCGATTGCGACAGATCGGACCGGGTGTCGCGACTCGCGAGACGGAATAAGCTGCGTGGGCGTTCTTCGGAACCGCGGGGAGTTCCGTCGCGGCGGTATTCTTGATTCACAGCTGATTCACTCGGATCTGCTTGTCGACGAATGCAAAACTGCAGCTGCCTAGCGGATGCACGATTTCGCATCCGTCCGTACTTGACTGACGTCGATCATTTCTCTCTCAGGCGTCAGGCGTTTGCTGTCCGCAAATTGCATCCCGATGGAAGCCACGTGTAGTTCACTTACTTGTGTACTTGTTTACTTACTTTCGGCTTCGCCGGAAAGCTTCCCCTGTTCGAACGCTCGATTTAAGTTAATGCAAATGCTCCGCGCTGAGTCTCTTGAATCCCTCGGCTTTCAAGACGCCCGCACGCTGTTTCTCGCTGTTAGAATTGACTGCAATTCTACGATGGCTTTCCCTCTGATCACCCTCGATTCCAATACGGCAACCAACCGAAGCACGTTCTTCCTTAAGGTTTCAATTCTACATTGCTGCTGAATCTCTGATTAATTACCGAGGATGTATTTCCACGTCGCTCCAGATCTATCAATATTAATTAACAATATACATACTTCTAGTTTATTTTCTCTACGAGCGTAAGCGGTAACTTGTCTTCCCGATACGATTATGACCTGGCTAGGGCACTCCGAAATTTTTTATATCTCCAATTCGGACTGGAGGCATCTGAATTGTTTAACAATCCCTACTGTCAGAGATTTACACTGAGATTCGAGCAGCAGCAAGATGGATTTATTTTTCATTTCACTTTAGTAGAAGAATCCTGTGCTACTCGATTAAAGTTTTAACTCGAACATCATGCCAGTGCAAAAGAGTTGAGCACCTCCGGTTCCGACAGTATTAATTCCGAAGCAGGCCGATTGGAGCCCCGAATCTCGAATTTACACGGTTCTTCTGAATAATTTCAATGGATCGTCTCCGAACACCCGAATGGTGCATTAAGCGAATTTATCTATTCGGCGTAAGCAGCGCGGCATAAAATAGGATGCCTCGTATCAACGAAGTCTCGTGGCAAAGGGGCGCAGTTGCAGTATTTCAGGAGGATTGAGAGTATTCGTGGCAGCGTGTTGCCAGTCCGAGCACCCTTGGGTGTCTTCTCATTACGAGATTGCAGCCGCTGGGTGTCGCTGGGTGTCGCTGGGTGTTGCTGGGTGTTGCTGGGTGCCGTATGTGCCGTCGGTGTCGGGCAAGGAGATCGTCGCGAGTACATTTTCATATTAAAGTTTGTACGGGGCGGCAGGTGGCCGCCGTTACTCTGCCTCGCTTCGCGCAACGAAAGAAACCGGCGCGAAGGAGTGAAAAAGCGATTAAATCCAGACACGAGACAAAAGTGGTGTCGTGCTTTTCCGACGCTCTTCATTTCCAGAGGTTTTTCTATCAGCAGCTTACCACCCGGACGCGGGCCTCTTATCTGCTGTGCGAGGGTAGATAACTCTGGGTCTCGCCGCGAGCGATACCCACGATCGGCATTTACCGAGCTCTCCTCGGCCACAGCTAAAGAACTCCTAGTTCCAGATTATTGGATCAAGACTGCTTACGTATTCGTCGGCGTTTAAGACTACATTCTTTTACGGGTTTCTCAATAGGATTGCCCGAGCGCGTACAGAGGCTCGCAGTGAAGAGAATCGTTCAACGACATCGGACTGCGTTATGACCAGTGGCCATAATAGCCGACACCGAATAGACGAGGCTCTTTCGACGAGCGCTTTGGCACGCGTGCACCAATTTCCATCTGGCCTGAGTCACGTTCCTAAATCGTCGATCAACCGCGAAATGAATGAAAGAGTTTGCACGATACGAATGCACGGCTCGCGCACTCGCGAGTGTTCGTACGGCAACATTCGCAGGGAGATTAAGCCTTGCGGGTCTTCGTCGAGCGGCTTAAAGCACAAAAGCCATCGACTCTACCGACGCACGTCGAATTCCAAGTCGAACTGGCTTTCCACGCTTCTAGTGGAAGTCTGATGCGAGCGCAGTCCACATTATAGGTAAAGCGCCTAGGGGCTAGGACCAAACTCGATTCCATAATCGAAACGGCAGTCTAGATGAAATATTCAATCGTATCGGGAGTCCTGCTGGAAATAGCACCTGCTCCGCGGATGTCGGACCAACCTTTGATCGAGTGTCGCACCTCGCTCGCCCTGCGCTTGCTCGAAATATCCCATCCAGCAATACGCGATCCAGTAGCTTCTGAAGAATGGCAACTCGTTTTGCCGACTGGTTCCGCCCGATTCGGCCTGATTCGGGATTATAAATCCATAATTCAACGTCTACTCCGGGAGAGTTGAATGGGACTTGAGCGAGCGGCGTGTCGCTCGCGCACTCGCGGACCTAGCTTTTCACATTTTTCCCCGAGTACCAGCCCCGATACTCTACAGTGGCTACAATGCCACTGTACTCTATATGGAGCGAATCCACCTCCTTCTCTTTCTCGTTCCATCGGTTCGAGGCAACACGACTGACCTACAAGCCGGCCGACTGCCGTCACCGTCATCGCCGCCTTGCAGGCTGTTGCATTCGTCCTCTCTCGCTTCCTCGGTTCGTTCCTCTTTCGCCTCGGTTGCGCGCCCACACCAGTTGTGCCTTTGTGCAGCAAGCTGCTGCTTCTGCCTTTCCTCGTACCTCTGCTCTCGCTCCTCCTGCAACTGGAATCCTGAATCCTTAATTCAAGGTGTGCTGAAAATTCAATAAGAAGCTCGAGACGCGTCACGGACGAACGAGCTGCGATCTCTCGAGCCTGCTGAGCACGTACCCTTCTTACCCTTCGCGGGGTAACCTTCGCCAGGGCTGAAATTAACGTTTTTGGCTGGTTGAATTATTCAACCGCTCCGACATCAGTTTTCAGACTGCTCGCCGTCTGTCTTACCTACCTTCTCACCACTTTGGTTATCTTTTCCAGTGCTGTCGCGCTCATCTCGTTATATCTCTCTCGGTCCCTTGCTCTCTTCCTCGGTTTGACACTTTGTCACCCATATCTACGTGACGCTTCTCCCGGTGTAATTGGTAGACCTTTGAAAACAGTTGCCGTCTGCAGTTTTATGGAATCTGCACACAGTCTTGGGGTATTCGACTCGTTGATACGTTGGTCGCCTTAGTGGCCACTCGTGCTTTGTTAAATTTCACAAACTGAAGATTGATTGGATGTAACAATCCACTCCCCGAACATGGTCGGAGCGTTACTGTCAGAGTTTACACGATGCGCCCCTATAACACGACCGTTATTCGCGAATTTTTGCGTGGGCGCCTCCAGGCTGCTGACCCACATCCACCGCGAATCAAGATGCATTCGCCCCTTGAAGCCCACCGGCCGGGGGAGCAGGACCCCACTCGAACGTTGGGCTCAGGCAGCGCGTGCAATTCCAAACGGAAATCTGCTTAGTCGCGCTCGAATCCGAATGTGTTTGCGTGGCCGCGAAGCGCCGCTTACAAATGAGTGCATTTCGGGAAAACAGAAGCAATGCGAGGGAGTTAACGCGCAGAAATAGATTCGCGGAATGTCGCATCCTCGTGGCAGTAGCAGCGGGCGTCACTCTCTTTACGAAATTTCGCCGGAGGCGACGGCGAACCTCTCCTATCGTACTCTCGTTTATTTCTCCCGTAAACGTACTTTTTGCCCTCTTTTTCCCTTCTTTTTGCAAACAGTGCCTGGTAATTTTTGCATCCGAAAAGGCAGTCGTCAGTGCGGAAAGCAAAACAGCCAGCGATCCACCCCTCTCTCTCTCTCTCTCTCTCTCTCCCTCTTTTACGTTTTGACTTTGTTGGCGCGGTATGTCGATAAATCAGCGAGAATATCGCGGAAAAAAGTACGCTCACGAGCGGCCGTTGGTAATTGCATTCATTCCCGAATTGCATTCCACCGGCGAAACAAACGGACGGTGCATAGTACTCATCGCGAACATTTTTTTCGAGCCACGAGCATCGGAGAACCTCTTTCTCTCTTGTGTTTTTTTCTCTCTTTCCTCTTCGTCGAGGTGCGTCGACCCCGGTGAATCCGGTGAATCCGGTGAATCCGGTGAAGCTACCTCGCCCGCGCGCACTCTTTCTCTCTTTTTCTTCACCCCGCCTGATACTGTCAAGTCGCATCAAGTCACAGTAACTCCGTGGTAATAAAAGCAGCATAGCTCGCAGTGCAACGGATTTCCGTAATGGAAAGAGACCACGGTGGATTAGAATTTAGTAGTGACGTAAATACAGGCGGTTCCACTCACGGTGGAAAGTCAACTGTTTCCACGCAAATGCGTTCGTTATGAGAGGACGAAAAGATTGCAGGACGAATGCACGCGATCGAAATATTACACAAGTAGATCGAGTATTTTTTTAAGCTATTCATAGCTGTAGAAATGGCATTACTCGCTTTTAAGTAACTTACTTTCAAAGGATTATCCTGCCGCTATAGTCCACGCGATGAATGCCTGGGATCCATCCTCGCGTGGATCTCTCCGTTTTTCATCTCCGTATTTCACTATCCTCTCTTTCTCTTGCTCTCTCTCCCCCCTTTATCATTTGCCTCGCGACACGGCCGCCTATTGGGAGTAGCTTCTCTTTCGCGAGCCACGGAAATGATCCTGGGTAAAATTACTGTGAACGGCAGGGCGTTTGTTAAGCGAAGCCCAGAACTCGACATTTTTAGGGCCACTGAAAGCATCCAAGGGATAGCTCGCGAAATTTACGGGGTGCTTCTGCTCGGTTACGACGTAATCCGATAAAGTTAATCCATAGGCAGTTGCAGCGGCCTCATCGCGATTTGCATTTATAAGCGGTGCGTGATCCTGCCGAGGCTTTATCCGCCGCGAATGAACCCTTAAACCTTTCGCTAGAGCAGCATTCTTCATCGGAACAGCCCTGTTGAACGAGACATCGCGGCGAAACTGCATCAACTATATCGCCGGAAATACATCCTCCTTGTTTGCAGTCGTCAATTAAGTTGAATCAGGGGACTACTTTGGGGTTCCTATTTATACATGCATATGGATATATTACGGCAAATGTGATTGATAATAATCAAAGCTGTAAAAATAATTAAATGGGTATTATATGGGAATGGATTCGAAATTGACTCGCACTCGAGGAGGAGCTCTTGAGCGCATGGAATTAGAAGCGAATCGTCTTTTTTCTTTACTCGAGTCTCTTTCTCTTTTGCTTCGCGGGAGGAAGGAAATAGCCGAGTGCCGCGAGTAACGGCCAGATTATCCGGCCGTTCCTGGTGCAGTTTCATCCACGGCAGGCGAATGAAATTTTTTTTCAAAGCACCTCGTGCTTGTGTTTCCTGGGAAATAGTAGTTGCTCGAGCAGAGACGCGGAAAGCCGGGATACCTCTCGCTGAGACCCAACTACGAAAATTGAACGTACGATTGCACGTGAGGATTTGAAATTAATGCAAGGTAATACTGTAGCATTAAATTACTCAAACGATTACCATGGTTGCGTTAACATTGATATTGAGTTTCAAAGGGTTTATAATATGTTGCAATAAAAAGAGGCAATTCGAGTAGGTCTGAAAAAAGTAGCAAAACTCTTCTAACTAAATCACTGGCCCAAAGTGCTTTACTCTCGGTTGTCGAGGATATGCGGCGGGCTTTTAAAGCATTTTTTCCACTGAGGCCGTTGCATATTTGCGTGTAATTCATTCCACAGCGGTGCATGCATAGCTAATCGCGGCTTCGTGCGGCCAGCAAGTAGAGCATGCACGATTCATTCCGATATTATTAATTCTACGCATCCCTCGCGAGCTCGTGGCACGCAGTCCCGCGAGATTCGCCTACATTCCGCATATCGCCGAGCTAATTAGAACCGTGCTGTGTTCTTGTTGCGCGACGAGCATGACAACAACTCCATAACGTGTCCAGCCGCTTCATAATTGGACGTGAACGCGAGGCGATTGTCAGGTCAGGCGAAATGAAAGGGCTAGGAAGAATTTGGAGAACGAGACCGTGAAATCCTGTTATTATACTAAATCCGATTTGCATTTTTCTGTTGCAGCCGACAAAGCTCAACGTCTATAAGAACGACACAGAGAGCTGGGATTACACAACACCGACCCTAGGTAAGTTTCGTTTTCAACTTGTACTCTTTTTACCCCAAGTCGTCTCTAGTCACCTCTATACTCGTCCACGTTTCTCTTCACACATCCTAATTTCTTCTCTCTATTTGGCTCTCCTCGGCTCTTCACTCTTCACTTTTCACTCCTCACTTTCGTTTCTTCGGTGTCGCATTCACATCGATTTTTGATTTTCTCGCAAAGCAGCTCTGACTTGCTCATCTCTGCAAGTTGGTTTTCCAACGTTCTCGGTATCGTTCTTTGGTCGGCAGCGGAGGATACGTTAATCGGATAAAAGGCAACGCAAGTGCGAGCCCTGGAGGGTTTCCATAGAACGCGTTCCTCGTCACGATCGAACGGCGAAACTCTCGATTCGTGGACAGTTCAGAATCGAGATTGGATTGTCCATAATTACTTGATGGAACAGTTCCGCGCGTGGCATTGCAGAGATGCGGTTAAGCGATGGTAATCTGGTAAATGCTAAATGAAATCGCGAGTCGCGGATAGTCGTGTTAAACAGATAATTCAGATATCTGCTCGGAACAGAGCGGAAAATCCCGTTGGACATAACGCGCTGCCAATAGGGACCGGTGATCCATTGTTAGAGAACGCTACCGGAAGAGATGATCGTAACAAAGGAATTATTACCTGACGACACGTATTCGCGATTCGCAACACACGCACGTTTAGTGTAAATGTCGGTGGCAGCATATTGCGGTGGGTGAACTAGTTTTTGACTTGGCACTGGTGAACTGCCGGGAAGCTGTTGCATTATCTCTAAGTAATAGTCGTAAGTAGACTTTAATACGGCACTCACGACATAAGCAATCTTCATTAAGTATATCTATAGTGTGTGTGTGTGAGAGAGAGAGAAAGATAGAAAGGAGTAGTAGAAATTAATGTCGCAAGATAACTCGGCGGTAATTCGCGTTCCCGCTCCTAGATGAGCTGCTTAACGAGCACTTCGACGTAATGTAAAATCCGCGCTTGGCCCAAGCATCCTAATTCTGTCATCCTCTACTCTCGGGGAGCACCCAGTTAATCTTCCTCCCGGGGAAAATCTAGTTTGCGAGTCTCATTTCGGCTTGGCTGCCACTTTTTTGCCGCGTTCGAATTATTCTGTCGGGCGACGAGACTTTCGGAGCCTCGAGTAGCTACTCGTATTCTTCTCGTGGTAGGATCAGGCGAGTTTACGATTCTGGACAACTGAAGAAAGTATGAAATTATGTATTTACAAGCGAAAGAGTCGCGTGTGTCGTGTGTCGCGTGGCTTGTACACGCGAGCAGGGAAGTCACGGAATTTGCTCCAATTACATCCGTCCCGGGGTCCCGTCATTCGCATCCACCGTGTGCACACTCAGGATCCCATTCAATTTCGAGCGCCCCACCCGGACAAATTTTCAACTGTAATTGGGACCAGCGGTACGGTAGTATCCGAGGCAGAATCAGAGGGCCAGTTTGTCCGGACCCTGGACTCGAGAGATTCGTGGTTGATTCGTAACGCAGCTATCCACTCTCGTTTCCCATGTTCCAACTCGAATCTACGTCTGGTTCGCGTCTGGGTGCAATCTTGCGCCCTAGCAACCTTCTTCCTCTATTCTCTGCAAATCGTCTTAGTTCCAATTTCACCATTGGTGGAGCAGGAAATTTGGCGGGTGTCGGAATAATAGCCTACTTCGAGACACTCGCGAATCCCTTTAAACTTCACTCGGAGAGCGCGCGCGATCTTCGGGAATATTGGAGTCCCCGCACTCGAGCGTGGTAATTCCGATTGGCATAAATTTTTGAGCTAGTCGAGTCCACCGGAAATTGAGCGGCGAAATTTCTCCCCCACTAATTTTCCATAATTCAACGGATGATTTTTTAAGTTCCCGCTGCGGCGAGGCACGAGGGCGAATTAAGCACGGAGGTCGGTTGGCGTGCTAGATGCAGCACTCGTAACCTCCAGCATCTCCACGAAGTCGATGAAAGTTTCATTAGATAAAAAGGTGGCGGAGGTGGAAGGTCGAGAGGCGCGATTGCCTTCGTTTTCACGAGGAAGAGAGTACCGTGACTCGCGCCGTCCGAACTCAGCCAAGCTTTAGAGTGCTCGAGCAACTTCTCACGGTAATTGCCATCATTTGTCCCGATACCGATCGAACCATTTGCCTGTCGACTTGCCTTGGACACCAGAATTAGGCTGGAGCCCGAGCGACACGATTTTTCAGGCTTCCTCTGGCGTTCGATCGACGTCACTCTAACTTCTGGCTTCCCCCTTGAACGCTGGACCGCTGGAGCACCCACGGCGCCCTGGAATATCCGGCATCTCGTTAGCTCCGCGAACGCGACTATACATAGATGATGGAGAACTAGGAATAGTAGTAGTGGTACTAGTGGTGGTGTCAGACGTGTGCTATATAGATTCGAGTCTGCACGGTGAATTTCTCATGTCTGACCGACACCGGCACCGGCGCGCCAATGCGATGGCACACCGTCAGTTTGGATTTTAATTATGAACGATCGTAACTTAATAGTATCGCGCGAGCTGGTCGTGTCCTTTCTCGAAATAGTTGGTCATCAAGAGTCGTGCGTACGTAAACCTTTGGTACGTCGCGTTAGATTCAACTTCGCGTCGTCACGTAACGCCACCCGATCCGGTATTTCGGTTTGGTACGGTGAAGCGCGGCGCGGCGCGGCGCGACGCGACGGCATGGCAGCGGCCCTCCTATACGTGGCATCGTCGCGGTGTTACTGTTCCACCCCTTCGTCTCGTTTATAGAATTGGAATCGCAATCCGAATCGCAATCCGAATAGTTGTAATTTACCACCGCGACTCGAATCCAAGCCATATGAACAATCGTTGGAACGCCGCAAGTGCCACCGGCGAAATAACCCGAGAAACGAACCCTTCGACAAAGGACCCAGTTTTTCGGGATGGAGACCTCATCGATCAGACCAAAAGACATAAATCTTCCTGGCCCCGAGAGGAAGAGATTTAAGTTTCCTCGCGAGGTAGAATGACTCCCGGTATCGAGAGTCGGCAGTACTACCGGAAAGAACAAAGGTCGACGAAGATGCATCGAGGCCAGCGGATTGATCCTTTGCATAAAAGTTTAAAGTCCAATCCGGAAGTTGACAGCACGATATCCCGCTGACAAATAGCACGAGCTTACCCACCCGGCAAAACTACTCGCGAAAGGAACTTGTTTGAAATATCTAAGGATCAGTCTGTCTCTCTTGACCCCTTGACTTGAGTGCTCTTTTGATAAATCACTATTCCCAGGTGTCCGGTTATCTCACTAGATTTCTCATTGGAATCAATTCGTTTGGAGTTTAAATATTCTCTTTTAATATTATCAATACTTTTTTTGGCGTCCAATCACACATTGTATACCTATATGTATAAAAGGATATAGATATAGAGTATACCAGGCAGGGTTAACGGGCTACTCATTCGCGATTCTGGCCAGATGCGTATTTAAACGGAATCCGTGGCGCCCAGCTGGGACTAATAAACAATCGATTACTCGCGCTCCGCTGAAACTTCTCCTTCTCTCCTCGTCTTTCTCCCCGGTGCAGTGGATATAGATAGATTCTACACTTTGTAGCAAGGCGAACTGTGGGAGGAAACCTCCGTGAAGCGTTGCGCCTTTGGAACACCTCGACAGAGTGTAACCGCTGAAACCATTGGGAAACTTATGAAACACCTTCGCTAAAAGGCGGACAGGATGATAAAGGCCCTCTGAGTGCTACAATTTGGTCGCTGCTTTTTCGGTTTCGGGTTGTAGGATGCTACGGATTCATTGGGCCCGGTGGTCGTGAATCTTCTCGCTATTAATCCTATATAGTCCCCGTGTAATCTCCGAGTTACATGCCCATAAATTGACATCGTTACGTTTTATTCCGCTTTTGTACGAAAAATTATGGTAAAAATGCTGCTAAGTGAGAACCACAACCAAGTATCCTTATAACGAGTAATATATTAGTTTCTTTCAAATAATATATTGCACAGTCAAGGTGTTAAGTCGCGGGGGAGGCATGGATCGCATCACGCACACATCGGAAGTTACGCGTGCGCATGGGATGGAGGGATCGTACGCTGGAAGACCCATCGGTCGGGCTCCTCTGTATAAGAGCGACCGGAGAGCCGGGACGTCAATTCACTTTCACGCTGGTTGCGTGAGCATTAGACCCCCGAAGACCAGTCAACCCATAAATCCAACATGCAAACCTTCGCCACCGCACCGTGGTGACACGCATACCGTAGACCTGCCATCCAAGAGCAGTAGGTAATTCACTCGCGCGAATGTTGCATGCATAGCCGTTCGAACGGATGGTCAGTCATAACAACATGTGTTGTACATCTTATTACATCTTATTGCCTCTTATTGCTTTCTGATGCGTCTCGCCTGGAGACTTATGCCAGCAAACTCGCATTCTCGGCTTCTTGGGACCTCTTTTATCGTGACACTTGTTCTCGACTCTGAGGACTGTTTCTATATTCAACTGGTGTCGCGATGACACTCCTTTGCTCACTTCTATTGAAGTGGGAACGAACAAAGCATATACAGACATACGTTGCGCGTACGTGGCCTTCTAGGACATTTCGTCTTGTGTGTGGTTCGAGGAAGTATCTAGGAATCGTCTGGCAGCGCTATTAGTGCATTTACTTCATCGGAAACGTCGCTTTTTAATGGAGTAAATAAGTTTTGTTCCTGGACTTCGTTTGGGACTTGAGAACTATTGGAACAGTCACTATGGTGGTTACTTTAGAAATAGATGCACGTAATTACCGGCAGTTCTAGGATTAACTGTCCCCGATGGTTCATATTTCACTCCAATGCGAGAGTTATTTCAAGATACGTCCCATTAACGTTACATCATTATTCGCGGTAGTAAAAAACAGACGGGAGCTGTTAAAGGTTGAAGAATCTATGTAGAAATCTAATGACAGGATGCTGAATAATAGTATTCGTAAGTGCCGGGTACGTACAACATGGTTTATTAAAGAGTACTCGAGACACTTTTAAGCTCTATTTCAAAACCTTGCTAGCGCGATCCTCTTTCTAGGCTCTAGGAGGAATCTTATGACCCCATACCACGCTCATTTTCCGCTCGATTTTCACGGTTGAACGTCAGTAAATTTTCTCCGCAGCTTCGTCGGCCAGAGCTCGTTTTGAAAATGCTCGGCTCTCAAAGCAGCCGGCAACGCGTCATGGCAACAGGTGTACCGGGTGTTTTTTCTCCGTAAACTTACAAGCGTAAATTGACGAGCACAAAAGCGGAGGCGTTGCCGACGGGCGATTAATTAATTTGTCAGCCGACGCAAAAGACAATGTGAAAGATATTTTCGTCGAACTGCCTCGCTCCCAACATTCCAAATTTTCCCCGTTGCCACTTAGTTCGACTGAGAGCGTAACGCGAATTGAAATTCCCTAAGCATGGAGAGATTTTCGTGGAAGATTTGTGACGGCCAGACCGCAGTCAGTCACTCGCTGCCGAATCTGAGTGGACAGAGCGGACACCAAAAGAGATGGATAGAGAGAGGAAGTAACGGAGAAAGAGGGACAGAGAGTGCGACAGGTGAGATGGTGCGCGGCCAGCAGAGTCAGAGCGAATCTCCAAATGGAAACAAAACGATCGAGGGTGCCTTTGGCTCGGACTATCCCGGAAAGAGGCTCGTTGTGCATCACCGAACTGAAAACACCCAGCAGACTCGTCCATCCGCGTTCCGCAGCGGCAGATTTCCAGTCCAAATAGGATTAGCAATTTGTCAACATCAGTTTGGGCAAGACTGATCCTGAAAGGCGTGACGCTCGCGAATTAAGCCGCCACAAGCCAAGTTCGCGAATCGTTCTGTCAGTTTCACGCAAGATTTCAGGCGAAAACTGCTTTGGGCGGGTTCCTCGAAGAACGGAGGTTTATGAGGAGTAAACTGGTTACCGGGGTAACCAGTTAGCCAACGGAGAAACAGTGAAAAAGGAAACGCACTGTGTGGAATTGTGAACGTATAACAGATTCCACATAGATGCGTTCTACATACTAATTAGTATGTGCCATTTAAAACGCCGACTGTTAGACTGACAATGAGCATCGGTTATTGGCTCGGTTGTGGCTCCTGTAATTGGTACTCTTCGTTGCGCGTTTTAAAGACATCCGGGTAACGCGTAGTATACCTTTTTAATCCTGTCATTCAATATCTACGGTTCCTCATTGAATTTCTCCAAGAATCTGAATTTGCGTTTTTAAACTCGCTTGCCCCACAAAATCTATTGGTAACGTGGCGTAACGTGGCGTAACGTGGGAAGTAAGGTGTGCGCGGGAAATTTGTGACAAGTACCATTGACTCAATCATCCTGGGGAAATTTGCAGAAAATATATCCACGAGTAAATGGATGATCTCTAGCAGTAAGGGCACCAGGGCCAAGACGCGCCACTCAAACGAGCCTGTCGCATCAAATATCGCATAAAACTCGGCTCACGACCGTTCGTTATTCGCTTCTAGAGATCGTCTCGTGCCATTTCCTCGACATTGCCTGGGACCTTAGATCTCAAGGCGGTGGCGACGGTGGCTGCGGCATTCGCGCGCAAATTACCAGCTGCGAGACATCGCCGTGAACGATCGCAATTGGCACTTGACCGTTAAGTTACGGATCATCAGAATGAGCGAATGGTCTGACTCTGACAGGCTATCTCGGCGATCGTTTCCTTGTTATACAACGTCTCCTACGCGACGTTTAAGACCGGCTCAGATATAATACAGAGACAGCTCCACGAGACAGCAAAGGCAGCTTGACGCAAATCGCTGCTCGTTTGCTCCCAACAAAAGATCGAGATCAGAGCCGCGTGGCTTACCGTGCAGACGACGAATCCCTTGGTGTGCAGCACGTGGTGCTCGTGGTGCTCGTTGTGTTCGTGCTGCTCGTTGAATCCGCGCTATCTCCCAGTACTCCCCGGAGAATTAGCGATTTATCAGCATCAGTCTTCGACTAATGAGCTCGCGTTCGACCTGTCCGAAGTAACCACTGTGACTGCGACATCACGGCTCCCGGGATCTCTCCCGCATGGATTCATGCACCAAAGGATAGTCCCAGAGGTTTATAATAGATTGGCTTGACTCGTTCAAGTATAAGGGAAGCAATGACGAGTGGAAGAGCCAACGATCGGTCGCCATGTTGACTTGGCAGGAATATCGAAGGAGTTGGAGCCCATCTTGGACCAGTTAAGCGATGATATAAACCTGGGAGAGAGGTGCGCGCCTCCGACATCCGCTCGTCTAGCCGCCTCTTGCCGCCTCTTGCCGCCTCCTGCCGAACTTTCAGACAAATTAGCAATTTGCCAGCATCAGACTCTGTGCCTAGGTCTGATGGCACGGATTGGTCGAGAGGTAATGGGCTCGTGCTCGCAGAATTACGGACCGCCTATTCCGTGTCGCGTACATCCCGATAAACAGCTTTACGGTCGGCTCGCGAGCGGACGCGAGCGGACGCGAGTCGCTATCAGTTGGAAACTAAGCGGTTGGAAAATCTCTCTTTCGATCAAGATCCGACCGCGAGATCTCGAGTTGTTATTCGGCGGACTCGCCGAGGAAACTAGGTCATATCTTCGAGTGTCGTTTTCCAAGAACGTTGGCAACCGAGGACGAAACAGGACGTGGGGAAAAATTGACGGGAGAGGGCGGTGGTTTGGCTTGAACCAGAGAGGTGGGAATTATGTCTCGAGTAGAGGGTGTAAGTGGCTTCCGGCGAAAGTTTCGGGGGAGAATTATTTCCCTGTTCTTATCTGCCGGGCCACGTTCTCCACATTTAGGAGGAAAACGGGCGTATTACTCGGCGCGCTAGCTGTCACGGGCGAGCCACCCATCCTGATATCAGGTTCGCGAAGCCGTCCGCACGGTAATTGAGCATTAGGGTCGAAGCGGATGCTTCGGGGTGTGGGCGCGCAAGCCCGCCTACCCGCTAAACGATCCAATTACCGAAAAATATATCTGAGATTACCTCGAACGCGAAGACCGCTTCGCATCATCTACATGCCCCCATCCAGTCTTTGGCAAAGTACATCAACGACCTAATAGAAAAGCGACACGTCGCATCCGACGAAGCTGACGAGCTCCCGGCCAATTCGCGCACGCCTCGAAAACGGAATTTATTAGTCTCTCGGCGAGCCTGTGAAAAGCAAATCGGGTGGAAAACGGACAGTAAATAGTTGCTCGCGTGCGTAATTCACCGGCAGGGACGCTGGCAACACGGGTCTTTCACGGCAATCCCGTTCCACTTCGGATAAACCCATTTGCATGAGCAAAACCTCGGCCAGCGTAATCCCGCGAGCAAGCCGCAGGAACCTTACAATCTCATTTCTCTGGCTAGTTAGTGGACATTTCACGACGCTGTTCTAGCTTGAGTTCCTCGATCACTTGAGGGAGCCGCCATGGTCCCTGCGGCCTTCCTGCATGTATTAAAATCGACCTACTTTATCGTACCCTTTCCGGGAACCTGGCCACTCGATCTTATGGCCTGTGATCAGTGGCACCCTAAAATCAAATTGAAATGTATTCTGATACATCCTTTCGACACATGTGTATTTCTCGCACTGGACGCGAGCCCGACATCGGGTCTGATTTCGTCGGCTCACGTCAGTTCGTCGCGTGCTCTCACCACCCTCGTCGGTCTTCCCTTCGCGTGCTCGATTTCCTTGGGATTTCCTCCCGTAGCAATAAAACCTGAGAGAGTGGAGCAGCGAATTCCTGGCCGGAATTCACCCGGTTAAATTCGCACACGCTCCGGCGTTCGCCAATCTCAAACAAAGACTGAGACTCCACGGTTCCTTAGCTCATCCGAAGAAGCTTTTCGATTGAGTTACGTTCTCGCGCGACAGTTCCTCGAGCACTGCTTACTGTTTGCCACTCTCGGGAGAGTGGCATGCCAAACAGCCTGGAAAATACCGTATTAAGTCTGACGAAAGGGTTTACTTTCCGCAAACTTCTCCATTTAATAGAGCTAGCTTGGTTCGAGCAAATAGCGGAAACTCGGTAGAACTCGACGGTCTTTCGAATGGTGGGGTCGGGTTTACAAAGGTGCATATTTAGAGCGTCTCCTTTCCGCTATCCAAACCCACGATTTTCGCGCAAAGGGAAACCGGCGAGTTTTTATCGAAAACATTTTGACCCAGAGGCATAGCAGCGTTGGACGCGTAGCAAAACAAGGAACAAAAAATATTTAGATCGTTGCGCTCTAAAGGCCAGACAAGCACCCTTTAAAAGCCTATTCAGCAGAAACGAAAAAAGCCAGGCCCGCGTGCGCGCCCGTCAGCTTTCAATCTCCCGCAAATTCGTAGCGATTCGGTTGAAAAAAAGTCTCCCTGAGCGTGCAATTCCCTTGTTAGCGGGTGAAAAAAAAGCATACCAGTCGAAGCACGCGGCGGCGCGTATCGTCACGCGAGAGAAAATTTAATTTTTCCAAGGATGTCAGGGATATAGTAGAGCGTAATTTCTCGGCACTTGCCGGCGAATACGACGACAACTCACACTCGATTGGTCGGAATATGAAGGCGGCACCGGCGGTTGCTAAATGCTATCTCCGCGGGGAGATCAACGATTCTCCTGGAAATGAACTACGAGGATGCCTGGCTGCGCGAGCACTGCACGAGCACTGCACCGAAATGGAATAGCATCCAACGCCAAGAGTGCCAAGCTCGTTGAGGAAGCTGCGAATGTACGCGCCAAGCGCGACCAAGCCTCCGGTAATTGAAATCACCGAATGCCTTGGGATTCCTCTCAAAGAGAGCTTGCTCGTTTTTACTCGAAATCGAGATCTTAATCGAGGAAACACCTAATCGTCTCCCGCAACCAACTTTTTCGATCGACTCGCGACGAATTTAATCCGCTCAACTCTCATTGTCAGTTATATCTTTATCGATTTCCAACCAGGTGCAAATTGAGCCACTACAGTCCCCCTCTCTCTCTTTCTCTCTGATCGGAGATGGGAGTGTAGTGGGAAGTTGGCAGTTCCCTAGAGCAGAATTGCTTCCCTTCATAAACCCGTGAAATGAGAATCCTCCGACTGTTTGGAGAAGAAGCGTTCGCCGCAGTTAAAGCTACTAATTGTTAAGCGGTTAAGACTCCATCGGGACAGCGGGCGCTCAGAAAGTTTTTCTCGCGAAGGGAGTTGCCGCTTCCGCGAGCAATGCTACTACTGCTGCTGCTGCTGCAGGAGATATTTTTCTTCCTATCCCAAAGGAGGAGATATTGCCGCTCGTCAGAATAAATTATATCGCTGTTGAGCGTGCTCGTTCGTTCGGTTAAGTCGTATTTCTCGAAGAGAGAGAGAAGGAGAGAACACCAGGGCTGGCTGGAGCAGCGCTAAATTAAAGTAAGGTCCGCGAAAAGCTCGCGATTTATTTTCACGCTGAAGGAATTTTCGCCAGCGAGTCTTCGTTGAAAGGATCGTTACGAAACGGAGAAGAGGCTGGGCTCTTCTTCCCGGCGCGCTCTCCCGGGTTCATCAATTTTATCGGAAAGTCGTACGTGTACACGGAAGTCGGCTGCTCCGCCGCCGAAGGAACAATTGAGTTACAAGAGGTCGAGCTACGAGAATACTCAGCGGTGGACGGTTCCCTTGTGATTTATGTGTCCATCTGGTATAGATTCTACTAGTGGCGAGAAATATACTCGAGCTCTCCGCGCCCGTGCGATTCATCTTCATAACCGACGTTGAATACGTTGAATAATCCTCTCGGTTCGTTCGCTCGGAAGATTACCTGTTTGCTCCTCGTCCGCTCGAAGTGCACGCGGAGTTAGATGGATGAGATTTATCGATGGGCTGATGGGTTCCGTGGTCCTGTGGTCCTGCGGTCCTGTCCCCATCGCTAACGTCGGAATAATCTCCTCCTGAGTGGCTCTCGGATTTTTTTGAAATATTGCCCGCAAAGGGAATCCGGGAACGATGCGCGCGAACGACACCCACATAAATCCCATGTAAATCCCGCTTGCGCTCTGTTTTGCGATCAAACTTTTCAGTCGCGAGCCACGGCCCGACTGCGTACTATTTTGATAGAAGGGAAAAAAATACATATATTCATATCCTGTATATGTATAGACCTCCTGGATGGAGTGTGGGACATTTTTAATTAAACGCATTGCCGCGGAGTGGCCGCGTGAAGAATTGTCGAGGCGCGAGCATATCGCATCGACCAGATGGGATTTCCGAGTACTACTTTTCGGAATGGCGCGCACGCATCGGAATTGAGAAATTGACTTGGATAGCTGAATTGGGGAAAATAAATATAAAAATTCTTGTTAGTGACCGGACCGCGGCACGTTCAATAACCTCCCTCTTTCTCCCTCTCCAGCGAATATATTCTATTTGCATCGTCTTCGCAAAGGTCAGGTCTCGCTGCTTTTAATATTCAAATGGTGCGATAAAAAATGACGGTGACATTCTGGCGGTTTTCGATACGGTCTCCGAGAAGGGAGCTCAGCTTGCCGTTCGCGAATTCGCCGTCGGCATCGGGAGAATGAGACAGACCGCACTCGACTCTCGAAAAACAAAGGGAGGAATCGGCCAGGCTACAAAGTGGACCGTAAAAGCTCGAATCCGAATCCGCGGATCTCTCTATAGACTATCGATCGCTCATACGACGATTATTCCCGACCCATTTCCCGGAACATTTCTCCCTGATGTGTTTCCCACGTTCGGGAACTATGTACACGCTCAAGTCCGCCTCCACCCTCCGGCCTTTACTCAGTTCACCCTCGCCTATCGAATTCACTGCGATAAAGGTGTTCCCCGAAGGAAGGTCCTGGAGAAGCAGTCCAAGAAATCGCTTATCGTCGCCAAACTCGTATTTTTTGCCTACTTCTCTTCTCAGCCAACCAAGAATAGTTTCTGTCATTCTCGCCTTCTCTTGTTCGTATTTTCTCCTTCCCCTCTCTCTCTCTCTCTCTCTTTTGCCCTCCGGCTGATTCCAGTCTCGCATTTCGGACTATCGATTCATACCCGAAGTTATTGGTAGCCGATTCAGGAAGTTTTCACGGTCTATCCGATCGCAGAGTGCAGTTTCGAGAGAACGTATCGTGATCGCAGCCAATGGTATGGACTCATTCCGTGTTAGGCATCGTTTTTAAGATCGCTCTCGTTCATCCGGATTTCGAAGGATGCAGACGGTATAGTCGTAACTTGACGGTATTTTAATACGAATTAGACTGTACAACGAGGATGGAAATGCCAACTAATTCTGTAAGCAGATCGCATGCACCTGATGCACTCTTATTGTAGAAAAAAGTGTGCTGCAGCGTGCATAAGTAAAAACGTATTGACTTAATGAAGATGTGACACGGGGTCGATAGGGAGGAAAATAGCCGGGGATAAAGTGGAATAAGACGGTCACACCACTGGCGCGCTGCGTCGTGCCATGGTGCATACGCCGAGGCGAAATGAGGACTGTTGATGGAATTACGGAGTATGCCAGTCGAGTGGACCGCGAGTCTATATTGGCAGTGCCCCTCACTCGAACATAGTCGCCACGTGTGTTCGGCGATATGCATGAAAATCGAGAGAGAGAACGATCGTGGCTCTCGCGGACAAGATTATCTCTGACGTCAATGTTTCCTATTTTCCCAGGACGCATGCGTAAATGAGAGGATCCTCGTTAGATACGTGCTTGGCGCCAGCGAAAATAGCGGCAAAATCTGAAAAAATATTGCTTGTTTACTCTCGGTGGTATCGGGAGAGCGGCTTCGAATAACCACCCGCCGCGGATCGACCGCGAGGAAGAATCTTCCGTCTCTCTTCTTTGTTTGCTCTCTTTATTTCCCTCTTTATTTCCTTCTTTCTTTCCTTCTCTCTATCCTGCATGCCACTCCTTTCTAGTTTATGATACCTGCTTGTACCTTGGTGTTGTTATTGCTCTTGTTGATGTACGCTCGGTACTCTCATTGCGATTCCACGTCGATCTCGTGGGAGTACGACTCATCTGCGTTACACAAGAGAAACGCGGGAGATCATCAACAAGTGTTACTGGATTGGCCAACAAATAATGTTGCGACGTGTTCCAAATAGAAGTACACTTTTTCAAAATACCAATACCTTCTAGATTATCCTAGAATGTTTCGCTCGCGAGAATCGAACCTTATTTATTGGCTAATCCAATATTTAATTATTTAGGCACACGGTCACACATGAATCATTCCAGGGTAGGATTATGTAGGTGACATATTGTAATTGCTCACGCTAGATAGCACGCATCTTATTGTTAGAGAATTCTTGCCGTGCTTTTCTTCAGTCTTTTATTTACTTTCCGGGGGCGTGGGCGTGGATCCTCGAGAACTCGCAATGAATAGACGTCAGAAAAGCCTCGAGCAGAAAAGCAGGATGCTGTTCTTTTCGGGTCGGGTGCAAAATATGAAAACGTATTTATGGGGATAGGGGGCCGGTAGAAGACGGTGTGGCGCACAGTGGCACAAAGACCAGCGCATTCGTTCCACTTAGGAGGATGTCATGTCGTGGACAAAAACCCGCGAATGGTATTATATCGTGAAAAATGAGATTTTACTCAAGCATCTTTATCGTTCGGCATCGCGGAAAGATCGTCGCGATGAGTTTCATTGGCTGGAGTTAGGCAGCGCTATGTTTCATTTTTTTATTGCTCTGCATAATGAAGATGCATTCGCATTTATTTTCGACCCACCGTCTCTGGAACTTCGGAGGAAAGAACTTTATATTATAGCCACATAATTAAATGGTGTAAGAATATTCAGTAATATAATACTCGACAGCATCATCCAGTCCCTCGGACAATTTACTCTTCCCAGGTTCCCGGGTTACAAATGCACAGGTACATACTAGCTCTGATTACAAAGGACGTACTATTTTTCCTCGAAATCGAATTACTCCCGGTGACAGGAATTTGGATCCAATTTGAACCACTACGGGAAATGATCCTTGGTCATTCGCTGGTTGTTCTAGCTAATCCAACCGGATATCGTCGCGATTATAGTTTCTCTTACAGAGTTACAAAGAAACAAGAACTCCGAGAAAAAGTTTTACGACCGACATAGGCATCCAGAGCACTTCTCTTATATTCACTTATCGTTAACACTTGAACTACCGACCGCTGTCTATGTCTACCTATTTTTATCGTGTCCGGAAAAATAATTCTATTTCGTGAAGATATATCGTTTCGTTGTTGGAGATTAAACTATTCACCTGAGACAACAGTTCGGTTCATTCGACGCAGATTTACTTCAAGTTTGGCAGAATATTTGATAAGATTTGTTATTTTTTCACCGATACAATACATTTCGGAAGAAGGAAATTTCCGATGGAAATGTTTGACTGCTCCGGTAGTTTTACTGTTAACATATTCAACGGGCTCACCTTCGCCGCGCGTGTTCTTTCCGTTTGTTTACTTTCGTTTCTGAGCGAGATCGCGGGGCCTTTATTATTCTCCTCGTGGCGCGTGGTTTCGGAACTCGCGGCCCACGGGCTATCGACATATTCGATGGCTTTGGCTGAGAACACTCCCATACGTCGAAAGCCAGTGTTCGGTGCCGAGACATCATTTTTCTACTCTTCACCAATGGATTTATTTTTACACTGCAAGACATCAGTTGATACAATATGTACTTGGAACAGTACTCGTGTTACGACTATACGCTCGTCCCACATTGTCACGTTGATATTTCCACTTATCGGAGCTTTCGGATCTCACTCTCGGCAACGGTAATGGAATCGGATCGCTCTTGCCCTTTCGCGGCTGTAACGGGGGCGCGAGGGGGATCTTTTGCAATATTACACGATCTATCGTACGTTACACTGTACGTATCACCGCGAATAACAGGTTGTTTCGCGCTCGTAACCCGACTACAGTGGAGTTTTATTCGGCGGGGCAGTATAAGCAGAAACACGAGAGCGATACTGTACATACGAAAATAGAAATAATTTAGTGAGCTGTCGCCACCCAAATAGGTATACTTATCATTGGGAAACACTTGCCCCCCTCCCCTCCGAACGAGGTCTTTACTCGCAGGAGTTTTCTTGCATATTTTCTCGCGGCCATTTAGCCGCTTGGCAACTCGTGCACCAAACTTTCGGCATTGACGACACGCAGTCTGAATCTAAAAAATCTTTTTAGATCTCCGTAGGCTAGCCATACTTACAATAGTGCAGTGGGTACATATGTGTGACATAACAGTGTCTCTCTTCATCCACCTCCGTTCAAGCATCACACCACCAAGCATCCACTATATCAGCACGAGACAACACAATATTCTTCATCGAAACGTGATCAAGTTTTACAAGTAGAGAAAGCTCTTTTTCCAAACAATCAAAAATAAACACCGATTCTTAGAGCGGTCCTCGCTACGATATTACCGTCAAGCACGAGACAACCGGATCACAGAATCGTTCCACTTATCTAGTGGGACGAACATGAAACAACTACAAGTACGACTATAATAACAACTACAATATAACATCGACATCCAATACCAATCAAAGCGCAAACGAACATACATCCGGCATCCAGAGCACACATTACAACCTACATAGAAGAATAAAAGGATCCTCAGGGACCCGAGTAAGAACAACAGCTAAAACAACCTCACAAAACGAGAGAGTGAACAGCGAAACATGAACAATCGTCAGTCATACAGACGAGAAAAGGATAGAAAAAGTCCCAAACCGCATTAACTCTTCATTGCATCAAGATCTCTGACTATAGGGGACTAACCACCGGCAGTCGGATTCTGCACGATCGTCTTTCGGCCTTTCCATCAACTACGAACGAATCCTATCTTGAAGCTCTCTCTTTCTAAGAGCACCCGTCATTTCCGGAATCTCTACCTCTAATCCTAATTTATTAATCTTTCCCTTCTCTGACGCTCAAAAGACGTCTTCCTGTTTGGCAGTCACGGATTAACCCTGTGTAATGGAATAATTTTCTGATAATCTCACAACAAAAGACTAAGATTCTTTTATTTTGTCAGGATACTCGGCACTCGTATCCAAAGTGTTTGCTCAAGAATCTCGGCGAAAATCGGTGTTACGATTGAAAGGGTTAAGCACCCGTGGACGATATTCTTTCGACAGAACATTATCGAGCAGAGAGAGAGAGAGAGTTGGGAGATTGTCTTATTCCGATAGCGTTAACGACAGACTGTCCCAAGTTCTTTTAGCGGCAGGGGAAGAAGGACGAGGAATTGCACGGGGTGTCTCCTCGTGTATTACTCTTCCGTAAAGTGGTGTTTAGTTGGCAAAGTAGTTTATTCTACTTTTTGCTACGGAACTAGATCGACCAGGCTTTTCTCTAGTATGCTCTCCTTCTCTGTCTTTCGGTCTTGTTTCTTCGCGGTTGCCACTCTTCCTTTCTCTTTCTTTCTCTCGTGCTATTTACCAAGTCGATGCAAAAATAATTGCCTCTTTATCTTGCATCTGTCTCTGGTACCCTTAGTTATCTTCCATCTAGTTTTGGTAGTTTTATGCCCTAGACAAAAGCTCAGATTGCTACTATCGACTTTTCTTCATATTGTTTATTCTACTATTTAACATTGTCAAGCTTAAGTTGATCGATAGTTGAAAGATATTTTTGCATCAGTTTAAAATTTGCCTGTCTCGATATACATATCGATCTTCCTAGTTCTTTCTGTGTTTCTATTTGCTCCTCTAATCCCAGTGCCACGGCACGGCACTTGATTGCCGACATGAACGAACGATTCCAGTATAAACGAGCCAGCGCAACTTTTTTCCCTGAACTTGCTGCCGCAATCCGAGCCACGATTTCGCGCGATCTATCCGCGCAAACTGCATCCGGCTTTCATGTGAAAGCGGAGCAGAGGAAACGCGGCGTCGGGGTGTCTTTTTTCCCCGGGAACCGAAGAGAGTCTTGTTCATCGGGGAGGCTGGTCATTCACGACCGTCCGTACATGTATAGCCGAAGTGACAGATCTCTCCTTCTCTCCTTCCTCATCTCTCTCTCTCTCTCTCTCTCTCACTCTCTCTCTCTTCCACTTTTTCATTGCTTGCCACCATAACGCTCGTTTTATTCGTGGCTACCTGCAGCGCACGTGGTATTTCGCTTGAGCTTTCGCAATAACTGTTCGAGCGAAATAGTGACGTTTCTCGGGCTTCTTGCAGCGCATCTAGCTCAAAAGCAGGATTTTCGGGGACTTGGTTTTTAGCCGAGAAAGAAGACTGTCCTCGCGATTGCGAATCGCGCGACGCGGAATCCTCGAATTTCGACACCGCTCTAGAGAATTTCTCTCTCAGTTTTCTAATCGGATAAGGAATTCTGCGGGTTTCGAGTCCGAGTTGCAAAACCCCGCGATAGATCGGCGATCACAGGGCGATCGTTAGGCGAGCGAACGAGTCAACTTTCTCGGATAATAGCCGCCGTTTTCTTACCTTGGTCGACTGTACGCGCTCGCGAGAGTGGCCAATTGCTTGGGCAGTAATCGTTTAATTGGTAAGAGTAGTTGAGACGATGAATTTCTAAGCTGGCAACCGCACCGCTGGCTCGTGGCATTACACTGCGATTACCCTGCAATGCGTAATTGAAAAGCGCGGGAACGGTGAACTTTTGCGGTGTCAGCGGCTTTAATTGCACGGAATCGCGCGGCAAGTCGTAGCTAGAGATCGGAATTTCCTCTCGAAATTAAGCGGTCGCGAAAGCGTGAAGCTCTTGCTCTTTTCTCCGCGCACCCGTGTAACTTTGCCTTCAATTTTCTTTCTCGTTGTTGTATACGTATATCGTTTGTCAACCCGGCTAAGGTATATTCAATTTTGCCAACTACAATCCCGTGACGCTTGTCGGAACGCCAGAGAGAAAAGTCGGGGAACAGATCGGTGACACCTCGGACGTGAATCGCAAATTTGAAAAGCCGCAGCGATCGCCAAAGCTTTACACGTTCGTTTCTCGTTTGCGTACGCCAACTGTATCTGCCTATATCTGTGCGAATGCAATCTAGTTGCAGGACTGCCGCAGTAATGTGTCCAGTAGTAGAGCCGTAGCACTAGGTCGGCTAGTGTTGGCCAGTTTAGTGTGTTGCCTTGTCCACGGAAAGAGAGTCGCGCGCCCGAAACACAAGCAAGCGTCGACGGGGCACCACTGCACGCACGGAAGAAGCCTCATCGTTCCTCAAAGTCTATCCACTTGTAATTAAACTTACCAACCGGGCTCACGACGCATCTAGCTACATCAACTTGCATTTCCTGTCCCGTGCTCCCGAAATTGCGCGACTATCCGTCATGGATTCCGATTCTCGATCCGCTGCACGTACCAGCCACTGCCATTCGCGACGCTACTCAAACTACGAAGATACTCTTCTGGTATCTGGCACGCAGCACACTGGTTCCTGGATGCGTTCGGACCGGAAACTTCCGGTTCCGCAAGCTAAAATTACTCCGAGCACCGTTCTACTCGCCCCAGTTTCCATCGAATTTTCGTCGTGGCAAAGGTTTTTCCTCTGACACGATGGCAAGGATACATACTCTATTTCTCTTTCTCTCTCTCTCTCTCTCTCTCTCTCTCTCTTTAGTTTACAAGCGCAGCACGCGAACCTAGAAGAGGTCCACTCGTGCCAGTAGAGTCGGAGAAAAACGTCGAATGCGCGAAATGAATTCCGTTATCAAGGAAAGCAATTCGACACTACTGGTATCGACCTGGTACCTATCCACCCTGCGCACTTGTCGCGCTTACTTACGTTTCCCGCAGCTTTTTCTTTCCGTTCTCTATCTATCAGTGTGTCTCACTTACCCCAGGTTATATCCGTCCACTTGCTTCTTCTAGTATACTACTACGCGCGCTAGCTTTCTCTATCCCCCCCCCTCTCTCTCTCTCTTTCTCTCTCTTTCTCTCTCTTTCTCTCTCTCTTTCTCTCTGTGTAAACGGTCGCGTCAACCTCCTCGCCAGTCTGGCAGGCCGAGCCGAGACGAGCTGAAGATTGACGAGGGCGGGAGAGACGATCTCACGATCGTAAAGGAAAGGCCGGAAGCCGATCGGAAGGAAAGAGTCAGAGAGAACACAATGGAGATAGAGCAGACCCGATAAAACAACAGGCACAACCACAGTAACATCATCAACAACAGCACCAGTAACAACATGAAACAACAAGCACGACGGTTCGTCTAGCGAGACAGTAACCGATCTATCGCCGATACCAGCCGGGCCTGCGTATCGGTACTCCACATACCTTGTTATACGCGAGACACACCATGCCGTAGATCTGCCGGACCCTCCACTCACCAACCAACCAACCGACAAACCAACAAACCAACAAACCAACAAACCAACCAACCAACCAATCAATCAACCAACAACTATCGACAAATAATAAAATATAATACCACCGAAAAACTGAAAATCTATCCGATACGTCGGATAGAGAAATATACGTATCGAGGATAGCACACAATCTAGAGAACAAAAAAATATATATGTACGATAGAGACCACCCAGACGTGTAAAGGTGTCCTCCCAACAAAAATGCCATACGCCTTAGTAAAATGCTCACCACCACAACGTAAATGCAAGGGCTACCAGTGCACTCACAGACAAACATTCGACCAACCACTGCTACCGTCCAAAAGTATGTCTATCAATATCTCTAGATGTCCGTCTATCTAACGTCCATCTCGGGATCTCGATGCCCGAACCGAAAAACGACTCTAAATGAGACCACCTGCACTCCGGTTATAGCCGGCAAAATACCACGGGATACAAAAAAAGACCACCCCCCTGTCTATTCCGCCAATCAGATCAAAATATATACATATACACGTTTGTGCGTTCATCGTGCAATCGTTCATATCTATATATTTCTCTCTGTCTCTCTTTAACGCTATGTCTGTTCGTGTGTGTGTATATATGCATATATGTAATTGGATATACATTATATATATATATATATATATATGTATACAATACAAATATATATAGATAAACTCTCTCGGCTATACATATATCCTCATATGTGTATGTATCGACACGCACGGGGCTAGTAAGTCTGTCCTATCCGCTTGTTACGTACGCACACCACAAAGAAAAAAAAAAAACTACAACAACAACAAAAAAAACAAAATAAAAATAACGATAATACCGATACCGGAGAGGATTGGCCAGCTCCGACAAGCTCACCACTGGTCGGAGTTTGTGTACACGAGGGCCGGAGAGGAAGAGAGAATACGAGAGCGAAACGAGTCAGTCTCACACAAACACGGTAGCCGGTTAACGTTAGAGGGCAAAGCAGAGAGTGTACCGCAGACGAGAGACGACCGGAGAGAGGCCGGACGGGATGTTCGCAATGATCGTGGCATGGAAAATCGGATGATGATGATGATGATGATGATGATGATGATAATGATAATGATGATGATGATGATGATGATGACGATGATAATGATGATACTGGAGAGAAAGAGCCGAAACGAGAAAAGATGGGGGTTGTTATGTTGGAATGTTTGTCTGTGTGCAGATGCAGCCTACTCGTTGTTGACTTGACGATGGTGATGATGGATTCTCACGTGGAAGCGAATCAGGGCCTGGGGTGAATGTGGGGGCTTAGGCAGGTCTACGGCTCTTACACCCCCCGCACTGTCTGCCAAGAGTGCGAGACCGATCGAACGTCCGCTCGCTTTCTCGAAAGCCGAGGACGGATCGGATCGGTCCGACTGAGAGAAAAAGAGAGACCCCGCGCGTACCCTCACGCGGACTCAGAGATAACGGTAAGTCAGTCAGTACATCCACAGACGAGCGCTGCGATGCTTGCTGCGATACATCTTTTTTTCTTTTTTCTTTTGTCTTTGGTCTTCTCGCTTATCCCTTAGCGGCCGCGTGCTAACAAACCCGCGAACCCGAGAAGGCTCCGCGATGAAGGTAAGTCATTCTTATCCGGCGAACGGAACATTTCTTCGAGTCCACTCTGCACGGTCACCTCTGCCGCATACAAAGCAGACCGACGAGAACGAGAAGCTCCGGCCGTTATCGCCAACTTCCACTCCTCGTTCTCGATCAATCCCGGAAGTCTCGAGACTTTGCTCGGTGCGTGGGAGTCACGGACCAACGGATGGCTTACGCGAGAATCGATCGTGCTCGGTTTTTGCATTGGTTATACCACATTATCGGCTAGCTGTAATGGACAACGGTGATCGATGGCACGCCACGACGAACGGTCGTAAACTTACTTCGAGGATTAGGAGTTTACTAGAAAGGAAATTCCATGGCCGCGACCTTTTGATGTTTCCTCTTTAAAATTCGAGAGCGGTAGTTCCATTACTTGCGCTGTTCCTTCTTTCCACTCTCAATGTACGTATCTACATTTATATGTGTTATGGTACAAGGCAGCGTTATCGCTAATGGATAAAGCTACCCCGATATGAATCAACGTGACCAGCCTGTAGAACCCTGCCTCTTGGCCGAAGCTGTCGTAACAAGTGGAAGTTTGAATATAATTATTGAATCGAATGTGGGAAACGTAGTATCTGCACTCGAGGTGTCATAAATTCGAAGCCATAGAGCACGATAGTATTTTCTATGAAATCTAGCATTTCGAGTTATTCATGACGCGAACTGTTCAGGCAGAGAAACGCGGGAGTCCACCAGCAGTCGGATCCATGCCGACTGTAAGCTGGCAGAGAGGCCGTGATTAATTAACCGCAGGGGATGCCGTTCGCTTCTGCAAGCATCGGCGGTCCAGTGTAATGGACAATTCGGGACAATCCATTTGCATTGGGCAGGCCTAGAGTGGTCCAGCCGGAAAATCGTGTCACGGCCGTCGCGTCGCGGGGACAACTTTAAAAATTCGCTAAATAAACGAGTCTCAGTTTTGGTCCACTGATAAATCAACCTCGGGAGAAGAGTCCTCTTCGACAGGTGCCAATACGGCGGTCGGCGGTCGGTGGTCAGTCGTCGGAAAATTTAGTCCACGCTGCTAACTCGATACCGGAAGCACTTTGTTCGCGCCTTTGGATCAAAATCTACTCGTTTTCGCATCGCGTGTTTCGCATTGGCAATTTAATATCAATCCATTAGGCCAAGGTGGGGAGAGGGCTTTGTATTAGAGAACCAACGATAAGCATTGTTACAGGAAGGGATGTTTGCATGGCGAGCTAAGAATACTGGCAGATCGATTTCCTCTGGTACACGCGCCTCTGCTTGGCCAGAATAGCCGATTAACGTAATTATTGATGTATTCGTCGTTGGTAATCCGTGCCGCTTTGCTTTGCGTCTAATTGCCAACCTACTCAAGCTACGCGACCTACTCTCGGTACTGACCCCCGCCTCTGATAGCAACAGGGTAATTCGAGATCGACCAGCGGAAAAAGGACGCCTTAATTATTAAACTGATCTTACGGCAGTAGCGACAGCTTTCCGCAAAGGGAGGAGTTTTCATTGTCTCGAGCCATACCTGTTGCACTTTCTATCGCGCCAAGGAAATCGCGATCCGCGTCGAGCCAAAACGCTAAGGAGCATGGCGCGAGATCATTCAGGACTTAATTCTCTCTCTAATTATTGCCACGATCCCGGGAGTCTTGAATGCTCCGCGGGAGTTGCGATTTGGTGCAGTTCGTTCAGGCACAGTCTGTCTTTTTTCTAGGGCTCTCAATGAGAAATGATGGAATAATCCAATGTGTTGAGACGAATGTCACTGAATCTTCAGTAAAACTTTAACCCAATTCGCAATTAATATCTCGCGCTTCTCAATGTACAATGCGTTCGGGTGATTCAGATTTCTTATAATTCGCTATCATTCGATTTCACATTCTGTATTACCAATCGAATGAGCCGACCGCCAAATCGCAGAGCTTTCGTTTCACTCCATTGAACAGCTGCGCTAAATAATTGCACTATATCGGGCCAGTCAGAAAGTTTCCGGCACTATTACTCTTGCGGCTCGGTCATACGGTTTAATACCGCACATTATACGTACGACCCGATACGTATTAGTTATCGGTTTCAGAGAAACTCCCACTCCACAATGGAACGCTATTTAACTTTATGCATGCCGACCTGCAGCTGACGAGTAATCCTCTTCTATTTCTCCTCTGCTTCTCCTCTACTTCTTTGATCTCTCCGACGCACGATCCATTTGCAATTAGTCTGCCGTTGTTAGCGAATCATGGAATTAATTCGACGCGTTGGCGTGCATCGCGTGCTAGAATGCGTGACGATATGACCGGTCGGCTCGGTCGCACGGGTAAAGGGATGTGCGTTCCATCAACATTGGTTTACGATGATACAGAAGGCGGTTCATTCCGCCGATGCGCTCGGAATATAAACAGATACATACATACACGGGATAACTGGTGATGGTTTGCCTGGCGAGCTTTGGGGTCGATACAGCACCGGGAGCTGCAACCGTGCGACCTCCAAGCCAGAGAGACGTGGAAAGCAACAGAAAAGCACCAGAAAAGCACCAGAAAAGCGGCAGTATGCCTGAGGCTACTCGTAGGTTCTCTTTAAAGAAAACAGTCGGTAGAGCGATCTTCGTCCGACCGAAGATTCCATTACCTTTGTTTTCGCGAGCTGAGTACCGCTTCCTGCAATTTCGTCACCAGCCTGGCCACGCCAGCCACTTTATTCCATTATCAACGACCTCTTTGGCTCTCCTTAGCTCACGGCGCTTCATTCGATAAGACCAATTTGCGAGATGTACTTGATAGAGTGATCAGAGAGCTGACGATACAGTCGCTGCGCTGGTTGGTTGTTGTTTTCGTGAGTCAACTAGAATGGAGGCTATCAGGAAGTACCCTAATGCCAGGGTTCATCATGCACCCTCATACACGGGGTACATCAGAATTTCGTTAACATGTCAAAAGCCCCACCACCTCGCCACCGGTCGAGCCACTATCCAATTTTAATAATCTTGCGATGGTCCGCAAGGGGTAATTTATAAAGTTACGAGCGTAATGGATCGTTAGCCTTGCTTCGGAATAGCGGATGTTAATTTCGCAATGGAAAACCGTATCCTTTGCGTCTTCGGCGTGGTGGTCCTTTTCATAGGATTGAAGGCTTTTCCCAGCGAAACGACGCCGACGTCCACCGTCGTTTATAATCTCTCGATGCTAAATCACTCGGATAGTAAAACCGTCAGTTTTATTCCCAATAAAAGGAACTCGGCATATTAAAGATCAGGACAAATGAGAAATGGAGAAAGAATTGCTTTTCGTAAATGATGCAAATCACCAGTGTACTATAAATTCGATATTATCGATCCCGCGCACCAGATATGCTGGCAAGGTTTACGAGCCCCGGATTTACAATTTAATCTGCCGTATCTACGAACATCTTATATTCATTTCTCGAGATAAACCGTGGTCGTGTTGCTTTGGAAGAGTAAAAGCCTCTCGAAATACATATTTCACAGAGTATGCGCTTTCGTAGTACCGTTAGAATCCGAGTAATCACACAACTGGTCAGTATTAAAGATTTACTCGATGCACCAACCGATATGACTTTGCAAATTCCAATTTCCGTGGCATTCTACTCACCAGGATATCGGTATCGAATATCCTTCCAGACGAATATACTTTTGCCAATCGTCTGACCCGGCTGAGTTCAAAATAGCATTTTGGGCAAGGGCAGTGGCGAAATGTACCAGTTGCCTTCAGGGTACTCGGGTATCGACAATTAAGAGCGATTGTGGTTTGCTCGCATTAGCCATTTAAGAGGCGCTTTACTATGCTTTACTTTCATTTTATCAGCTTCGTTATTATTGTACATTATTTTGCATTATCCGCCGAGAAAATGTGGATCATCGGCGCGAAATACATACAACGACTGTATAAAGACTGGTAGGAATGAAATATGAAGCACTCATTGATTGGTGCGCTCCGAGCAGGAGCATTGTCTCTCTGCCGCGCGACAGAGTATCCTCCTGGCAAATCACGGAACCGGTGGCTGAGTGACAAGTATCGAGCGCGCGAATTAATATCCACGAAATACCGAACGAGGAATTTTTATTCGGCTCCGCCTACTGCTGGAATTATTAATGCCAAGCGTATCGGAAAGCGAATCAGAGTCAGATACATACAATATGTATATCGGAATCAGTTCCCACCTGGATTTTGCCGGGCAATCTCTCGGGGTAGGATAGATTTCTCTGTATACATTTTGTATTTGTATTTCATGAGAATAGGATTCGAGTCGAGGCACGAGTCTACCAAGTGCCTAGAGCCTAGAGGCCTTAGAGGAACTCATAATCGATTCACTTTTACCGGAGTCGAGTCGCTCGATCGATCTTACTGTCTTCCAATGCCCAGCTCGAGGACTTTCCACCAATTTTCCGGACTGTTCGCTTCCGCTGACGTGGATGGATAGTGTTTGGAATAGTTTACAGTGACCCTCGCCACCCGCGCTTGTTTATCCGACCGTAATGGTTTATTGTTCCTCCGGCAATTATATCTATCCAACTTTTTCGGCTACTCTGACCCGTTCGATTTACAATGGGCATTGTACTCACTAGTTTCCGATATCGAACTACGCTCATTCACCAGCCGCAGTGAGAGGAGCGAGGCACATCAAGGCCCTATTTCAAGCGTGATTAACAAACACACGTCGGTTAGAATAAAATCTGCTTGTAAGCGGCAGATGTGACTGGCAGTGAGTGATCTCCATTATTCCAGTCTCCAGGTAATACAAAGAGATAGTATGACGTTACATACGTATCATCGGACTCAGAAGATGCGTTGCCATAATTGTGAGATTTAGCGTAAACTGTTTCGCGTGCTATCGAAACTCAGAACGATAGCCGAGTCAGTGCAAAACGAAGACGCATCGTTCTTGGTGAGATGGCATCGATGGGAGCGTCATTTGCCAATATCGAATATTCGGAATCGATATCTGTCGGTATACACACATCCAGACACTCCACGGTAACGTGGCCAATATCAGTGTTGCGCGGGGGCGTTGATGTACCAGGATATCAGCGGAACCAATGGTATCTTGTTCCACCACGAAACCTCGGTGTACGTAATGCGGTTTAATATAGACCGATTGTGCACGGGTTTCGCTTGGGGATGGCCAAAGCGAGAGAGAGAGAAAAGTACGTAACGGGAACACATTGCACGTGCGAGGGAACACCACTCTATAGCAGCTGGCGTAATTATCCAATTTCTGATCCAATTAATAAAGTTTGCGGGATCCGAGGCGATTGTTCGTTGACCCAAAACGCGTGATGCGGATGCGTTCGCCTCGGCTGCTAGTTGTATGTATCATGTATCAATGAGCATCGATGTACCAAATGAATTTTTATATGAATATCGAGTTTGAGAAAATGTGTCAAGCAGTGAATATTTCAATCCTATCCTTAACCGATAATAATCTTTATTGAGGAAATTGCATCGACAAAGAGAATTGTAACGGCAGCAGGATTGAAACAGCCTGCCAACGTAACCGGACATTTGGTGGCAGATGAAAGTCAAGATGTACGAGGCGGACAGGGGTGTCGCTGATCGAATTGGCGACACGGGTTCCCTCTCGGGCGCGGTGTCGCTCGACGAAGGATCAAAGACAATCGGTGGGTTGATCGGTGGGCTGATCGGCGGATTTTCTGTTTTGTTGCAGGATCGGGTGGACACAAAAACGAGGCTACAGGAAATGGAAGGCCAGCTCCCCTTTTGGCGGAACCGAGATACGGTGCCGCACCCCAGCCGTACGGTAAGTCCACCTCCAAGCCTTGCAAGCTCCCGTCACCCCCTCACGGCCGTGTTCTAATAGCCAAATTAAGCGGGCCAATTGGCAGAATGGACGGCCCGTCGGTCTAGCTGATTGCAGCTGCCATTCGAATATTGCGTGAAAAATAGGCCGAACTAATTGCAACCTCCTCCTCCTCCCACCAATCGCTTCGTATTTTGCTGTTACATACTTGACTTTGCACGACGACTTCCGCCGGAGCTTTGCGTCAGCACATTTCGCGTAGCAAGCTGATCAAGTGGAAGCAAGGCCACCGCCGCCGCCACCCCCGTCGCCGCTGGCACTACTACCGCCACTACTGCCGCCACTACTGCCGTTACCACTTGCTCTAATCCTCTAATGTAATATTTAGGGAGTAATGCGTGCACCGTGGCAGCCCAGCGGCCCCGGTGGCGCGACGGCGGCGTGGCGGTAATGCCAATGTTGCGTGTAAATTATGTCATTTTGGAAGTGAATTGGGGGTGAATTGGGAGTGAATCGGGAATAAATTGAGAGCAAATTGAGAGAATGGTACGTTTCCATTATGGAAACGCTCGGAGGTTATTACCTTGAGTCGCGAGGGGGTTAACGAAACCCAAGGAATTTCGACGGGATATCGATGGAGTAATGCTAGTGGGGTTGTGTCGCGTCCTCGAACTCTATTCTCGGATTTCTCTTTTCCAAATGGAATCCAATCCGCGTGACTCGTGACAGTAACTTTCAGATTCGTGCCCACGTGGCTTTTAATAACGAATAGCCTTCCTCCCAGTCGAGAACTTTCGACCTATACCTCGATACACGTGGAACTTACTCTCCGACAGTTTCTTAACTACCGGCCGAACAAGATATACGGCCGGCCATTTCGCGCCGCCCATTATTCTCCACAACTCCGATACTTTTATTGCTCCAATCCGGCCAAGATTTCTTTACGAGCATGCGGCTAATCATTATCCTTGTATTGAATACTCGAATTAAATCGACATTAATCGAAGGGGGTGGGTATTATTTGTAGCAGGGGGTGGTGAGACAGAGTCTCCGTTTGTTGTAGGATCCACACCACAGGTAACTTTTCCCCCCGGTGCCGGTCATGACCGCTACGAGGAGAATTTCAATGGACCAGCGACGTATGCGGAGCCGTACGTCGACCGTTATGGTATTAAGAGTGATTTCAGCGGTCGAGAGCCACTGCACCCCACGCCACCGCGGCCGGGTTACGTGCCCGCGCTCGGTCAGACGCCACCCACGAGCACGCAGGGTTCAGTCATGATGGTATACGGCCTTCAACCGGACAAAGTCAACGCCGACAAACTCTTCAACCTCTTCTGCCTATACGGAAACGTCACAAAGGTGAGGCTCGAGTCTCGTTCAATCTCCCGTGGTCACTCTTGGCGGACTACTCACAAGGTCAAAGGGTACAGAAACAGAAGTGTCCACACCGTAAAAGTTCGAGTTTTAAGTACCGTCAGTCTCTCCATAACATCCATTTTATTATGTGGTATTGACGCGTGAGTAATCGGCCAAGTTTCCATCCGTGGCCGGTACATCCGTTTACACCCCCGCCTGCTTTCGGAGCGCGCCATTTCGAGACTCCTCGCTTTTACGGCCTCGTAAAAGTGCCCGCGACCGTCGCGCTGCGATGATCGTGCTCCGGAGGAGCATGCGGGGCCTGTACAGATGTAGGGTATCGGATTCGGCCTCGTTTGTCAACGTTGCTGGTTAAGTGGCCGCACGCGACGTGTGTCAACCGGTCTGCCGCAGGTCAAGTTCTTGAAGACGAAGGAGGGATGTGCCATGATCCAGATGGGTGACAGTATCGCCGTAGAACGGTGTTTACAGAACCTGAATAACGTCACGATCGGAATGGACGGTAGACTGCAGCTTGGCTTCTCGAAGCAGGCTTTCCTCTCAGACGTTACCAATCCCTACATTCTGCCCGACAAGACAGTCAGCTTCAAGGATTTCACGGGAAGCAAGAATAACAGGTGAGATTAAAGATCTTTCGCAAGTCCTACGACTGTGCAAATACACGTACATATAGGGGCCTGAGCGTCGCCAGATGCGTGCCTCTCTTGCCCCTGTACTGTCAGCCCTGTACAGCACCCGACAGTACGTGTATAACAATCGGGCCAATAAGGAATGGTGATATTCCAGATTCTCATTCTCACAAACAGAATCTCTCTTTCTTTTTTTTCTTTTTTTTCTTTTTTTCTTTTTTTTAACTTTTTTCGTTCATTTGGAATTTCATTTTCCCCCCCCGTGGTTCCAAGTTTTCCTCTGACAGCGTGACCCGTTCCTGTCTTCTTCCCTTGCCTTTTCAGCCCTCCCCGTCGTTCGAACGACAGCCGCGATCCCCTAATTGGACACGGGCCTGAGATATTAAGCAGAATGCATTGAATCGAGGAAACTAGCGAATACCGTGATTCGCGAGTTGAATAGGACACACCTCTCGGAGCCGTAATCATTGGGGGAGGGTAGCGAAGGGAATTGGGCAGTAACTAGCAATGGCTCGATCTTTCGGCATAAATCCAGGCGAGAGCCGTCCATCGGTTGACGAATCGAATGGATTGCCGTTGAATGGGCGCTAACGACAGGCCCACAATTCCACGCTGACGATCATTTCCGGCCGGTCACCTTTTAACAGTGTGCGGGAATCGTCCGTGAAGCCGGCCGGAATCTCATCGGTGCGGCGGCGCCGGCGGTGCGCACCAATTAAACGAGCCGAGCAGGGCATTGATATTCGAGTAGCTTTTGGTTAAGGGCGAAGTCGTTTCTCTGCAAGATTCGCGATTTCACCTTCCAGGGCTGCGCTCAATGTTTATCCGATGAAAACTTAATTGCGTCGGACTTTTCGAATACTCCCCCCCATCCTCTGATTGCGAAAAGTTAATTAGAAGTTTGTCGGTGCTTCAAAAAGAGACCGAATGCATGCCGGAAGCATTCCTCCGTTCAAGTTAGTCTCGACGGCTCAGCTGCTCCGAGCGATGAACCAACCTTCATCAGCGTAATTTCCAATCACGCGGTTCATTATTGAGAGACACATCCCACGGGCAAGAGTACCTGCCTCCTGCCTCCTGCTTCCTGAATAATTCGATCTCGACATCCGCTAGCGAGTTTTAATAGACTTACGAGTCGAAAAAATTTTGATCGTTTAGCGGCAAGAACGATGCCTTATCCCAAGGCGCGATCTCATTATTGTTGCAGATTTTTGAACCCCGCAATGGCCAACAAGAACAGAATACAGCCACCCTCAAAGATAGTCCACTTCTTCAACACTCCCCCAGATCTTACCGAGGAGACCGTGAATCGCGTGTTCGTCGAGCGTGGCATCGAGGCACCAACGACAGTAAAACTCTTCCCTCTTAAGTCCGAGCGATCATCGTCCGGCTTGATCGAATTTAGCAGCATTGGTGTCGCGGTAGCTGCTATCATGGAGTGCAATCACACGGCCCTCGAGAATAGCAGTAAGTACATATTGCCTCGATACGATGCGAGGTTGACGATTTTAGAAAAGATCTTTATTGGTTTACCTCGAGACCGTTCGAAAGAAAAACGTCGTAAAAGTAAGAGATAAGCAAACAGACTTAAAGATAGTCGGGTTGAAGAAAAAAAGTTGCACATCCGACCCAGGTTTCGGTGACCGGTTAACGATTTCGGGGTCGACGAAGTGCGCGGACGCGGTTCTGGGGGTGCGTAGCCTTACGATGGCATTCTAAATTTGCTTCAGACGGCAAGTTCCCGTACATCATGAAGCTCTGCTTCTCGTCCTCGCGCAGTATCCCCACGAGCTTCCCACCAGGCAGCGTCAGCACATCCAGCAATTCCGCCGGTAATGGCCACCACAAAATGCAGCAAGACTCGGATTAGAACGGCGAGGTCCAGGGCCAACAGCGTCAGCGTCAGCGCCAGCGCCCCTCTCTCGCCCTGCACCCGTTATGTGCCCCTACGGGCACTGCCCTGCACCCGACAGCCACAGCGATCACACTTTCCCCGGTTATACCGCCGCCAGTACCACCTCCCATGCCACCGACCTGTCTCCTCATTGCGACTCCAACCCTCTACCCCACGGTGCCGCCACCACCGCCGCCACCGCTTCCTACCTTCTGGCCCTATTGAAACCCTGGACCCCCTGGACCCCCTGGGCCCCCTGGACTCCCTGGACCCCCTGGGAAAACCCCATTCCATACGGCAACACCGATCGCCTGCTCGCCTAATCGATACCACCACCAGCACTGCATCATGGACCGCCAAATCGAGGGCCTACCTGCCGACGTACCTGGGGACGATCGCGAATGCGCCCAGCCATATATCGACTACAGTCACCTTTCACCAGCGCCCTTACCGTTACCGTTACCGCTGCCGTTGCTGTCGCCGTTCATGCCACTGCCCCGCTCCCCGTCCACTTTCCGCTACCATTTCGGACCATGCAGAGGGCCTATGCGCGGGAGACGGGACTAGGGGTGCGTGCGGTGTACCCCTCGAGCGATCTCTCCTCGTCAAGATGACACGGGGTCAAGGTGGGTGCATATGTGTGCCTGACGCGACGGGGCAAGTTTTGCAAAGGGCCTACTCGAGGATGGGGACGGAGGTTCATCAGAGACGAAGAGAAAACTGGCGCGGTCTCAAAGAATGGTCTGGGCTGGTCGCGGGAACAGGGCCTAGACGGAGGGTGAAGGATCGGGTGCACCAGAGTGCAAGGAGATATCCGGTGCTGGAGACGCTGGTCGCTGGAGGCTCGGTTCCAGGCTCGACGACAGAGCACCGGGAATCGATGATCGAGGGAGATCGGCTCTCTCGCGGCGCTCGAAGATTCTTCGGAGATCGACCGACTAGTGTAAGGTGGATCGTCCGATAGAGCGGTGGAAGCTTTTTCGCGGTTGCGCTCGAAGGTCATCGAGGATCGTCTGCCGGCGAAGAGAACAGGACAGAAGACAAGAGTGAAGAAAGAGGACAAGACGAGCAGGTAGAAGGAGCGCTCGCGCGAGCGTGAGTGCGAGCGCGCCTACTTTCGATCGCATCGGGTGGTGTACGTGCGGGAGACATTATTCGATAGGTAGGAGTCAGTATTAAATGTCGGAGCAATACTTCGCTGCGAGGGGGCAATTTCTAGGCGATTGCGTTGAATCCAAAGGAAACAGTCTCCTCGCAGGGAAGCCTGCGCGCGAGATCGTTCTCTTTTAGAGCGATCGCGATGGCTCGTCTTGTAGATATAGCCCGGAAGTCTGCCGTCGCCGGCACGGATTACATATCAAGGATCGAGAAGTAAAATCGGAGCGTTTCACGGGGAACCGAGAGATGTCTTTTGATCGTCTTTCATTCGCGAACGCGAGTGTGCGCCAGTGTGCGCGATTGTGCGCGCATGTGCGCGCCAAAAGATAATAGGAATTGATGGTTCCGCGCGGAGCGATAATAAAGGTTTCGCGCTTCGTGCGGCGGCGAGCCCTTTCTTTAAAACTTGGTTTCACTGCACGCGCGTACCGTCGACTTATCCGTGCAAACGCGAGACCTATGTACAGGAGTGAAGGAACGAACACGCGAACAGAGACACAGGCGCAAACATGCAGCACACGTGAGACACACCGAAACACACCGAAACACACCGAGACACACCCAGACACACGAGACACCCCGACCAGGAGACACCTCCGAGACTTTGAAGCCGAGTTCGCGTTCCTCGTTGACCATTACATGGGATCCAATATAAATCGGAGGTTCCTCATTGACCATTATAAAAGAAACAAACAAACAAATACGGGATACAATTTAAGAGAGTGTTCAGAGGATCTGAATCAATTGTGCTCCGAGAACTGATTGATTTAGGATACAGCTCAGGCTGTACACACAATTATTATCGCTGCTTCACCGTTTTCATTACGCTTGACTCGCGAGAATCTTTCGCGGTACTGCTTCCTAGTTGGCGTTTCCTATAGAGTTTTATTCTTATTCTTGTTCTTTTACATTAGCGTACTCGCGCGCGCACGGGTTATCACTCACCTAGGTATTGAACTTATCTAAGTACATTGTATAATACATATGTATACGTGCATATGTATATGTAGCCGTTTGCTTGGTTTTTGCTCTGAGCTGTTGAATGTGGCCGGAGGGACGAGCCAGGATGAACTGACCAGAATTGCAGTCTCGAGACCCCGGCCACGTTCAACTCGATCGCGAAATTCGGATACAAAATGCTGAGCCAGCCGAATCTCCTGCTTGTCTCCGACCCTCGCGGAAAGAAGCTTCTCGCGAGTCTCTCACCATTTTGAGCACTTTTAAAACAATAAAAGTCGTCTGGACTACTATGAATAAGAAAATTAACTCGTTCACTGTCCCCTGCTTCTTGAGAAAAGGCAATCTCACTCTTACCCCCCCAAAGCTGTAGTGTTCAGATTGCGACGACGACTCGGTACTATATGCTTACAAAAAAAGCGGCGTATCAAGCAACTCGTACATACAAACACTCAGAAAAGTACACATCCCACCACCACCACACACTTTTGATCAGATCGCGGACTGTGAATTGAATTTTATATGAAACAATGAAGTCGACAACACAATATATTAGTGTCCCCCGGTAATATTTTGTCGGGCCGGGGGACGTTTTTATAAGAAAGGTTTTAGATCTCCGAAAAATTTTGAAGCGAACCAAGTGACTACTAATAAATAAATAGACTTGACACGGCCACACGTAACGTAAGATAATAAGGGCTACGTTACCCTGATGAAATGCGTGAGGAATTCCGCCACTTTTGTCCATTGATCGTGAGAGAGACCTAACAAATGAAATATAACTTAAATAAGAAAAAAAAGTTTATATTCGAGGCAATATTTGTTACAATACAACTAGACGATAAGTTGTATACCGTTAAGGAGCTCAGTACACAGAGGCGAGGATCCTTGTTGATTGCCGAGGCAAAAGAGAAGGAATCGTGAGAGATAGGGGACGACATGCACGAAAGACAACGTAGAGCCTGTGCGAAGGGTACAGGTTGTACGTTGCCGTGCCGACAGTCTCATTAAAAGCGTGTCGATCGTAGGACGATGATATATCGACGCTACGAGAATAAAGGTACTAAGCTAACAGAAGGGAATAACTACAGAGAAGCCGCCGCCGCCGACGACGACGACGACTAGGAAGAAGAAGAAGAAGAAGAAAAAGAGGCAGAAGATGAAGTAGAAGTAGAAGTAGAAGAAGAAGGAGAAAAAGAAGAAGAAGAAAGAAACGCTGAAGATGATGGTGAAGCAGCAGATATGAGACGGCGCTAATGGAATCGCGCGATGATCGTCGCGTCTCTATCGTTCATTATTATATTATTTCAATTCCTATTTACAAATGTGTTTTGTTCCAGAACTTAGATTACTTTTTAGTCTCCTTAAGACGGACTGTGAAATTGTTTTTACATCACATTCTCATATTTTTATTATTGATAATGTTATTAATATTATTCTAGCGTAACGATTATTGCTAATGAGGACGATGACCTATTGTGTAATTATGCGATTACGATATTAGGTTTTCAGGTAGGAGAAATACATCACATTTTAATCCGACGAACCCTTCAAATTTTACTTATAGCGAGCAGGACCTAACGCGTAAGGAACCTAGCGGATAATAAGCAGAACGTTAGGACTTGTAACCATATCATAAAGTTTTGTAGATATATATGTGATGCGGAGTATGGCGTTTAAATCAAGAGTGTATCGTCGTACACGTGCTATTGTACCACACACACACATACACCCATACACATACACAAGCACACGTAGAGTCAGTGTAAGTAAAGTCACAGTTGTTTAGGCGAGAAACGCGCGAGAACGCAATTTTATCCTGCTATGTAATTCTTTCGAGAACCATTTTGCAGCGTAAAGATCATTTTATTCTCCGGTCAACTTTTATTCCGAACATAAATAATTATGCATATCGAAAAGGGTCGAGAGGACCCTTCGCTTCAGTGGCGCGGCGGCACTCGTACGCGCATCGCATCCGGTATCGGCGACGCGGAAAAATTTGCAGACATCGATTTTTCAACTTTCATAACGCTTTAGCATACGTGTGATAGTATTCGTAAACTTTACATACCCATTCCTGTAATTGTATTCCATATTGATAATACGCGAAACCGACGAGAGAAACGGATGTGTACGCACGCGTTCGATCGCAGACGAACGGAGAGGGCAAAGAGAGGATACGAGAGGATACGCAGTGCAACACCGAGGACGATAACATGGTCATAGTGGTCTTAACCGAGCTAATAGAAGAGTATCATTCGATGAACGATGCCCCCCTGATGATAAGACACATACTTGTGTATTCGAGAGAAAACCCGTGTACGTATCCGAGAGAGGTCGAGCACGTATGCCAGACTATCGCTTATTTTCTGACACTTTACCTTGTACATTCGCTCTGGTAAAGTAAGTCCGTAGTACATATGCGTATTACAACGAACAGTTACACGTGTATACACGCAACCACCCACCCACGCATCCACACGTAACTACACACTCGACTCGGGCCGTATTAGTCACATACCACAGTAGCAATACGACCAGAACAGTACGCGGCGGCGTCAATTTTTCAAAGACGCATCACGCGCGATCCTTTCGGAAAGTGGCGAGAGAATAATACATGCCTTTACATTTAACCCTTTCCCTCCGTCGACGTAAAATCGTGCTGAAAATCGATGAGTTGCGCGAGATTGCACGATAATAATTCTCTCTCTCTCTCACTCTCTCTGTCTGTCTGTCTGTCTGCCTGCCTGCCTGCCTGCCTGCCTGCCTGCCTGCCTACCTGCCTACCTGTCTGCCTATCTGCCTGTCTGTCTCTCGGTATGTCTGTTTGCCGTTTGTCTGTCTGTCTGTCTGTCTGGCAGTTTCTCCGGTAAGAAGAGCTAAAAAGACGTGGGTATCGTGTAGTGGCTGTAGCGCTAACGCTAAGAGTCGGGTAATCATGGGGTAACTAGTGAAATTGTCCTTTTAAAAAAAAGCGTAGCAAGATGTTTCTAAAGATAGCCGCTTGTCTCGAAGACGCGTACCGCCTAGAATGACTGGAGCTAGAAAAGGGTTAAATCTAAAGACAGAGACGTAACAGTAATGTTCCAAGTGCTGTGCACCGGACGATGAGGGGTCTCTGCCAAAAAAACAGAATCATCGCCACACGCAACTCTTCACCACCTGTTAGTCGCATCTCTCTTTTTCTATCGTCTTCTACCCTCTTTAACCCCATCCCCACCTCCTTTTGCGATCCTTATTTCCGATCACTTCTCTGTATATACATATATAAATATAACAATTTTCCTTTCGACGATGGGCGCGAACACACCGAGTAGAGACGTAGCGGAAGTTCGCCTCGCGATCCTTATTCCGAGAGAGATTCGACTCCTTATCGCGGGCTAATACGTCAAATGTGTACATAGGGCACGGAGAGGAAGATGATCCGGGCCAATCGCGGCCTTACCCCTCATCCCTCGGTGAACAGATTCTTCTATGTACAAAATCAAATTGTAATTGTAGCGCGTAGAGTCTGTAATGATACAGTATTGCAGGTAGCGTATCTAGCAATGTATAAAAACACGAGAACATTACACACTGTCACACACGAAACTCGAGGTTGTAAAGAAGCCATCTGTGTCGATAATTAGCTGTAAAGGAAAAGAGAAGAAGACGATGATGAAGAAGAAGAAGACCGAAGACGAAGAAAAGAAAAAGTGTAAGAAAATGCGGAAATTTGTTTAAAACTTATCGACGTACATATCCCATCTATATGTATATATTTGCAGACGCATGAGAATTCGATTTGATTATCGATGATGTGATCATTATCACTGTCATTATCTTAATGTCATTGCTATTATTGTCATTACTACGATCATTATTATTACGATGATATATCGATGATACATAGCTGTCATTATTATTATTTATGGTTTCGGCTTTGAAAAAGTCGGAACGCGGTTTAAGTATGTTAACTCGAATATTGCGTTTAAGCCGTTAGGTTAATGTTCATAGTTAGGTACAATTAGACGGATAGGATACCGTAGGTACATATCGTTAACATTGTTATGAATTAATAGTATTGCAGAAAGGGTATTACTGCCGGTGCGCTTTGATTTCTTTTGTACCGTATAAGGAATTCGTTCTGTCGCCACCTTCGTCTCCATTCGAATCACTCTACGAACGTAAGCAGAACTCGCGAATCTATGTGTGCGTGTCTATGTTCCTTTTTGCATTGTCCGATCCCTCGCAATTTTTGCAAACAATACGCGCGGAGGCGAAGGACCAATAATTTGTCAACAGCTGTGGCCAAATGAGAACAGTAAATAAGAAGAAGTTGTACCTGCGTCAAGATGTCGACTTTTCAAATTAATCTTGAAGAGATGCGATTTTAGTCTCGTAATAGCAACTTAAACTATTATATTTTTCTGCAATAGCACCACGACAGGACCTGCCGGCCGACCGCGCTCAGAAGCTTCGCTCGATTGATTCTGCTTTTACTGGGTGAACACCACCCGAATTTTTCCTCCTAAATTATTCCTCCTAAATTCTTCCTCCCCGTTGCTTGCGCGTGGCTCCCGAGCGATTGGAAGCCACGACCGTGACTGGCTTTTCGCGAGTGCAACTGCATCCTCTCATTCTTCGACAGCGAACTTTGAGCGGGCCGATGGCAAATCAGTCGTTAGATTAGAGTCGAGCCAACACAAAACAAACCAAAGCGCAGTAACCTTTTTTAGCGATCCTCCTCCTCCTTCTAAGTATTACCAGTGACACATACCTGCTCCACATATCAGGTTCTTAGATATCCCAAGCACCACCACGTGTCATATCAATGTCTCTAACTAAGAGTTAGTCCTAATACCTTAGTACCGATAATTCCCCGTTTCTGCGCGCCCTTCCCAACCCTTTCTCGGTCCCAATGCGCTTGGATCGGCGTATCCCGTATATAAAAAGAAAAAACGAAGCGTAGTGTATATGAATTATCGATTATACATCCCCTTACCCTTTCCCCTACATCCAGTTCCTCGACCCCTCAAACTTACCACCCCATTCCAAAATGCCCATCCCTAGGATCTCCACCTCGTTATTGTAAATCTGAGCCAGAAGGGTCTCTATGCTCTGTCTTCCCATCGCTGCGTCAAAAAGACAAACTAGTTGTAATAAGATTTGTTGACTGTATACATTAATTATACGTACATTGATCACACGAGCATCACTGCGCCGGCGGAGCCGACCGGCTCTCCGGTCACACGGACACAAAACCACACGAACACGAGACTCACCCGGAATGCGAGAGAGAAAGAAGGAGAGAGAGAGTGAGAGAGAGAGAACGGAAGAGCTAAAAGGTGAGACTCGCTCGGAGCAAGCCCGAGCATCAGGCACTGCGTCAGGATAGTCCAAGATGGATCGGCAATGCCAACGTTGGGCCGACTGCAATTCAAGATCCCAGAGTCGGGAATACCTAAGTAGTACACGGTGTAAGTTCGAGATAGAGCGGAGCGAGCAAGAATGCTTCTTGCGGTCGAGAGAGCAATCAAGAGAATACGAATAAGAGAGTAGTGAGCTTCACTCGGAAAGTTTAATCAGGGATTGCGCGTATTCTGTTTCGAGGTGAGAGAAAGATAAAAGAAAGGAACAATATTGCACCTGGTGACGTCCTTCCTGATCAATCCAGGGTACTCAGCCGATTAGTGGCACGGAGGAGAGGCTCCTCTTTTCGCTCCGCACACGGGATCTCAAAGAGTCGGTACTCATTGTCAGAAACGAGCTGTCCTCGCGTACGCGCGCGGTCGCGGGCGTACAGTACTTACTTATTACTCGGTACGCTTGCGATTTCGATTTTTAACTGATCGGGGTCTCGTTGCGGCGTTGGCCGTCCATGATTAGTCTGTGATGCCGCAGCGCATAATTGAGTCTCACACACCATGGGGAAAGATGTTACACAGGCCAAAAAAAACAGAAGACACACACCAATTATGGTTACTCTTTAAAAAAAACGAAAAAATATGATGTAATGTGTATATTAATACTGTATGTCGTACGCTCTAATGTTGTTTGAAGAGTTATTTGCGAGTCAATTATCTGTGCCTAGCAGCCCTGTGCACCCTATCAAATGTACCACCGTTCAGATGGAAAAATTAAAGTAATATGGGAAAAAAAGAAGATACTAATTAAAAAAAAAAAACCAAGACGACTATACATAGTTCGAGCAGAACACGACTACACACGTGTGTTTCTCACAGGAAAAAAAAACGATACACCAAGTTGCACCCTGTATACATAGTTCGCACAATGATCTGTTCCTATTTTGGAATCAGTTTTTCGGATTTGCCAAGAATGTATATCTACAGATTCTATATAAATATATATAGAAAACTGATTATGAAATATAAGCATTGAAATCTAGTTCTGGAATTGATACCCTTTCGACCGGCTATCCAACCGCGTGTGTGTACGCGTCGACCCGTGCGCGTGGATCACGCAGCGAGCAAAGAAACGAACGATCTCCGAAAGGGGAGAGAGAAACGAGCATTCGCACTTGAGCTAACCAGTCAAACTAGAACAATGTCTTCGTTTTCTGCGATAATTCTGCGGTGAGACTGCGTGACACGGGGATTGTCACGATCGAGGAAGTCCACTAGAGCGATTGTCGCCAGCGACAAAAGGTTTTTGGTAGTCAGGGAGACAGCTCGATTCTAGTGGCGCTTGGACGAGTGAATTACCGCGGCTTGCGTAAAAGCGAACGCTTTTTCAGGGTACTACTTTATAAATGATCTTTAAGTCTAGTGCACCGGGTCTCACACGTAGCGAAATCCTCGATAACGGCAGAGGGCACAGCATTCGGTATTTAGGTGAGACGACGAAAGTAGTAGCGAGTAGGACAGAGGTGGATCGCTTAGGTCGGTCCGCAAAGTCCACTCTCGAAAGCCGAATGAAGTCACCCTCGATAGTCGCGCATGTACACGAGGTTTGCGACTCAAATTTTTCCTCGCCCTAACAAAATTCTACACATTATAAATCTGTAGACCGTCACACACTGAACACAACAGCACAATTATCACAATCCACGCACATACATGTTTATACATACGTGAGGATATAGGAAAAAAGCTATAGCAGGGAAAAAACTCACTCTCACCCCTTATGTGATGATTATAACACTGGTTATGAACACGTTTTGGAAGTATGCGGGACGCTTGTATGTGTGTCTAAACGAGAAAACACCCCTCACCCATTTCCCCAATATCCAGAAAAGAAAATACACTACTCCGTGTCTGCTTCAAATTCTCTGTTCACGAATCGGGGCTGCGAGAATCTTGCCAGAAAGGGATACGCGTGAAACGCGGGGAAATCGCGGGAGAACGGCACTAGTAGTGGACAGAGCAGTGAAGCAGCAAGAGCGATTCGGTAGAGGTTGATAAATGCGACAGGTTGCAAGGGACACGATTAATCAACACTAGACGAGATCTCGAAAAGGACACGAAAATGACATCAGGGTTTCGACGAAAACACAGGAGAGAGTACACGCGGCGAAGAGGTCACCTGAGAAAGGGAAAACACGAGAGATGAGAGAACAGTCAGTGAACGCCGCTAGTAAAAGACATGGTAGGCTATTATTATCGCTAATAGTCGCTAGCCGATAGTAATGTAGCTTATCCTTTAGAGTTATTTTAAGTTCTTAATTATAATGGTTACTATAAATTTAATATCGTATCACATTACACACTGTAACACTTCTATTATAATAACAAGAATATTTACCTGTGCATATTGACATATTATAAAGTCACATCATTAAAACATATACTACTCAATAATATTCAGCGTCAGCGACTCGATTCATTGACACCCACACCATATACCATGCATATTATACCTACTCGCAACGATACATTTTTATCTTTCGCGATGAGCGATTGAGAGAGAAAAAAGACCCATACTACTACTACTACTACTCCTACTACTACTACTATTACTACTACTACTACTACTACTACTACTATTACTACTACTACTACTACTACTACTACTACTACTACTACTACTACATCTTTTTTTCTTTACCAAAGAAACTCCGGTACACAGAGAGCTCGTGGTATCACCATACTACAGACACCGTTTTGCCAAAACTTTTTTCCGGCCAACAGGACACGCCAAGAATAACAAATTGTCGGAAACAGAGTCTCGGGGAGTGAGCCTCGGGATCCTAAAATATATAGTCAACATAGAACTACACTTTTCAGGAACAGATGCATGCCCATCGCAGCTAAACTACCAATGATACGAGCATCGACGAGAGTCTCGCGCGCGTAAACATCCTTTTTCAGACCTATTTTCAACATACACTAGAATTAGGCACGGACTCAGTCGCCCCGAAGACGATGAGCGCGAGTGTACGCGGATAGTTTGGCGAGCGATGCGATTTACGATCGGCGCGGTAATTCACGCGCTCGAAACCCCAATTAAATCTCGGGAACGCGATAGAGAAGGATGCCGAGCGAACGGGGCAAGTTTATTCTGTAACCTGCCGTCGTAAATTTTGGCAGATAAGCTGTGCGTACGTAACTTCGTCGGGTAGCACCTTCGTCTTTGCCCTAAGAGCAGTACGCAATATAGAACATTCGCCAAATATACTCGTCTGCTGGTTCCATAAACAATTGCACGAAATCCGATACTCCCGGGTTACTTACTCACCTTATCTCGGGAATCCAGCTTAATTGCTCGGGGAGTCATCGATCGTGCTAATTGATGCATTTACGAGATTTCGAGATTCGAAATAGGAGAATTGGTGAGAGAGTCGGTTGAGCCGCGGGTGTCAAAAGCGTCGGTTTTACTTACGAAGACCGAGAGAGAGAAAGAGAGAGAGAGAGAGAGAGAGAGAGAGAGAGAGAGAGAAAGCGAGATTAATCAATAGCGAACCAGGAGTGAGGCAAAGGAGCAGCGAAAGATGACTGCTCCAAGGCTTGACTATTTTTTAATCAAGGTTCGCGAGATGCCGACTTGAGGGTCCTTCGATAGAACGAAAATAACAAAATCTTGATAAGAAACGCTTGAAATAGAGCCGCTTAAGCATGCAATCGATTCGCGAGCTTATAGTGTTGTGTTCGCTGGACTGCTGGAAGCATGCGCACGTTTTGGGCCGACGAGCATATTGTCTTGTTTATAGTATGCCCTTGCTGCTTCGATGTCTGCTGCGATGTATGCGAGGACAGAACGACAGGATAGCATGCCAACACTTTAATTCGATGATCTATCTATCGAGATTCATCTGTCCCTACCTCGCCATTTACCACCACACATATATGAACCGAAATTCGTAGCTTCTTTCGCAAAATTTCAAGTACCCTCTATTCTGTAGATATTCCGTAGATACCCGAATGAGACCGATGAAAAGCGTAAACCAGGAGAAATTAATCCGCGAGACGAAGATAAATTCACTGTTCGCAGTTGAGTTAATTCGGTCATTCGAGCAAAATTAAGATAGGTACTCTTAATTAGTCGGCCCGTAGGTTTCGAAAGGCGGAGTCAATTACAGAAGAAGCGATTAGGTCAAAAACTGATGTAAGTAATATATTTTCATATTTACAAGGATTGTAAGTATAAGTTTAATAATTGAGTAGTTGAATATATGAATGTATGTATACATGTATATATATGTGTGTACATATATATACAATATATATATATGTTGCGCTTGTAAAAATATAAAGTGCGTTTTTCCAAAACGTAATTATTCCATCGACATGTTAAAAGACCTTCGAGGAGAAACGTACAATTTCACGTTACATTGCAGTGTTGACTTTATTAATTAGAAATACAAAAGTTTCAAAATTCTTCCTGATAATTTCGGCTTGCAGTAGGCACATTCCAAAAGCAATGCCCTCCGTTCGACGCAACAAGTACATTTTGAAAGAACGCCAACGATACGATGCTTTCATTGAAAGCGATTAGTCGTCGAGAACTTTGGTTCCGTTGCTCGGCTTGAGGCCGCTTCATGCAAGTATCAATATTAAAAAAGATTCAGAATTTCATCCGCAAAATCCTTGAAATCCCTACACAATGGAAATTCATTTCATCTTGGTAAAATCCAGCAGAGTCGAAAGTTCGAGTTTTCTTTCGCAACGAGTGTAACGCATTAATTGAAAACCCTTGGAAAAAGTATGCTTCGGGTACGAGAAACGTTGGTACCGCGAACGAAAAATAGCTCACGCGAAGTCGTTCGTAAAAATGGGAGAGGAATTCTCGCCAGGACAAGGCACACAGTGTTGAAGGATCAATCGTCAAATGGTCAAAGGTAGTATCCAAAAATCGATCATCGGGTTCGTTCGATTTCCCGCAAGACTTGACTTGGTACGCCAGGGGGAAGTGGCGCGGCCGTAGTCCCGTCGTCGGCCTCGGCACCCCTAGCTTCCGGATCGTTGCTGGCAGCCTCCGAAGCCTTGAATCTCCTGTATTTCCCTAAAGAAAGAAAAGAAGCATCATTGTTGGTAGTAATTCTCACTCGATTGGTACTGTCGATGAATATCGACCATTGCACTTACTCGCCAAACGAACGAGAGTTACGCCCCACCAGATACTCCAACCCCATCCGACGAGGCAGAATAAGACAGTGAACAATTGACCAACCCCGACGACCAGGTTCACGACGAATGCTCCAACCCTCGACTTGAGGCCGGCAACTTGCGAGAACCTCGGCTGTCCCGTGCACAAATTGAAGATTCCACTCCAGACGGTACCTAAAGCAGAAGAGGACAGTAGTTGGTAAAATTAGAAGGATGTGTCGCTTCTCCTCCGTGCTCCTTCCTATTACTCCGTGCTACTCCTTGCTACTCCTTTCGTAAATGGAGGTGCAAATTGTAGGTTTGATTGTGGGAGAAGGTAACTAACCAGAACCAGGCAGTAAAACGTTCCATACTAGACAGAACCAGGCGAGAGGAACTGGTAGGCAAGGAATGGCTCCACGCATCAAAGAATTGTGCTCCACCAGGACATCCGGTATCTTGGCTTTCGGCTCCTGTTAACGAAGGCAATAATTTTCTACTCTTGTTAAAAGTTCAACGACGCTCTCAATAGTCGGAGAAAAACCCAAAAGTTTGCGGAACTTGTTTTTCCTGCCGATGAGAGTTACCTCGGATAAGGGGGGTGGTGCTACACTCGTGAGGCTGTGCTTGGCACGTATGCTTCTCTTGCGCTCGGCTTCCGCGCGCTTACACTTGCATCTATCGAACAAGCGCCGACAAATCGCGCCGACTCTTCTTTCCGGAGGGCAGCAAACCGTAGCCTCAGCTGGCGCGACCCTTCCTCCCCTCGCACAGCATTTCATTCGCCTCAGTCGACCGCATCTGGTACAGTCAAGAAATAGGCTCGAGTTGTTGTCTGTTCTGTGATTTCATTTACATATCTCTATGAAATGTTATAAATAAATTCTTAACTCTTCCTCCGTGGCATATTATTGCTCGGGATGTATACGTTGTATCCTACCTGCACGTGTTCTTCAGTTTCGACCAACATCCGCTCGGCGCAGTGTTTGTCGCAGTATCCGGCAGAACTTGCTGCTGTTCGGCCTCTGCTTTCGTACCGGTGATGGTCCTCGTCATTTTGGCATTGCTCTTCAGCCAGGAGAGGCCCTTATGGTCCGTTCGACAAGCCAAGCACCTCATACTTGGACAGCACTCGCAATAGCGACGCAGAGTCTTCTTCCAGCGCGTCAAGAACCGTTCAGTCCCTGGTTCCTCGGAGGGATTCGCCGCCAGCAACCTGCAATCGAAAGGTAGCCGCACCCCCGGCGCTGTTAGCGTTATTAAAAACGCCTACCAGGTCTCCTGATCGATCGATCCTTGCGATAAAAGGCTTGGTTCGCCGCGGTACCACGTACGCAGGTGTACCCCCTTAATAAGAAAATAAACGATACGCCAACTCCTTATACGAACACTCCCCCTTCTTGTAGTTTGCTCTTATTGGTACCCGTAAGAGATGCAATATAAGATTCGATATACCATAATACTCAATTGGGTTCCGAAAGATTCGTATAGCAGTCGTTAGGCCGTAGCCCTGAATACTTGGCAAGCGTAGAGTCCTCCAAGAAGGCGGTCACGACAGGAAGATGAAATCAATTTCACGTAATAGGTAATCCACGATATATCCACCGGAACGAGTAACCGTAAATAACGTCGATTGCAGTACCAGCAGTATACAAGATATGTATGTAAGAGCCATTGAAGGGGTAGCCCATCAATTAAGCCTCACAATCGGACAGAGAGAGGCTCGATCGGTGCAGCAGCCAGAAACCTTGTGACGGCAGGCCACATGAAATAGAGCCAATACGCACGTCGCATACAATTTCCAGGATCGATAAGAGGCTGCAGAGAATTCCCACGGATCGCATCCGATCGACGTCTATCACGACGTCTATCGTCTCTTTGCTCCGTTACTTGGTATCCCACCACGGAAATAGATATTTGTAGAGGAAAAGCCTACCTGCAGCGTTTGTCAGGCGCGACCTTTCGCACTTGATAGGCGTCGAGCAGACGACACTCGAGGCTAGAGGAGCGTGACCGCTTTCTTGGCGCTTCGCGATAATTTCAGAATGTCAGCCGCACTGGTACCGCCGATGTAGACGCACGTGAGTGTCACCGAGGAGCAGAGTAGGGCCCAAACGAGGGCCCAGGCGTGGGCCGAGAAAGGAACCCAACGGATAGCGAGGTGAGAATTATTGGCCGACCCGTAACTCGAACTCGACGACTTGGTCGGGTCACTCGCGCGAGATTGCAGGTGCCGCAGTCAACGGGGGTTGGTCGCGGCCAACAGCGAGCCCTTCGACTGGGGCCGAAGGGGTGGTGGTGCGAAGGAGGCCGACCACTGGTCACGCAAAGATTTTCTCCTTCGTCCACTTGCATATATCTAGAGAGAGAAAGAGCCTGCCTGAGGACTAGGCTCCGTTTGACCGCGAAATCGATACGCCAACGACGACGGAGTTCCTTACCTGAACCGATCGCGCTTTTCAAGGCGGTCCTGCCACCACCCTGCCTGACGGCATTTTATTTTTCCTTTATCGATTCGACGCGAAAATCGTCCTTTGCCTCGGGTACTCCCTTATCGAAGAGAGCATCTGTCGTTCGCACTTGTTACAGACCCGTGAAATAGCCCCCTATTAAGTTCTCCCGCGGCAAAGACTCAATGCGGGGCCCATTACCGATCGTTGCTTTAATAATCTGTTTCTCGGTTTGCATTGCGTATGAAATGCAAATTTCACCGTTTATTGCCTAAGTAAGCAACGTGTCCGCGACATGTGTGCAACGTAAGCGCGAGTTTCTACATCGATTACATTAGCCTGGACGTTTCAATGGCACCAGGGTCTAGTTGCGTTGAGTGCGAGCTCTGCGTGCGAGAGTCATTTCACCCCGGGGTAAACTCAGGGACACGGATTCGAGTTTCCTTGTGGCAAGCGCATTTATCATTGTTGCTTGTTCTTTTTTGAGACATTCGTGTCGTTCTCTTTCTCGAACGGCACGAAGATGGAAAATGGGAATAGTTGCTTCAGATACAATTTTATTTGGTAATTTAGAGGTGCCGTTCAGCGGACATCGCAGTCACGTTCTCCTTTAACAACTCTTTCAAAGAAACCTCGCTAAGAACCGTGGAAGGAATTTTTTCCTTCGCTCGGTAGGTGTTCCGTGAAATTCGAAGGGGTTGTAAATAGAGGGTAGCAGCACGTAAAATGCTAACGGTGGACTCGGTAATACAGGTAACGGGAGTTACAGCACCGGGCGGAGCAGAATATTATGCGGTCAGGAAATTATGCGAGACGCGGAGCAAGCGTGTTCTACACGCACTGATATGCCCCGCTCGATCACGTGGCGCCATGGAACTTAGCATTTTAACCCTCTTCCATCGAATCCATTTACGAGCGGTACTCTCATTGCTGTTGTGCCGAGGTATTCCAACCGCAACCCCCCGAGCCCAAGGCAATAGACATTCTGCATTTCTTCCAAAAAATTGTATGCAGCGTGATCCCTGATTTCATTTGGGACGCGCTGTCCACTAATGGGCGAGTAATGCATTTTTTTTTATTAGGGAGCTTTTGCGCGTGGTTTTCATGGTATGCATGCTGGTGATCACCGACCCATCGCGAGTCATTAAACGAAACCATTAAAAGTTGCAGGCCAGCGTGTCTGGAAGTTTGCACCCGCTGTGCAATTTGCCCTCGGCGGGTTAACATTGCGGAGCCGTTGGAATCACGCACTTGGCAGTTTACCCCGCACTTGATCCCGAAACCTCGGTGGAATGTCATTAATTTTACTAATGATGCTAGCCGTGTTTCCGTGGTCGTCTATAGTCGAGTGGTGAGACTATGAAGCCCGCAAAGGGTGTCCAGAGCGGCGACAACTAGCTTCTTTCCACCCGTATATGTAGCTTCCTAGGGTGTCGAGAACGCCGCGGCGTGCCGATGCTCCCGAGACATCATTATAGGTCGGTTAAAAACCACCGTGGCTGCGAAAGTCTCCGTGGGAAAATGAGCGCGAGGCAATTACAGCAGGCAAGAGGACAACGGAGGGAAACGTTGCCTCGAGCCGCACGAGTGACACGTCGACGCGTTTGACAATCTCACGGAAACGGCGCGCATAGACTTTCTCTCGTAATTGTCTTCTTAATGGAAGCATTCATAATGGAGCTGACGACAGAAAGCACGGATCCGAAACAGTCTCTCTCTGTCTCTCTTCCGTTTTCCCCCCTATTTTTCCTCTATTTTTTCCTTGTGCCGCCAAAATGAAATTTTCCCATCTTCACGGAAAATTCACTGTCGGAATTAATTAACGCGAAACTTTTGTCTTGCTGGAAAAATTAATTACGCCGTGACTGAAGGGCCCGATGAACTTAATTACGCGAGTGCCAAGTATTCTTTGGATCGGCGACTCTTGATCAATACTTTGAGCTAGCCGAGAAGCGGAACAGACTTTTGAGATTTTCTCCGCGCGAAACAGGCCGCCGTGAGTGCACGGCAGAAATTCGCGCTGTGGCATACGAATGTAATGGGAACGCGATTCTACAACTTGCTGAATTTTTTAGCGCATATAAATCATGTGTACTCAGCTTGGCAGGATACCATTTCCCTTCTGATTGCGTATCACCGATATTTATATAGATTGCATGCTGCGGTTAAAAAATTGAATTTTGAATGTCGATTAAAAGTTACTGCAAGTATCACTGTAACCCACAATTACACCGGGGTCACGTAGGATATTTACGCGCGGACACGAGCGCGGTTAATTTAATGAACGTTTCGCGATACAGCCGATAAACTGTTGCCGCGAAACATTATAATAGACCGCGCGTTAATTAACTTCATTGAGGGCCGCAGCACAATTGTCCCTAAAGTGTTTATTCGTATGAGATAACCCAACGCGAGTCCAAAATTTAATCGACAGGATTGCAGCCTCCTTTGGAAGAGCCAAGCGTTTACCCTGAAAATTAAGCACCCCCCATTGGCACAGTAGAATACTGCCCAATAGGCGAATTTCATCGGATCATGCGTCATTAGCAATGAGTCATTACGTATTAGCATCCGTACCCTCGTAGCACGATCCCAGTAAATCATCAAGACTTCTCAGAACCATTTGTAAACGGCGGCCTGCAAAGTATACGTGGAGCTATGCACGACATTAAAATTCATTTCGTCCCGCGCTTTAATTACATACTCTTACTTTTAATATTTTCGTGCTGCGCGCTTGATACCGTGACGCTCTCTGATCGCGATAGAGCACCGGCCCGGCGATAATATAGATTCGCTACTTGAAACTACTTCTGATCGAGGCGAAAGTATTTCACACCCTTGCTTCGGCTGCGGCCTCGGCACGTTTCTTCACGGATAATGACACTTTCTAATTAATCCAACAAGCTCAGTTTGTACTCCCAATTTCATCTCTCGTCTGATTCGCGTCCCACCGGAGGTTTCGTCTGGTGGGTTTGACGAGCGACAATAAGGGGTGAAAACTCAATGCCCGAGGTCAAGAGGGCTTCGAGCCGGGCAAACGCGGGGGATGACCAATGGAAAAGAGTAAGACGCGTCGACTGGTTGCTCGAGTATAGAGGGAAGGCAGACTGGGTAAGTCGTAACGAAGCAAAAGGGTGGTAAGCAACCCGACCTTGGCCGCACGCGACGCTGACGACTCGTCGGTCAGTTGAGGTTGCCGCGTTACGTCGATTTTCGGTTATGCTGCCCTCGCACACACGAATTATCCGACACGCCGATCTGACATTATGTAGATGACCGGACGTCCAGGATCGGCCCGCGGTGGCCGCGATCATTCGTCAAAAAGCACCACTCGTTCGCTCAACATTCCAAGTCCTCCACCTTGGTCAATCAAAAAAGTTTGCGCCTCTAGCAACCCGCAAGACCGTACCATCCTTATTACGCCTCTTAGGTAACGAATAATAAGTTAATAATGTTGAGTCATTCTCACTTGCTTTTACCACCGAATTCGAACACGCTACACTCGCACTCGTTTTTTTTAATGGTATCAGGCTTTCGATTTTTATCATGGCAGCCTAGAAAGCCCAGCCTACCCAGGAAAATGCAAATGTTCACATAATTTTCAAACTCGCATGGGTAACAACCCATAATCGATGGAGCAATGCTTCACCACGTATGTGTTACACCTTATTGTGCAAGAAAGAGGTAACATAGCGGTAGCAAACAATACGAAGCGACGCGACGCGACGCGGTTCTTCCTCGCGGTTCGCGCATGCTTCCACGCTAACAATAAGTAAGCGGCAGGATGCTCGAGTCAAAGAGGCAGCACACGTTATTAGAGACATCGTTTCCGAGGATTAATTTATGCCCGTATGGCATCCGTGACCAAAGGGTCAAAAGTGGTTGAAAATGGTCGAAAATGGGCTATGATAAGAGTCGTGAGCCGCACGCTGTCGTGCCGTTCTCGATGCGAATAGAAAACAGCTTTGGTGAAATCGCTCGTAAAAGTGGAACGAAATGACTAGCTGTCAAGGAGTTCCTGCGGACACGGCGGAATTTTTCATGGTGTATGCTCTTCTCTGCAGCAAGATATCTTCGTCACAGCCAAGTCCTGCTATTTCTAGAAAAACTACGGAAGCGAGCCGATCCCTGACAGCGAGGTTGGGGATAACCGGAAAATAGAAAAGTCAATCATACACCCTGCCGCTGAATTACACGTTTTCCCATTGCTTCATCAATTTCACGGAGAGAGAGTCCGTAAAGGCAATTGTTCCATGCAACCAGCGTAAATGTCTATAGCATTTGATGTATAACATTTAATGTATACTTCGAAAATCGTGATATTCTGAGTTCGAAAGCTACGACTTACAACTTGGTAACTAGTTCAAATTCATTTCGACGTTTCAATACGCATGAACATCACGATTCCGACGGATTAATTTCTTTTCGTCGCCCTGAGTCATCACCGGATAAGAATTTGCTGCGAAACAGCATGCAAACAACATGCGAACAGCAAGCAAATACTCGGGGAATCGAAAATTCGACGGAAATTAAATAGCTTGGGCTATCGATCGGGATGATAGGTGTGCCCAAAATGGAATTCAAGGTGATAACCACCATGGTTAGAGTCCTACATGGTACCTTCCTTTTTCCTAAGGAAAGTTAATCAGGCAAGTTGCTGTGGAGGGGGACGATTGGTGATTCTGTCTCTCTTCTCTTTATTATCCCCTTTAGCCGGTCCGTGGCGGCTCGTCGATGTAAATCTCAACGGGGATCGATAACACCCAACTCCGACACAACTCGACCACTACCGAAGCCGGTGGTTTCACTGGTTTCTAACTACTCGGGGTTAAGGAACTCTGAATCCTTCGCCGAGAACCCTACCACGGACGAACTATGCTTTCCCCTCGGTCAAAAGTCACACAGTTCTAATCTAATCAGAAGCATTTAACGCCCTGACGAGAGAACGTCTCCTAGATCAATGCGCGAGCTGTTAGCGCGAAATAAAGAGCTCGAACCTGCAGGTCAGTTCGGTTAATCAAGTTGTTTGCACAGTTATGAAGTTTCTCGTGCAATCCTGTGCGTCTCTCTATCGCATTTAAGTCACGAGAGTTAAGTCACCCCAGAATATCATCGAACAGAACTCGGGGGGCTGTTTCAAGAGAAATTCGACTGAAGCACGTGTTGTATGTAAATGCATAGATTTAATTGATACTCCGTTACATCATAATTAGAGTGAAATCTATAGGCGAGAGGGCTTGCAAAGCGCGCGATCAAGTCGGAGCCTTGATAAATTTAATGTTTACGCGGCCTTGAGCGTCGAGAGCCTCCCTTATTTATGAGCTATTACGCTATTAAGAATTCAGCTTGCATACCCCAGACCGAGAGTAATTAATTCCTCGAAGGGAGCGCACCGCCAACAACAAGTTAAATCAGCGCGGCAGAGCGTTATCAAACAGATGGTATGTACTCTCTTATCTGAATTGTTAGGGCCAGGAAATTGGCATACGAAACAAAGAATGGAGACACACGGCACAATTTCGAATATATGTCATGTATTCTTAGCTGTGCCTCTGGCAAGAGCAAGCATAATTCTGCCGTAATTCTTTCGTTTGAACGGGTGAATCATCGCCACGGCGATTTCTTTAATAGAGAATGATGCTCGGTTGCCGTGCAATCGAATCCTCGTGCAAGATCCCAGATCTGCCCATCTGGCCTGTTTATTTCATATATCGCATTTCGGATAATTCTAGGGATTCGAGCCTGAATCTGAGCGATTTATTCTAATTTGCGGCGACTGCTTGCCCAGTCGTCTCGAGTCTACAGGAATTACCTTCCAGCCCATCTGATCGGAGCTATAATTCAATGGAAAATGACCACCCTCGGTGCAACAACACGACACGCCGAACCATAAAGCCTTTTGTCCCACCTTTTGTGTCTCGATGTCGAACGATAGACGATAAAGAAAGCCAAGATACGTTTGAGCAATTACTCACGCTGGTTCTCCGTTCTGTTCCAAATGCATGACGTTCCCACTGAGGGTTTCGATCTCCTGCGGCCGCTTCACCACGTGCATTCCTGCCTTCTCGCGCGGAGAGGACACTCCGCGAACGGTATTTACACTGACTCCGGTATCCGTAGAACGCACACTTTCGATCGAATCCGTCGAGATCCCGGCCGACGACTTGAGCGACGAATTACTACCCCTGTTATCGTTTCGGACCCTCACATTTGCACTGTTCACCGGTTGCGATTCGTTCGCCGCATCCACCGAGTTGTTGACCGGCACGTTGTTCGCTTTTGCGCTTGTCGCCTGAGCCTGAGCCCCGTTCACATCGTTACTAGCCGTCGTCATCGATGTCGTCGACATAACGTTATTCTCCGCGTCGCTTACAGTCTTGAACTTGGCTTTTGCATTTGCCGCTTTCTCCTCGCTCACAAGAGACACGTTTTTCTCCTGCTCGGGCAAGTTGTTATTCTCAGTTGATTTCGATAGATGAGCTAGTGGAACTGTTTGCGCCAATGAAGAATCCTCAGCGGCTTTGGAATCGATACTCTTAGAGTTCCTTAAGGTGGATTCGCGTTGATTTTTAATCTGGCGCTGACTGGCGGACCCAGTGCCTGAGGTACCATTCGCTCGATTATGAGCTTTGGCCGATTGTCCTACGACAGGGGAGTCGGATCTACTGTCGGTTGGCGCCTTAGATCGGCTGTAACTACTGCCAGGCTTGACTGACTTCGATGTTTGACCCGTGGTTCGCTGCTCCTCTAGATTCTGATTGATAGCGGCAGAATCACCGTTCGTCTTAGGACAAGTGGAAGATTTGCTATTTGCAGTGTCAGGCCCATTTCTCACCTGGTCGGCAATACCTCTTTTTTCGATCTCATTCTTGTCAGCAAGGACTGCATTGGCATCTATGTGTAAGGGTTGCGCAGCAGTGGTAGTGGTGGTGTTGACCACGCTCGACGTTCCCGTGGCACCCGACGACAATTTCAGCATTTCTCTCAGGTCTAACTCGCCTGCCTTCTCGCTAACCTTCTCACCACTAGAGCCGGTCTTGTCAATCTGTCGAAATTCTTTCGAGCTTCCATCGACATCTTCCCTATTCTGAGCTTCTTCTCCTGCCTGCTGCTCATCATTTCGAACTTCTTTTATCGCTCTCTCAGTCTTCTTGTTGCCCTTATCCCCGGACTGATTGGGAATCGTGATGAACCTCGCTGGATTCAAGGAATTGGTGCTGTTTCTGTTGCTCTTTAGTGGTATCCTCGACGGTGATCCTAGTTTATCCTTGCTCGAGCCTTTGTCCTGAGCGAGTCTTCGGTGGTTCGACGGATTCTTCCCTGGAGAGTTCCCGGGTCTGGTTGTCTTTGACGGAGAGAATCTTAGCCCGTCTTTTGAGCGGTCTCTTCTACCAATTTGCAAGTTAGTTCTATCAGGTTTCGTGGGAGTGCCTTGGATAGGCGAGAGCTTATTAGGAGTTTTGGTAGCCGAGCGCCTTGTCGCGAGATTAGTAACACTGCTACTATTGTTGGAAGCATTTAAACGATTCCTCGAATCGGATACATTTAGTCGGTTTCTCGAATCCACTCGTCGGCCGATCCTTGGAGACGACGCATGGTCTGCGGCCTTCGTCAAGGAAGTCGAACGCTGCCGGGTTGGCTGTGGTATCAAGCTCCTTCTCGGACTGTTCTGCTGTGATACGGAAACTGTAAGTAGAACAGAGGTTCCTCTTTTACCTCTTCCCTTGACACTTTCCTTGACACTTACCTTGCGGACTTGTTCGACCATAATACATAAATGAATCACACACTTTACCTCTGCGATCGAGTCTTCCTCTTCTCCGTCCATCGCCAGGCTCCGGAGACTGTGGCCGTGATTTCGATCTCGGTGGTGGACCCTTGAAGCCTCGTCCTCGAAACGGTGAGACCCTACCGCTTGCGAGGGTGGGCGACGGGCTCCTGAACTCGGGGCTGGTGGGCCTCGAGTCGGCGATAATGACGAAGCTCGAACGCCGATGGGCCCGAGTAAGGGAACCGGAACGTGGTGCTACCTTGTACGGTTCGGGTGCACGTGGCGGTGGTGGTGCGACCGTCGGTGGCGACAGATAAACCGTGTCCGGTGCGGCGAGCACCCGGAACGGTGCCGGCCGCGGTGCATGCCCGTCTTCGGTCCGCCTCATCCTCTCGGAGGAATCACACTGGAGAAACAACAGTTATCGTCTTCCTCCCCATCGAATACGACATGCGATTAGAGCACTCGATTAAATTTAGTAATAAGTTTAGTATTAAAGATATAGGAACTTATTACTCAACCTAATGATTGATCTACATATTCGTGGGTAGAGGAGATGCTCCAAAAGGGAATGTATAAGGGTGTCGAAGTCGAGTACATCGAAGAATTTACCTCGTGCCCTTCATGCAGGCCAAGTGGATGAGGGGGCACCGAGGTCCGGTGTCGCTCTCACCTGGAAAACGTAGAAATTTTTTCTCAGGAGGAGAGAGCTAACAGAGGATTTCGGAGTATTCCAAGTGAAATCTAAGATCACTCGCGATTGTAAACGGGTGCAGTTTGCGTGTTTTCCGTTATCGAAAACGCATCGGATGCGATCTTGAAGATTAATGGATTAATAGGTTCACTAACAAGTTAGGAAGGGAATTCATTCGGACAATTGCGTTGCGCGATTACTCTTAAGGAACATTAAGTATAAGAGAGAGAGAATACTGCTCAGTGCTCATGTGTAGTTTACTCCTCACTTTACTGCACCGTAAATTCCCCCGAAACCGGACTACAATATCCAAGCTTAACTCGAGACAAAGTGCTCGCAGCTTAAGGAAAGATAAACTGCGTCGACCATTGTAAGAAATAGACCAGGCGGATCTGCGCGATCGTGTGCGGCCCTCCGTTTCCCCGCTCAACTGGAACTTCCAGGTCCGCTCCCGAATACGTACCGGTGACTCTTACCTCGCCCCCGAACACCGCCGACTGCCGCGAATAAAAACGATCGCAATGATAACGAATCTTGCAATTAGCTAGCACGTCCAAGCCGGCAATTAATCGCCGACTGTCGTAATTACTCCTGTTTTTTTGCGGACACGCGGAATGCGTTTCGTTCACGCTCTCATAGAGATGAATGCTCGTGGCTGATCCTTGATTCTGCGATGCATCCAAGAAGTAACAAAACACAAACCTTCCGTGTGCTTTAATGGGCGATAAAACAGTTTTCCTCGTTAGACTTATTAAGGGCAGAACAGTGGAATCGCGTAGTTCTCCACTTGTACTTTTAGTTTCCAGATATCGTGTACATCGGATACATGATTTATCGTATAGCCCTGGCTCTTATATGGATTGGCGACTTTCCTCGTGCGCGCTACCCGCAGTAATTGTAACATATAACGCAAGCCTTCCCCTTTGAGTCGCGCGAAAATAGAAAGTGCTTTATTTAGCAATAGCAATTGATGCTATTCGAACGTATAGATTAATAAATTTTCACGACTATTGCCCAAATAGATTTCTAGCTGTTGTTCAACGATATGGAGAGTATGACTTACTACGAGAGTAGTAAATCTGCGCCCGTTGACCGGACAGCGAGGGGATTTTTGGCTCGAGACAGCGATTGAATCGACAACTCTACTCGGAATTTCGTTGTAAAAATACGATGCGCAAGACACGTTCGTGGATTTTAATCACCCGATGACCGGATGATCCGGAATGACCTGATGACCTGGGTTTCGGTATTATGTATCGATAATTTTTGCCGCAACACCAGCGTGCCGTTCGATACATCCAATGAAATTCGGTCTATAATTATCGCGAGAAACTTGAAGTTCTCACGGCGAGCCCTTATCTACATTAAGATTTAAGTCTGTACGAAAGTGACCTCGCGCTTAAAATGTAATTCATGGCGTTACCGGGGTTTACGACATGAACCGGTTGATTTACAGCGGCCGTTTGTATCGAATCAATGGATACCGTGAGGGTGAGAGGGGATGCTATGATATTTCTCGTCGTAAATTCCGAAATTCTGGAAAGCTTTTGTGAAATTTCTGGAATCGTTTAGACCTATTAGCGCTATTCGTTTTGCTTATAACTGAGAGGACTGCCATCTCTTATCGCATAATTCGCCAAACGTCTTTTGGCAAGCTGCCGATCGAGAATCTTATCCCATTAGAGTTAATGTCCGACGTTAGGATTTTCAACCGCGGTGAAATTGAAAGTATCACACTACGACCAGCGTTAATTGCACGCAGTGCAACGAACGGGGAATATCCGCGAGCGTGCCGTAAAATCTAAAACTGCAAAGTCAGTGCCTTTGCGAGAGATCGCGTACGCCAGGCCACTCGCCGCAATTAAATTCTTTGCGGGTACTGATTAAGATTTGAAAGATTCGAAAGATGACTCAAAATGCGCGCGACTAAGGAAAAACGATTCGATTTCCCTTTCATCTTTATCCAGATACATATTTGAGATCCGAGAGAATCCGATTAACGTCCAATCTCTGGACGATGATACCAAGCGTGCCATCCCCTATCGCGGGATCGATTCCCTGGAATTCCAAGAGAATCGGGGGATGATCCGCACGGCCTTGACACCGTGGAAACTGTTCATGAGATATGAAGACAAGATTCCAATAACTTTCCCAGTACATCTGTACTCATCATGCAGCGTGCACTCCGAATAATTAGAATTCGCGTTGGAAGGTGCAGCGATACATGATTCGAACTCCGATGGCGGATCCTGCAGAGCTGTCGACGAGGTCCTCCGAACGAAGGATCCCGCAAGGCACAAAAACGGTAAATATTGGCTGCCAGCGTAACGAGCGTAAGAAGATTACCAAGTGACCCAGAAACGCACTCGGCGTCCCGTAATTAACGTTATAAATATTATCCGATGCGCCGTGACGGAAGACGGACAGGCGTGCAGCTCTCATGGGCTTAATTAACATTCGTTACACAATGTTTAACGAAGCCAGGGGGCGGGCACGCTTTCGAAAGGAGGCATCGCTGTCGCAAGCGACGCGGCGCGGCGCGGAGCGGCGCATCGCCCGGATCGAGCGGCGAAATAGCAAGCCAAGCCAGCCCACTGTTAACGAGAGTGGAAAACGCAAATCGGCCTCCATCGGGTCAACGATCCCTTCTTCCTGACTGCTACTCCTTCAACGAGGAAATCCTGCGCGCCGTAACGATCGCGTAACGCCAGATTATTCTGCTTCTGTTAATTGTTGCGAGAAATTAAGAAACTCCCCTTCGCGATACAACCACCACTGACATGCCCCGTCAGAATTGTAACTTGGTTGCTTCGTAATTCCTATTATCAGGTACTCAGTAATTATAGAGAAATATTCTATGGAAGTAGACCGTTCTGCATATTGTAACAATAGGTGATTGAATACTCTCCTCTCAAGGTGATTTATCGCTTGGTGGAAAGTGTGCTAATCTCTATGGTATATGGAATTACATAGGATGGAGTGTGTAGTGCCTCGCGGATATGGTTGCAAGGCGATTCATTATATGCAGGGTGAATATAATCGGCATATGGGTTGCCTCCGATACGAGAGTAATCGAACGGGATGCGCTCAAACCCCGCGTAGGACGCTCCTCGCGTGCAAGCCATTGTCGTCAGTTTAATTTCGACGATTTCAACATTTCTCGACTCGACAACTGGCCCAGTCATTCATCGAGAACGAAACGCTCCGATACCCAGATTTATTGCGGACGCAATAAGACTGATGATTCCGATTTTTTACGTTTTTCACGTTTAGCTAATGCAGGGAGCAAAGGAAATTCCACAGGATTTTTTCCGGCCGAGTGGCACAGTTAGACTTTTATCGATCTGATTTAAATCCAAGTGCGGAAACTTTTTTCAGCTTTTTCCTCTCTGAATGAAGAGTAGAAGCGATTCACTCGAATAGAAGAGAGACTCGAGGCGCAACCTTCTTTGATCGGGATCCACCTGATCTCCTGGAAATATATCCCAGAGAAGAAAATTGCTTCGGATTCTCGAGGTTTGACAGACTCGATAAAAGATCCACAGTAGGTAGAACCGTGATGCGCGCACGAATTGCCAAGCCGCGGAAAGCAGTACGGTGCATTTCCTAATTGTAATGGGCTAATTGTCCGGCCTAACTGGCACAGGTTGAGCCGCTCGCCCATAAAGATTGCGCCTTCACGAACGATCTTATCCGATCGCACCAAAAAAAGGCATGACCCATGAAATTTCAAGTACGACCTCGCGGACGCTAGTCACGATATACGGTCGACTTATCGTACGAATTCCAGCAATGCGCCGGCTACAATCGGAATCCACTCTAGTGCGGCTGCTACGCGAAAACTGCATTATGTACTCACGATCGCACTTTCCTTCGACTATTTTTCTTTCGAGTCACTAGAACTACTTCGAGCTACGCGCGACAATGAAATTGATTTTAATCAACCGTGAACCCGTGGAGGACCTCGGTAGACCTTCGCCCACAAACAAATAACGCTGTGCAGGCACGTCTGCGCGATAAAGGGCCCAGCAGGATTCTTCGAACTGACAGTATTTTAGAAAGCAGCAAAATTCCCTTACTAGCGAAAAGAACTACCATACCCCACACACGATTACCAATAAGTTACGATAGAATAACACGAGGGATGATTCACTGTTGTCCGGAGAAATTCAAGTCGTACTCGATTATAATGAGCCTCGGGGGAGAGCACCCGAATCACGAGTCGAGTTGAATTGAGTTAAAGTTTCGTTAGCACACAGGTTGAAAAGGGAAAGAAGAAAGAGGAAGAAGGAAGAACAACTCGAGCAGACTAAACAGTATAATCGAACGGTTTACACCCTTTAAGGTCACTTTCAGGGGCACAGGCGGTATTCGCACTTGCTATTTTTGGTTCGAGTACCGACCAAGTGGTTGATTAAGAAAAAGAAAAAGAAAAAGAAAAAGAAAAAGAAAGGAAGATCGCAGATGCGTGGTTACCTGGCTAGCAGGTAGACAGAGGAGGCTGGACTCCGCTCGCGGTGCATTTACGTCGTGCACGAGGGTGTACGGCTCGAAAGGAGCGCCGCGACGTCGCCTCGCGTGTTCGCGTGAGCACGAACGCGTCCTTACTGCCGCCGTGCCGCGGGCAGCCTCGTCGAGGAGCCGAGGGCACAGACGTGCAGGTACTGGCCACTCCGTCGTGGCCTGTGGAAGGCAGGCGCTCGCGCGATGACCAACTCGGCTACCCACTCTTTCGGTATAAGCATAAGGCGTATAAGCTTTGCTTATCTTGACGGACCGCTCTCTGCCGTTACTCTTTTCGGAGTATCTTGACACTTGGCATCGCTCCTTCGATCAACAGAACAAATACGCTGACTCTATTACCCTGTCGATTCTCCTTCCTTGTATTTATATTTACAATTACTCACCACTCGGAAGAAGCATCGCATGGGAAAAGTGATTTCTCTGGTGGAACTTTCGTCAATTTCGTATAACTTGAACTGTTTTACAGATTTACCTTACTGACTAACAATAAGAACCACCGATGGCCTGTTTAGGTGGCAAATTGCATTTCTTCGATTTCCCCTGAGAATAAAATTGACCGTCGAATAGGAGGACCACGTAAGCGCCGCATCTACGTATACATGTGCATAGTACCAAATAATGCGAAAAGATAGGCGAGGCTATTCATTCATTCATTAAGCCAAGCAAAAGTTGGTGGATCCAAATTATTGGAACATTAGCTTGATTGAAGCGAGCTGGGCTCGGCCCGATCCTCGGATCAATTTCGCAGCATAAGCGACTCCAGATGTGTTAGCGGCGCGGCGGCCTGCTAATAGTTTACCCTGGACTGTTTCCGAACCGAAAGTGCATTAGAGAGTGCAAAAATACGATCGAGAGTTCGTCGAACGTCGACTGACCCGAAAATCGGTCGAAAGTTTCACCTTTTAAATATAGTTTATTTTATTCCTTATGTACAGTTTACATAGTAATTGCCACCGTGTTACAATATGGTACACACGAGTCTCTCGTTACATAGGGTGACTTATACACAAGGTATATAGTACGAATTGCTTCATGTCGAGTCTAATGCGATCCTCGTCGCCACGAGTCCTTTGATTGCTTTCGGGTTACGATCAATAGTCTAACGAATGATTATAACGGATGATTCACTATAAAAGACAGAGTGCCACTGAAATCCTGAGACCATAGTTGGTTCGTACAGTATTTTTCCACGGAGAACTACGCAATGTAACGAGGTAGTTTAGGGGGAAGTAAGCAAGAGAATCGTTACTCGTTTTCCAGTTGGTTTGGCGTCGGCGTAAAGGACCTATCGGTAGTTTAGAATATGACAAAGCGCGTGGTACACAGGACTGACCAGGGACAGGATCCCGATGACTCAAGTTAGTCAACTTGTGCTCGAGCTTCTTTGTTTGATGACTTCTGCCTCGTGGCCTGCTGATGAGCAAGCAGAACCTGCCAAATATTCAATCACCATTTTATCAGATTGGTAAGAGTCTCAAAGTGCACTCTGATTGTCAGTCTCAAAGCGCACCTCTGCCTGTTTATCTTTTCCGATCTGTATTTCAGAAGTGAAATGCAGCTTGGAACACTAGCGTGTGGATGGTACGTGGCTTCTTGCGAAAGTCGACTGGCGTTTACGTATACCCATTGTCAGATACTATGAAATATAGTATTTCTATTTGTATATTGCGCGAAATGAAAATTCGAATCAACTCGGGATCAACATTTTTTATGGTTGACCAGTGTCCAATTGCAAAAGCAAGTGGCCCCATAGATTTCCGCGAACGGTACGTACAGGTGATACAGGTGAACTCTCTCCGCCTTCGAAGCAGCACCTACTGACAATGAGCATCTCCAGAATAAAGGACTGTCTGGTTTTCACTTATTCCACATAATATTTGGATATGGATCGAATTGGTGAATCTATATAATCAATTACTTGCTGTATTGCTCGACGAGAATTTGGTAAAGTGCGACACTACTGTATTGATACAGACACCTTTAGAAAAAGCGACGAGGTACGTGTGCTCTTATCGATGTATCCACTATTGATAGGAGCGATTCAATTCGCGAATCAATTGAATGGACCGCCTTGGGATGCTATCACGGTTAGAGATAACACGGTTTAGTTCCGAAATCACGTCGATAGCTAGTCCTATATTTATTTGAAACTCGCTTAATCGCCAATTGAATTCAACAGTTCGAGATAATTTTGGCAAGAGTTTGGTATCGCGCTTGGCGAAAGCGACGCAAATACCAGACGGAAATATCTCCTGCGGTACTCTATAACATTATAGTATGTCCGCTCTAAATCAATTAAAGTCATTTACGCGATATCTTAAATAAGCGTATGTCGTACAAATTATTTATTTTGCCTCTATGAGTAATGTCCAGCTTTGGTTGTTTCGTCCATTTTATCCGACACAGACATCACGGACAACGGCTGACGTATTCGATAAGCTTCATGCGAAGTAGAAGGAATTTCGACAGAAGGTACCATTGTACCTCGAATTCTATCTCGTATTCCATAGGGAACGACTGGTATATTGTCATAGTTCGGTTCCTTGAAATTCGCATGAGGACACGCAAAAACCACTCCGTATAGTCGAACGGGCTTAGCGAATTGTGCTAAATAAAATGGTGTACACTGTAGAAGCTCGTCGACTCGCGTTGTGCACTGACCATACAGCCACCGCATCCTACAGCTATATCGGGGTAAATGTTTGTAAATGTCTGTAAATGTTTTTTTAACATAATTACTCGTATCATATTGATTCGGAATACTTGAGGTTACAACACTGAATATATATTTAGCGGAACTTTGGCGATGACTTTAAAATATTTACGATTTAGGATATGGTTCTAGGTACAATTTGGTGTTTAATAATATCAGATAATCCACTATATCGCGAAACTAACGGCCAGATAAAGGGGGTAACAGAGTGATAACATTATCTCAATATTGCTGTGCACGCAAAACCGAATTTCCCATTATACTTTACGATTAGATTTCGGTAACAAGAATAAAAATTTACTTGTCTAAAATCTCTTTGTCTCGGTCAACCTCGCGCGTCGAGCAACGCCTATAAACCTATAGAAGAACCAAAAAAAAATTGACCATTTTCTTTGTATCCTTCGTAAGGCAGTATGGATCGTTCTTAGAGAGTTCGTATCTGACGATCCGCGTGGACATTCCTCCTACGAAAGAGATCAATGTCCGGCAATCATTTCCGGAATTGCATCCGCATCGTTTTGTTTTTTTCAGCGCAAAACTACTAAATCATAACTAATAAATCAGAATTGAGTCGAGCATCGTCCGGAGAGGAATTGAATGTGTGCGAAGAAGAAGCGTCATCTCTACGATTATCTACGCAAATGAAAGAAAGAGCCATTCTAACTGCAGTGATGTGTAGATCATTCCTTCCTAAGCTACTCATCTTGTTATTGATTTTGTTACTCATCTTGTTACTCATCTTGGTACAGCCTTAGTTGTAGTTAGAAAAAATAACGCTCTGTTATCATTTAAAGGAACTCCCTGCTGAAATAGTAATTTTTCCGAAATACTTTAAACTTTTGATCCCAACTTCTCATGGGTTCTTTGCGTGTGAAGCTTCTTATGATCTTTCCTATATTTCTCAATAGTTAAATCTGCGCCCTCCGTGTTGGACAGGCTCAGCGCAACCGGATCTAAACTCGCGGCGAGTTTCAAATAGGTCTCCTCCATTTCCTTTGTAACATTCACTTCGTAAACCAAGTCCGAATTCTCAAGCTTCTTGGGAGATTTCTCATCCTCGTTCGGCACGTCGAATGTTATCAGATCTTTGTCTTTCCCGGGCTCGTCGGAAGCCGCGTTTACCGAAAGGCAAAGATCGTTCAGCTCGCTGCTCACCGTCTCGTCCCCGAAATCCGCGATATTAATTACCGATTCCTCGTGTCTAGTCTCTTCGGTATTGTCAAGCAAGGTCGCATTGTACTCGAGGGTGTTGTTCCCTTGCGAGGTTCCGCTTATATAAATTAAGGAGGAACTCCTTAAATTAAGGGTATCCATTATGTCCTCGGTAGACTTAAGCTTCGTATAGCCGCTTGGCACGGAGCCTTCCATCCGTACGGAGGACTGAACCCACTCGGCTACCCTTTGCAACTGATTATTGTCGTGTAACAAAACCGGAGAATTTTCTTCGCTACTACTCGAGAGGGATCCTTCAGATCCGAATTGGGAAGGTTTCTTTCTCTGAACCAGACCGCTATTTCCTTTATTATTTCCACTAGTGTATAATACAGTTTTATAATGTCCAGCATTATCTAGGAGGATGTTTTTTGATCCGGGCGTAACTCTGACAAGACAGTTTCTAGCTCCGCTAATCCTGTTCTGGCTCGGCTTGGAATGATTCGTATTGTGGACCAATTGTGATGCAGCACCCGATTGGATAACGTCGCTCGAACTACTCGAAGGATCGGATGTCGAAATCACCATACTGTCACTACTAAAGCTTGGACTTGTAGCTACGTCTACGTGAGCGGCCTCGTTTTGATTCCTCTCGATATTTTTCACTTCGATCACGGTCAACTGGGCTGGTCGAATCTGTCGGTTTTCGCGAATTTCGCAAATCTCGCGGACGGACCTGTCGCTTCTCCAGACTCTGTCATTGATCACATCGAATTCTACGTCGCTGTTGACTTTGTCGGCATTGTTGCTGCCCTTGAAATTCACCTGAGACTTTAGCTTCGTCCACTCGTTTTTCCAGAGTCTATCGTTAATAATGTCGATCTGACTCTGTTGTCTTCCGCTAAAGTAACCCTTGGAATTCTCGGGGACTGCATGACTACAAGTAGACGATTTCTTTTCCAATTTGTTCCAGTAATTTGCGGTTGATTTGGTGTCGGTCTGTAAGTCGCATCTCTTATTAACTTTTCCCTGCTTAACCTTATCAACACCCGCCACCTTGCTATTAACGAGCGTATCGTTCGCATTTTGAGACACTGCCTGTTTACTTATATTGTCGTTCTGATTATTCGGAAAAACCTTCTGCAATTGCATGTCACTGCGCCGCAGCGAATTCTTTTTATTTAGATTGCTCTTCAAATTAATATTTCCGCGATTATCTTCCTTCGTACTCTCAAGGAGCCTACCATTCCTAACTACGTGCTTATCTCGCGTGTACGAGTGCTGACAATTAAGATTTTTTGTACAATGACTATTATGATGGTATTGCACCTTACCATTGCTGACAGTGTTTTCGTTCGCTTGGTGGTACGCGCCGTGCATTATGGAGTTCTGATGATGTTCTTTGCTTTGTGAGTTCTTCTCGACGATCTTATGATTGTCCGAGTGCTTCTCAAGGCTTTGCGTGTATCGCGTCGTACATTCGTTACACGAAAAGATCGCTTGCGCGTTCGTTTGAGTCTCAGCGTCCACCATGAGAATACTTCGATGACACGAGCAAGTATCACAATGCTTCGCAAAGATCCTCTCTTTTTCCCGATCCTCGAGAACTTTGGCCATTATGGCAGCCGATACGATATCCACCGGCGGCTTTGACTCATCGTTGTCGTCGTCGCTCTGCTTTTCGGTCGCTGGTTTCGATACGTTGTATACCATTGCTGTTGGAGGAAACGTGGAAATCGGTACCGTAATACTCTTAACGTCCGGAGGATTAGCATCGCTGGGCCGCCTTTTTTGTGCAACGTAAGTTCTAACTTTAGCTTGTACTTCGGCTGGTAACTGGAAAGCAACACGGTCTCCGATTAAAATCACGCGATACGATTTAACTGTCCATCGATATTCTAGATGAAAATCCCAACTTACCGAATCGTATTTTTGACCAACAAAATTGGAGGGCTTGCATTGCAATAATTGTATTGCCAGATTCACGTCGTTTCTGTATTTTTCCTATAACGACAAATAAAAAACTTTGCTAATACGTATAATAAATGTTGCGAGGAATAGAAAAATTGTGCTTACGTTATCCTGAGTTAAGCGATGTATCGTATAGTTGGCATCCGCTAGTCTATGAGACAACGTGGCTATATCCTTTGTAAACGCGCTCTTCTCAGTCTCACACTTGTCCACGATCCTTAATAGCTTGTCTTCTAGATTCTGATTGACCTTCTGGACCCTCTTGTGAGCTTCGCACAGCCTGGAATATTTCTCCTGCCAAATCAGAAGCTCTTCCTTTGTCGAAGCCAATTCCCCATTGGGGAATTTGTCAGCCTCGTTCAGAAACTGGGTTTCCATTGTGACAATATGACTGTCCCTCTCCATGAGACGTTGTCGCAAATTTTCTATCTCCGCGTGCAAATGCATATCTTGATGTTCATCGTCGTGCGCGCATTGCACACACTTGCAGCCGCACTCCTAAAGCAGACACAAGTGGCGTGGAAACAAACATCGCAACGAAACTCGATAATGTTTATTGTCTATCACAACACGTAGGCAGTATTGTACAGGCATCGCGATGCATCATAGTTTTTACACACGCACACGCATACATACTGGGAATCTATTGAACCGTAATGACTTAATGCAAAGAAAGGTGTTCTCGATGTAAAGGATAACAATCAAGTTCCGTCATCTCGGTGCAACTTAAGAAAAACCTGCTTACGTGTACTTGAGGAAGTTCCAAACTTCCGTATTAATCTGACTATAAGACTTACCTTGCATTTTTCCGCCATCGTGCAGCTTTCGCGTTATATTAAAAGCACTGAAAAAATATTTCCTAGGACAGAGACTTCGAAATTGGAGCCTCATAACCCTGTTGTTCGTTTTCTAGCGAACTACGGAGAGTATTTAGACGCTGGTCCCCATTCACTTTACCGTCGCATCACCGAAAACGGGGACGGTCCATTTAACTATTCGGACGTTTTCGCGGGACGATCACCATTTATCGCTTTATGAAACTATTCCCACGACATGATGAAAAATGACACGAAACGACAAATTAAAGGACTTTTGTCGTCTGCCACAGTCTGCCAGGCACCTGCCCAAGGCTGTGCTACTCCAGGCAAATATTTTGTGACCGGTTCTCTGCGCCGCCTAGGAAAGCAGGAGTAGGTACTATAGGAGGAATGCGGATGTGACGTTTTGCGCGACTGTCGCTCCCTGCAGGAACAGCATAGTACCAGTATGCTACGGGAAGCAGTTTCTGATTTCCCGAAGGAAATATGTCGGAATACCGGTAGAGAGACAAGTAGGGCACGTTTGACTTCAGTCGTGATTCCCACCACTGAAGCGCTTATATCGAATTCTAAGCTGACTCGGCAACGTCGGCTCGCGACTATCGTGTAATATGTACAATGCAAAAGTTGTATACTTTTGTCATTTCGTTTCTCTCTGTTTTTTTTATAAAACCAGTTTATTGTCAACCACAAGAAGTGAATATAAAATTTGATACAATGTTCAATAATTCATAATCATAATATATGTATACCTCATGATTACTTAGATGCTCCTTTTACCCAATCATTAATAAGAAATCGAGTGCTGGTGAAAGCTGGAGATATTTAACAAAGCGAAAGAAAACCATAGTGACGATGAAGAAGTGGAATGTAATCCTGAGACATTTTGTCGGAGCGATCACCGTGACTCCGATGATCCTTGACAGCCACATCTAATCTTGTGAGTTGCGACTTGTTAGTTAGATTCTAGACCAAAACCAGTGGACCTGCGTACAATGAAGAAAGCTCGCGCGATACGTAGAAGCAATTCTTAATAAGCAATCGAATATGCTGATAATACAGTACACTGAAAATAAGATCGGTTAGATCGCAAAATACAAATACCTGATGCTCGTGCGAAGTTCTAATCTATTTCTTTTTCAGGTGGCTGTGATTATTTTATGCCGGCGAGAGCAGTCTTTTTTTTATGTTTTCCCGTTTTATCTGCGTGTGTGTGTGTTTGTTTGTGTCTTGTGTACGCTTTATATTGTCATTCCAAGTTTCGTCGGCTTTTGGAATTTGCGCAGGTCTCTTCCATTGCCACATTGGCTTTAGTCTGTGTATGCCTCTTCTCCCTCGAGAAACACTTTTTTTTTAATACTAAAATCAATTCGCTTATGTCGCGTAGTATGCATAGACTATATTAAGAAACTAACAATCGACAAAATCGTTTTTCGCCGCGCGATCAACCGAATTCACAGGACGCCCGCCACACGCTTTAACCAGTGGATACTTAACGCGTACAATTGCTTGCAAACAATACAAAGAATCATGACTATGTCGTACGGACAGGGATTGATATACCACGAGGGTACTTGCACTGTTAGATTCGAAACGAATCGAAATATGCACGAAGCGTCTGACGCCTTACATAGCATATACGTGCACTTATCAGAAAGAATACAGTACGAGAATATATCTTAAAAGCTCGCTAAAAAGATTGCTAACGGGAAAATGAACATTTCGATTTTATATTAAATAAGAGACTCTTGGAAAAACACTCTGCCTTTTTCATTAAACTTAAAGTCTCAGAAAATGTTCTTTCTTCAAGATATTAAATGATCGTTTAGACCCGAATAATTCTAATCATAATAGACGGTATTATTGCTCCTCGGTCCTTCAGAATATACCATTACATATGTGTACGTATCTCTCCTTGATAGGTAAGTTCAAGTTCAATATATTTTTAACCCTAGGTCTTGACATAATTTCAATTTCTTTGCCTCTTATCTTTCGGAGACCTATCTTCCAGTGGCGTTCGTTTTCCCAACAAATCCTTTCAGACATCACTCTTCAAAGTCATTCTTCTCACTAGACCTGGATTAAAAGAAGGAGTCATAGATGCGCAGGCGAAGTAGTTATACATTGCGTTTCGCAGGTTTCGGATTCACTTCATAAAACCACAAGACAATAGTCCATTATTACACCTATAAAACCACATTAGAATGAATCGAAAAAGTATTGTACAAACTATTGTAAATACATATACATATAGATACGAGATGGTATCAATAATCGTTCGATAGAGTAAAGATTATGATCCTTACGACAGCCACCCCCGAGATTAGCGTCCGACCTCAATCCGCAATTTCTATTTGACAAAGGGTACAATCACGCAAAGGTCTCGCAATTTTACAAAGCAAATCCCTGGGACAGAAACATTTTTTTCGTAGATTCGTGGAGATGTAGTAAAGGTACCCACGCGCAACATTACGTGCACGGTTCAAACTCACTGTACTGTGTTGTGTGTGTCGTATACAGCTTTGTATGCAGTAATGAGATTAGCGCGCTCCTGTCGAGTTCCCGCATTGCGCGATAATGGATTTGCTTGCATTGCGTGGATAATGGGAAATTTTCTCGAGTAGCAATCGGCAATTCGGTAATAATTCTGTAAAAGATTCTCCATGTGTAATTCTGAGTTACGTAATCCATATTGTTGTTGTAGATAGAAAATAAATGATAGCGGTGACCGCATGTGCCTGCCAACGTTTTACTCCGCGCGCGGTGCACTCGAAACAGGAGGTACGAGGGTCTCTCGACTGGTGGATCGTTACAGTTAGATGTTAGATGATGAGTAGTACACGATTAGTAGAGTTACTTTGTTAATTAACTTAGTCTAACACGTAAACGCTGAAAAAAACGGTTGACAATCATTATATCTTTCTTTGTTATAATTCTACGTCTTACGCGAGAGCTTGTTAAATCCTCCGAAAGTCATCCGTCACGACTTGTTAGTGCTTGATATTTTCTTTCTTGATACATTCTTTGATATTAGTTCGATAAATTTTACATTCTTTTTTAAAGTCATAAACTAAGTTACTATCTAAAGGATCACCTAGTTTCTAGTGGGTGCGTGACAGCATGTTCGAAACGATTTACCTACGAATACTTGGAAATGGTTCCGTCAACTTTTTCTTCCACTTTTGACCCCTTGCACTCGTGAATCGACCACTCGTACGACTTACAATTCTGCGTCGATACATAAGAGGTGGTTCTTCTTCTAAGGAACAAAGTGGAACTTCGAAACAAATGTTCGGATATGCAATTTCTTACGGCATGTCTTGTATAACGATCTATCCGACAAAATAGAAGAATTTTCGGGTGTACTGGTCTGTTACAAGTCGAGTACAATATCCGCGCATCGAGTGCAACAAGTTAAAGTTCCAAAAGATCATTGCCCGTATTTCGCAGCTTTTTTTACGCACTCTCGAGTGTGAAAATAGATTCTACCACGAGGACAAGATATACATAGAAAGATATTTAGCTCACGAATCGCCGCGTACCACTAAGATATCGTTGATATAAGAAGACTTTCGCTGTGTTGTCCACATATTGACAGTGATTATGTGTCTTTCAGCTTAATTGGAATCGCTTAAAATCGCTAACTTGAATGTTAATCGCCTATACATAGCGCCTTTCCTTCTTTGCGGCGGAACAGACTAAACAGTGAGTCAATGTTCGCTTAAGCGATTTCCTTCCCCGGTTCCATTCGAGTGTCTCCACGGTCTTCGACGAAAACTCATTCGGAATTGTTCTATCCGGTTCATAAAAAATACGATTAAATTAAGAGGAGAAAAAGAAACATATGACTAAGCTTGCATAAGGAAAGGGTTGAGATATGTATTTGGATTATAATCGAAATCGAATTTCTGTTGTATCGTTTTACACTCTGTCGCGAATGAGTTATTCACTGTTCAGTCGTGAGACTTCCATAAGTTTATCTTACAAGAGAGAATCTTACTGTCTAGAGCAATGCTTTTATTGGGGATATGTTCAAAGTGAAATTGTTCCGGGAACGCGGACGTAAAAAGGAAATCGCTTATGTTAGAAAGGTATATATGATATTCAATTTGTTTGGACTATCAAAATGTTTTACTTTCATTTTTCCGAGTCTATATCAAACTTTCCCAAACACCTGCAAACCCCTACATTTGCAATTCTTCTTTTTTTTTATATTATTATTATTACCTTAATATTTCTCCAATTTTCACTAATCAGAAATCAGAGATTTGCAGAAAGGTGAGTTTGGGAAACCTTGACGCAACTCCGATCGATCCGTCCATGCACCAAAACTTTTTCGTAAGTAAACCGATATACACGGAAGGAAGGATAACGCGGAAACATTTTGCCTGGACCTTATCTAACGATATGAGACGCAAAATGCCGCCTCGACTCGCCAAGACGAATCACGAGCGACTTCAAATACATACGTATGTATATCCGAGCGATTCGAAATACCAGACGGGAACCGATCCGATAGTTTACCGTGTTCGCTCGTCGAGTTCGGCACCGTGTCAGACCACCGCCGTTCTCCTCTTACCACACGACGATACGGCAAAAAAGAAATCGTTTACTTAATGGCTAAACTATTACTTGCTTCTTAACTTCTAACAACTTGGGACATGGCTTGGCTGCTCCGCGAAACTCACGCGAACGCTCCCATAGAACCTACCGTTACAATTTCCTACGTGACCAAGCGAAAACCAGATATGGAGATATATGGAAAATGTACAATATACATATATGTATCAAGTGAGAGAGAGAGGGAGTAACATTAGTTTAACTTACTATCTACGATCTTTCTGTACGCTCGCCTATAGAATAGCTTAGCACTGTGAAGATGAACGAGCTTTATTGCAAAATTGTACGCCGCTCAAACTTTTTACCTTTTTTTATTTTTGTACACACAAACATTCACACACATGCACACGCATACTTATGATTCGAATAATTGATCCGTACACATATTCCACGATTTTTTACCTCGCGACCTGATTCTCGCCCTTCACCACCCGAAGACCACTGTTCCGCGAGACGGTGAGATAACTTATTGTCGCAAGCTAATACTAATGACTTTCGGTGCGTTATTGTCATTGTACGAATTGTGCAAATTTGTGCAAATAGAAGTCGGCGACGATCGTCGATTCGAACACTAGGAAATCAGCATAATAACGATTATTGTCTCGAACTTACGCGTTATAAAGCGGGCCGATAAACTGCGTCCATAAATACTTTCATTCTTTAGTAAATTTGTACATTATGTTGATCAGCTCCTTTTTCCCCTATCACTTACGTACGATATATGTATAATATTATTATTTCAGTTATTGTCGGAGTAACAATACCGATCCTCGAGGTTTCAATCATTCCCCCCCCCCCTCTCTCTCTTTCTCTTTCTTTCGAAAACCGCTCCTCGATTCGATAAGAAACCTCTCCTAGAGTTACTTTCAATCCCTCGATATCCTCCCTCCCCCTAGCCCCGAAATTAGATTCACTTAATTATGTTAATAAGTTTACATATCATCACGATAGTTGAGCAGATGCAGTTTATCAACTCCTACTATAAAATATATTATTCATTGCCATATAACAATATAATATTCGTAAATGTTATTGTCCGCGATGTATATTGTCGTTCGGTGAGGAACGACTATGACGATCGTGCGCTTTGTGCAAAGAAACAACCATAAAATCTCACGAATGTCATCGCACTTACAGAACAGCGGGTTCGACATTTCTTATCGACGAATGTAGCATTCTACGTAGCTTTCCTTAGCTTTTTACAACCATTTGCAATTTTTAGAGTAATGTATCAGTTACCTCTCTCTTTCTCTCTCTCTCTCTCTCTCTCTCTGTCTGTGTTTTGGAGTGTGATTTTCCGCAATTTTGAATGCTCTGAATTTCTCTCACGATAGCTGACCGAAGGGCGTTCGCAATAACCAGGTCGCAAGGGTGGATATACACGATTATTAAACAGTAATGTTTTTTTTTTTTTTTTTTAATTCGAAGAAAGGTGGCGTTCGTAGATTTTCACAGAGCAGCCTTCTATACTTCAAATCCTGCAAGTCGATATCTTATTATTGTCATTCACAGAAGTACGAGTTTTATCCGCTTATGTACTAGAATCCGCTCATATACGAAGGATTCGCCTTAGAAAAAGGACAGGGGCATCAAGCAAGAATGGAAGGGCGGCATATGGAAGAGGAAGGGTGCGAAGTCGTGAATGGGACGCAGCTGTTTCGTCGCGAGACACCCGGTGCCTCGTGGATTAGTGCCCTAATATTTACAACAATAATGTAATCATAATAGTATGTTAATTATATCGTAATTGGACATACCCCAACAGTGAAAATTTATGTGGCAATTGAGATTTTTTTCTGATCGAAATACTTTCAATTCACGGAAGAACAGAAAAGAAAATGCTGTGGAATAAAGATTTTGATTTTTCGAAAATGAATATTGCAAAACTGGGCGAATCAACGTTGAATACTGTGGGTAAAAAGAAGTGAACATCGCGCAACAAGGACTCCTTCGGTACATTATCGCTTCGAGTATAGTCGTACACGGGAGGGATTCAGACACAACATGAAAATTCGATAGCCACTCATTTTCCCATCACTCTGCCACGTAAGAAGGTAATTCGTACGCGTTCGCGATTTAACGTTTATACATACATATAACGTTTGCACTGTCCGTGAAATTTTGTATAAGGAGATCGTTTGTATACTCGATATACTTAGATACTTATGTAGGTGTGTTTGCACGGTTTTGTGCGTGTGCCTGTGCAATCAATTACAGATTTGCCTTCGTACGAAAAGCACCTGGAACGAATTGCAGAGAATTTGCACTGCTGACAATTTTTAAGGACACCCCTGCACTTAGAAGCTGGATGCACTTAATACTAAAGTAAAAAAGAATTTATTTCCTGTTTGTGACATGAACATTCTCAAGAACTCATACCTTGAAAATTGAATTTTTTGAAAGATCCTGCAAGACTGAATTTTTGGTGAAGAAAGCAATCAGTTTTCACGTAGAACGAATAAGAAGCCAGTTCCCAAGTACTAGAGGGTATCTCCTGTCCGAGTGGGTCCTAATTCGTTTCATTATCTGTACCCAAGGCACATTTTATACTTTCATTCCGTTTTAGGAATGTCCACCCTATAGTTATATACATATTGTGGCATCGTTACGTACGGTCATAGGGAGAGTTTGTAACTGTACCTCCCTTACTTACTAATTATCCCTTGCGTTTCCTTGTACATAATGTATACATATATCGCCTTTCTTCTCCAACGATTCCCTCGTCGCCATTCACTATCCTACATATTATTGTCAACTCGACAGCATTTATAAATGTACGTCTTAAGTACTACGCGATTTTAAAGTTACATTTAAATTCAACTATAGCTTTGTGCAAAATTTACATTGTACATGTATCGCCGATCTCCGCTTCATCTCGTACTTTCATGACGTTACGCAATTTTCTTGCCAACATACACATTTCTCTAAACTGCTGTTTTTCCAATTTCTATCTTTGTTAATATTGTTTCTTGCACATTATTGTCAGAATGGCATGAATTTACTTCAGTCCCAATTTATCTTATTGTCGATTTCTGCATCCTCACTTTTTGGCATAAAAGCAGCTTCGCTCTAATGCTCGTAAATCGCCTTGCTCGCTTCGTGTGCGGTGTCAATATGTGTGTGGATGAATGTATACATATATACATAGTAATATGTATATATATATACACACATATATATATATATATATAGATCATATAATATGAAATATTGAATCTGATAGATCTTAAAAATATTTTTGCTAATCTTTTACGTACGATTAAACCTTACGTGCTATGTACTTTCTTACAACCTTGTATCGTGTTTATCCGATTTAATAATCGCCTTCTGTATCACCGCTGTAACTTCCGCAAGCTGCCCCGTGTTACACTTTCCACCCAACCAGCCAAGTTCACCCTTGGCTGTAACTCTTCTCTTCTCCGCGTATGAGGATCGTTATGTCTACAGATTAAAGGAACAGCGAGCCGATTCATCTCAAGTACGTCAGAACTGCAATAACCGATGCCATGACCATCGATAGTGTCGGTAACATTGCGCTTGCCCCGTTTGTTACTCGTATCTTCCAGCCCATGTTACTGTGTTTGTAACACTGCGAAGAAAAAAGAATTTCTGTCCATTTCCGTCCCTTTCTCCACTGGATTTCAAGTGAATTTTTAAGTTATACGTATTTGTGTAAAATATTGTACGAGACTCTGAGAAAGCTGCTGAAAGAATCATCACTGGAAGAGTCTATCTGGATAGCAAGATGAAAACGATGGGAAATATTGATGTCTGTTTTTTGACTAAATACGGAAGGTCTCATTTTACATTACCATTCAAGATTTCCTCGATTACCAATTCATTGAGAATCTCATTGTTAGCTGACATTGCAATTAGTATTTTGGAGATTTGATATTGAAAGTTTGGAGTACCTGATAGTATACTAGGTCCGGTGTGTCCGCAGCGACAGTCCAAACGAGCTTGGCAGGTTCGCCTTTGTCGCATTCGAGGCTAAGGGTCTCGACGAATTCCTCAAAAGTTTCGGACTCTTCGCTCATGTCTACCGTTTGGTGAACCCATTCACAGTAACGACCAGCAGCGGTAGGATAAGGGTATCCATCAGCATCGTATTCCACCCCAGCAAACACTTTTTCCTCGTCCTGTTCCGACGCGGTTTTTTGTCCAAAGCCGCCCTGTGGATTGTCCGTGATGTACAATGGATGGTATCTGGAATCAGAAAGGCTAATTGATCAAGTAGCCGCTCCGATTAATTCCCCAGCCAATGACAAGAACACTGTTTCCCTATGTCAATCAATGGAACATTGGGGATTTGAAAGTTTCATCAACTCGAAACAATAGTGCACCATAAGTTAAATTGGACGGACAATACCAATTCTATTCCCTTAAAGTTACGAACTCGCGGATTTCAACTCACCTAACCGAATTAGTAGAATCATTCCCGCCTTCGACGATGAATGTATAGGTCTGTCCTCGCTCGACAGTGATTTCTGGGATAAGCAAGTCGTTGATATACCAGGCAATGCCCCAGGATGGTTCACCTAAATTACCGAGTATAATTAATCTCTGTTCGCCAGTCGTGCGAAAATGTTCCGTAGTATGAGTCAGTTAATTAGAAGTAGTTTCGAGAATAATTCATTTCGCGTGTATATGTATTACCCGTGATTCGCGTGTATCCTCGTTTTCCTCCAGCGGGTCCTATACGCGCGGTAAAGTTGTTCTCGTTGTTGATGATCGCTGGTGGCCAAGCTGCAATTTCGTTCGTCTCTGGGAGATTGTAGAGAGAATCTGTGCACTCATGAACGTTTCTCGACGTAAAATCGATACGAATGTCCTTGGTAGTCTTGTCGACACTTTGATGAGCATTCGCCTCTCCTCGGAAATTTAGTGGCCCTATTGCCGCGATTACGCTGGTCTCCGATTCTGGGATCATCTTGTCCTTCTCTGGTTCATTAGTTCTCAGAGGGCGCGTATAAGTCACTGGAACCAAAGTTTCCCTCTCAATTTGGTACTTTGTTAAAAAAAATACGAATAAGAAGAATAATGATCATAAATCGAATTGAAATGATTTATTTACTTCGAATAGTCAATGTTGAAAGATCAGCATTGCTAAATTAGTGGAATTTTTTGTCAATTACTCACGTCAGAAGAACAAAATGGAACTGGTTAAGAATAATTATAGACATGAATGAAAAATATGTGATTAATGGAAATACCTGTGGTAACACCGTTTTTCCGCTCTCCATGTAGAAAGACCGCATCGTTCCTGCCACCAACTCGTCTATCGGGACACACACCCTTGTTACCGTCACATTGAGCGAGTTCAGACATGTAGTAGTCTTCGGCGAAAAATTTGCCAGTTTTGTTGTCGTACGCTACAACCACGACATCACCGCCAAGCATTTCAGACTTTCCTTCGATACCCGACAGACCGAACGCGACGTATTGGTTCTCCTTGATACGGCCTGACACCCTTATCTGTATGTCCTCCCCTATCATCTCCCATTGCACTTGTACCCGGCCCTCTAACATCTCCTTGCAGTTGGTCAGCTCGTGTTTCGATCCGGGTGGACTCGGTGTAGTGCTTGTCTGGAGTGGAGTGCACAATGCGTTTAATCAGACCAAACAGAGAAAATTGATGGGTTGAGATCTTACGTAACAATCGAAAATCTACAGGGCAGATGTTTTCCCGAAGGAAGAATACTAGATCGATACTTACCGGCTCGTACCACCATCGCGGCTATTCCATACAAAAATGAGCTTATTATACTGTTAATACTATGTCGAATGTTAAGCCGTTTTAAAGGGGGTAAAGCTCTTATTGGGTTTTTGAGTAATTTCGGAAATATTACCGCGATCTTTGTTTGACCCAGTGCTGGCGGGACATGCAGGTCCTTTGGAATGAGTACGTGTCCAAAATTCTGCTTATACCGGACGCACCAAACAGCCAGCCAATCAATGTCGTGCACTGTTAAATTTCCTGGCAAAACTATCTCGATGTCCTCGCCCTGATATCTCCGTAAGGGATTTGAGCTGTTGCACAAATAGAAATCGATTAAATTACACCACGCTTCGGCTGCACGGTCATACTGCGGAATACCCATTGAAAGTATTTCAGATATTCCGAATAAAATTCTACCCTGTTATATTGACATAATTCATCCACAATCAATTTACTGGAAAACTGTACACATTTTCGTCCTGATTCGTGTTTCGGCTAATTTTAGCGCATTGGTGAAAATGTTTCCTGGGGAAATGATCGTGTACGGAAGATGTTCTTGTTAAAGTGCAATTTGAGGGAAGCGAAGCGTTACCTATTCTGCTCATTGGGTACTTTGATTCCGTAAGCGGTTGGTTCGTTTCCCTGTCCCACCCAGAAGTATGCGTCTGGGCCAGCACCGTCGTAATGCAAATTGGGAATGTAGATGGTTTTGCTGTCAAGGATCCTGAGATTACCACTGCGCAGACCATGCGCCAATCTTGAGAATTCGGGCAGGACTCGGACCTCCGGCACGTCCAAATTCGCTGGTATAAAGACATCGCCGAAATCGACCTATCGCAAACAAAGACAATACCATTTCCACCGTTGCACGATTTCGTTCTTCGGTCGAATGCAAATTGGAAAGAGGCGACAAAGTGTCAACCGTAATCAAATGATAAATTGGCGCCTGTTCTTGCTAAGTGTTTCTAAGTTTCTCACTTAAAATTAGCAGTAAGGGAGTAATTTCGCGAGTGGTAGCGCCTTATCGAGTCCTCGGAGAGAAACCACATATTTACGCCCCACGAAGTCGAAAAAGTCGATCTATCATCTCGTACGGGCACCCCTGTTCGAGCTGACGTACCAATGGAAGGGTGGTTTGAAGTCGCTTATATTCCAAGTTCCGCCAAACGTCTGAATAAGACGTTAGAGCTGCCGGTCAGGGGTGGAAGTCTATTGGAAATAGGGGTAAAAGCGGGGGGGAATAGGAGTCGCTTTAGACTACCGAGCAAAAGCACACTTTACTTTTTCTACTGCGTTGTAGTAGTTTTCGCGAGATGCTGAATTCTAAGAAATACACTTTCCTCATATTTCCATATTATGCGAAATATAATGCACAATGAGGATACTTTGAGGTTGCAATTTCTCTCACATTAAGATTATAAGAAATTACGGTATGCGATTTGCGCAATGTCGAATATGAAATTTTCACCTTAACGTAGATAAATACTGAGATTATGCTTATTGAATCAGTTAGAGGAAAAATGTCTTTTCTTAATGTAAGAGTGTTAAAGTGGAAATTGTGTGGTCCGTAAAATAATGAACTAGTTTTCAATTTACAGTAGAGGGAGGCAGTAAAACTCGAGGGAGACGGCGAAGAAAGCGAGAAAGAGGGAACGACCTCAAGTGGGAAATCGTAAAATCTGAGAAACGAATTCCACCCCTTGCACAGGTCGATATATACCCTCAGTCCCAAAGGAGTATTTTATGGGAGCAAATTTAGCATCGGCAACGATTTCGCAACTCATTTCGAAACCTTGAACAAATCTATTTGCGAACGGCGACGCAGCACTCTCTTCTTGCAAGTATGTACGTCTGTGCCGGCACTGGTTTCAGATTTTTACGATTTGACAAAGAGATCGACGATGGCAAACCCATTTACATATATTTCTCTATCGAAGACTGTATCGTGAAAAAAAAGAAAGAAAGAGATTCCAGGAGAAGTTGAAATGCTTCTCAAGAATCGAGCGAGACTCGCAGGGATAAGTGTCGCGTGACGTACGATTGCCTAATATTGGGCCATTGTCTCTGCAGCGTTCACGGAAAGTGTGCCAGCGTGGAAAATTGAAAAGTCGCTGAATATCTTCGACATCTTCGATATTCCGCTCAAGGCTAGTGTATACGTGCCCTGATTTCAACGTTTCGAGATGTTCCTCGGATGGGCCTCGCAGACTTTTGTCAACAAAGGAATCGATACGCGTGACACCTCTGCGAGAGATACCTACGACTAATACAAATCTCCGTGTCGAAGGCATTTAGATTTATTAAATTATTTCTTCCATCCTCCTTTAACCTGAATTCCGCGAAGAGAGAAAAGCTGCTTTTGGCTGCAAGGCGAAAGGGGAGAACCCAAGAGGATTTCTTCTTAAGGACGAAAAATTCCTAGCTCGCTTCGAAACCGAACGCTTAATATCGAGCTCTCCGAGTGTACTCCGATTCAACTGTGTCACTCGATTAGTTGAATTCTCCCGATAACTGCGCGAAAATCAGAGTTAGACGGTGTCAGAAACCCACTGCAAAATCAATACACGCCACTTTCGCAGCTTGGGTCTTATGTGTCAGCAGATACAATCGTTCCAGTTTCTCGACTTCCTTTAACTCTTTACCGCCCCAATTTCTCTCGCCTAGCCGCTCGAAAGAAAGCCGCGAGGGCAAATACAATATAGTGCCGAATAAACTTTACTTTCCCAATTCTCCCAAAACGAACACTTTCATTACGATCCACTATCGGTTTCATCGTCCAGGGTTCCCGGTAGAGTGCTCCATGGAGATCATAGAGTAGCTTGGTCAAATTTACTTCGAACATTAACAGGTAGATACGGGTGGGAATAATGAAAATTTGGCTCGAAATGTTTTCGAGAGCTACTTGGCATCGAGAGGCGATCGAATCGCTAATTTCACCGTTGATAATAATCAGAATCGTTGGTACTCTACCGCGCGCGCCGCAGTGGGATGCGCCCCGTGGGGCACGGAAATTTGCACGAGCATTAATCCCATTTCGTTTAAGGGCTCGTCAATCATACCACCCTTCGTATGCCGCTTATTCTCTCTCTCTCTCTCTCTCTCTCTCGCGCGCGCGCTTCCTCTCTTTCCCTTTTCGCTATCATCCTATCTCGCTCTTTCTCTCGTTATATGCAATTGAGAAACACCGGCCACCAATGAATCTGGAGCCGAGCCTAATGGTGTTTTGAGTGGGCAGGCGAGTCGGAATTGGTCCTTGAGTGGCGGGCCCTTCGAGCTCGCTTGTTTCGCAGATTTCGAATGTAAGGACACGATATTTCGCTGTTGCATCTCCGCACATATCGAACTATGTATTATTCTCTTCTCGATATAAATTCGGAGCCACTAATGGTATTCCACCCACTAGCCCTACTAGAAACTCTGCAAAATTGACCTTTAACTGTACGTAGTAAGGTTTGCACCCTCTCCACTCTACTCCTAATTAGCTTGTAGATCATTCGAATGACGTTTTATTAGTGCTGTAGGAGTATGCTTCTAGTATACCCGGCTGGGAGTAATTAAATTCAATCGCCCCCACGCTCTTCACCTTTCAGTATTAACCTTTAATGTCAAAAACGTGCAAGTACTCTGATTCTCTGTGGAAAAAAGCACTCGCCCACGAGGGTCATCTTAAACCTGTTGTAACGCTGTGCTGAACCGTTGAAACGTTCGCGTCGATAAGGTTTTCCTGACATTTTAACTTTCCTTTCAATTTCATTGGTATAACGCCCACGATACTGTGGGGGCGCTTCCTTTTGGAGTATTCGGAAGGCAATTAAAAGTAAAGTCACACCAACGCATGTCGAAAAGGGCGCCGCGACGCAACACGCCCGGGGAAACTGGTTCCTTAGAACTCCTTGATATTTAATCTATAGTTATTCAAGTCGTCAGTCTCAAGGAGCTTTCGAAATGTAATTCGTAAAGGGATTCACGTGGCACTGGTTGGCCGAAACGCTTGGACTCCCGATTGCGCCGGAATCGTAGGTTCTCGATAAAAAGTGGCTACCAGACTATCCTTTCAAGCTGATCGTGCGTGACGAAGGCTGTCGTGCCGCTTTATAAACTGGTGTGTGGTACCGGCGAGGGTGCTCCGTCGATTCGATACCTTTGATCTAGTCGTTATACCGCGTCCGAAGTTTCACCGGGGTTGTTCCAACCCCTAATAGACTGTTTATCTCATAAGCCCGGATTTAGATTTGGATCAGAGTCCATTATACTGAGCCATGGCTAGCTAACGGCACTCCACGCATGTATTTCAACGCACATTTGCGGATAAACTCTTCACCGGCATCGGTACTCGTTACCTTTCAATTCTAAGTCCTTCGCGTCTCACTTTTTAATAATCTCGAACAATACTGCTGATGACGCGGCTAGGTAAGCTCCGGCAAACTTTCGAGAAAAACATCACCGAGATTCAATTGGAAAGTTCCTTCTTCGCAAAACATATTTATAGGAGAAAGTATTCAATAACTCGATGAAGGGATGTCCGAGCAGCGTATCCAAGCTCGCTGCGGGTGGAACCATCCCCTTCGATATTCTTCTTAAATTTTAATTTACGGCTTTTCCAAGAGCTTCAACTTTAAGCGAAGTATGCGCCACGGTGTATTTTCGTCGTGCTTCCGACTCAATCAAAGTTAGATTAATGCGTTTCAGCAACATTCAGAATCTTTTTCGACAGCAGGTTTTTTGTCCGAGGAATACAATCATCCTGGTGGGTCGATGCCGATTAAGATCACTGTGATGGCACTAACTGCAGCAAATGCAGGGTGGCAACAATTCACCCCTCGAAACGGCTGCGATTCGGTTTCTCTTTCGAACACACCCGTTATATCTTGGATGGGTATACGAGCAGTCGATATTCAATCAAATAAATCCCCCTAACAAACTGGAGAGTCAGAGATAGCATCAAGAAACAATTTGAAAAGGGAGCCGTGAAGAGGGGGAAAGAGAAGAGACAGTCTCTTCGTCCTTTTTTCTCGATAAAAATTTTAATTAAACCCCCAAGATGTTGAAACATCGATTCAACGCATACATCCGTGTGCTTGAACCTGAACGAGCGAAGAGTTAGCGCGAGGATTTCTAGAGTTTCCTGCGAACAGGAAGAGGATGTATGTATCTAGGAAAGAAGTAGATCGGAATCAGAGATGAGAAAGCAAGGTGGAAGGAGCGTGTGAAACATCACGTATCGGGGATATCCTGGGTGGACCGTAGCTGTATATTATTTTAGCAGGTTATCAGGGCGATATCAGCCCTAGTCAGGCGGTAGTGTCCCCTACGGGTTGGAACCCCCGTAGGGTGGCGTACGTTCTTACGGAAATTGAGACATCGAGCCTCGTTAGGCTCGATAGTAACGCCCCTTATCCCTGTCCTCCAACGAACGAGAGTAAACGCACATTGTGCTGCACTTTATTGCTCCTGGAACGGGCCGTGATTATTGTTGAATGCCCTTCCTAACGGACGATTAAATTGATAACGAAGTCACCCAGTTATCTCAATGCTCCAAGAGCGGCCCTGCCGAAAGAACAATGGGGAGAGTTCTTGGATTATCGCCTGCCACTCGTGAATAAAAACTCTATTTAGCTATTGGCTTTTGTTGGCCTCGAGATGCATTGAGCTAGCGGGTCGATCCAACTTTATCCTTTACGTGGCTCGAGGAATATTATAACGTTGGCCGCTCTACGATGGTTAGATGAAGCTGTAACGCAAGTACGATACAAAGTGGGGGAATTTTATGGCCGGGTATTCGAATCTACTCGAGTCGCTACGTTCGACGAATATACACGATTGCGACAGCTCGTTCTACAAGGTCAGGATGTATGTATCAGATTTTTACGGAGACTCAATAAAATCCCAATCCGAAGTTGGAGTACGGCGTAATTGGCAGCGCGAGCCTTGAAACCTGAGAGCTGAAAAGGATCCGCCATCCGGGCGATCGTTGGACTTTAAGTAGGCGATAAATTAAACGAGCCATCCGCACCCTCCTTCTAATACCTCCATATCTAAGGCGCCAGATTTAATGGAACTTTTTTTTAACCGAAACTTTATACTACCTTGGATAAGCTCCCGTTAAATACATTCCAGCAGTCTAATTACACGGATTTTTCGCGTCGCCCCTTGACTTTCGCGCACAATTTTATACAGTACGGTCGACTTGGCATGCGTGACTAATAGCCTGCGATTATGGCCTTGATTTTATCCATAGTCCTTAATAATCCTGACTCATCGTGACATTGCACCCAGATTAGGATATCGCTAATAAGCTCCCGGTTCTACGCTCGCTCTAGAAGCTCCAAAAAATCCCGGATTTTACAGATGGTGCCGATAAAATACCGTGAGTGCCATGCACGCAGATGGTGTACACGCGACGCATGATCGATTTGTGCAGCGGTGCCAAGAGGGGCAACCAGCATCACGAGTTACCGTGGTAGCGAGCAGTAACACAACCGTGGCCTGGGAGTACATATTACGCTGGGAATAATTTTCACTTGGGGAAATCCGAGCCCATTCGATAAAGCATCCCGAATTCCGGTTTATTAGGCCCGGCAAACAGGCGAATGCTGCTGGGAGCGTTAAAAGGGCAAGAAGGGAGTGAGCGAAGGGCGCGGACCAGCAGTATCAGTGAGGCTTGCGGATTCCATGGCTGTCCTGTTCGCGGAATGACGAAACTTTCCCAGTGGCAGGAGGACCGGTGGGCGGTCCTCCGGGATACCTGGAACTTTCGCAAGCTCCCATCCAATCGGCGCGGCCAGAGGGAGAAAGAGATACAGGGGGAAACGGATGATAGAGGGCGAGGACGAGGGTGGCATGGAGAACGGGAGGAAGCCAGAAGAGGGCTACCAAGGGACCAAGAGAGATAAAGATAACGAGACGGGCCGCGAGAGGTCTGAGAGAAAGAGAAACACCGAGAATGGGAGAGTGGAAAATGGAGGGAGAGCGAGTACTGTTCCGCACACTGGAACAGAGAAAGTAAGAGAGATAGCAGAGATCGCAAGAGCGAAGAGGAAGGGCAGGGTCGCGAGTGAGAACGGGGAAATGCTGGCGAGACAGGAGTAAAAAAAGAGAGCAGAACGAAAAACAATGAGCAGCCAGAGAGCGGGAGAACCGCAGAAGAGAGACAGATATGAATTGCAAAGGAGAGGGAGATGGCGTTCTCACTGGGCAACGAAAAATGATAACTTTTGCTGAAATACGCCGGTGCGGTGGTCAGGTACTAGTCGTACTAACTTTACTCCACTTTGCTTTCTCTCTCTCTTTTTCTCTTTCTGTCCCCCTCTGTGGGTCAGTCTTTCTTCCTCTCTTTTTTGGTTCTCCAGGAGTTTCTTTCTGCATCATTCCCCGAGCGATTTGGTCGTTTTCCCTACTCTTTGGATTTTCGTGTCTGTCGCTTTGCGTGGCGCGGGCAGCGGTATCCGATACCCTCGACTGCGCATACCTTCTGCTGCCAACGCGCTGCGCAAAGGGAACCCGGAACCTCTGACACTTGAGCTTGCCAAGACTAACCGGTAATTAATGTTTCTTTTCACTTTGTCATGCAGTATTACCGCTCTCGCGGTCAAACCACAATTCATTGGAAGGCTCTCGCTATGGAACCCGGTATATTGGGTGTATTAAAATGTTCACAATGCAAATGCAAGCGGAAATTACTTTGCATTAATGTACCCAGAAAAGTTTGAGTCATTGTTTAAGCAGATAAGTGCCACTCAGACGAGTCGGAGTTCGCGAAAAGTCGAGAGGAAAAAGTTGTATGAAATATAGGGTGCTTGATTTTATAGAGATAGAAATGAAAATGTGGAGATTGGCTCGACGAGGATAGTGGGAAATGCCTCTTACTTGCGAATTCTACAACGAAGATACTTTGGTCCTTAGAGTTGAGTGGTACCCGCCAAAGCCGATTTTCTTTAATCGGTAAAGGCAAAAACGGTACTTTCACCAAAGAGCAAGGGGTTGTTGCGCTTTAAATTGCGTCGAGAAAGCGGATGATGGATTTCGGAAAACCAATGATTTTCTAAATATCCCTAAAGTCACTTTCCACAAATGAGGAATTTGAGAAAGGTGCAATTCGTGCAAAATTGAATAGCAAGCCAGGTATAATATCTCGTGTTTTGAATGCGGTACCATTTTGAGCCCAAGTATCACGTACCAAACTAAAGTGGCTGTTGGACCCAGTTTTACCAGATTTCGCAGAACGGCAAAAGCAGAATTACCTGAATTTTGCAAGCGTCTACTGATATTCTACCACGACGGATGAGAGAAAACTCTAGTTATGAAAGCGGGCAGACCGGAGCGAGGAAATGGCGAAAGAACGAAGCGACTAGGAAATGGAGACGAGGCCGTATGCGAGAAGAGAAATAGCGAGTACCAAGAATGAAAAACGCCTCAGAAAGCACGAAAGCAGCCAGTAGCAGGGTAGAGTAAGATTTGAAAAAACCAAAAGGTATCGGGGTACAAAAGGGAGACTTTTCAAATTCAATGTCAAAGTGATCAAAAGGTGCAGGAGGAGAGAAGATGAAGAATATTAGACTAGCGGCTGCGGTGACTCAAGATCGAAAGGTTAAAGTAAGTCGATCTTGTCATTGTTTCTCTACTAGTTTTTCTTTAGCACCGCGCTGCTGATAATAGTGGCTATTAATAGCAGTGATAGTAATAGTAATAGGTGGGCAGAGGTAGGACAGAGGGCAGGGAGCAGAGTGGGAGCTTTGCGCGGAGAGGAACGGAGGGCGGAAGAAGGTTGAAATGGGCGCGGAAGGGGGAGAAAGGGGAGAGAAAGGGGAGAGCATCCTCGGGGTAGCAGCCAGCAGCCAGTCAGCCAGCCCCGGCCAACATCGACCCGCCGTGCCGTGCTGCTCTCTGCCCATGCGCAACGATCTTACCCCGGACTAGTGATGGGCCCGATCCAATTGCGGACTCACCATGTTCCCCTGTATGCACCTGTACCTTGTATCTATTCCAAGGATACACTAAACTCAAGTTTCCATCACAAATCTTACTTATGTATTCCACTTGAATTTCGCACTAAATATTCCAAAATATTCCACTTCCACGAGTATTGATGGTTTAACAAAAATAATTAGTTTCCAACCCTGATCGTATTTTTTTCTTTAGAGTAACTGTGCAATGTTTTGGAGGGAAATCGGTAGATTTTGTGTGGAACAATCGCTTCGAGAGCGATATGTTTTTGCCTAGGTTTTTGTATCGAGTTTCGCGCACGAGAGATGCACTTTGCGATCAATGTGACGTCGAGTATCCGTGCTCCGGTTAGAAATTTGTCAAAAAGACAAGCGATCGTTCGACAAAATGTTTGTAGTACCACTCGGACTAAAAACTTTGCGAGACAATGGTCCTGATTACGGCCGATCGATTTAATTCCACCGTGGCTTTTCGCCGGTCCGCGATGAGCGGCAAAATATTTTGCGAGCCGCAACGCGCCCGGGCACAATGCTCCGACAATGAAATAGCACAACTTTTAAATGACGAAAAATCGGCTTAAAACTTCCACCGTGATAACGTCTTTCGTCCGGATTTCCCCACCAAATTTTCGGAATTTTTTACTCCCTCGAAAATAACTTTAATTTAATTCGGACAATATTAAAATTTTATTCGCGGTTCAGACAATTAATTGGAATCATCCATATTAGCGGCGATATCAAATATGCGCTATTAGCGTGATAGCAGAGGGTGCAATGAATTTTTCCGTTGAAAATAGTTTGTCAATTAGCGAAGAGGATAAAGAGGGGGGGGGGGGGGGGGACTTTTCGGTAAAGAGTACGGTAGTTGAACCACGGGAGTTTCGTGCTCGGAATCCGTTCGAAATGGTTATTAATTGACGTTCTCGCGGGGTAGGATGGTCCACTTGGTGCCAGAAGCAGTCGTACTTCGTCATCCGACCCCGAAAACTATGAGGCGTTTAATTAACTCCAGTGTTCCTAGAAAGAGACGGAGAATTCAGATGCAAATTCTGCGACACGCCCATTGCACGACCCTTTCTTCTTCCGGCTAAAGCTCAACCATCGCCAAAAACCGTTGTTGAGGTGACACCCTTCTCTGTCACGAATTTAAATGCACCCCGGAAATATAATTCGTGGCTCGTCCCCGTAGAGCGGACTTATGCCTCTCTGACACGGTTCACCGACTGCAAGGGTACTTGGCTCCCCGGCCGTTTTGCTCCGAATCGAATATTGGCAAATAGCTATTGCGGCTCGGGATAAAAGTTGTCATTTTCCAGTGTAATAAATTAAACCTTACGATCCACTGAAAGGTGAAACGATTTCTTTCGACACCTCTCGGTCATTTAACACTGAAAGCCAAGGCGGGCTGATGTATGCTACTGCTCAAGTACCACATTCTTCACTCTCGTTTTGGGGAGAAACGAGTTTCCTACCATCGGAATCTCGATACTCCCATCCTGAGCAGCAGTGGTCAAACAGAGCTCCCCAAGGGTCATCGAAAGAATACAGCAGGGCAAAGGGAAGAGAAGGAGGAGAAGGTGAACCAGCAAAAACGGTCAGAGTCCGAGGCCGGTGCGGAAAAAGCGGGGTATCGGGAAGAAAGAGAGAGCTGAAGCGAGATGAGAGACCGATCAACGGCTTTGGCGTTTCGGATTCCCGGAGGAAGCCCCGCGGATAAGATCCAGAACGGAGCCACCCCCTTGGTAAAGTGGCGAGACCCGTTCGGACGTCGCGGTAGTGGTGGCGACGCGAGGGGAAGGATGGTGGAAAAAAATTACTAAATCCTATCTGAATCAGTGGTCCATTGAACGGTGGTTTGATATCGGTGAGGTATATCTGGGTTCCCTTTGAAAGAAGCCAGCCAGCCGGGGGTGGGACACCCGCTGCTGCTACTGCTGCTACTGCTGCTGCTGTTGCTACTTCTGCTACTGCCGAGAGGACCAAGTCGGTTGCACGCGAGGAAGGCGAACTCGAGAAAAGGAAGAGAGAGGGCTTATCCTGACAATACATCCTTCGCGATGGCGCAAGGGAGTGCTGACTGACAGACAGCTCCTGTCTACCGGATACCCAAGCAAACCCTACATCTACTCTTCCGTGTATCAGTTGCTCCCCCGGTATCGGTAGCAAACCCACCACCACCCCCATCAACCGTTTCCATCTTTCCTTCGAATCGTCGCAAAGCGAGCGAGATTCTTCTTCGCAAAGAAGTCTCTCGTGTTCAAATAGCACAATTTCTCATTGAACCCGTTTTCATGAAAATTCCTGTATTCTCTCTGCAAAAGTGGTTGTATTTCGAAAACACAGGAATTTTTTCATGCACAGAACAAACCCAGTGGATAAAAGCATTGCAGCAGAGAAATCGAGAGATTGAGGGAATTTGACGTACGCGTTGGAAATGATATTAGAGCGTACGGTCGACGAAGGTACCGGCACATTAATCCTATCTCGCACAGTATGAGACCAGTCGTGAAAAACGATTTGATCCAGTGGCTCGCGCGATAAACCGCTTCCCCGAAAATAGCAAGTCCCCTTTTGATATTCCTATCGTGAAATCAGGAGCGTGCATTTGGAGCGTGGATTGGAGCGGGTAGCCCCCGCGTCTCGGTGACGCTCCCGATCAAGTCCATGAAGCGCGGGGGATCGATTTCTGGGGTTGGTCTCGGCGATCACTTACCGGGTTGGCGCGACTCGTAACGGGACACCCCGTAGAATGGTCTATGGGCGGCGGACAGCGCGTTTTGCGGTGACAGAGCGTGTCTGATGGAGGGTTGTCACGGTGCGGGAACACCCCTCAGACTTGGATATTAAAGCCCTCCTAATATAAGAGCAAAAGCACCGCACTCCAGCGGCGATATGCTCCTCTCGAACCGTTCCCCTCCTCGAAAATTTCTCCTGGCCGAGCCTGACTTTTGTGCGAGCGCCGGAGTGGGTGGATTTGCGGCTAAGCGAGTGGGCGGATGGTGCTTCGCGAGGGAGGAGATCGACAGATTTATTAAGTCCTCAGACGCGTCACACGCGAACACTGTGCAACTGGTGCAACTATAATTCGAATGTTGGAAAAATTCAGGAAACTTTCAACGTGTTACTAACTAATTGTCTTTTTTTTCTTTTTTACGGAAACGGTGTTTGATTAGGCTATTTAGGCAGTCCGTGATAAATCGGTCGCTGAATCCTCTCGTTATCGATGAACGCGCGCATCGCGTACCGTGTGACAAAATTTTCCGCATTTTATGCTACATCGAATAGTTAGTAACTCGATATAGCAAACTGTGAATACTATAAAAAAAATTTTTTTTAACGATGCTTTTAACGGTAAAGACTTATGAATTTCCCTCGGATTAAGATTCAGTAACTGAATCCATATTATTACAAAATATCTTACAGTCTAGGCTGCTCGAGAAAAAGCATTCCGCTCTGGTGCGGTTTCCTTGTTAAATGCTTGCATGTTCAAGGGAAGATTCTTGCACGTAACGTATGAAAGCGTGTGCACGCCCCTAGCTTGGCTTCCGTATCCATCTGACACGCGCCATTGACCACGAATGCACGTCCGATAGGGCACAACCCCGGACCTCCTCAAAAATCAAGTTATCTCTATTCTCCGCGCATCCGTGGGCTTTCGAATAAAACGCGCCGCGATGCATAAGCGTTCCTTCGACATACGTTCTCGCGCACACGTCCGGCTGACCACATAAATTTATTGGAAATGCCCGGCCCCTTACTACGGAGGATTGTCGTTTTATTGGATGCCTCGACAAGCTATCCGAGAATTTATACGACCAGCGAACGCGATCCTAAGATCGCCAAGTATGCACGCGCAAACTGATTTTCGAGTTTTCACGATGTTCTTACACGGCTCTACGATCACTCGAGTTATTCTCATCAGTTGCCATTGGGACCTTTTACGCACCGATTTGGCTAAATTCGTTGCAAAGAATAAAAGGGTTCAGAATTTTCTCACGTATAAAATAAAACTGGAAATATAGACAATTAATAAATAGTTACTGAAACATAGTGTATTACTCACGGTGAATCTTCGACACCAGACACTCAGCCACTTAATGTCCCGTATCCGTGTTCCCTCGGGCAACCTCAGAATGATGTCCGTATGGTTGTACGCTTTTAGCGCTTCGGGTTCCCTGCACAAATGAAACACGAGTTACATTACTATCACCTCGTTCATTTATTCCCGAAACAACTTCCAATTTGTCGGATAAATTTCATTTCAAGTCGGTTTGGAGTCCGAAAAGGAAAAGATAAAATTCAGGATTTCCTCACATTGATTTCGATTGATCGTATCGCGCGGATGGCGCAGCGACAAAGGAAAAGAAAGATGGAAGAGAAAGAGAGAATAAGAGAGAAAAAGTCACATAGTCGCGAGATATAATAAAGTGTTCGTGGAGATAAAATCCGAAGGAGATCGGCGTATAATTCTCGTTTTATTAACTGCAGCCCCGCGATTTATTCGTTCGTCCTTCCTTCTGTTTCCATCCCCATAGCCGAGTCCTTCCTACCCCTGGCACCACGCACAACAACCTCTTTGAGTTTCATTTCATCCCTTGGTTACGGAGTGCCGCTTTCGTTCAGCGTTCGAACCCCAGTGTCCCCTCTTTGCTCCACCACCCCTACTGTTTTCTTCCTTCCTCACCCCCTTCTCTTTTCAGCTCCCTTTTTCATCCCGCCTGATTTCTCCGCCGCTGGTCCTTTTGGCATTGGCGCATCCCGCTAGCTCTCTGACCGCATACACATAGCCCGTGCATACGCTTCAGCCCTTCCTTGCGATTGCTCGCGAGACTAGTTGCTCGTTCACTCGAGGTGTAAAGTCAATTAACACTTTTCTCGCGATGCCAGAACGCTCTCCAAAACACTTCGTTATGCTAAATAGAATTTCGTTCACTCGTGTCGCGGGAAATTGCAGTTAAGCGCACCAGTTTATACAATTATGTACAAGTTGTAGAGGAGGGTTGCGCCGATTTATGGTGGCGCTTTTCGTTGTATGGCGCGAAACTAATTGTATCAAGTTCTTCGAGCGATTACCTGTTCCCTTGAGTTTCGGGGTACGGGACAATGGAGCCTTGTGGATTGGGCGCTGTCCCGTTGCCGACCCAGAAGTAGGCAGTGGGTCCAGTTCCATCGTAGGAGAAGCCTTTTATGAATATTGTGGTATCGTCGACGGCGTACACCTCACCCTCGATCCCATGGGTGTAATTTTGCAGCGGTCCAATGTACTTGCCATAATATTTCGATCCGTTTCTCGAATGGTCTGCAAGAAACCAAAGGTGGCTGATTAGTTCGAATCCGCGGAGATCGCGACCGATACATAAGCGAAATCGTAAAGTGTTAAACGTTTGGAACCGCGAAAAGACAGTGTGGTGCGGTAGGAGCTCGAATGGCTAAGAGGAAGTGGCGTTCCACCCTCGTGATATAGGTTGGACGCATCGGCGCGCCGATACAAAGGCGGCCGTGAAGCGCGTCCGATTTGCATGAATTTCATTTCATTTGCTCGACAGGCCCATAAAGCTTGGCGCGCGGGTTCGGGAGAGCCGACGGCAGTAAAGCTCAAAGAGCGTTTACTCGCCGAGCTAAAACCTGCCGATTGCCGGGGGCCTTAAAACGTTTCGAGATTAGCAGATCGGTTTAACAGCTTGGCAGAACGATCCCAAGGGGTGGCCAGTAGTCGACGTCTTTTTCTTGCGCTAAGGAAACCTCACGAAAGTTCTCTGCCTCACTGCCATTATCTCTACTACTACTACTACTACTCTCGCAATCTATTTTCCACGCTTCTCGAAAACGTGCCCGTCAATTTGCTAGGATTGTTGGAGAAGCAAAGTTGAGATAAGCAAAGTTGGATGCTCGACAACCGCTTTGTCAGGTGCAGATGATGGATTTCGGTTGGTGAGAGACAAAGCGACGTTCTCCAAAATCCTTTCGAGCTACTAGTACTCGACGCACGCATCTCTCTGCAAATTTCGTTACAATCGGCTTAATCGTTCAGTCAGAACTTCGGATCTAGCGCACGGTAGGTTCTATTTTTAAAATGGCACGACCGAAAGCTGGATATACTGCCTATTCCCGTGACATCGAAATAATTGGTTTTCTACCCCAAAACTGGAAGACCCCATCAGTGCTCGACGCTTTACGCAGTTTCTTAAAGAAGTCAAAAGACAAGCTTTCGTGAGCGAAGGGAACTTGAAAACTACCGTCAGCATAATTAGTATCCTTCTCTTCTTCGATCAGGATAAAGAACGCTATGAGCAGTTGAAGAAATTAGGCAATGGCCTTTGAAGAATTGGAAAAACTGGAGAAAAATAAAGCTACCTTAAAAGCCAAGAGAGGAAACGAGAAGATTTCCAGCTGGGCTCAGCATCGTTCGAAGAGCACAATGAGAAGCACGGTTCGGCTTTTCATTATTATTCTCTCAAAATCTTCCCCAATTAATTCCGATTGAACAGTGTCGAGCGATTCGGCGAATCGACAGTAGTACCGACGGCGTTGGCGGTCGGGTGATAATTAACACGTCGTTGCTGCCGGTCTTTAGCCCGAAACGCAGAGTCGAGGCTTTTAGTGCGCCCTTCTTCTCCATTGAGGGCGATCCGCGCGGGTGAGCGGCTCGACAGCTGTATTGGTGAGGTTCTTCCCGGTGGACGCTCGTCCATCGAGCTCTCGTTGTCGCTACAGCCCATCGCCCCGGCAGGATATTACGCTGATGCGACAATGAACGCGGCGATCGCTATCTGGCCGCCAACCCCTCGCCACGCACGCGGCATCACCCCATCGGCAACCGTGCCGGCACGACACGCACACGTCCGCGCATACAAACACAGATAGAGAGAGAAAGAGAGAGTCATAGGCCGATTCACAGGGAACGACGAAGAGAGTCGAAGCAAAATGGCACGCACTGGAAAAAGCGCGAGCTTCGAGTTGCTGACAGAGCGAGAAGGAAGGGGGTGAAAAGTGAGTCGAACGTACAGTCGTAGAAAAGGATGAAAGAGGAGAGAGGGTGCTACGAAATATCTAGCGTTAAGCGAGGCAAAGCAGTAGCGCGTGTAGCGTGTGTCGTGTACGTGTGAGAGAGTGTGTGCACTGCCACCTAAACTACCCCCGACTGGTGCTTAAACTGCCTCCCCTTTTATTATGGGCCGCGACGGTTATTGGATTGTACCGTGCTATTTGTTGGCTGCCACGCTAATGGATCCATAATCACCGGGACGAATTAACGCGGTGCGACGACGACGAGCCAGCGGGCCGCTACTTTAAATACAGTCGAGAGATCGACTCCTTCTTCTTACTGCGACCGGCCGATTTCCATTGGCAAAGGATTTTTTATTGCCCTAATCGCGGGGATTGATCGTTTTCGCGATTGGAGAATAGCTTCATAATGATCTTAATTTTAGAGGAGGACTGAGAGTAACAGGGAATCGGCGCGATCTTGGGAAGCGGTGATTCAAGAGATCAATAGCCACAGCACATGGTTCTAATGTTGTACGAGAATTCTTGATCATCCGTGGGGAGCAAAGTTGCACCGAAGCACTTTAAGCAGGACATTTAGCGATCAGCCGAGTCTCTTGCAAAGGGAATGCTCGATCAACTTCTCGCTTATTAGGTACAGAATAAGTGTGCGTAGCCGACAGAGATTATACGGAGAGCGTGCTTGGACTAGTGACAACGGATCAAAGTTCAATGCACAATCGGAGAGGGTAGGGGCTAGGGGAAGTCTCATCGAAGGACGAAGCACTGGCGTACATCCTGAGAGGTTCGTCTGAAAGCAGGATATGGTCCTAGAGGAGTGACGGAGGGGCGAGTTCGGTCAACATTTGAGCAGAGTAAACATCGGCCACTCACTCTTCTTCGGGCACCCGTTGCCCTTCTCGTTCTATCTATCTATCGATGGAGAGTACGGATTGCGCATAGGTCCTTCGAATTGAGTCCCTCGGCACACGTTGATCTTAGGTGAGGTTTGGCGCTTCGGCCACTGTGGGGAATACCTTAGCCCTAGGCACCTTCCTGGCACAAAGCATATTGCATGTGCTCCAAATACACAATTGCACCGATGTTGCGAGCGTCGGGGTTCGTTACCTCTCTCAGCCTCGATGGTCTTTGCTCTTTCGATCGGATTCAGCGGATCCACCGGTGCCTCGGGGCACTCGTTTAATGAGGATAGTCATGAAAAATTCACTCGTTATCTTGCCCCGCTGTGAAACGATACTCGCTGCTCGCTCCATCTTGCCTCCCGCTTCGCCCTTTGCCTTCGTTCAACTAGGCTTTCTCCTTCCCCCTACAGTGCGCTCTCTTTCACAATGAGCTGCCATGCCGCGCCGCGCGCTTCTGCGATCTCTCGATATCGGGCTATCGAGCCGCGAGGGCCGCTCTCCAACCGTGATCCAATGGACCCACCTTTCGTATTCTCTGCGGCTCCGATCAGCCCGGTGTAGCTAGCCGAATTAATTAGCGACAAATATTTCGTTCGTGTCGCCTCAGCCACTTGGGCTCACTCGATTCAATCTCACGGAGAATGGTCGTAACCACGGATGAGAATTTCATTTGGAATGCCTCGAGTAATTGCGAACGTGTCCCCTAAGTACCGTGTGAATTAATGCTTTCATTACTCTACCGGAATCATAGCGTAAATGTCTCAAAGAAATTTCGATGTGAAAAACATTTTGCGAGAGACCTCATTCAGCGCCTGGTTCAATGGCACGAGTTCGTGTACCCTGAGAAGAGAACCAGCGTCTCGTTGACGAGATTCAAGGTCTATCTCGCGTTACAAAAGAACGCGGGATTCCAACATTCCATTCTACGTGTATCGTATAATTTATGCGAAGGACTCTTAATTCCTTAAGCTACATACAATTAGCCGTGTTTCGTGGAGGTGGAAGGAACTCGGTGCGATTGTGTAACATGGGAATCTCCTCTATGCGGTAATATTATATCTCCCGGTGTATCTGAAACGACGTTCCGATGACGCAAAGGAATTCTACCTGGAACCTGTGGATAAACGATACTTCTGGATCCCGCGTGTGGCCAGCCGAATGGTTTCTTACCAGATTGATACGTGACCCGGTCTAGATCTAGAAATCCGTGCACTTTCACTTTCATCCTCTGGCTGGTTTGTACCAGCAATAAACTCGACACCGTGAGATCACGGAAACATCTCCTAATCCCAATCGGGGCGCGCAAGTGGGCCTCGAATTGCTGGCCCAGATTCGATTTGCTTCGCGAACGGCGAAAGAGTCGGTACAGCATTGAATGGCCGATCGAAATAGTTAAAACTATTTCTCGGCATTATTGGTCGGCCGCCAAGTTGGTAGCCAGTGTTCCGAAGAGTTGGGGAACGATGTTCTTTAAGCACGATATCGAGGGAGATCGAGGGCGACAGGTACGCGCGCAGAAGCGCTCCCCTACAAATTTTTCGTGCTAGCTCTCCGTGTCCCATTGTTCCCAGAACTCGAGAGCTTCGGGAAGCACGGCCGGGCGAGAGAGCGAAAACTAAATAGTGAGCTCGCACGGTAGGCAAAGAGCGAAAAGGCGATAGCGGCAGAGAGTGCCAGCAAAGAGGAAACCGTGTGGAGGATAATGATGATGCTAGAGAATGAAGAAGAGCAGGTTGGAGGGCGGTTGGAGGAGGTTCGAGGAGCCGGTGACTTAAGACGTTAACGAGACTAACCGGATTCATCGCGAGCGGGAGGGCCAAGAGCGAGGCGAGAAGGGTGAAGAAAGGCGAGTACCGGGTGGCACTGATTTTAATCAAGATATGGCCTGGCAGCAGCCAACGCCGGATCAAGTGAGCCAGAGCTTATCGATTTTCTAAGTGCTCCCGACCGAGAGAACGCTGGAGAGAGGAAGAGAATCGGGCCGCGAGAACGGGAGAGACAGAAGCAGCCAGTGCTTCGCGGCACTAGTGAGAATTTGAAAGCAGCAAAACTGGGGTGAATCGAGCCACACGCAGGGAACCTACTGCGGGGCCTCTGATATCCGACGGACGAGAATCATCGGCTATTCGATTACGTGCCCTCTGACAATGTCAGCTTGTCCATGATTTCATTATTCTAATGCCATCAACGGAGTTGAATACGTTGAATACGATCTTCCTTCTCAAAAGTAGTGGTCTGCGTCCGAGGAAAAGTAGGAAAGTATCGGTGAAACTTTAAAATTGTCGCAAGGCGCGCTTCGTGAACTTTTCGCGATTAACAGATTCCACGGTAGCCGTAATCCTAGGATCCATTTGGTGCGCATGAATTAATCCGAATAATTGTCGTAGACAAGGCAATCTCTTAATTGATCGGGCCAGACAGCCTGTGTCCGTCCTGTGACAAGAGAATACGAATGATATTTTTTGTCGTTTGCCCGTTAAGAGATTAAAGCCTGAGGGTCGTCCGCTTCGTTTTAGACCCATTATACTCTCAGGAGAGCGAGAGGAAAGCACGACGCGACGCACCGGTATCGAGCAAGAGGACTTTGGTGGACTGTACCGAGAAGGATATTCAAAGCAAAAAGAATAAAGGACAGGCTCCAGAGTGCAGGACGAAGGAGATGCTTGCAGGGAAATGACGAAAGGATGAAGAGAAAAATGAACGTTGATCCTGAAGGTAAAAGCGAGGAAAAGGGTGACTTTGGAAAAGGGCTAAAGAGATGGACGGACTGAGGGCGTTTCGCATTGGCGGAGAGAAGGAATAGAGAAGAGGAAAGAGAAGAGGACAGAGAAGGAGAAAGGAAGAGGAGAACCGGAGAGGAGAGGGCATGCTGAGCTTGCAGAAAGGGTGCTTGGTGATGCGTACCATAGCTACCTCGCCAAATGCATTAAGTCCACCCTCCACCCCTTGGCAATATCGAACTGACTCCACGACTCGATTTGCCGACAGGATATACCGCAATTCTCGCACCTCGTTGCATTACGAAAGCAACTTTTACCTATGCCAAATTGCGAAAATCCTCCAAGATTTTACTAATAAATTCAACACTACGAAAATTTCCCAGGATATTCGTATTTGTCCTTCCGCGAAGAGTAGCTCGTAATATGCTAACGAGTAGTTACTTTTCAAGAAAGAGAGACCCGGCGTCAAACGGACGGTAAAAGGAGGGAGACCGAAAGAAAATAGGGCTCGTGCTGCGAAGACAGTCACCGGAGCTCAAGTTGCTCGACAAACACGATGGCGATGCGCGTAAAATAGAGCCATGGCTTAAGGAACCTTGCCAGACAGGGTAGTTTCTCGCTCTGACTCCGTTTTCCCTGCAAATTCGTTCCTGTCGATTTCGGATTTGTCGTGTTTAGCTATGTCTCCGAGCGTGCCTCGAATCGGCAGCCTTGGCACTCCTCGTTGTCGGGTTCCCGCTTGTTTTCTTGACAAATTCCTTCCACCGAGAATCCCTGCTGTTTTATTTTTCACGGGGTATTCCCTTGGCAGCATCGACTCTTTCTTCCTCCTTTTTCCTTTTGCATTACTCGACGGCAATAACTCTGCATCTTGCGGTCTAATGTTTGCCAGGCCATAATTCTCAGTCGCCAGAACGTATTGTTTTACAACTATTAATATCGATCTACTGCCGGCTGACTGGTTTCTTCGTGGGCAGCGATATGGCAGTGGAATATTATCTCCGATCATTAGCTCGCCCGATACAAGCCGGCTCGCAGTCCAGAACAATACAAGCGACTTAAAGGGGAGGGCGTATCTTTTGGATCGTATCGGGGATGGACTCCTAAGTGACTGTACCGTGCTAAATAGGAGCAAGGGGTGAAACAGCCGAAAACAGATGCGATGCGACACGGAGGAGCACGATAACGTAGCCAGGAACGAGCTCGCCACACTGGCCAGAGTTTCGAGTTAATTGAAAAGCTCGGTGTATCCCCCGGAGATCGGAATTCAGGAAAGAAATTAGGAAGGGAATCTTTAAGATGACATAAGTGGAAGAGTAAGAGGGTAGGAGGAACGAAATCGCGATCGGAATTGGGAGAGCATCACGGCTCAGCGATATCGGCTGGCAGGGAGATGAGGATGACTGGAGGGGCGATATTACAGAGAGAGAGTCGTGTCTTCGGCTGGTGTTTGAGTTCCACTGCGATATGAATGTCTCCCTATGGGGGTGTCGTCGCATATCGATTGGAATGAGATGCCGCCTACGTATCTATCTATGTATGTATGTATGTATGTATGTATGTACGCTTATACCTACATATATGTCCTGCTTCAAGCATCCCCCGCAAGCAACACGAATTTCGTGGGAACTAAATCGTCGAAACCGAGGGAACCGACCGTGAATTGTGTCCTGGCCGATGACACGCTCACCACCGTTGCTCCACGATAATGATATCGGGCTCCAACATTTGTCACGTGTTCGCATAATAGCGTATCGTGCATCCTGACCGATCGAGTCACCAAGTCAAATCGTCCAGGATTTCGCTACTGGCTCCTTCCTGACTGACTCGAAGCTGACTCATGCTACTGTCAGGTTGCGAGACGAGTATCCACGCGCGGAAATAACAATATGAGAATTGTAAGGAGGTTCGAAACTCGAGACGAACCACTTATTCGTAATGCAGTTGGTTTAAAAAGAATCAGTCTCAAGAAATTGTCTGTTTTAAAGAACTACCGTAATGTGGACAATGGTAACACAATGCTCTTGGATGTGTCCGTTGACTAAGCGACAGAGCATTGCGTAATGTGCGGACGAGGAGATTGTACCTTAGAGAACCGCGACTGCGACCAACAAGGTAAATCTCAATTACCGAGAGTCTCTGCTCGTTGAAGACCGTGGGTAACTATACACAATGCGCAATCAACTAAATGAATTATATCTACTTCCAGCCAAGACTACGCCATTCTCCGTGATTGTGGCTAAGAGTGCCAATTAGGATGAAGATACTGACTATTAGTTTCTAGATATTCAACGGACAAGGAGAATGCCATGTTCCTTACATTACCGATGAATTCTTTTCCCCGGAAGCCTCTCAAGGCTGTTGCCGATTCTCTTACCACTTCTGTTACCACTTCTGTTCAGTGATACGTGGAGCGAAGAATCCATAGAAGGAAGAATAAAGTGAGGAAGATATCCATCGCATCCTCTGCCACAATTCAATAGACCTGCTTATCGTCGCAAAGAACAACTCGCGAATTCACCCTGGAGCCGGGTAGTTGCGAGTAAGATGGGTGAGAATCGAGTCAGCTTCGTCCGTGAAACGTGTCGATCGAGTTTGTACTTATTCTCCGGCATCGGATATCGATTGTCGAGGAAAGAAATTGGAGCGAGTATCAGAGCCACGAAGACAACTACAGAGACAACGAGGATATTATCGCGTAAAGGTGGATCCAGCAGTGGGCCGCCACGATCATAGATTTTCACGGGCACTACTGTGCCATTAGTTAAATTGTTTTCCTGATAGGAGAAAGAAAGCGGACGGGGCCGCGGGCGAGCGCGTTCCCTCTTTGACTGGTCCTCGCGGGGTTTCATTTCACTTTGCCAGTGGATGGGTGTTGCGACCCTGCATCCCCGTGATTCCTCCTTGGATATCCTCCTCGACCCTGGCGTGCAGCCGATAAGAAAATAGAACGAAGAAAGGGAGCCTCTGGTGGAGAGGGCAGAGAAGGGTGATTATTTGATTGCGGATAGATTAAGGTAGAGGGGCGCCTCGCTTCGCCGCTGACAATACGACTACGACGACGAAGCTCGGGACCAGGGAGATAAATGCGCGAGAACAATCGCGAGCCTACAACGGAAGTGGACTTTTTTTATTTACGGAAGAAGGAATCGTTAAGGAAATGGTACAGCCGATTTCTCCTGTTCGAGAGTATCATACGGATCAAGTGCACAGAATTGGACACTTAATTTCTTTCCAGTGAGGGTTATGTACATAATGATTCTTCGAATAAGATGTTTTTATCGTGGATCCTGGATCGTCGGAATTGATGTGTTTTGCGGAGAACACGAAAGATGCTGCAATTTGGAGATTATAGTCGGTTACCACAGGTGGAGCCGTGATCGATATCGCAGCTGGACAATCGCGAGCACCCTTCGGTTCGGACTGAATTGACCGTTTTACATCTATTAACTGTAGACCACCAACTTTGGGGATGGTCTCGTTCCGTTGCTGCTCGCTGTCCGTGCTGTGATACACGCTCCTCTGGGAATCACACATCTGGCGAGCGAGCGAGCGAGCAAGCAACAAGTATGCACGCATTAAACGCACACCCGTTACCGACTCCAATTACTCGAAGTGCCCTGTCTACACGCGGTTACATATATCATCGTCCTCTGACTTCGATTGCACGGCCCGCTTGCCGCGACTGCTTGAATTTTAATTACAATCTTGAATTAATCCTCCTGTAATTCGAGTGCCTCGGCGCGAGTTGTCGAATTGGATGGTGGCAGGACGCAACGCGGAGAATGGTTGTTATTGCTAAAGAGGATGAACTAGTTAAGAATCAGGCTAACGAAGCAGTAAATGCCACTGGCGACAAAGTTGCATACCGCCAGAGGCTGAAAGTACAATTGACTCGACTACAATCGAGATCATGGACGGAACAATGATGAGATACCGAATTCCAAGAGTTCGAGCCACTTGGCCAATGAGCAAAGGGTGCGAGTGGTCCCCTTATTGGTGTCAAGGTATAGTGAACGCAAGGACGAGTCTCCTGCACGTAATTGCTTTGGGCTAGGTCTCAGAACCGGGAAGCGGTTGCAGACTCGTTTCGGAATTTCAACCAACTGGCAACTTAAAGTCATCACTCCAAAGGAAGTCCGTCTTGGCTGTCCCATTCTACTTGAGACCGTGGCTTTAATCCGGTCGCATCCTGCCGTTGTACTATTACTCGTTTGCGAGTATTATCCATTGTGAACCATGTCTCTCTCTCTCTCTCTCTCTCTCTCTCATTATCCGAGAGACCATTTTCATTAGATTGACTCGCACGACCTTTTTTTCCCACGCCCTGCGTTATTTGAGTTTTACGCGGAGGAGGCAAGGGGAAAACAGCGAGAAAAGCGACGAGGAAAGCGGTGAGAGAACCCGTCGAGACGATGACATCAAAAATCGACTGCAAAGCGTGACGATGTATCTGGTAATGGACGCGCGTCGCGACGCATTGTTACATTACCGGCGCTTATCGCAGCCTGTGAAACTTGCCCCCAAGGAAAAAGAGCCACGAACGATTACGTGGATGCACGACGATCAGGGACGCATGCACCAGAAACTCTGAACGCCGTTGTTCGTAGTGCACACTCTCGCGAAAGGGTGGGATTGTCCAAAGTGCTTGCAAACCGGTGGAGACCACTTAAATCACCGGCAACTTAGTCCGTGACACTGGGAAACCGCGATCGTGGTAACCACGGTACACAAAACTTAGGGAAAAAATTCGGCCACCTCCACCGCTTTGCAAGCCATTGCTTACTTTAGGGGGGGATTTACCTTTGCGCAGTTGGGTACGTTGCAACCGATCTCATTGATTTTGAGTTTTAATAAATTAATGTTTCTCGGATCACGAATTCTTTTTTTGGGGGAAAATCTGCGAAATTAAGAAGAATCAAAATGCACCCCTGGGTGGATCGAGCGCCCATCGCAAACACATTCGAAACTCGATGTATGCATGCACATGTATGTGCTCTTGTTCGTGTGTATGCGGGACTGGTGGCGTCTCGGTCTATCTGTATGTATGTACGCGCAAGCGCCTCCCCGGTTTACACGCTACACACGTGTTACTATATAGAGTATAGACGCTACTACGGCGAGTACTCTGTAATCTGAGCACAGAGTGCGGAGATTGAACGCGACTGAACTGGACTCGTTGAACCGGAAGTAATCCCGCGAGGGAACAGATAAAAAAGGAGAGGCAGCGGGTGAAAGAGAGAGAGAAAAAGTTGTCCGATTACTTCTGCAACGAATAGTCGTAACTTCATAATCGCATCGGTAGACTCGAGTTGTCAACTTTCATCGTCGACCACTTCGAGTATCATCCTCCTGCAATATTATCTCTGATCTCAATTCTATTGGTACTTAATACATCAGTTTCTGCAAAAAGAACTACATCCTTTCTAGAGTATTTTTGCGATAAATCCTGAAGGAGAATAAAGCTCCTCTAACGTATAACGTTCCTGTAATACGGAATTTTTTAATACGAACAAATAGACGGTTGTTTCTGTTTGGTGTATCATTTGTCAATTTAACCGAAAAATCGACAGTGGACATTACGCGTTTCCTGGAAGTACAGAAGACGGAATTTGATTTTGCCACTATTCCACTTAAATAGTCGAATACAGTAGCGAGTGGGCCGGAAACGAAAATTCCACGGATCCGGGAATTTTGCCAGAATTTCGAGGCAGCGGAATATAAAATCTGACACAGAAAATCATTTGGAAAAATTCGCTTGGGAATCGCGTTCGAAGCTTTATCTCGCATTGCACGCGGACCGCTATCTACCATAACGGAGAGCACGTTTAGAGGGATGATAGGGGATGCGGGAGGAGGTTGGGTGGGACCGAAGGGGGGTAGCGAGCAGGGAATTAGGAAGGCAGACCGTGCTGGAAAAATCTATGGCTTACACGCGATGCGCATCATGTTACCGAACGACAAGTACCCCGTAATCTGTAAGCTTGTGGATTGAACACAATCGAGCTCGATTCGCTGACCCGGAAGTAATCCCCGGCAAGAAGATAGGAAAAAAGAGTCGCTACTCGTGCAGTGGCATTACTACCCGTATACATACATCACATATAGAGATATACATATATGTATACCCTCGAGAGAGACCTTATGGGTTATTTCAGATGGACGTACCATGAGGCTATTGTCCGATACGAGATTTGTCGAGTGCCGATCGAGCACTCGAACACGGCTTTATTGGAAGCTACATGTGCGCTCGCCAACTTGCTTTCCTTCTTGCTCCCTTTCGCTTGGCCCCGTTCGCCAAAAAAATCCTCCACGAGGTGTCTCGAAAGTCAGTCACGATTATTCCTAGACGTTGCCAACTAGAAAATTCAGAATAAAGATGCATGCGTCCTATTGACTCGAAAGACCTCTGCTGCTAACTAATCAGTGTTAAGGGTATGGACTACGGTGAAAGTGTAGTATCCGAAAAGATCACTAAATCAGAGAAAGGCTCTTTCACCAAAGATATTTTATACTTTCGTGCGTTAGAGCATTAGCAGAGATTCGACGAGCGAATTAGTGTTAAGTCCTCGTGAATCTGGACGGTACCAATGAATGTAGAATCCTTGAAAGTTTTGAGACGGTGAAATATCTACACTCTAGTCTCTAGTCCTTGATTGGATCTAACGGCGAGCCGAAGAAGAACGGCTAACCTTGAAGGATCTCCCAAGTATTCCCGGTTATTTAAAAAGTAGGTCGACCATGTCGAATGTTGACTCGAGGATTCTGCTGTCTGAAAAAGTGGAGCAACTGCTGCGCGTTACAGCGGATGCACAATGCCTCGAGAGATCAATGTTAATCATTCAAACTCTAAATCGGATCGTTCCTCAATCTTTCCGAGTACGAGCGTTTACAACCTATTTTCCCCGCGGATTTCAGTTCCCCTAAAAACTGGATATTCCCAGGCAACAAAGGATCGCGAGCGTGATTTAATTTAACTTTAATAGCAACGCAAATCACGGTATCGCAAGCGAAGAGTTCGAAAAAGTGCAAATCGACTTGGAGACGGGTTTGCACGGTGGGGGATTGGGAATAGCTCCCCCAGTCGTGCATGGGGAAACGATAATCCAGATAAGCTGCTAAATGCTAGCAATTTGAGCACCGGGATCTCCAGAAACAATATTCCGTACTCGAAGCCGACTAATGCCAGCTAACAGCCCCGGGAGTTCCTTATACCGGGTGCCTCGAGGAAATCGCTCTCAAGACGGCCAACTTGCTCGTCGAGAGGCCGTCTGCCACTCGCTACTTTGGGCCCCTCGTTACAGTCAGCTATCGCTACTCTACATCGATTTGTTGGTTCAACCCGTTGCCAGGACAGTTCTTGAGAAATAGCTAAATGAGAAAAGTTAGTTTAATTAGCTAGCTCTCGTGACTAATGATAAGCTATTCCCAAGTCTTGTTCGGACACTAGCGTGTTCTCAGGTGCAACATTGTCCATCGCTTACCGTTGCACCGAGCGTAATCGGCCCCATTACGAAATTCGTGCCAACGTACGGGCACCTGCGCGCGAGTGGTCCTTAATCAGTTAATTCATAGCTTTCTCTCTCTCTCTCTCTTTCGAATGAGAGAGCAAGATGCATTCTGTGCATTATTATGCATCGTCCTTACGAACCAAGGTGCTTCCGAAAGCCTATTTCTTTAACGGCCGAGAGTTTAATGTAGGACACGTACGCATCTCTATCTACGCGAGGTTGTGCCTTCGAGGAAAGAGAGTTCGCAGGAACCAACGAGGAAAATAGCGCGCGGGATTCGCGAGTCAACTGAAAACAAAGCAAGTCAGAAGTGACATATACACTCGAACTGGCGAGAGCATATGCAAATTGTAAACCAACGGATTTGGCCGAAAATAAGAGAATACGCCGCGCCGTGTCGAAGAGGCGAAGAAATACGCACGTGGAGAGAAGAGGGTAGCGGTGCAACAGAAAAAGGAAGATGGAACAAAAAAGGAAGTTGAAAGAAAGAGAGAGAGAGAGAGTCATGGAATCGGAGTAAGGTAGTGAAAAAAATGAAGAGTGAGAGGAAAGGATAGAGCGCGAGAGCAAGAGAGGAGGGAGTCAGTTAGTGATGCGGAGTGAAAGTCCTCAAGTAAAAACCAGGCCAGGGCTTCGTATCTCGACGCGAACACACCAGGGCCATTATGCAATTACGGGGACGCATTTGCTGCCGTGTTTCGAGCGGTACCGGCATGCCACGTCCCCGTTTCCCTTATAGCAATTTACCGTCTAAATCGCTCAAAGTTTTGAAATTACGATGCTCCCAGCCGACCATCGTCGCGGATGTCTTCATGCCCGATGCGGAACTATTACTCCTGACCGGCAGTGATAGTGCTAATTAATAGCTGTACGATCGTATGTTACGAGTAGGCAGAACCCGCCGGGGTCTTCACACTTGGTAAACAATGTCTGAGGGCAGTTAATATCGGGACAGTGTCTAATAAACCGCAATCTGACTTAGCGCAATTGAAATTACATTCACCGACTGTCAACTGCATCGAGTCACCGTACGCAAACGAATATATGTACATACACATACGTATATTCTCGTATTTCCTCTCTGGACCAGCATTCGTTCCAGTACTTTAGCCAACAGCCGTGCAAAATACACATTCCACTCGACATTCGAAGTGTATCGCGATCGAGTGGACATGGAAGAGTCGCCGAAATTTACACATTCAAGGCGAAGGGGAAAAAGACGCATCGGTAATTAGATTACGCAAGATATTTGTCTCGGGACCAGAATTGAGTAGTCGATGAATTCGCATAAAGGAATGGTTTTATTAGGAGAATAACTTACCAACGTGTGAGGCAGCGTATACGAACAAAAGCAGTCCGGAAATGAGTCGTAATGACGTCGCATCCATTTTTTTGTGTCCGGCTCCAGACGGGGCCTTGAGTCCTCTTCTCGTTACTGGCTCCTACTGCTCACGCTGAGGGTTTGGGCACATGTATACACACACCGAGCACACCCGCGCACTTATTTTTGATCTGGAAATTACGAAAGAGACACTGTCAGGACTCGAATAACGACGTAGTACGCTAACAACTGAGGTCCTTCCAATCTCCACCATTTACCCCTTATTTTATTTACAACTAGATCCTTATCTTTCGATCATCGAAAATACAAGCTGTGTAGCGGTAGCTCTACTACAAATTGCAATCGATTTTTCTATCGAAAATAAGGAAATCTCTTATCTCGATTTGTTAATCGCGAGATGCAATTATGGGGAGCAATACGATTTAGTAAAAGTGTCAATAAAAATATTTAGAGGGTAATTGAACTGCTTCGTTAACCGTAAACCTTGCAGCCGCGTGTTAAACGTGTAAATAATGTTACGATTGAGGAAGGACGAAAAGATCCGAATTGTAAGAAGAAGAGTACCGAAGACAAGGGCTAGTAGAGACCGAGAAGACGTGTTGACGGTCGAGCGAGACAACAACGACTGAGCAGAAATTTGCCATCGGTTGTCTGGCACACCTTTCCCAGGCGGTGTTGCGGCTTTAAAAAAAGGGCTACACGATATAGCTGACCTCGAGAACGCACGAAATGTATTTGTACTTTCTATCGAGGCACCGTCGGGACAAGATTCCTCTCCAATGGAATATTACCCGCAATCATTCCACCTCCCGTTACACAAGTTTAATTAATTTATGTTTCTAGTAGTTAGTAATAGAACCATTACGCATAGTTCGAACGATAATCAAAGTTATTCCAGCAATTTGATCAAAAAGTATGTGAGCACCTAGTGAATACCTATTCAGTATCGTCGACGGGAACTTGTGATGATTAAAAAATTCCCCTGTAAATGTAAAAAGTGTTTCCGGGAAATCGGAATGTTTTCTTACATAATACTTATGTTAAGCATCCACGAGTTCCGGTTCTACTTTGTACCAGTACTAGGATGTAATAGATCATCCTGGAGTCCTTGCTTGGACGAGGATCAATTATTCAGTAATATTTTTAAAATTTTCTGTATTGCTGAATTCGACCCCAGAAACGTTTTCAGTCCAGTTTTTATATCGCATGCAAATCGATTGTTCGTGGAACCGATGTTAAAAAGTTCCGGTTGCCGTATAAATAATTCAGTGATTCGGGCTATATTGTTACAACAGGACAACAGGGAACAATAAAAACAACGGTTGTCACCAAATATGTATGCTGCATGCTGGAAGGTCGATGAGAGTTAAAAAAACTTTTGAATCCAAGCACGTGGCTTAGTAGAGTATATTCGGAACGAGTTTCAAAAATAGAAGCAATAATGAATTTGCGACATCTAATATAGTGGCGCGAAAGTTTCGCGCCGTCTAACTGTTCCGTACAACATGGAAGAGAGAGTGAAGAGTAACGCAATCAAGAGACAATTAAAATGCCATCGGTGTGATCATTGCACGGTTCATTCACACGCCTCGTCTATGATTATCGCGTATTCGCCGATACTCTTGCACGACCTAAATGCAAATCTCGCCACTAACAGCGACTCGTAATTCACATAGTTCTGAGTGTTACGATCTTTCGATTATATTGCTGCACTTATGAGTTTATGAAAATGTCTGTGACACGCGTATGGAATTCGGTGAAATAATCAAATTTTCACTGCACTCGTCAATGACGATACGGTGCAACAGCGTCGAAGTAGAAAGGGGCCATGCGTGACCGGGCATCGTACGCCATCTTTCGTAACCATTCACGTTGGTCTTTACACTAGTCGCTTACTGGTGATAATACAAACGAGTTCGTTATCTTTGTTTTTAAAGCCAAAGAGTAAGTTTGCATTAAATGCGAAAATGAATAAGTTAAGTTTTTAAGAAGAATGTCACTGGGATGAAGAAGAATTAATAGTAGGCCTACGTGGCAATAGTATCTATCGGTACAATGCGTTATAATAAATTAATTTCAAGCGACGATAAGGTACTTTCCTCCGTGGCAGTGATTTCATTCGCAGGTCTTCCGATGAACTCTTATGCAATCCGCGTATTTCGGGGGTCGTATTATAGTATGCACATTATCACTGAGTCTTTGCCATTTCGCATTCGCGATTATTGGCGATCGGTTTCTAATTTCTGAGCGATAAAGATATCAAGTTGACTCCTGGAATTAAGCAACCTTGACACCCTTACCGTCCCGATAATTACTTATGAAACCTCTGCGCAGCTCTCGCGCAAATATTCGCTTGATTTCAGCTGCTCTTTCCCGAAGAACAGGAAATTAGTGGGGGTCAGTCACGATTTTTCTCACAACGATCACATACATTCGATATTACTGTGTATTCAAAGATCTTCTTACATTTTAATTATGTCGCAGCCCGCTCCACTTCGGTTTTTCTTTTCATCCCGAACGCACCTCCCCACCGCTCTCGAATCCCAGGAGAATAGGTATCCCTGGGGACCGGCACGAATTTGGCCCCGATTTTCGTGTGCTGCGCGAATCCTTCTATAACGCAGCCCAAGCAATGCAGAAGTCAGCCGTGAGAGTCGAAAGCGAGCGGGATGGATTCGCCACCTGACCGCGCCAAAAATGGGCCACCCCAGAATGGTTGCTCGGGGAGCAGTCCACGAGTTACGCACCGCGGCTACCCTCAAGCAAGGTAGACACCAGCATCAGCACCAACAAGGCTCACGGAAAGCTCAGCCACTCGTTACACGACTAGATTGGACGAGTTTGATTATCAAGAGAGAAGGGGAGAGCGATTGGGTCGCCCGAGGAAGAGATGGCACGGATATACAAGAGAGCGATTCCGTGGAGCTCGATCGGCAAATGACGATCGAGGATGACTAACGCGGCACGACGACTCTTTCGGGTTGTTCGTTGGATCGGCAGGCTGGATCCGTGGTGGCAGGGTCCTTGCCTGAAGGAGAGTCGAGCGCGGTGGTGAAATCAGGGGCGAAGCCGCGGAAGGTGCGAGCTCGCACACCGGGTGCGTGGAGCGCGCGCGTTTTCGGACGTGAGAGGACTGACTGGGGTAAGGCGCAAAGCGCACTCCGGCTTCGGGACATGTATTGGCGGGCAGGCAAGCTCCACCTATCACCGCTCAGAGTGGGAGGGCACAGGACGACCTCGAGCTTGCGCCCTCGAGCAACCCCGTGCTACAAGCACAACCCCTTCCTTGGCTTTTTCCCAACTTTCGAGCTTGCGGTGCACCTCCGACCGCCCCTCCCAACCCCTCATCCAAGAGCTCTGCCGGCCTAGTCACCATTACCGATGCCAACGCTGCCTGCGCCCTGTGCTGCTGCTCTTCTGCCATCGAATACCCTTCGAACTTGCATACCGCGTTCAGGCCCCGTCATGGGACCAATGCCCTCCTGTTCCGCTGTCTAAGGCCTCCAGAGGCTCGATTCTCGATCTCTCGCTCTCTTAGGGCCCGAGTACAATTCTACTTTTTCTAGTTTGCCCGGATATTGCAGTAGAGGAGGAATGACCCGTTAAATCGAGGCTGGGAAGAAACGCGATTCTAGATTCTCCTTGATGACCCGACAACACCGTGGCGGAACTCGATCTACTTATCGGTAGAAATGTTACAATTATCCAGCCAAATGTATAACTAATGTCGATCGATATTTTCAGCACGGAGCTTGCATCGAGCAAGGAACTTTGCGTATCAGCCTCATTTTCGGATTACCGGATACGTATCGAGTGCGCGTACTCATTGTCAGTCTGCTCTGTATACTTGCGTCAATATTCATATCGTTCGGTCGAGTACGTGCTTTCGCGAATGCTGTAATCACCAGATAGTTCGCAATATCGCGTACGATACAAAAAGGACTCGCTCTCCCCTCTGGCCATCTCTTACACTTTTACGCATATGTCAAAGTTCAGGCATTAAATTTCTATCGATTCACGGTAAAAACCTGGCGCAGACTTATGTAACGTCGAGCGAGCGCGAGTCTTTTCTTACGGATCTCGTAATAAAGTTCGAGCTAAGATCTCTTTCTTTCCAGCGGAAAAATACGAAAAGCCCAGATACTTCGCGATGCAGAACGGTACTGTGAGTCTCGGCGAAACCGCGTAGCGGCCGGCTTCGCCCGGGAGGGAAGGTAGGAGGATGCAGGGAATCGCTGGAAAATAGAATGCACCGAGACTCGCTGGCACTGCTGGCGAATAACGCCGACGAAATTTGAACTAGCAGGAACGGACCGCAAGCACGTCGCGGAGCTTCGCCGCGACGAGGTCAGACAGAAACGAGTGGATAGCTTTTGCAGTTGCAGCCACAGCCCTCGCTGCTCCTGCTGCTGCTGGTATTGCTGCTTCTTGTTGCGAACCACCCCAACAATATATGCGAATCTTCCCTTTATATTCACTCACTCGTCGTTATCCCTTTGCAGTTCTGGTGCAGTTTGCACTAGTATGCCGCTCACTCGTTCGCTTCGAGATACATCTGCCCGATGGAACTCTATGTGGAAAACGATCAGTCCTGGAATATTTCCTGAAGAGACTTCGAGACGGAATATCGCCGTGACAACGGGATCCGCGAATGTCTCACCCCCAGGTCTAAAGAGATTACACCGTTATCGGTATTAGCCGAGGGTATTTCCGATAGCTCGGTTCCCGAAGCTAGACAAATTAGCACGTACTCGACGGGCATCGAGTCTACCCACGCTGCCACCCTCTGCCTGGTGTTTTGTGTTCTTACTCTCGCCGTAGCCTTTAATGAACGTAATACGATTTCGCTGCCGCGGTAAAGAATTCGAAATCAGCTCGGTGGCTTTATCTCCTCTTCCTCGGTCGGTTGGCGCGCACCTCGGAAAAAAGGGAGACGGAAAATCTGGGGGAACAGGTGGGGAGGACGAGAGTGAATCGGCGCTCGAGGAAAAGGTAACGAACGCAGACGACGAGAAGAAAGGAGGCAGGCGGTGAGCGGGGGAAGCCGCTTCACTGGAAAGAAGAAAGAAGGAAGTGTGGGAGAGGCCTCGCAAAAATAAGGGAAAAAATCGAGTTGAAGCACCGCTCTGGGAGAAAGAGAGAAATAGGGGGGCAGGATGATTTAGGGAGGAAAAGGTGAGGTTGCGAGCGTGGAACCGAGACGCGCTACGGTGCGGTGTGTCGCCATAGAGTGTTCGCGAAAAAGCTTTGCGCGCTCGAATGGGCGTGTCTCTTGTGCAGATTTTGGAAAATGGTGATATAAGCGCTGCCAGAGCTCGAAGCTGGCTGCACACTTACGCGTCAGCTGCCTGAGAAAATCACTGATCGGCGAATCGCGTTACACCATGCATCTGTATTTTAATCGTGGCTGCGCTCCACTTGGAGCGTATATGCCACGCATTACATCCGCTACAATTTTAACATTACAACGTATCGCGCGCCTGAGAAAGATGGACATTTTTTCGACAACCTGCAAATGTCAATCCAACCGTGTCTAAATTTCCGCGAGAGAAAAAAATTACCGGTGGCGATTCAATCTGACGAAATCGTGATACATTCGACTCTTCTGTCAATCCGAAATGAGAGTAAATCGTTGCTCCGTATGGCGGTGATGCTGACAGGTTCGTTAAAATTCTGCGCATCGGGTTTGCATCCGGTTCGGTGATTCCAGGATTTAATTAAACATTTCGCTATCGGGGCCTGACGACAGCGAGTAATAGCCGCATAATACGATTTCGATGGTATCGATGCGTATTTTCGTGGCAGCACTAAGCGTCTGGAAGTTGAGGCACGTTTTGACTGACGGCACGCTGTCCGGTTTAATTTGCTTGCGTCGAACGCGCAACGTAGCGCCGCTCTACGACGCGACGCGACGCAACGCGACGTCCCTCTTCCGGGACAAGTTTGTTCCCCCGTTATAATTCTCGCAGTACGTTCCCATCTATCGCCAGGAAATCGTTTGTTCCTTCCCTGTTCGCCGCAATTCGCTAGGTACGCATCATCCAGTGCCAAATACCGATGCATTAAGGAAAACGGGGGGTAAAATATTCCGAGTTTCTTCCCCTCAAATATACTCTCAAATCGCCACAAAGTTGATGTGAAATCGTTTGCCGCTTGAATTTCGTCTCCGGCATTATACCGATCGTAGTGCTGGTGAGTGCGCAGCACGATTTACTTCCTTGCGAGTCGCGCGGCCACCCTGCACTGCAATCGTAGATCTTAGTCAGGTATATGTACGCAACGCATTGGCAAGGTGAATATATGGCGGTATTTCAATGAGAAATGAACTTCTCGCTCCATAATGCCTAGATGACTTATACGCTCAGTGTAGTAGTCTGGCCGGCCGATTCGTTCCAACGACAGCTTTGAAAGCTCGTCCTTTTTTCTCTTTCTCTGTCTCTCTCTCTTAATCTCTCTGATTCTCGTACCCTTGGTATCCCTACGTGGATACCATGGTGAAGAGAAATGCCGCGCCTGATATTCGTTTCAGCGTGGCCCTATCCAAGGTCGTTGGTTCTTAGGCTCGCACTTGCCTCACTCGGGTCACGTACCGCAACTATTGGACACGGTGGGTTCTGTGGCTAAACTCGCAACAAGATGCTCCTTTCAGGTATGATCCTCTAATGAATGGCCTGCCGTCAACTGAGAAATGCAAAGCATTCAGGGAATTTCACTGATCCAACCGTACAAAAGCGGCAGTTACACTAGAGCCCCCCCCCCCCCCCCCCCCCAAACCTCCCTTCGCTCAACTCAATGCGAGTTCGTTTGAATTTCACGATTAAAACAGGCATTATCAACCGTTTCATCAGAAGGCTTACGAGCGTTCGGTCTGGTGGGCAGAAACACGAAAGGTTCCCCGCACGAGTGGCGCTGGTCCATCGATAAACCAACGTGGTTTCTCGCACCCGCAGACGGTTGTACTGGTGGTGGTCGTAATTTCGTTTCCACAGGGAGGAAATCGCATCATCATCCCGTCGTCGTGCTCGTCGTAGTCGTCGATTGTATCGGTTTCGCGTGGAAAAAGTAATAACGTATCCGCCAGCCACCCTTCTCAGCTCATTTTAAGCGCGACTCTTTCTTCTTTCCTCTGAGCGTTCCTGACCCCTCCGAGCCACCCGGGCTGCCACCCAGGCTGCCACCCAGGCTGCCGTCCGGGCTGCCGTCCGGGCCGCCGCCTTCGTCTCGACAATACTCGATAAGCTCGTCCGTGCGACAGAAGCGAGAAGCTGATCCTGAATTTGAAATTAGCCCACTCGGATCTCGCTCGCTACGCGGAGAGTACGAGCTCCTTCGAATAAAGCGAATCCAAATAAACAGCTAAAGGTCGTACTCCCATTATTTTAGAGCTCGCCGCTCTAGGATATCGGTTAGAGTGGCGAGTTCGCCCTCAAATATTTGCTCGGTGCCTCGCACATCAAACTAGTCATCTAGAGCCATTATGTAAAACGCGGAGTGGGCGAGTCAATAGAGTTGCTACTCTGTAGGTATACGGAAGAATGAACTGCAAACGTACAATGGGAGTTTTAAATCTATAAGAGCGGCTGGTTCGTATTCGTCGAAATTAATTGTAAGCAACGAGGGACTTGGAAGTTGTACGGATTCACGTGTCGCACGGTTGTGCGGTAGTGCGGTCGTGCGGTCGCGCGATCGTCCGCTCGGGTCAAAGAGGGAGAGGATCCAAAGGCCGAAGGCTCGGTAATGGGGGCACGCGAAGCGGTGTGGCGCGCACGGTGGACGATGAATGAAGCGGCAAAGCGGGCTATCAGGTGTAGGTGGGACACAATTAAAAAAAGCTCGGGCCTCGCTTTTGTGCTGGCCTGGAGGGATACGCTCCGGCGCGCTTCGCTTCCTCCACCGAGCCCCCTTTGTCTTATTTAGCTCTCGCTCCCTTTCCACCGTGGCCATGCGATTTTCGATGCGGGACCGCGCCCGATTCGAAAAATGATACTTTTTCGCGAGAGGAAATGAGGCGCCCTTTATAGCACTGTATCATCCGCGATGTGGGTGCGACGGAGAACCCGTGCTTTTGTACTTGGGAAAGCAAGTGATATACATATGATTTGTTCCGTGACCCCTTTGCGAACTTATTTCTTCGTTGTACTCGAGTTCACTCTACCCGGACGTTTTTTCTATCGAAGAATTTGACCGCGACTTTAATATGCCCGGACCAACCGAATTTCCTTGCGAAGATCGAAACAGAATGCAGTTGCCTCGTGCTGATTCTAATCTTTGCACCGTACTTTTGAGAGCGTCGCTCGGATTTATTGGAGCAGCAATGTAGCACTTGTGTTGCCGAGTGGTATATATTTGATCAGACTGATGTACAGACTGATGTACAGACTGATGTACTTGGATGCAAGCAGCGCGGAAGCACGTGAAATATGTCTGTTCCCCCCCAGGACGGCACGCGCCGGTATGTAGTGAAAAAGGACGAGCCGCACATAATACCGAATGGATCACGCGTCTCCGGGTGTGAAGGGTCTCTCTTTGGAAAAAGAGGCACGAGCGTACGCGCGTTACTCCAAATAGAATAACAAACCTTAAAATGAGTTTCCCGGATCCGCGGGACAACATTTGTCCGCAACGTTTTAATTAGATTTCGTTTATGTATACCCCGGAAACGCAACCGGGCCGTAATAAAAACGATAGCCCGGCATATTGATTTGCGGAGGAGCTACAGCAAACAGAGAGAGGCGAAGAGACCCGAAATTATACTCGGCCGTTCCTCAAAGTGGCAAAATGCAATTTCCGAATTCTTTTCTGAAGTTTCTGTTGATTGTAGGGGCGAGAGCGGCAACCGGTATTGTGTTAGAAGTTTAATATCCCCCCGCACGAAGCCTTTTGAAGTTCCTCGCTGGCACGTGACTACTCTATTTGTATAATAGACTACGGACCACGGATCATGCAGCCAGCCTAATATATCCAGCTTCATAGAAAATGAAACCGTAAGTGCTTCAAAGTGTTCGCCACGCCTCGGAGGTCGAGCAGCTCTCGCATGATGGGTGGTAAAAATAACGCGTCGACATTTTCACAATTTTTCAAAGAAATTCGTCAACCTCCGCGTCAAAGGGGACTTTGCCTTTCCTCGTAGTACGATCCTTTGTAGTACGAGAGTTCCGAAATTTTTGCGTCCGCTTACACCTCGCGTAAGGCTGATCGATAATATCGCTCGTTACTCTTAATTACGGGCCATTAGAATCGTACGGTAAAAAGAGGGGGGAGGAGGGATGGCGTACGCAGCGCCGTACGTGTGCTCCGGGAGTATTAAAAAGATAATTAAGAGGAGGAAAACAATGGGCTTCCCAATCAAAATTCAAGGCAGACAGCATTGTGCTTTGGCCTTGTACCCCTGTCTTTTTTTTCCCTCCTCGCTTTATCGCAAATGAGGACGCGTCTCCCAGAGTTGACGCCACGCGGAACTCGGCTTATCGGTTGGCTTATCCGAAATTGCAGAATAAAATGTTCGAGCGAGTGAAAACCGACGAATAAATAGGATTTTAATGTACATCCTCACTCCTGTTTATGGTGTACCAATACCCCCAACGGGGCATCAAAGTCGAAAAGCGAGGGTAGGAGAGTTGAAATTTTTCCTCGGTCAGCATATTGCCTGTAAATATTGGCTCAAGCTGCTTCGCAATTATTCCGTGTGGATTTATCTTTGAAAACAACTCGAGGAATACGGCTTGGTAATTACTTTGGCCGGGAGCACGAGTCAAGGCTAACGAGCTATCGAACGGGAAGCACATCTCGGAGGATTTTAACCCATTCCGGAAATCAGGACCCCCTGTGACATCCTGCCGTAATGAGAGAACAATGTCTCGAGAAACAAAGAAGAGAAATAGTCGTCCATGGCCAGTGGAATTGTCCCGATTTAGGTATTATACAATATAATACGAAATACAGCTCCGCTGCACTTTTCGCCTGTACTATATTATTGTCAAGTGTCCCGAAAATCCGGTTAATTCAAATAAAAAGCGACATATTTAGGACAGAGTTGAAGGTTTCGTCACGTCTCACGGGATCGGCTCTACTCGTTACAATGCTTCACGCTCATCGACCACGCAAGATTACAAGCTATACGAGTATACGCGATCAGATTCCTGCCGGGGGCTATGGGCCCACCCCATACGGACCCCCTTAACAGACAGCAGAATGGAATAACTCATCGAGATACCTTCGGGATATTATCCCTCCTAATCGATTTGCGAAATAAACACTGCCTAACTTTCGACTCCCCATAAGCATCGTTTTCAACTCCCACGGACGTAACTTTCGCACGGCTGTATCTTTCGCATTAGATCATCGAACAATACCGAGCGAAGTGAAATCCAGCTCGGCGGCAGAATACACCGAGAGTTTTGCAGAGTCCTATCGCAGACTTTAAAAAGATTTCATCGAATCACTGAACCGCTCTAAAGGGTCAAGGAACAATTACCATTATTTTCTTGACGCGAAGAGAAAAGGAATTCTAGACGAAGTAACAGCCTTGCGTAGCACCGTAAAATCCTGGCTAATTAATTAAGAGGTCAGGAGGACGGTGCACGATGGTGATTCGTTGTACGCTAGTGCGAACATGCACTTCGAAGAGTCGCGGCTGCTCGCCTAGTTACATAAGTAGGTGCAAGGTAGGAGGCTGGAGGCGAGATCGTAAGTTTATTGATTCGGTTTTCTCTCGCGGTGGCGTTTTTTCCCTCTCGCCCCGCGCGACGGCCAACGCCACCGTCCACCCAGTCCTTATCCACCCCGGTTGCTTTCTGTTGCACTCCCACCCGTGCCCGGCTCAAAGTAGGACGCAACCTTCAGGAACTCTTTCCACTACCGTACGCTTCTGACTGACCCGAAACGATATCAAATTGGTTGTTCCACCGTCTTCGATACTCGTGCCAATGGAAGAAGGGAAGAAAGCTAAAGGCGGAAGGAGAACTTGCCAAGGTGATCAAGCTGTTTGTCTGATCGCGAGACTACTGGCATGACCTTTCTACCTGAGCCCTACCAGGTGAATGTCTTTTTAAAGGTCCTTTCGTTAAGCTCAAGGAATACCGCGGAGAAAAAGAAATAGGAAGAAACGTTTCCTTGAAAGCGAGCAACAACTTGTGCTACAACTCTCGTGGTATGGGTTGTAATATAATATTCATACGATAAGATTCATATTTCTATTAGTCTTCTGGCACAATGGTATTACGCGGTCTAAGCTTCTCCCACATGACAATCCAACATTATAAGGAGGATTCGTTCTTTGGTGCATTGCCGTGTAATACGCCTTTCCTTCTATTCACCCTACGGTCTACTCTGGCCTGCTTTACCCGCGAGTTATTAGACTCCGCTGTTCCATTTAAGGGCAGTTTTATTGGCCACTTTTCTCGCGACAAATTCGATGTCAGGGACACCTATGTGGGAGTTTGCGCCGTCTGCTCGCAGAAACTATCTCCCGTGAGTGGCACTGCTGGTTTCCTCTCCGCTGGCAATAAAGTGTATTTTCAAAACTGTCCGCTCGATATACCGTCGAGCGCAAAGATTTTCTCTGGGCCTTTCGAGCGCTTCCCCAAGTTCAGTATTCCTTGCACCGACTGCATTTGAGAAGAACGGAAAGACGAAAGCTACTACCGTTAATAGGCCGCTCGAGTAAAAGTGTCGAAACCAAAATACCCGGGAATTATTAAGAGGGAAAGGGCAAGGATAAATCTTGCGATACTAGAAAGCTAAGAAGCAACACAATATTCTCAACCCGACGTGGAAGCTATGGAAACGAGATAAAAGAAGGCTCAGAGATGCAATTAATCCAGAAGTGCTCCCGTAGCCTTCCTGCACGGCCTTCGTCGCTTACTAGATCATTCGGGAGAGCGCGTGGCCTCTCTCGAAGCCAAAGTTAAAAATGATACTGTCTCCCTGCCGGCAGCGGAACTGCCAACGATCGAAATGAATTTACTGTTTACCCGGAGGTTCTGCTGCAACAGCGCTCCCGGGTACGCGCTGCTTTATCTATGATATATTCGTATACCGTTCGTCCACGATAACTCATTTCGTCCTGCGAGTTACATACCTCGCACGCTGGGAATTCCATCCCCAGAATTACGAATAGAATCTTCTGGCTATTTCGCTGAGTTAGTACGGTAAATATTTTACGAAACCACGAGAACCAGTGGAAAGAGAAAGAGAAAGAGAGAGAATACGCAAGGGAGAATGGAGCTAACTTTGAATTTTTACTATTTCCCATTTCTGTTCATGGCGACCCTTCCGTGTTTCCTTGACTCTTTTTCCCCATTCGGTAAACAGTTTCGGATTATTGGAGTCCGAGTGGTGTGTAGCTTAGGCACTCCAAAAGCACGGAATCACGCTCGAGTATTACTGGATGGCAACGGGAGCGGCAAAGCGTATCCGGCCGTTTAAATAAATCGTGGTTTAAGCCTTGGTCCACCACCGACACGCTGAGCCTTCGACTCCAAAGAAACCCGAGAAACCCGAGTGACCGATCGCGATTCGGTAATATAGTCGTTAATGCCCCAATGTTGTCACGATGGTAATCGAGCTACTAAAAATATCTATAAATGTTCGACAACTCTAATACAAGTATTTCTAATCTAACCAGGAAGCATCCTGAGCAGTGTATCCTTTCAAACGAATATGTACTTCCCTGGAGAGGAATAGGATTCAATGATAGCTTAACTCCGCCCACGTGCTATGTAATTACGGTAGAGCGAATTGTGGTAACGCATCAGGATATCCACCGTTTGCGATCGAGTAAAGCAACACCGATAATTTTGGGTGGCCCACGCGATCCTTTAAAGGTCAGATCCGCGAACTTTGGAGCTTGCTGGAATTTAGATACGTCTATTAATGGTAGACGTGCTGGTGTATCTAATGACGAATAACTTCCAGTTCCTACCCAAGATGAATGTTCGCGAACGTTTGCAAACTAATTAAACTATTACGATATAGATAAAAAATCTTGAGTACAACCCGTACAGGTTCGAATAATACCGAGATATCAAATTATTTATGGGTGCAAGCCGTGTATGACACGATGGTTGGTCCCTTTAGAACGGTCTCCTCTTTGCAGGCTCAAGAAGACACGAGCGACCCTTAAATTGCATTTGAATAAAGCAATTTGTGCACGCGGGGTAATCCAATTCGGTCTTCTCGCTAGTTTTCGCTACGCGAAAGCACCGATAAATCAACCAGTTGCTCCGCACATCGGACCGAGAGCACACCCCTCCTATGTAACCATATGGCTTAATTTCATTCGCTTCGACCCACAGTTCCCATCGGCAAAAAACACCATTACTCTCCCTCCTCTGGTCCCTATTTCGCGCATCTTAACTCGTTTCTTCAAGACTCCTTCCTCGATCGTCGCAAATTCGATTCAAAGTGCCACTTCCGATAAGAACACCTCGGATATGATAATGAACTGCGATATATACAGAGCACTCTACGTGTATCGTAGCACGTGTCGCAAATTACTTCGTGTCATACTAATAATAGTAGCACCGTCGATTGATTTTGCAACACTCTCAATTTATTTGCTTAGGTCGTTTCGAATTACTTAAGCGTACACGAGTAATTGTAGCGAAGGATTTGCGAGGGCTCAAACTTCGTCGTGGTTCGTCCGAAAGAATTCCAATTAGGGATTTGTAGCCCGAGTTAATGCACTGCACCTTTGCGCAGCATCGAAAGCAAGAGTGCAAATTAGATCGTAGGTAGATCGCCGTTGCCGATGATGATCGGAATTCGGTTCGACTACGTACTCGCTAAACAGTTTGAGAGTACGCGTGTTATTTTCTGGTGGACCGAACCAGACAACGTGATCGAGTGGTCCGCACGCGGTCGATGGGTTATTAGTCGTACGTTATTAGATTAGCGAACGGAACGGAAATAGCGAACGATTAATCGCCGCGAATTTCCGCTGTTCTGGGTATCAGTCGAAAGTCGTACACAGACAATAAAAACACGAAACAGGCTAAACATATCTCTCCATCTATACACATATCCGAAGAAATCCATAAGTGGCAAGAACATCGATCAGTAGAGTCAAGTCACGGAGGAGCACTAGCACACAGAGTATGCACGAGGATGAGAAAAACTTAAAAGTGTACAGTCCTTAGAGTCTCCTGCGGAGGACCCTATTTCATTCAAAGGAGCCGAGCAAGTTTCTTGGTAACATACACGTTTCCAGAGGGAAGCAGAGGGGAAGAACGAAACTTAAAATAGTACAGATCAAGGCAGGTGAGACAGCTATGCTATCGAACAGCACTAAGGAACACCGATCAGCCAAAAGTCAAAAGCATTGCAGTCCTGCGTATCATTGCAGTAATGTCCAGGCACCCAAAATCAGCTCGACCACGAACTTTCGATAACACAATATTCCCGACAACTTAATAATTATCATAAAAAAATATAAAAAAAAGAGAGAGAAAAAAGTGTGAGGAAAATAGAGCCGTAAAACAGACGCGAGTCACGAATCGCGATAAAACGTTTCCGAGCTTGTAATTCCCTGAGACATCGGATTACACGGGACTACTGGAGAATATTTGAGCCGCGTGAGCTCGTAGAAAAGTGTCACGTACGAGGTATAATCGAGAATAAAGTACGTTTAAAATGCTACCACGTAAGGTAAAGTTTCGCGAGAAGACAGGATCCTGGATAATATTGAAGGTAGCAGTGTCGCGGCAATTCGGTAGCGCGACTGAACTAATGGCATCGTCTGCAACCCTTCCAACAAGGGTAAGTTTCTCTGCCAAAGCTGGATGCTGTTCCCGAATAATCGAGCTGGCTCTTGGGACCGGGACACCGTATACTTGGTATGCACATTGCAGGGTACATACGCACGCTGCCACCGTTGTCTGTATGCGTTTCGCGGAGGAACGTATTGCGAACATTATTCGGCAGGTACGTTCGAAACATCTATTTAGCCGAACATCTAGAAACACCAGTAGGAGAGAGCGAGAGAAAGATGAAAGAGTGAGAAGGATCACGATAGGCAATGGAAGAAGGAGAGGAGATTGATGTTGAATCGAAAGAAGAGGCAGGAGGGTAAAAAATGGAACGAAAGGGATAGATCGAAGAAGAATGAAAGGGATTGAACGGAACTAAGAGAAACGAGCATAACAGACGAAAAGAGACAGAGAGAGAGAGAGAGAGAGACTGAGAGCGAATAAGGTAGAGGAGAAAGAGAGACAGCCATCTCACCGCCCGTCACAGCTCAAAGCACTCACAAAACCTCACGGGGGAGCACGAGAAAAAGGACCTCCGTTGTCTTTGCGTGTTATTAGAGTAGTCTACTCGGGGATGGTTTGTGCTTCGGTGTTTTTTTAATAACCTAGAAAGGCGATTGCACTGCGCTCCGTATCTCCGAGCCGATGTACCCGGACACCGGTGTACGCCGTGGTGCCACCTGACAGACTCCGGGAAATTCGAGAAAACAGGATTTCCTTCGGCCCATGCGCGAGAACTTTAATCGAATTTTGGCGTCGCAGTGCCGACAACGGGCCGTTCGCGCTTGGTTACACACCTGCATGCAAGACCCGTTTTTTGAATTCATCTACCGATGACCGTCTTCTGTACACGATATTCCTATATAAAATACGCGGCTCTACAATCCAACGGTGAGTTTAGATGACTAGCTACTCAATTACTTATAGATTGGTAGTGTTAATTCAGATTTCGACGATAAAACTAGATACGATCAGGAATCTTTTGCGCGCCATCCTCAAAGCGCATGGCAAACGCGTTTCGTTCTACAGGTTTTGAAGCAGGTAACCCAGGCGCCGATGGGTTTCTGCTTTAGTACGCTTTTTGTACGTGGCACTCGGATGTTTTGCAAAAATAATGATAAAGGAGTTGAAGAACAAGTTTACTCACGTTTCGATGATCGGGTTCAATTTGCTGGCTCGCTGAACAACACCGCGAAATTCAGATAATTCTTGCGAGGAAAAAACACGTCACTGTTAATGAACCGAGGTTCTTGTCCACTGGCGCGCTCCGCAAAAACTAAACCCGTGCTGCCATCTGAAAGCAAATACAATTTTCAATGGCTACCTGGCAAACACTGGTGCGATACATGTTAAAAAAGTTGCTTATAACCATTTATTTTTTTGTAAGAATTCTGCGAATCTTGTGTTTAACTCTCATTGAAATAGTGAAAAAGTTTGTTTGTGCAAGAACATGTCGTAAATTTATGTCTCTTGGATATGTATTTATATTGTTACTTTTACATTGTCACCATTCTTGTCATTCACTATTCAAAACTCTAAATTTAAAATATTAACGTAATTCAAAAAAAGAATATATTTAGTTAAAGATAAAAGGAGAATAAAGAAGTTGTTCTATCGATCGATGAAAATGTAAATTTTTTCGGCCTTTTAAATCCGAAACGTCACATTGACTCGAGAGTCACGTGGTGCAAGGTGACGATTTGTCAGAGTGCGCATGTATGTAGTAGTGCGTTAAAGTGCGATAAGAATGGCTGCCCCGGCGAAAAAACGTGATCTTCAACGAAATACTGAAAATCAAGGTAGCGATGATGAAGAACAAAGTTTATCCGAAAGTGAGGAGAACGAACAGCATATGCCAGAGGAGCAGGTAAGTAATTCTTCGCTTTATAACAAATACATTACATGACTACTGTCGCTTAACCCCACCTAAAAGCACGCGGTCATTACTGTGTACTCTTTGTATTTTATACGACATTTATTGTTAATCGTTGCACTGTAACAGTATGATTGCTCTTAATTACAGGATCGATTAATTAATATTACATTGTACTAATATACTGTCATATAGTCGACTGTCACATGGCAGCGTATGGTTGTCATTTCGTAAGGGCGTTTATTATGTTTCAGTTTCACACGATTTATTATGCCAAATATTCTATTTTTTTTACGTTTATCTCTGCATGTGTGTTGCGGGTGTCGTATGGTGCCGATACTGTTTATACAGCTTTTGAGTAGTGTTCTCCGAGCGATTCGAACGTCAATTCCTAATTGCCAATTTTTGCGGTACTTAGGGAATGGAAATTCAGGTAGATTTCGAAGGTCGAAATCCCGTGGATCCGGATTTCCATGGTATTAAAACCCTGTTGCAACAGCTTTTCTTGAAAGCCCACTTAGATTTGGCGGGTCTAACAGATTTAATTATCTCCCAAAACTATGTGGGCTCCGTTGTGAAGCAATCCGACAACTTAGAAGAGTCTGACGGTGAGGAAGATGGCGATGTCAATGATGTTTTTGGCATCACAACAGTTGTTAATTTATCCAGTGGACAAGTGAGTATTTTATACCTGATTTAACATCCTCACGGTAATCTTACGATCTTGAATTTGACATATCTCAATATAATACACATTCTCGTTGTAGCATCTAGAATGTATACAGCAGCTGAGAGAGCTGCTGAAACAATTAGCGAATGAGCATGCCACCGATGCTGCCAATGCCATGATAAAGAATGTGCTTGAGAACGATGCCCAAGCATTGGGTTTGCTCATCAACGAGAGATTTGTGAACATTCCAGCACAAATTTCGGTACCTCTCCTAGAAAATCTAGTCTCAGAAATAAAGCGTGCGAATAGTAAAAATATGCCCTTCAACTTTACGTATTTTGTATTGATCTGCAAAATGTACAAGACCGAAGACAAGAAGCTTGGTAAAAAAATTAAGAACAGGAAAAAGGGCACACGGGAGGAACCTACTATTCTTTGGAGTAATCCGGAAGAGGAAATCTTTGCGGACGAAGCAACATACAGCTTTGAGTTTTCCGTTGAAAAGGAATCGGACAGTGGTCTGTCTGGAGAATGGACAGAATCGGACGACGAAATGACGCCATACAGAAGGGTTCTCGTGTTCGAAGCCTCAAAGCTGCAACCCATTATTGATAAAATAAAAAATCATATTTCTTAATTACCTCATAGGACTACAATACATCTTGACATTTTATATTCCTATGAACTTCCGCTCTTTGCATGGAGGGAAGAGACGCTTAAGAAGGACAATTCCTTTCATAGCTTTGTACAATGATATGTAACTTTTTATAACACGTGTACCCAGCTTTTGATAATACACCTTTTCCACATTGCTTACTGCAAACTTATGAATTAGATCTGCGCTCATCCCCTAACTCTCTTTTATTCATTTTCTCAGTACAAAGATCGAAGATTTCGAGGATTTTACGAGCAATCGTCTAAACCGTTTTAAATTCTTACAGTTTACACGATCTTTACGATTGGATATCATACCTTATGCGTAAATAAATAATAGAGGTATAAAGAATCGCATGGACCAGATCTGTGAGCCGAGAATTCACCCGAAGTGAGCATAGCTCAACGTGAGCATCATAATCAGAATTAATGATAGCAGTGCGTACTAATAATATCTATCATTATGTCGGTTCATCTGCTACTTTGAATGATTGTCTTATAGGTTTCGCTCTCCTCCGCATGGTGCCCAAAATATTAAGCATCTCCGAAACAGCAGGTGGTGCACTTTCAGCCTCTTGACGCCGCTTTCTATCTTCTTCTCTCTGTTTCTGCAATAAAAGATTTCACATTTTTCGCTATTGTTTGACGCACGATCGGATATTCGTAATCCTCGCATTTTTCACTTACGTCTGTCTGCTTCAGAGTGAAACGACCGCCTTTTATTTGATTGATAATATCATCGATCGCTGTGAAAAATCATTATTCGTTAGCGTATGTCCTCATTACAAATTCTAAAACATGTTTACCTGGCTGTTGAGTCACTGTTGGCGTTTTCTTCGCCAGACCCAGCATATTCTCCATATCCGTGACAGCACTACGTTCCGAATTAATTTTCTCCTTGGTCAATAATTTAATCGTAGATTGAGCATTATTGAACATTGGCGGAGGTGGAGGTGGAGGTGGCAAAGGTACTGGAGGTGGTCTCGAGAGTTTCTCTTCCAATTCAGCGATTTTCTCTTTCAGACTTTGTATTACTTCTTCGAGATTCTCCACGGAGTCTTCTGCTCTTTGGGCACGTTGTTGGGCGACACTTAACTCCGACTCTGCTAGTTTCAATTTCTCCTGTAGTATTTCAAATTCTACGTTCGATTCTTTCTCCTCGAGTTTTTCTTGTAGCATTTGTATATGAGACGCGTGACTTTGCTGTTCCTCCTCCAGTAGCCTCTTCAGAGATTCTACTTCTTGGAGAACCGTTAATAACCGACCATTTGGGTCATCGCCAACTTCGGCCATGAGGAGAGCACTTTGATGAGCCAAGACGTTCCTCTCTTTCTGTACCTGTTATCGTAATTAAAGGGGACGCAAAACGTTAGCGGTTTGTAATGCGACTCGCGACCGCAGGTTTTCCCGTTTCCTCATTAAGTTTCAAAGACGTTCGGAGGAATGACCGTAGTTAGTGGAAGAAGAGAAAATACCACGGTGAAACTTACTCTTTCTGCTTCGATCTTCATGATCTTCGCATTCTCTCGTTCTCGATCGCATTGTGTTTTCAATGCTTGTACTTCTTCTGCAACTAATTTTGTCACCCTCTCCATATTTTCCTGACGTACTTTCATTTCATTTATCTTCTCCTCAGCTACAAAGGAAATACGATACTTATATCGGATCAAACGATAGTATCAATTATAAGATACTGCGAGAATAGTTATGCGAACCTTTTTGTCTAAGACTCTTTTCTTCCTCGAGCTGCGTCGTTAATTGGGTCGCCTGTTCTTGAGCTTCAAATTCTTGAAGTCGTGCGGAATGTAATTCTGTTTGGAGTCTCGCTATGTCTTTGCTCAGTTCTGAAATTAATTAATCGCGTTGTTTTACGATATTTCTTTTGCGTTGAATCAAACTATCGTATGAGATCGGTCAAAGGTACCTTTTACAGTTTCCCTGAGTTGGTCCACATCTTCGAAGTTCGAGTCAACTTCATCCGGTACTTCGAAATCTACCGTGCCATCCGGATTCGTTTGCATGAGCTTTTGAGCTATAATCTGTGATCTCCGCTTCAACTCACGGTTTTGACGATACCACTAATTGGCAGATCAAAATGTCATTTATTCGAACAAGTTAATCGGACTGTAACAATAGCGGTAAATTACGCTGTCTGGACTTACCTGTGAAGCTTGTTGCATCGCTTTATGCATTGCTCCTGTCTCGACGTCATACTGGTGTTTTAATTGTTCGTATTCCTTACAAACTGCTGCGGAGACTACAAAGATTCGTCAAAATCAAATATTATCCGATGCACTGAATCTCAACAATTACTGCAATAAAAAAACATAATTGACATGTACCTGTTCTCAGTTGCTGCAATTTCTGCTCCTTCTCCTGAACTTGAGATTGTAGACTACTATTCTGTTTCTGTAATTGTTGATACTTCTTCTCCAAATCACCATGTTCCTTGTTCACTGAAATCCACGTCCCAGGGATCAGATAGTCCCATTATCACACCGGGCAAAAATTAATAATTCATTGCGCGGATGTAATCGTAAGGAACGTCAATAGTATTCTATTCTCTTTAATTTATAATTCAATCGCGTAGAAATGCGCTACCGAGTACGTCATGCTCTTCGTTTTGCATGCAGGAGTGAATCACGATCGAATAATCGTGGAGTTGCATTATAGACGGCTGACCATGAACTATAATCATACTCCGAGCACATCCCTTTCGTCCTCTACCTCTGTCAATCTTCAGTTCCTGTATCTATATTGATCTACTTTAAATCCCCACCAGCTCTCCCTATACGGCATACCTGTCGATCGCAAGAGCATACCATTTTAAGTCCCCCCTTTTAATCGGAGTGAGTAATTTGAGTAATTATAAAACTGGGAAAATAATGCGAAAGGAATTGCAACAGAATTGTGAAAAAATCCCGAGACAAGTCACGTTAAATTTAGCGTCTTAGATCGCAGCTGTTTAATCAAATTACTGTTCACGGCTGAGGAAAGAGCCAGGTTTCGTCAGGGGCGTTAATGATGACTAATGGAATCGTAATAAAGTTCCCAAACGACTTCGGTGCTCGTACAAGCGCTCGTTAGACTGCCAAGAAACTTATTCCTAATTATTAATTACCAGCTTCGGTCTTCTGGATGAGAAGCTTCCGCTTCTTCTCTGATTCCTCGAATTTCTGCCTCCACTTGCTATCGAGGAAGCTGTTGCTTCGATTGAGCTTAGCGACGGAGATCTCTGCAGCGTGTTTGTAATTAGCCGAATTGGTCAGCTTCTCCTCGGAATTACGTATTTCAACGCTCGAGCATGACAAATTGTTGTTCCTGGAGCGTAACTGCACGGCTACCTCGGGCTTCTCGAAGGAGGCTCTTTGAGCTGCTACTGAGATACCTCGGCCAAGCCGTTCAAAGGATCCTCTTCGAATTGGAGGACACCTTTCCTGGCTCTTAATCGCGCTGGGCATCCTTGGTACCGGAATGTGCGAGTGGATGGAATTGGAAGAGGTCCTTGGCGGCTCCGAACTCAAAACGATGCTCACTTCTGTCTTGTTCATCTTGGGTCTGCGAACATTCGATAGATTGATAAAAATGATTTCTCTTCGATGAAAGACTGAAATACGACTGGCGATAGGATGAGACCGATACCCTAGCAAGTTTGCCCTGACCAAGCAAAGGAAGTTTGCGGTGAAACGTGTATAATGGTAAAGGGTTAACAACATTGGAGCATTCTAAAAATAGACCTATTGGTCTCACCCCCTGCAAGCAAGCTACGTTCGAAATAGCCGCACTGTCAAAACGCCTTCGTGACTAATCTCAATTCCAGGAATCACGAAGCACTAAGCACTACGATAAGATGTCTTCGAAACCACTCGCGTCAGAGAGTCTGAGAATATTACTATGAATGATAGATAAAAACATCTACATAGTAACGTATAGTGTGAGTCAAGCCGTCAAAGTTCGACTTTGACGGTAATCGGTTTTTGTTGCCGCGAGTAAGAAAAGCGAGTTCCAGACACGAGTGTCAACTTCAATTGCATCCCTACTGACGGACACTCCTCGAATTCAGAATATACATACTACCGGGCAGCGTTGCGTCATTCGCCAATTACTCGCCCGTGAGTTTAATCGTTTGCCCGGCTAGAAATGACAATTGAGCCGGACATCGAATGTACGGTCAAATTGGACAGAGCCATGGATCTTCGGCATTAGCCAATTTCTCCTGCAACAAGTTATGCAAGTTGCACTCGCTGGCAAACTTTACATAACGACTAGTAGATGCAAGCAAAATTCTGTGTCACTTTAAACCACTATGGGGAAGCATTGTCGAAGAAGCCCCGCTACTGAGGATGTATTCGGGAGGAGAACACACTTTGGCGCACGTGTCGAGCTTCGTGGGAGCCACCGAGATCTCCCGCAGACCTTTCGAACTTAATTCGCTGGAATGCCTGCGTTAGTGTTCCCGCAGATGATCGTTAACGGGACCATGACGACGACGTCATTCTGGAAAGCCAGACTTTCTGACCACTTTCCTATTAAGGGATCAGATAAGGGCCAGCCAGCCAATTGCACCGGTGAGAATCTCACTCAAGAAAATACCCGGTCCTGCTAGCACCTTACCTAACACGTTCGAGACTGTATTGGAAAGTTCAGATTGGGCTGGTGATAAGGAGAGCGCATAAAATACTCGGATTAAAGCTCACGGTGTATTACATTATTGTACGATGGCCGATAACGCTTTAAACGTATCGGTTTACGACCGGTTAACTACAACTTCTTCGTAATCACTGTTTACAGAAGTCTCTATCCCTTTGCCTTCTTTGGAGTACGTTATCACACGTACCAAGAATCACCGCAGATGCGATCCTTTTCGCCCAAGCAACTAGTATTCCAAGAGCACGCGATTCTACGGAATGTCGAGTCTACGGAACAGGCTTGTCGGTGATGCTTAGTGATGAACAGGGTGCACCTTGTGGAAGGGAAAGATGATAATCCGAACGTGCCGTGTCATAGAGGCACTGCAGGTCAACGATCACGTAGATCGTTGCACTTTTGCTCATAAAGCCGTTGAGGTTCGTTCATTGTTCCATCGATCGCGTTCCTCACCTCGTTTTTATCCCTTGTTGCACTTCTTATGGGAAACGAGGAGCGATGCCCATCATTCATGTACCAGCCAGCAAATTTAAAAGTGAAGAAAACACGTATTCAAGAATTTCTATGGAACATATTAAGATTCGCGTCTCCGATATTTTATGCGAAACGTACAACTTCTCGCTTGTTCTAATCCCATGAAAAGTAAAATCACGTGTAGAATCGCTTCTATGGAAAGACAGTGAAGTCCTTTCACTTTTCCTGACTTATGTGCGAGGAGGGACTACCAGGGTCCTGTTAAACGATGTTGTTTCTTCACAGCACTGCGGAAATTACATCCCGTAAGATTTCAAGCTTAACTTGCCATTTAAAATTTCTTCACAATCTTGTAACTCGAGCGTATCAAAATTGTGCAAGAATTAGGGATTCGTAAAAAATCAATTGGGTAATCGGATAACAAAAAATACTAATACGAAGTAAATTGCAAAGCAAACGATTTTCAATCCGGGAATACCGGTATAAGGGTCTGTCCGACGTATCAGATATCACGTACACGCATGTTTGCAATGATATCATCGCACTCGGGACTTACTCCGAACGGAGGAAGACGTGCAAATATCGGAGTGTCATTCGTAGCACAACTTTAGAGGAAAAACCCACCGAATGCCGGGAAGACGACGAGACGTTGAATGGACGCATGAAGCAAAGCGAATGGCACGCAAATTGAAACAATGAAATAATTGAGATTTAATGGAGGAATGAATAGTGGTACTTGCAGAGTGCAATTTCTAAGTCGCCCACGAACAGTCGAATCTCATCCAGGATCAAGGCAGCCACATCACCGCATTATCCACTTAAAATTACACTGTCAAGACACAATTGTACGAGCCGAAAAAGCTGAGAAACGAAGATGAAAGAAATGTATAATGAAGGAATGAAGAAAAGTTTGGAGATTTAGCATGGAGATGCGCGCAGCTCGACGTTCGCGCGCGTACTGCTTTCTGCTTATACTCCTCGTGCACACTGGAGGTCGTAACGACACGACACGTTATCTCAAGCAGTTCCAGACAGCTCGAAACACTCGGAAGAGGCGAGAGAGTGCGTGCCCTTCCTTGAATGAAAGCCTTCGATGGCTCTGCACAGTTGAGCACAAGGTTTTTTCATTGTCAGCGGAAAAGTGTTGCTCACCGTTTGCCTTTTGTTTAACACCATTCGCGTGGATATTGCTCAACGCACTCCAAACCCATCGACTACCAAAGCCGGATACGCATGAAAACACACAGCTGTACCTTTGAGCGTCTAATGCACTTGCAACCAGTAGGTTCAAATCGTAGGTTCTTTTGTTACCGTGAATAAAGCGACTATTAATGTCGCTTCTTTTGCGTGGAATGTTAATTTAGGTGGCGAGTGTCCCGGCAAAGTTTCCATGGGACCATGCGAATCAGTGACTTCCCGTCGTGTCCGACATTTTAAGAATGAGGATAATTATCCTTGCGGGTCTGCATGTGTTACGCGTATTAAATGCACCGTTAGACATAATTCATTGCTCAGGAGAGGTCAATGCAAAATTGAAGTTCACCGTGGAATTTCAGAATCGCGACGCGGTTTGTGAGCTTTGCAAATATTTGCTCGGGGTCTGACAGTCAAATCGACTGTGTTATCCGGCTCGCAAAAGTCCCGGGAATGCGTGCTGTTCCCTTTAACGAAAGCATGCGCGTACTCTTGGTCGGGAATTTCCTCGGGAGAATGTGCAATGTAAGTACGCGGTAGCCTTCGACACGTAATGTTGCTTAATCGGAACGAGCCTGGTATATACGTTCACCGCGATTCGGTCAACGTCATCGACATTTGCAAGCACCGGCTGTCTTCTCTTTTCTAAATATCGGATCGCGTTACCAAGGAATTTGCCGTGTTATCTTTGCCACCTGAAAAAACTTGCGAAAAATGCGACGCATCCGTGCGTACCGCAATTTGACTAGCACTTTCGATACTCAAGAAAAGGAGCGACAAACTTTTAGCTATAAGACTCAAATTCAAAACCTACAAATCTAATGTCATGTTACTGTATCAAATACTGAGATTTATTCTCTTCGCATATAGTCCCCGATTGTTTTGCGGTTGTCTAAAAAGGAATCATCTCGCGCAGCTGGAAATACAGTCAAGAAATATGTACTGACAAGCAAACATGAACGCAGTGTCTACATATGCATACTTGAGTCATGGATTCTGAATAATCACCGCGAAGCTCTTTGTCCCTCTTCGGTTGCCACGGAAGCATGTTGACGCCTTCGAATTCGCGCGAATACAACTCAAATTCAATGACACCGTTTCGAGGTCGATCTCTCTTCTCGTATACTCTTTTTTTTTATCACTGCTCAAAATAATAACATCGAAAATCACCGACTTCCTACGCCGTTCAAGATTAGTTCGTTTCATTTTGATAGTTGTCCCATTTGTTCTCTTTTCTTTATCTTATTATTTTTTAATCCTACCTCGATGTCAAAAACTGACAAAGAAGAGATTGTTATAAAACTGCTGAAATTTCACAGTTAATATTATTTTCTCCTAGTTATATTTTTATCATTGAAATGCACTTACAGTTCGACTATGCAAATGCAATTTAGCGTGTCAGTAGAGAGACTCCACGTAGACAGTCCTATTTCAGGACAAAAGCGTGGCCACTCGAACACAACATCGTTTTTAATGCACAGCACAAAGAGTACACAGGCGCCTTTTCAGTTTTTATCGCGATACCGACGCGATTTTCAGTGCGAACTGTGCAGAAATAAAGAGGAAGAGCGTGTAGCACGATGGAAGAGATGCTGATCGTCACTGAACTTACTTTCACTGTGTATTTCGCGTCGATCTAATTGCTCGACGTTAGAACGAATGAGCCTGTCGCGCTTTCGCTCGAACGCGTGCTTTGAACTCGTGCGCTGTACCATCATTAAACAGCTTTATTGTCTAGAATTATTCCCCCGCTCCCGTCATAACTAAAGAGACGTGAGTCACGCTCATTAAGTATGTAACGGGTGGCCAAAACTTTTGCGATATGTATCGCAAACCCAGATAAAGGATCCAAAGCGAACATTTCGGTTTACCGTACATTGCAAGATCTTATTTCTATCGATTTTCTAATTCATTTGATGCGAATTTCTTTGCAAAAGCGTCTTTCAAATTTTTGTGTATACATTCGCAATCAGTGATATGTGTTACTCGTTGGTCAGCCATATATCATGCTTTATTCTATTAGTTGAATATCTAGTTTTAATTGATGACGTGAATCGAGAATTATATATCTGATAAAGAGTTGCTATAAATCTCGCACGGATCATATGACCTAAATCATGGACTTTATCAATATGACGAAGTTTATCGAATGCTTGGATTGCTTAGAAACTCAATACTTTGGGAAGATGATTCAGAAGTCACAGCTGCTATCTGAACGATTGGCGGACAATAACGTAGGGAATCTCCTTAAAATCTAACTAGTAGTTTGACTGAAATATTCCAAAACTACTTTACTTTCTGTAAAGTGTATTATTTGAAAATCATTATACTGCATTTTTCAATAACTGTCATTATTGCGATGTGTCGAAATGCATATTTTTCAAATTTAATCAATCGCTCACTCGGTGCAGAGATATAAGGTGTTCATGGTTGCCCGGACTGGAGCACAAGTTTCTCACCTTTCTCACTAGACTGCTACAGGCAGTGTAAGCTCTGCTATTTCGTTTGTTACGATCCTAATTTATAATTATAAAACCATATAAAACATCTCGTGGTGTCTTGCGTTGAAACATAAAAATAGCTGTGTGGCCACGCTAAAGGTAAATAGTCAATAATCATGCGACATTCGATTTGATTTAACTAAATCGTCATTGACAAGTATTTTGCTCCTGTTTGTGACATTCGCAATGATGTACGATCAAAAATACTGATTACATCGTGAAAAGACAGAAAGTGGCCCAGTCGGCGACTGTATCACGATTACAAATTGATCTTGATGCACTGCAAGATCGCGAGTGAAAATCATGACGCGGCTGAGGGGCCGAACCTCTTTGATGATCATCATAACGATCAGCTTTACTTTGCTGGTCGTTATATATCACATATTAAGCAACGAGGTGGACCAGATTTCGGGGAAGATAAATCCCAGAATCAAAATTGAAGACTCCTATCCATTGAGCGATCTCACTGAGAGTCCGGTCAGTATTGCTAGAAAACAGCAAATAGAAGCTCAAATAATGGGAAATGTGAAGCGGGGTAGAGGAAAGTTGTTCTATGACTTCAATTATGGAAAATCTCTGACGGATACGGTTCCATTGTTCAAGGGTCACAAGATCGTTCATCTGGACCTAAAAGGCGCTCCACCCAAACCGAGCTACTATAAGTACCTGTTACGATTGCTCAAGAAATTAGGTGCCACTGGTATAATTATAGAATATGAGGACATGTTCCCGTACGAGGGTAAGATTCAAGATATTAGCGCGACTAATTGTTATACCAGAAGGGACGTCGCACATATTCAAGAGTTAGCCAGGGAAAACAAGCTCATTGTTATACCTTTGGTACAATCCTTCGGACACATGGAGTTCGTTTTAAAGCTGCAAAAGTATAAGGATTTCAGAGAAGTATCTAAATACCCACAGGCGATCTGTCCAACGTACAATGGAACTCTTCCTCTCGTATTTGAGATGATCGATCAAATGATTACTGCCCATCCGCATTCAAAATACTTACATATAGGCGCGGACGAAGTCTATCAGTTAGGGGAGTGCTCGAGATGCTTGGAGAAAATGAACAAGTATCAATGGAGCAAAAAACAATTGTTTTTGAACCACGTGACAAACGTAGCGAAATACATTAGAGATAAGTATCCTGAAGTTACTACGCTCATGTGGGACGACGAATTCCGAGAGATTGCACCACAAGAGATAATCGACAGAGATTTACAATTATTGGTGGAGCCAGTAGTTTGGAAGTACACGACTGATCCAGCAGCATCATTAACCGATCAGTTATGGGAAAGCTATGCAACAATTTGGAAGAATGTCTGGGTAGCGACAGCGTTCAAAGGAGCCACTGCACCCGACAAGTACTATACCGATATTGCGTATCACATGGAGAACCATCAACGATGGTTAGAAATAGTTAACAAATATTCTACTCAGATTACTTTCAAAGGTATCATTTTAACCGGATGGCAGAGATACGATCATTTTAGTGTCCTTTGCGAATTACTACCAGCTGCGATACCATCGCTCGCCGTGAATCTCGCAGTTTTGCAAGCACCAGACTTGAACGGTTTTCCTATGGAAGTGCCCAATCACATATTGGATGCTCTTCAGTGCGAGGGTACCGTTTCTTTAAGCGTTTCAGAGTCACAGTACGGTTGGACAAAATGTAATTATCAGGGTGCTGCGGTGTACGCAGCGATTTTACGTTTATTTGCCTTGACATTAGAAGTGAACAAAATGGAGCAAGACAACACATTCAAGGGATGGCTGAAACCTTACAACTTGAAATACGCATTTTCAAGTCCTAGTCACGTTGAACGAGCGGTAGTGGATCTCGATAGATTCAAGATGGAACTGATGTACATCGAGAAAGAAATGCGATCAGCAATGGAGGATATTTATGATAATTACACGATTCAAGAGTGGCTGGAGACTTACACTGCACCCATGAACGAGAGGTTCACGCAATTATGGGAAGCGAAAGAAAGAATCTTAGAGAAAAACGTCTGGCCAAGGAGACCACTGACGAAACCTGACTTATAGTAGGTGAAAAGGTCGATACTTGAAACAGGATTACCCCGACTCAAGAGGAATGTTATAAGAGACTGAAATTTCTTCTAGACTAATTAATAATGAGCGACGTATCAAGACGCGTTAGTACTTTTTCTTTTCATAAACCTGCAAACAGTAGGAGACGAATGGAATTCGTGTAAAAGTAATGTATTTTACATTTGGAAGAATCGATAAAGCAAAGTCTCGAGACTATAACTTAACGCGATCGGGGGATCGAGTTTTAACAGTTGCACCGTCCGTAATGTAGCGAGAATCGTGTATGCTAACGAGGACGATCAGACTTTTTAGTATAATTATTAAAATTCCTAACGAAAAGATGTCGGTACGTTTCATCGGTAAGCAATCATCATTGTGTGCTATAGGACTGTTAAATCGATCCTTAGGTCTTGAATTTGTACATATAGTGGATAATCTGCTCTCTCCGAAACCCTTCAAGGAACGTTAAGTACGTTGGGTCTTAGCATCGTTGAAGTTCATCGCATTTCTTTAGTCAGAATTAGCGAACGCCTATTCATGAAATTCATTAGTAACCCCCCCGGGTCCCTTGCGAATATTTCCTAAATTTAATTTATTTCTTGTATACAGTGCTAGTTATAGATTGTTCTTCCGGTAAGTACTTTGCATATCTGCATTACTTAAACCTATTTATACCTATCGTTAACGCACACAGCTTAGGACCTTCCAAAAGTGAACTTGCGATATACCAATTGTACTAAACTCCAACTATGCAACTTGTTAGAGTCTATGAGCACGCAACGATACGTTCTTCAAGACCACGCATCCTCGAGATTTTATAAACATACTTCAATTATATTCCGTGAATTAGCAAGCGATACGCAAACGACATATACCCATTAAATTTACAAAACATACTTATAGACTTTCTTTTTTACTGTTTCGTACAGGTAACGGCGAACTGTTTTAAAAACAGTGATTATTGTTTCTGTCTCTGAATACCAGAATCTTTTACCGAATGCATACTCCATGGATACTTACTATTTCGTTGGAATGTTTTTTTCTAGTATATATTTAATTGATAATATATGTAAAACGTTAGGGCTTGTATACTGTATTATCATTTAGGTATTCCTACCTGACTTGTTGCGGTAACAATGTCAGCATATAGTGAAATTCTGCAATAAATTTGTTTTTAAACCTATTTCGATAACAGTAACACCATTTATTGACTTGGTCCCTCCAAATACGAATCGACTTATTGCGATAGTGTTCAATACCAAAATAGATGAGAATATAAGTTAGATCTCAGTTTTTTTCGCTGTTAACAGCATACTTTTACAATCGATTATTGCAAGACACAAACCGAAGATTTGGACGTGGGAAACGGAGGATTAAATGGAATAGAATTATGCTTCCGATTGGGAATCCTTTTCACCACCTTCTGTATAGTGCTCATATCCACCGTGTCACCTATTTCAGCGATAATTATAGGCTTATAAAAATCTTGATCTGTTTTTGTTAACCGAACACCCAGAACTTGCGCAGCTAGAGTGATTATGCACAACGAAACCTGGAAAATAAAAAAAAGCCAAACACTATCCCTACGAACTTAATTTCGATTTTTTTCGAATTTGTATTTAGATTTTGAAAAGTACCGCCTCGCCAGTTCTAGCCGATATATCGTGACACGGAAATCCATTTTCCGCGGCAAATCGGTGCGATCGATCTCTCTTCACTGTCCTTTGATGTTCCATATCACACTTGTTACCCACCACTGCCACGAGGGGTGTTTCATCATTGCTTTCGCTGATTCTCCTAACTTGATCCATCCACTCCTCTAGGACATCGAAACTCGAACTATTCGTAATGTCATAGACCAATAGTACGATCTAGGAAACAGCCGAGTTATTGTTCATCGTTTCAAGAAGGAGCATCGAGAGCATTTAACGAGTCGTTTTTTGTCTTACATGTGCGCCAAACACGTATTTGTCCAACATGTTGCTGCGCAAAGCGAGTCCGCTGACGTCCCACACGTGTAGATTGACATTCTTGTAATATCCAATGGTGGTATTTTTCAAGAAGAAGTCGATCCCCGAAGTCGGTGTATACTGTCGAGTGAACTCGTCGTGGCAAAACTTTTGAGCGATGCTCGTCTGAAGAACGATCCTTTACTTTCATTCATCGAGAAACAGAATTTCGCTAATGCGACATAGCGCAACTAACTTAATGTAAATGTTGCAATTGCTAACTGCGCTGGGTATACACATGGAATTTAAGCTCTATAAAAGTCCGCACTGACCACTGCGAACCGTGGAAAGAAATCGATACTCGCTGGGCACTAGGAAATATGTACAATAACAGGCATACCTTGAAATTGCCACTTAGTTTTACACCCTAAAAAACCACTAAGCACTGAATAACAACTGGATAACACATTGATCCGATGTATGAATGAATTAAAAATAAATGGAATACTGTACTAAGGTAATAGTAAACTAATAGTACGGTTTGCAATACGAATGTTGCGCACAATTTCGAAACTCACTTTTCCAGAAGTTGTTTCTCCGACTAGAAGAATTTTCAGCCTTTTCGTCGCGAGATCATCCTCGATATCCGACATGGAAGAAGCCCGCGACAAAAAATAATTAATACGGAAGCGTACTCGCTTATAGGAGACTGAATGGGTCAGGACTCATGCGAAGAGTTGTGTCGTCCACAACGGTCCTGCGTCGACTATAATGTAACATATAGGGTTGAAGTCTAGCATGTTAGCCCGAGGGAAACGAAATCGAGCGAATCGAGCGACCAACCCTGGCCACTACGACGTCGTGGTCGTCCCTTCAGCTGCATGAATAAATTAGCGAATAATCGATAAACCACGGTAGCAAGGTGTGCGTGAATATTGTCAATGTTCGACATAGAAAAGCACGCCCCATTCGCGATTACCGCGAACCTCGCCCGTCAATGTTGCGATTCTATAAGCCAGGTGCAAACCGTACCTGACTCGCCACTTTCGTGTTCACAACCACGATTATCCTTTGACTCGTAATAATAGGAATGTCGATAATTCACCTTGAATCGTTAGACTTACATTTTTTATATTTCCAAAATGATATATAATTCTGTTATATGATCACGCGTTGTGAGTCTTGCTTAATTCTCGAAGGCAGACATAGAAAAATATATGCGATATATTTCTCGGTACATATAATAGTTAATACTATGGACGAACACTCGTGTCCCCGGTGATCGACGATTATAAAATTCCCAGTCGAAGGTTGCTTTTATGGAATATCGGGTGGAAGGATATCTGGAAGAATGTTAAAATTATTATTGTTACACGTATGTACAATACGTGTATATTGGCCCTTTGCGTATATTGAGCTTGCGCTTACCTTGATAAGCGTTTGCACTTGCTTCCACTAGATTGTCAAGAGTTGTGTGGAACGGTATATGCAAGAAACTTTACATATTTGTACAAAGGCAATTCGTTAGAATACATTTAAGATGGATATTAATTAAAGATTAAATCCTTGTAATTTGCTAGTAGATAATAATTCGAGACTCTGCAGCATGTCGACGTCCGAACAACAGTCCATCTATCGGCACGCTCGAAGTTGGCTTTCACAATTTCGTAATATCTACCGTCACTGGAAAAACAACTTAACATTACCAAACAAAATATTGCAGTATGTTCAGCGGATTCTGTGTCACGTACCTTAAGGCTAAGCATCTTAATTTTGCGCACTTGACACGCAATATATCAATAGCTTTCTGACTTTTGTCCGAAAATCGTAGATTCTCCGGATCCCATCGCAACTCTAATCGCTCGACATTCGTACAATTATTTGCAATTCCATCCATCAATTGATCTACGTGAATGTTGACACCGAGTCTTTCTTGAGTGCCCATCACCAGAATTCTAATAACAAACAAATAATCGAATAATTAAATAATCGAGTGATGTCAGACTGATTATCTCAGAGAGATGCGAAAGATACCTTGCATTCGTGATAATTGGAAGTACGCTTTGCCAGAGTTGATCCGTAATATGCGGCATTCCAGATAAAGCGAGACCATACAATTGGTGACCGTATCTCGACAAGAATTTGTGCAAGGCGTCATCGGTCAAATTGTCGGAGCTGTCAAGGTCCAGAGCTATCAGATTCCGTGGATTTCCCATCTCGGACCAAGCTTTCATGACACTGTCATTGAAGCCGTTCAATTGACCAGCACTCAGAAAACGCAATCCCGGAATTCGCGTAAGCATGTCGATCAAACACTCCGTAGAAAGATCGGTAGCTGTAATGTCGAGTTCTTGGATACTCGACTTTTCCCATTCTACTTGCATCACATATTCACTCTGGAGATCTGAAACCCAGTTTGCAGGAATAAGTTAGAGTAACCAAAGGAAAGATCCATGTTTTAATTATTTAAGTAAACTATCGTACTTGTTCCTTGCATCAGAAGACACTTCAGTCTTCTGCTCCTTTGAAACAGAGTCTTCATTGTGGAGCCGGTGACTTTCGAACAAAAGTTTACCGCGAGGCATTCCAGTTGTATGCAATTTGAAGAGAATGCATCAATGTGGGAATCATCGACGAAATTTATCCCATAGAGATTAATCACCCTTAGATTTGGCGTCGCAGATTTCAGCTTGTGTACGTTTATCACTTCGTAAATTTCTTCCTCTTCTTCTTCCACCTTCTCATAAGTCCCTGTTTAGTTTCTAATAAGTTTAATTTCATATTTACTCGCGTTAGAGGGTGACAGAAAGTGGTGTGGGAAACTACGAACCTATGAGATGGAGGATCTCCAAACCGTTGATGAAGTTGTATATCTTTCGCATGAAACCCTCCATAAAGATTACCTCCGAGAGGCAAATACACATGTACTTCAATTTCGTCGGAAACGCCTGCATCTCCGAGAAATCGTGCAACTGCATCGCAGTCGAGAAATCCAACAACATGTGGGTCAAATTCGGACATTTGTTCGCTAGTTCGTGAAGAACCGTATGAGTGATCAATTCGATCGGTAGTTCGATGTATCTCAAAGATGCACTGAATCGTGTACTGAAACGAGAGACATTGGAAAATAATTGTAGATTGCGATTCGTATGCACATTCGTTAAACATCGACAATTATTTACAAAATGGACCAACACTTTTGGCAAGCAAAGAGCCTCTGCGACATATTTCGGGAGTCTGCATTATTTGCCAACATTCTTCAAGCTCCGTACAATTGCATCCTTGCAAAACAAACACTCCGCGTTATCAGAATTTACAATTAGTCTTGTGCAGCTCTACCTGATTAAGTGGAGTAAATTGTCGAGAGACGTAACGTGGAGCCCACTGATTTCTGGCCTGAGAGAAACGTGGCACCACAGCCGGGTGTCGTAAGCAAGTGTTCGCCATCTTTTGCAGATGCGTGCCATTCTGCAAATCTCGCGGTGAGAAAGGTAGCTGAAGACATGTAGGATGACCTTGTCCGGTAATTTCTCTATAGTCTATTAAAAAAAGAAACTCAGTGTTGAATTCAATGATGATTCCATCAGCCATTGATCAAATATCCTATAATTCTTTTTCATAATAGAGACACGAATTAAAAAATTCTTTAAATTCCTCTGCCATTGGAATTAAAAGAAAACTTACTGTGGCAGCGAATCGACTTTTGCCACCTTCGGAAACGAACATCTGAGACGTTTCCACGGCAATTTGGCCCCAAACATCGACACCATCCATTTTGACCTTTTGCTTATGAAAATCTACTTTTGTGACCGCGAAACTTTACTGGATGCACCACGCGTTGCTCGCGAGAAATTTCCTACACACTGCTGGTGCAGTAACGCGAACACCTTCCGGCACTATTCGACACAAAATAACTCAAAACACCCTTGTTTCGAGTGAATCATCGAAAAGGAAGGAATTTTTGGGAGAGACTCGGAATTTGGTTCAATGTCACTGTAAGAGAATGCACTCCTCTTTCCAAATGAAGCTCGATACACCGGAAGCCAGGGCACAATAACGTAAAACGATAACACTCCTGCTGAAATTATTGCACCATGGATAAAAATTGCGAGCTCATTGGTAAAAACGGAGGATGCGATTCACGGGAGACAAGTTTCGCGAAAAACACGCTGCGAGCTGGATTTCGAAGAGGCCGAAGTTGCAAGTCTTCCGCCGCGGTTGTAATTGGATCGCGCTTGCGCGCCGTCCTAAATATAAGACTTGGAAGACCCGTCTGCACTTTAATTTTAAACCCATCACCTGCGCTAAAGCCAAGGTGCATTTCCTCGTTATTTCCCGAAAATCCAACGATTCTAGGGAAAGTCGTGTGCCCTTAATGAAAGTCTACCCTACACCTGGTATAGTATTTAACAATTGCAGTACAAAAATCAATTTTGGAGATGTTTCACAATTCATACTATATCTTCAAAATTCTAAATCTTAAAAAATAATTAAATAAAATTGTAGAATTCTATTGATTTTAGCTGGAAAATTACATCTACGTTTATTAACGCCATATGAGAACCTTCTAAGAGAGCGAGACACATTAATTTTCGATAAACCTGCCAGAATTCTGCCTCTGGTACAGAACTTGGAAACGATCCGACACGAGACCTATCCGACAGACTACACGTGATAATTACTCGACCAAGCAAAGGGTGTGTGTCAATGCTCAAAGGTCATGTTTAATTGAAAGGGCTATTTTTCTTACTATTCGATGTATAGGTTAAATATATTATTTATCGAGATAGTTACCCCTGTGAAAATTCTTTTTCCTGTCAAGAGATTACTACCAAGATCTTCCCTCGATATGGTACTGGTAGCCTGTTCGACATTCAATTGATGCCACGTGCTCATCATTTTAAATCTTTTCAATTTTTTTCAACAAAGTGTTTGCTCCAAATCACTTTACACTAATTGAAAACCGTACAATACTACAATAACCGCACTAAACGGACTGAAAATTGCTTTTACTGGATTTCTCGGATACTTAAAGTTCTGACTCTCGAAAGTAGCATGAATAACTAAAGCCGGTCTAAGCGGGAAGGCACGAAACTTTTAACTGACTCTAATTAGTTATATATAAAGAGAAGCACTCAGTCAAGTCAGCGAACAGTAAAAATAGGCGGAACCCATCAACGTTGCCGGAGACTTTACTGTCACTTAGCTGTGAAGCTGGTAAAAATAAAAATGAAAAAGTTCCCTGGTTTTTATGAATTAGAAAAGTACATAAATAGTTATTTTCTCTAACATATGGAATATGATATAAATCAATTTTTCACCGTATTAGGTCGCCTGATGACTTGCGACTCCTCTCCTTCGTGACTATTCAACTGTTGAAGAGCCGCCTCCACGCTGAGAACATTCCAATTAGACATTCTTCGAATATCCATCTCGATAGCACGATCGAACCCAGGGAGAAAAGTAAGATCCCAAGCTTCCTTCCACACGTGAATATCGTTGACACTAATTACACTCGATGACTTATTATTTGCACGGATGGATCCAACAAGGTAAAACTTATATCGTGAAAAGCATAACTTAAAGAACTGAACTTTTCGAATACACTTGAATTTCCACTGCTTCTCAGACCCGCCCGAATTACATAATTTTGCATAATATTCAAAGACTGGAAGCAAAGTTTATCTTTTAGTTTCAACCGGATGAAGAATATACGCGGACGTTGAGCCACTCCGGAAATCGACCTACTCGGTCATCGTGATGCTCTTATGTGAGGCACTCTACGCTCACAGTCGGAGGAGAAAAATTCAACTAAAATAATCCGAACTTTCTGTCGAATCTGAAAATAGACCCGCTGGAGTGCTCCGCTACACAAGGATGCACAGCCAACAGAGGGCCGTCATCTTCGACTACCGGCTATTTCGAACATATGATTTATGAAGCGATGTCTTATTCTTTCAAACCATATCTCTAGTTTTACTAATTTTTTATGCAAAGTCTTAAATAAACGCTCCCCGTTCATTTGAGAAATGCTTGTCGGAGTATTTGGCTTGTTGAAGTCATCACGAACCTACAGGTGGAAATATCTTTAGGTGAAAGTTTCCCATGTCTCATCGAAAGAAGGAAGTATTTGTCGTTGCATTTTTGTACCCTGTAGGAGGCTGGAAATCTCTGCGAATGACAGGCGCCGTGTGCACAAGACTGCCGTTAAACTTCCCTTTGATTGCAGGCCAAATAGGAACCATTTGGCTCGGTGCCATTAGCAATTTGATTAATTAAGGCCACGTATAATGTGTATAAGGCGGTGCTGCTGGCTGACGAGCCCTTGCTTCTAGCTACATTCTTCAAATTGACCTTGTAATCCTTCGAGAAGGACCAAAGTGTGACGTCAAGTTTATTTTGTTGCACTGTGAAAGGCCGACGACCAACGACATTGGTAAGTGTATAGTTATACATAGCACTGGATTTTTGAAAATATTTTGTCTTTGATTACAATCAGATGTCTTCTTCGCAAAGCAATTGAATCGAAGTTGTTGAACTTTATTCTTCATTTTTCATCGCTTCTTTAGATATCGAGTTAAATAACGATTCGACATGCCTAAATGCATGTAAATACTTGTAATTAAAATCACGATAATGTTTAATGTCACGATATCAGTGTCTTGTATACTTGTAGACGAAAAATTGTATCGTGGTAGAAATTGAAGTTTCGTGAGCATCAAAAAGCAGTGATCGAAAGAAATCAACTTTTTCCTCTGTTATTAGCATCGAGTGTCGAAGCTTGTTATTTTCTTCTTGAGTGTCCGACCGGATGGAAATTTGTATTTTCATCAGGCATATTGTTCGAGTGCGATGACGTGGTACCGATATGTTATCAGTTCCATTGTTTCCGCTCTTTGTACCACATAAGTTTTGTTATGTCCCGCTTCGACAACTCTCTCTTCCACCCGATTGTTAGTTAAATAACATTGTTCGCGAATCAATTATTCCATTGCCAATTATCAAAGTGAGGGTGTAATTGTTGCATAACAGAGGGAATGCGCTTATGTGCACTTCCAATAATCCAAACACATTTCGTTACGTAAGACTTAAATGCGTATTTAACTATGCAACAGACTTCTGTCGAAAGAAATTATCGTTTTACTAGGGGATTCTTCTATTTCCGGGAAAACACTGCTAGAATGTTTCGAGGGACAGAAGTGCGATCAAAAAGTTGTTGATAGCGTATATATATATTCAATAATATTCAAACTTCAATGATAAGAAACTGCGGCAATAGCAGAGTACGAAGTATTATTGTGTACACGTGCTCTATACTTTTTGCGGTTTCGCTTGTTAACCTAGCCATTGTGTTAGAATTTTTGCGGATACTGCTTCATGGTGAAAGTTAAAAACAACCACAAAACACATCTAATTGGTGTGCTCAAGGGTTTCAAGGTGTATGATTAGCTTTTTATGGAAACAAAGATATTTATGATTACTGTGGTCAATGCTTGCAAATTGCTAATTGGAATTCGGAGTTGGAGCTATTTCGTGGATTTATTCAACTGAGGTTTTTACACGACAATAATTATTCGGTTTTTCCTATTTCTTCCTCTATATTTGGGTGTGTGCACAAGTTTAATTCACGATTAGAACTGTCGATTAAAAGTGCGCTATCAGTCTGGCAGGATTAAACAGATTGCAGATTCCGCGGACGGTGATTTAGCAAAATATTGAAATAAAGTCGCGTAATTATTATCTTTGCAATTTTTTACTTGCAGAATTATTTCACGATCAAAGCTTATCTATCGGACAGCCCACTACCAAGATACATCTATCAAGAGATAGGACATGCAAATGTGCGTCGCAAGAGTCGCAAATGACGAAAATACTCCCAAGTAAAATGCAATCGATGAGGCATGCATCCTTGTTTGGCAAACCCTGCCATTGGACGAGAAGCGTGCTTTACAGAGAATTTTGCAGCACGACACCACAGTTACGAGTTTCCTCTTGAACTACAACATAAAAATACACATGGTTGCATCTTGCATCGATGCTTTCGATATCTATAGTAGCTGGAGGAATATTTTAACGAGTTCTGGATTCAATTTCGCGGACTTTGCGCATGCAAGCGCCGCGGCTCTCGAGCGAAATTGAACAGCAGCGCCTCCATCGATTTCCGCGACGAACACCGAGAAACACAATCTAAACCTTCCTTTCCTCTTTTCTCTTTTTCCTCCGTTCTTTCCATTTTATTCTTTTAGCATTCTTCTATCAAATTGTTGTCCGTTCCTTATCCTCGTAGCGTTTGACGCGGTGAAAAAGAGTGACATCGGTCAATGCAGGTCAATGCGTGTAACTACGACTCTGTCTGTCCGTTCCTCGTCTTCCGTCCTCACTCTTCTCTCTTCCTTTTCACTTCCTTCTCTTTCGCACGGTGCTTCGTATTTCCGTCCCTCTTGGTTTAACAGCGAACCAAACGTAGCGCCTCCGTAGCTATAAAAGGGGCCGCTTTCGTCGTAATACGCATTAGTCGTTGCGTCGCTACAGTGAGCGCTCGAGGTCGTGCGAATGTGTGTAAACGACAAGATAACCAAGAAACGAATCGAAACAAGAGGTAGAAGCGGAGACTAGCAAAAAGCATTTTCTACCGCGTTTCGATCGTGACGCATGTCCCTTCGGACAGAGGCAGAGCCTCGAGTACCCGGTGTGGTCGAGTGTCGAAAGCGTGGAGCAGTTTGTACTTCAACAGTGTGAAAACCAACGCGCAAAGGACTAGCGTGCCAAGTGGATTTTTCGAGCGGATTCTGATTCTTTTCGAGTGTCCATCAGTGGTTTGTCGGAGGAACTGTCGACAGGACCGGGCAAAGCATCGCGCGCCCAATCAGCAAAAGATAACCTGTACGGTGATAAGCGCCAGGTTTAGAGAGCGCGCGAGAGAGAGAGAGAGAGAGAGGGAAGCTGAGCGACAAGAACAACAGAAGCAAAGGTTCGAGAATTGCCTCCCTAAAGCTGCAGTGTTTTCGAACGATGAAATAGGGGCGAGAGGCCAGTGAGAAAAACGCCTTGGGAAAGGCGTCGCGTCGTCGTTCTACGTCGCAGCAAGTCGAAGAAGAAAAGGTTTCTCCTCGGCGTTGCCGAACTCGCGCGTGGCAGCCAAGCTGCCGATCCAGTCCGGCCACCGCTCGCGTATCTATCTCCAGTGCTCTCGTCCCCGCTTCCTCGGAGCGCTATGAAATAACAAGAGGCTTGATTCGATCAACAAGACCGACGACGGCAGAGGCGGTGACCACCTGATTCATAGCGTCCGTGCTCAGTCCTCAGTGTAGGCTAGTCGGTCGCTCGGGAGTCGTTGCCCCACGGGATTTCGCGACGCTCTTTTCACCGCGAACCGCTGCTTGCTCTATATTTCCCTCGTGTATCTATGTACCTCTGGTTACTCCATTTGCGAGCTTCCACGTGAATGAATGACATTCAGCTGCTTCCGTCCGCTTCGTCTTCACGGTCGAGTTTCGTTGAGCAACGAATTCCTCGGGCACATCACGATAAATGCGAACCGCGGTAAATACGACGAAGCTTCGCACGTTGTTAGATATATCCTGACGCTGTCGCGCATTGACAACTCGTGACGTAGAAGTACAAGTCAAAAGAAGAGTCAACTTCGAGGAGGAGGAGGAAGAAGAAGAAGAAGAGAAGGAAGACGACAGAGTAAACAGTGCTACCAAGGTCTCATCTCAAGTTTCTCCCGGTGCTTGTATACACAAAGGCACGAGGAAACATGGCGGCGAACATGTGCATGCAGAACTGCAGTGAGCCAAGCAGTCTCACGTATGATGCGGTCGCTGGAGAACTGTCACCATGGACAGCAGCGGCCGAGTACTTTATCTTCGGCCCTTGGTTTTATTCTCTGCTTGGCAGTACCATGGTCGGTCTCACGGGCATTTTTCCCCTCTTCGTCATCCCCATCGATGAAGGCGCCGATCTCAAGAATGGAGGTAAGCAACTCTTTTTTTTCTTTCTTTCTCCTCTTCCTAACGACGTAATAGCTTTTTTGGCGATCGAGACGCACAGGGGCGAAGGCTCTTGAACGAATGCCGTTGACCCACAGATACTTGGCTTCGGAATCAGCCTGTAAACAGCACGATGCGATCTCTTAACTTCAATTGTACATATTTACACTGTTATGCAAATGATTTTTAATCATTTCCGCAATGCTTAAACTGCGCGCATACAGATGGTTCGGATCCCACTTGAAACTGTAGGTTCCAGGGCATAAGGCCAAATTCAACCGGTTCCAAAGCATAAAAACAACAATATATCTATACGATACACTTTCAGTTTCAACATTCTTGTAGTAAACTTGCTCGATATTTAGTTAACGTAATGATGACATTAACTGTTATCTGTCAACTTCGCGAAACAGTGAATCGAACATTCTCTTACAATGTGTCCAGTCGTAATGACTAATAATTGATATAAATTACTTTCGAAACGTAAGTCTCTGACATTTAAATATAAACTGCGGGTTGTCTGGTTTTTCCAAGCAAACAGAAACTGTTGCACTACTCTAATTAGCGATCTTCTTTGCCGCGAGACTTCTCGAGACGATGCTTCAGTTTCGCGTTTCACAGTTTGGAAAAACTATATTTTCTTCGACAAATACCGAAATTTCTTGTTGCACGACGATAACAATAGCCTCTGCAACTATCTAACGATAATCTGCGATTCATGTGTCTCTAAGTGCGACTATAGAGTCAAGCTTCTTTGAACCGTTTCGAAACATTAATTTTACATGAGATGCACAATCGAGTTTATAATAACACCGGACGTGCCACCTATGCCTATTAACATCTTGATAGGAGCATTCTTTTCCGCTGCATTAACTCGAGCACGTCTGAAAGAGCTTGCTTGGTACTGATACACATACATAGATATGTATGTGTATGTATGTAGTGCGTATTGTAAATCTCGAAGAATGAGTCTCGATTCTTTCTTCGCGTATTTATGAGTTTGCACAGCTTGCAGTTGCCTAGGTTGCATTAAATCTTGCTCCGGATTCTATCGTGTTTTCACGAGGAACAAGCGATAAGAGCCGATCGATGGTCTTTTAAATCCATCGATGGCTTATAAATCTCTAGAGACAGTCAGAACAATCAAAGACATTGTTCGAATACAGCGTCGACTTATTTCCAACACGTTTCATCCGTTCTATCATTAAACTTACATTCGAAGGGGAGAAATATCGTCGAAATCTATTACCACTCTTTTGTCTTTTGTCTTTTGTCAATATTTTCCACCCAGACCGTAATGACAATTTCGCGACAGACCTTAATATATAAATAGATTTCCGTAACGCTCGAGGAGAACTTTAAGGAGAACAAATATTTTTCTTCACGTGGAAAGTCATTGTTGCCGAGTTCTAAGGTCAGAGAGTATTGACTTTCAGTATTATCGCTTTTGAAATAGAGAAACGACGAGGAGTAGAGCGCGATATCAAGATATGTACATTCATTTTGCAGTATTTACTTGTGATAATGTAAAAGATAGTTCTTTGAATCATTTCTCAATTTGTTTTTTAATTCTGTTCGATATCTATGAATCTATATTAGAGTCTAGAATATTTTTTTATTAGCAAAATCTGTTACCTAATAAGTTGCGCGTCATTTTCGTTCGGTTTCGGTCCACCGATTGGATTAAACTCTACCGTGTAGCACAAACTCTCGTCTCGTTCTTTAGCTTCGAATCTCCTATACTTTTATCGCACTTATCCAGTTCTCTTCGCAAGGAAAACATTTATTGTTGAAGAAAGTGCGTAGTTATGCCACGAGTAGCTTACGATATTGGCGAATGATAAACTCTGAACAAGGCATTTTGCCACGTGCAGAGATACCCTACTGCGCATATTGAGCTCATTTCCGTGAACTGTGCCAACGAGCTCCATTAATTGTAAGACACCTTCTTTCAGTATTTCGAAACATTAGCAAAGCCCTGGAAATACTAAAATATTCTGCGAATTTGATCCGGAATATATTTGAGTCACTGCATTTGCATTACTTTTAACCAAGTTATCCTATTGTGCGAGAGAATCTAACTAAAATTCAGGGCCGAATGAAATTTCCACGGTATTCAATTGTAACGAAACTCTCCACGTGTCTTGTTAGTACTTTTCATGGAAATAATTCGCGAAATTTCCAAATTCCCTCAACCTGTGAGGATTAATTTTGTTTTACGTCAATCTTCGGTAACTCCAAATTTTTCTAAATCACAATTTTAATTCCATTTACAATTTCAATTTTAAATTCGACTGAAAGGTATCAGTTGGCATCAGGTGTTTCCGAGAAAATTACTCGCAGATTTCTCTATTGCGCAAATCCGCGTAGGTGGTCTCTCTGAAAGAAAAAAATTGCCTTTAATTCCAGGGTACGAGCTGCGAAACGTACCGTTCGGGATTCTGCGAATGCTCCGAACCCATTGTTCCATGTTAACGTGAGCAAAGACGATCGTGTAACTTATCCAACACCCGACAATGCTCGCGGTAGATATAATATTCGCGAATTGAAGCTGGCTTACTGAAGTATGGACCGACAGAATAGCTTCAAGTATTCTGATTGTTTCGCAACGAATGACGATGGTGTCCATTCACCAGTCGGATCCGGAATAAAGCACCTGCTTTGTGTCCTCTAGCCCAATAACTCCCGAAACATTATCTTTTCATTTCTCACTATTTAATCGATCACTCCATGTTGCAATAATTCGGCAATATGGAAACAATACCATTCGCGCAGTTCAATCAAACGCTATTGATCGTGGCAAGACCAATTGCAGGATTGAACTCCTGCAATTCCAGGTGCACCAATTGCTCATTCAAATGTCTATCGAGCTCCCGGATTCACCGTAGCTACCTGCAACTGGAAAATCAGTGTAGCGTGATAAGGCCAGTGCATCCTGTAGCTTTTTTTTCACCTGCAATACAGTTAAGATCTTAATTGCTTTGTTGCTTCGGGAATGGTTAAATCGTGGATGATTCTATTGTGTTGCCGAGGCTCATTCCCGTGTTCACGCTCAATGCTGTTGGCTCACGCGTCTCTGTCAAGAGTGGTTATCGGTATTCTGTTTGGCAACTTCGGTCGTGACACAGAGATATGTACATTACTTCCCGCATACTTCCTCGCGGCCTTTCGTTCCAGGCATTTTGCGATCGTTTGATATTCCTTTGAGCTGGTAGCTACCACCGTTTTTTACGCGTAAACGATCCTGCCTCTTGCGTAAATTAAGTTGCGGTGAGATTTGCCTGGGTAAACCGTTGTTTTCGAGGTTGCTGCTGGAGGACGCAGTTTGAGACCGCAGTGGTTTGCTCATATTCCGTTGAGGTTGCAGCGAGAGTTCTCTCTCCTGGCGACGTCATACGTCCGGCCCTATTTCTTCGAGAGTCTGTTACGAAATGGTCTAGTATTTCAAAACATCAGTGTCAGTGTCAGTGACACGCTGTGTCCACCTCTGTACCATCCTCGAGTTTACAGTTTGGAGGGTGAGATGTCTCAAAGGAGCCCACAACCCTCGTAGAGAAGTTTTTCATTGACGTAGGTTCAAAAGATTTAGGGGTATCTGGCACACCTGGCAGCTAGCAGCCTCTTGATTACACCTGGAAGAACTCGAGAGATGCTTCGGCAGCTTGTAACACAGTTCTATCCTTAAGAAATTACGCTACCCGTGAATCTTTCGGTAAAAAATTCTTTTTAATTTAGAATGTTGATATATGTCTATGGATGATATAGTCAGTGATAAGATAGAAAATGTTAATCAGGGTAATTGCGAGAGAACCAAATGCCTCAGCAAAGATGCAGGCCAATTAATTCCTTTCGCTCCGAAAACATATAAATCGTTAAAGCATTCTGCTTGCCCAGTGACGCGAATATTCCTGCAAAAAGATCATCCGCGTCAGGCCATAAATCCAGCGAAACGAGACGACGCCGTTGTACGGTGTCTTCTTCGCGGTGTTGAATAATTCACGTGCACAATCGTGAGCTCATTTATTCTTCAAAGGTACGACCATCCAAATTCCACGTTATTCTATTCAATAGAATGCTTCCAACATGCTTTTCTCGCTTGGTTCGTTGCATTTGACTAAAAACAACCATCTCATTTATTTTCAAAGTTTTTCACTCCACGAGGCCTTATGTAAGCGGTAATTCGTCGCCGTCTGCAATAATTGAGATCGACTTTCGCTCCGATCGCCACTGATAAGTATGCTGTCCGTTCAACTTGGCTGATTTTATTTCTTCACGCAGCTGGAGAAAAATGGATGTCGTGTCTTCTATAGGCTTCCCTTATAAGGCTACTCTTACACGGCTCATATCCACTCTGAAATGGAGCCCGCGCGCCGTCCGCAGTTAAAATTCGATGCTCCCAACCTTACCGAGCATTATTCAAGCCCTTCATCCAGAAGAATTAGTTAATCCCACGTTCTCGCTAAACCTCGCGCTAAAAATGCCCAAGGGACTTAAAAGAGACTTTGCAACTAAGGAAAATTGCTGTATTAATCGGAAAAAAACTAGTTCTGAATTTCCATGGCTAGTCGCAGTATCCAGTGGTTATCACGGTCGCGGTAACTCGAGTTAGTGCACGCGAGTGCTCTAACGAGTCAAGCAATTGTCGAGGCGTACATGCGCCCGCGGACCGGAGGGGCGAGTAGTTAGAGGACGGCTGATTGTCAGAAAGAAAGCTCTGGAAACTGCATATCGCACGACGTGTTTTACGCTGGTCTATTAGATATGTACATACCACTGGAACACGTAGAACACATATTGTTCTTGAATAACGATCGGTGACGCGAGATTGAGCGGAAAAAATAAATCTGCCTCCATACGCGACTCTGAACTACCCGGGAATACAATTACACTTTTCTGCAATCGATTGGCTCGTACTTACGGGTTCCCGTAGTATTACCCGTATGCATTCCGTTGGTAAGTACTTGCCACGGACTACCTCTGACTGTACCGAATTGCATTGCTACATAAAGCTGCTTTCCATATTGAGCATCTGCACCTGTGACTCTCATCTATATCAACAGTTTTACTACACGAAAGACAATACTTCTTGCCTTTTCGTATGCAAATTATTTTAGCATACATAAATTCAACGGTAAGTCTATACCATCGAAGGTATTTCAACAGTGTTTCTATTATAATGAAATTGCAAGTCACTTAAAACATTTCACCGGGACAAAATTGAATTAGATTTAATAGGAGTATACGAACACAGCGTGCACAGTATCATGGTTTTAGAAAATTAAAGGAAAATCAGCGGCACTACGATGATAAGGCAAGAACCGAAGTTGCATCTCGTGAAACGGTTCATCATTGCGGTACAATACCTGGCTGGCACTTTACCAAAGCCGAGTATTAGCTTCGCTCTCGAAATGCATTGTCAATTTACTATTGTAATTATTCTGGAAAACCATTGCGGTATTCCACAGACTTGAATTTAGAAACTATGTATTTCGTGGAATTTCGTGCGACAACCAGATACAAGGATCGCAATATCGTACTTTGGTGAGATACACGAGGAACACAGACAATTACAAGTCGTGGCAATGATTTTGTCACGATAGTGTGACTGATGTAACGATAGGACGATAAGAACCAATGGAAAATAAAACGGAAGAAACGATCTCGTTTGTGATCGACAGCTTGATTATCTGCTCGTTATCTTTTAGATCGCTAATGTAAATAATGTGGATCAACTAATCTTTCTTGCTCCTCGAAATTATAAGCTTGTTTTATCCTCTATGACATTATACTTTATTACCCCTTTCATAGCTAAATAATCGAACGATTCGCGACATTGTGTGCGGAGTTAACGAACTGAAGAGCCGAAGAAGTGGGAAAGAGTACATACTTCGGCCTAGATTGTCATACATGAAGTACATACTTAAAACGATCTATCTGTGCAAGCGAGGGGAGTATTCTCGAAGTACAATTCCCGAACGAACTTCTAGTTGTTCGAATTTCACATCGAGCCACTCAATTCACTGTTATCAGTTTCATTAGCTACGACCGATAACGACCGGCTGACGAGTGATTATGTAGAAGTATCACGCGGACATGCCCTGAACGAAATGTACTTCTCGCGGACGTTGATACAGTTTATCGAAGATTTTATTTTCTCACTTCTCCGATTTTTCGAGAAGTTATCAACAATATTGCATCTGTGGCATGGTGATAGATAATTTAAAGTCCGAGGATAGAATTTTGTAGTTGGCATTAGTTTATAATCGACATTAAAAGTAATGTCGATTGTATCTACTCTGACTTGCAGTCAGGAAAAATTGTGCAATCAATTGCATCTGAATACTCGATGACAGTCTCCCGCAACCATTTACTCAAGTTACATCATGAAAATATTCATAGAATAGATTTGTCCGTGGAAGTAACATTGGCATATTCAATAGTCTTTAAACAAGGGTAATTCAAGTTTTTTCATCGAATTCCTCTATTATTTGTAATAGAACAATTATTACTATAAAACCTTGTAATTCTTACTGACATCAAGTTTCTTCTACCAAGAATATAGACGTAGAATGTTACTGATTAAAGCAGCCGCGGGAAAACGGTTGTTTCTTTTCCGTTTCTTTAGTTTACTATCAACCATGCAATTGACTGATGACTGTCCATGTAAAAGATATTAGTATTATCGTTGCCCACGTGATGGGAAGCCACATGATTATCCCAATACGCACACATTTCCGTGAACATTGGTCGCTCCGTATTTAAATCTTTCCAGTCTATTATTAAAAGTTATGATCAAAATTACCATTATCGCTAGTGATGCGAGGAAATTTATTAAGCATTAATGCATTCAAGTTAAATATAGTAACTGACATTTATTGCATACGATTCGAATGCCAGTGATAAAGTATGTATAAAGTTCATTTCTAGTACTTGTAAAGTACAGAATATTTACCAACCACTACGATACACTAGATACATATCTTTGAGTTTCATTTCAATTATGCGATCTATATTCAAATTAAAAATTTGTATTTATCAAAATGAATGTTAATTGTTTTTTTTCTCTACTTTGTTGAACATTTCTGGAGAAATATTCATGAAGATTTTAAATCTAGATGACAAATACTCGAAACTTGCAGCGTGCTTGTAGCCATCACTAATTACCATTATAGTCGCATTACGGACCAGTAGAGTGCGACGATAATTCTCTCGCATCCTTGCGTGGCATGCTCTCATTTGTCAGCGGATCGGTGCCGAACGCATCACATCGCATCGCCTCGACCGACTTGGTCCATATCGCACATATTCGCAACACTAATGCATCATCCTTGATAATACTGTCGCTGACGTATTGTTTGCTCCCCGAAAATTTCCCGAAGCGAACAAATGCAATTTTGCACCTGACGCAGTCATCTAATGTAATTATTGCGAAAATATGGCAAATTATATTATTAATGCTTTGAAGAGCAGTGACTTGGAAACTCGTTACTTAACTGTTCCAATTTCCGAGGCTCATTGCCTAAAGGTCTCGACTGTCAGGCAGAATTAGCGAGCAATGACCGAAACAATTATATTTAAATTATTACCCACAATATTACAGAATTCCTCGTTGTTTACAAAACATCGAGCGATAAAAGAAAGCCTCGAGAACATATAATATGAATTAAATTCGCGACGAGACTTCTGCGTGCACCGGTTGACGTAGAGTTCAAGGAGGTAAAAAAATCGGCATTCATGTCGTAATGAAATTCGAGCAAAACTGACACTTTGCTATCTGGCATATGTACATCGTTTACAAGACGCAATCGCATAAAAAACGAAGTGTATGTATTAGCTTCTGACCCATCGACGCAACGGGTATATGCATGCATGTCTACGAAGAAATGTTATGTGACTTCGATTCGATACGCGGAATATTTGATCAAACAAACACAATGGAATGTAATGTCATTGTTTCAGGAAAACCCAGAAAGAAATATTAGATCGGATCAATTTTCTTGTCCAACATCTCCGCTTACTATATTCGATAAAGTTGATTACCTTATCTGTCACTGTGTAATTCGTTTGCATTGAATGCAGTGAACAGCGCTTTGGAATCTAACAATGAAACACCGCAAGCAATTTTCTTTTCGCAATAGTCAAAGCTACTAATGAATGCTCTAAGACAGACCTGTTGACTTTGTTCGTAAGAATGCCACTTGACAGTGAACGATGGCAATCCTAACGAAATTTGAGTTGCAAACGGAAGATTACTGTTGTGAGGGACATTTATTGGATTTTTCTAGTCTGTTATCGAACATGTGAATGAAATTCGTCCTTCAAACTTACAATTAGACTGCAGAAATTTGTGCGAGGCCACATACTCGTCGTGTTTAATTCATAGAGTTCGAATGGCATAATAAGTGTATACATATGTATAGTGTAGTGAGACTAGAACTTATCGCTTAGCGACTTTCTTCCTCAAAATTGACTACGAGTACCTTCTCTTGCAGATAAGCACAATGCTTGAAAATAATACATTTGCAATCGTGAACTTTGGAGCGTCTATAAATAAGAGTGACGAACTCTCTGATTCACTGGAGCTAAAGTCTTCTATCCTAATGGGCGAGGGAATGAATTGAAACATTCGTAATTTAAAACTTGATGGAATAAAAGTAGGAAATCTGAAGGAAATTCGATTCAAGTCAATCGGAATGCGATTGGAATTTTCTGTAGAAAATATGATTGAACCCATGGGTATCGGACACTACAAGTATCTATACGATTCCAATCGATGCTAAGAGATACGGACTAATCAAACTACCATCGATAAATCTGCGAAGAACAACTATATCGACTAGTTTGTCATAGTAAGAGTAATATAGTAACAATACGTCGAATATAACTTAAAAACTTGGGAGAGATAATCGAACGTAGAATAGGAGGCATTCAATCGAAGAATGGGAGTGTCTCGAGAAGATATGGCTCTCAGAGTACATTAGATCCTAATGCATTCACCGAACTATATAGCGTAAAAAAGCTCATTGACGATAAACTACTTTTTATCGTGCGTTTCATGCTCAAAATTTATCTATTTGGTACACGCGAGACGCGTGTTCCACGAGAGATAGAGGGACACGTCAGCTTATTAAAAACACCAATTTCAACAATGCGTAGAAATCTGGAAAGTATAGAAAAATCGATGAGTATTTCCCCTTTACGATTGTAGAAAGAGGGAAGAATTCGAGTTTCTGCAATTTGGAATTGTGGAAGTCTGCTGTTGACAAGAATTGCATAACGAGTTGCAAGTCACCAGGAGCACTTTCCTATTGGTATGCGCTGTGGAATAAATTACAATAAATGGTATTAGTGATAAGTACGATGATGCGTATTCGTGTTGCAATAATTTTTTCTCAATTTCTGTTGCAGCCAGTGCTGGTACACTGAAGATTCTTTTGAGCTTTGCTGTCGGTGGTCTTCTCGGTGACGTCTTCCTACATTTGCTCCCGGAAGCATTCGAGAACGAGCTCTTAAATAACGGTAATTAATACAGTCCTAATTAATCCCGAGTTAGTTAGTTCCCTTCCTCGAGTGGCTCGCATCTCAAGATCCTCCGGGAGAATCTGCTCACGGCACAATTCTGTTCAGCGAACAAAACGTGACTCGTCCGAGGGAATATTTCTTTGGATCGTGATTCACTTTCTCTTTGTTCCAACTATGGAACTATCGAAGAAAGTATCTGTATTGAATCTTATGTTGCGATGGTGCGAACACAAATCTCGGTTTCTCTTGCATGATAAATTTACGATCAAACTGAACGAGCACGCGAGTAAAATTTAGATCGTTTGATGGTTCACGTGCACATGCACTACACGTGAGCCATGTAGTTTACTGAATACGTGCGCTAAAGTGCCTTCAATATCAACGGGTTTAACCACTGCAGACATTATAGCAGCTGGAAATTCTTATGTAAATTTAGGGCAATGCCCTGAGACAAGACTCACTGTACATATAATCAATCGGATGAAAATTCGAATTTTTACAGCTAAGGATGCAGGTCATCCTACTATGACTTGCGGTCTCTGGTTACTCAGTGGATTTCTAGTATTCGTCATTGCGGAGAAGATTTTTGCTGTCGAGAATGACCCCGAACCTGACGACTCTCCCGAGACATCTGCGGAAGCCGCAGAGCAACAAGATTTGAACGAGCAGCATGCAGAGAAAGAAATGGAAAACAACAATTGTATCCCACTGATGAATGGTATTCCCAAGAATGGACTCGCAAAACGCTTCTCGAAGACTGACCTTTCCAAAATAATGACTGAGGTAAGCCAAACTTGGAATAATTAACAACGTATAAGTGAATTTATTAATTGAAGAAAACATGGAAACTGAATATCCTAATATGATTTATTATCGTAGGTACAACCGTTCCTCGAAAGAAAGCCACTGAAGAACGGCTATGGTCAAACTCCAAACGGATATAGAGACACGCACAAAAATGAATTAACGAAATCAGTATTATCCTGCAATGGTCTTTCGAACGGTATGATCAAGGATCACGAAGGGAAGAATCGGAAAAATAAGAAAGAGGAGAGTAACGGTGTCATGAATGGATATCGCTTGGACGAAGACGCGATTGTGTGTAAAGCCACTAACAAGAATGGGAAGATCACTCAAGCGCCCAAAGAGAAGAAGAAACACATAACAGGGTACCTCAATCTGATGGCTAACATGATCGACAATTTCACACATGGCTTGGCTGTCGGTGGATCTTTCTTGATCTCACTGCGGATGGGTACCCTCACCACATTCGCTATCCTCATTCACGAAATACCCCACGAAGTTGGGGACTTTGCCATCCTCCTGCAAAGTGGATTTAACAGATGGGACGCTGCGCGGGCGCAGCTTCTTACGGCCACCGGCGGTATATGTGGAGCAATGTTTGCTGTTTTCTTTTCTGGTGGTATGGGTAAGTGTCGCAATACGTTCAGCCAATTTTATCTGCAATCTATACGATTACAAAACCATAGTCAGAGTTATTATTAATAATTATTCACAATTAATAGTACTCGTGTTTTAACTGATCCGAATAACTTTTACAGAAGCGAGAACCAGTTGGATCTTGCCGTTCACGGCAGGCGGCTTCCTGCACATTGGTATGGTGACCATCTTGCCAGAATTGCTTAAGGAATCTAGTCCCAGAGAATCTTTGAAGCAACTTGCCAGCTTATTGCTCGGTGTCTTTATCATGGCACTCTTGACATATTGTGATTAAAATACTCTATCAGTACGCGTAGCATCGGTCTAAAACGATGGTCAAGTCAACGCGTTGGTGATGATCGTTTCGATCGTTCGACCCTTTGGTTATCTCCATTGGGATGGCAACCACCTCGCTATAAGAGTCGAACCAGTTATTTCAGTTATTTGCCATAAAGATATCCTTGTTGCTCAATCGAGATCGCTCTTTATCGGGGACAATGAATGACAGAATGACGGATGGCGACTAATGACTGACCAAACTTGTATCTAGGATATAATCGTATATAATAATCAGAGAATAGCTTTAGACGGGTCTATAATTGATCCAGTTCGAAGTGTTAAAATCCGAATATTTTTTCACTGGGTCTAACGCTGATTTTTTTTGTTACTTCGTGATCATTTTTAAGCAATAAGCTGTATCTGCATTCAGAGAGAATGCGGTTTTTTTCTTTTGTCTTGGCCGCATTTTTCGCGGATGCAGTATTTCTTCTTTCGTTTGGAAAAGAAAGGATATATTCGTGTGAATTGTCAATAACGCGCGTAAATTCCTTATCTCGAACGCTAGTATCGCGAAACTGGCATTCGTTAATTTAGAACCTCTTCCAGGATACTTTTGTAACTTCACTATTGTTTATACATATGCTGATCTACATGTGTGAGCGGACTCATAAACTTTGTCGCCTAGAAGCTACACAAGAAATCAGTATTGACGAATGACTTTCACGTTGTGAAACATCAACTGTCGTATACGTAACATCTCCACCTCTTTGTTTATCGTTGATACGCATACGAGATTCCTCAAAACAATTTTGTTCGCGTGTAGAGAACTTGTATGAGCGCGTCTGTGGATGCATACATGAGCAATGAAATTCATGTACGTGTACCCGATGGGATATAACGTTTAAGTTCCTACGGTTATTTGTAAATACACAGAAATTTTTTCAATAAAAGTTAAAAATCACGACAGGAAAGTATTCCAACATCTCGATTCGTGATGATTTCCAACGAACGATGACCCGTATTGATCGCGATCGAGCCTAAAAGTTCGTGTATCGCCTGTATCGGCACTTTATCCGATACTTGTCAAAAAAATCTTATATCGATGCAAGAGTCATTGACCATCTTTATAAGCCTCGTGTATCATTCGCATAGCGTGCATATTTTATAATTCGCACAATGAAATGTAATCCTTGTACTTAAGAAAAAGGAAAAAAAAGTGAGCGAAAAAGATGGAAACAAGGCATCCTTTCACCGAGAATGCATGATACATGAGCGCATTTTTCCAAGTATGTACGTGTAAATAGAAAAGTCCTATCTCAGAAAACTAGCTGCCACCAGTAATTTGGCAAGTATATTTTCTATGAAACATAAACAGCGCGAACTAACTGTTCACATGTAATCGATACAGTTTGTAAATAAAGTATGTTATTCTGTGACACACACACACATCACTGTATTGTCCATCATCTTAATGGTTTTTCAATATTTGTTGAAAACCACACCAAGTTCATAAGCGGTACAAAATAATTTATTAACCATTTGGTTTGAAACGTAGGAAACAAAAGTTTCTGGATAGGTAACTGAAATCCCTTTACACACTATTATATACAAATACATCGACAAATACACACTCTTCCATTTACCATTGTATCGTCATGCACACGATGCATTCATTGGGAAAAAAGTTTATCACACGTCATACAATTAAGTTTCTATGTACAACAAAGTCGGTACAACCAGCCTTCACGAGAAAGAGCTATGATGATTACTTTCTTCGTTAGGATGGTTACAACGTTTGTCAGTTATCGTATTTCTTTCAACAATCTTTATATATAACATCAACGTTGGGCACTTAAAAGTGCTTTATAGAAAGAAAACCCATTATTGCATTCTCAAACTTTGTACAATTTTACAGGTTCGGTTAAAATATCGATTCTCTTCTCCTTTTTTTTTTTTACTGATTTTGTGAATCGCTAACTTCTAGTTTTTACTAGTCAGTGCCTATAACTCATCGTGTGGTATCTCCGAGACTATTCTTTGAAGTTTCTCTATTAAAAATACGAGATTTTTAAAAATATCGTATTCATCGTCTTCATTTGCGTTGTCGAGCTTTCTATAAAACTCTAATAACTCAGTTATAACCGGAAGCAACGCTTTCTTGTTGCTTCCATAAACGAAATTGCATATAGGTGATGCAGTAATCATACTTTCGGTAATAATTTCAAAAAATTCGTAATTTTCACTACCAAATTGACTATTAAATTCTTTCTTAAAAGTTTTCGTCATCAGATTAGTTAAGTGCATGCAGTAATCGTGAACGAGTAATTTCGACTCGATCACGGCATCTGCATAAGCTTCCGTTCTGACCTTTCGTTGTTCTGAATCCGTTATTTGTTCTAAATTCTGTCGCTCGATAAGCAGATCATTAACCAATTTCAAAACTTTGATTTGTATGGGCAATTGGCCATCGACTAAGATCTTTACGAATATCTCCAAGCCTCCATGATCGATCCAAGCTTTTTGGGCAGCTGGAAACTGCCGTACCAAGGCACTCAATGCGAAAAGACATCTGGACTTAACTTTTAGTTTACTATTCGTAGATAGTATGTATAAGATTTTCTGAACAAAGTCATTTTCAAGTGCCTTAAGTTGAACCTTTGGATTAGATTGTACCGCTGCACCCAATAATTTTAAAGCTTCTGCCTTGATCTGATTGTTCGTTCCATTCAGACAAGGAGATACGATCTTTGACATTCTAAAATAAAAACACAAATATTAATATGATATAGTTACGTTGGATAAAGGATAAGGTAATTTGAATATATTTCCACATACCCCTGCATATCTGCAAACACTTTGGCATTGTCGATGTAGCTAACAAGAAAACCCAGGCCATCCAATACATCCAAGACTTCTTCGACTTCCAAACTCGATAACGTTCCCATTGCTATCCCATTTTTATGGAGTTCAAACTTTTGAAAGTAGGAACTTATTAGTTCTGGATCCGTCGTAATATTTATTTCCAGTGCCTTTAGTTCCTTTTTCAATGTATCGTAATCTCTAAATTTCTGCTTGGTTTCTTCTTGGTTTGTTTTATCCTATCGATAAACACAATGTAGCATGATAGACTATAGAATCAATTTTTATCCGCTCGATCGATCAGATTTTCCATGACTTACTTCTGGATCTGGTACAACTTGTATTTCTTCTTCTTTGATTTTCTTCAGCCTAGCTTTTAATTCGTCAATCGGGTAACTTAATGGATCAGGCTTCTGTTTAACGTCTACTGGCACATCGTCCTCTGAATCCAAAACTGCTTTGTCCGGATGTAACGTTAACGATTTAGAATTTGTATCATCTTCTACTTTTTCATCATCTGTCTCCGAATCGATTAATTTGGCTTCCGTGACACCGGTTTGAAAATTGTGTCTCACGTGGAGTCCTTTCGGGATGGGTGTACCTGTTCAATGCGTTTAATATCATTCAGATACATTGAGTCATGAGATCCTCATAAAATGTATTGAACTTGTATGAACTCCCGGATCCTGGTTCCAAAAAACGTCACTGTCGCATATAATTTCTAATACTGCAGTGGACAATAGATTTGTCATGATTCGATACAACAAAATCAATGTCCGATATTGATATCGGTTGATACAAAAACAGTATCGTTTCTCTTTGACAGAAAATACGCAACGTCAAATTTGACTGACGTGGTCTTTTGGAATGAGGGAAGTCAGTTGCGTAAAAAGTAGCCCTGCATTGCTGTATAGAATTTACTTATTCGTCCATTTGACATACCTTTCTTGACAACTTGCCATTCGCGGGTGGGCACGAATGTCGTCTCATTTTTTTCATTATCCCCAAAAATCACCGGCAATAAGCAGAAACACACAAAGATAATCGTATGTGCGACACGCATCATGCGGCTTTCTTGCAGACAATTCTCTCGCCTGACTTCGTCTTGAGTGTACACCAAATTTTCATCCAAATTTTCTAAAATCACTGAACGATTTGACATTAAACACATTGAAGTCGTCTTCCAATTTTTTTACGAAACCTTCTCATTGCGCGCTGCAGCTTTCGACTGAAATATTATTCACGTGTTGCGTACGATATTTATGTAGTCGGTGTGCGAACGATAGTTCTGTGATAGTACCACCAGAGCTGACGCAGTCCAATAGCGTGTAGCCACATTGTTGTCAAATTTCTCATTCGAACCGTGTTAAGAACAACTGAGAACCCTCGCACACTTGGTTTCCTTTAATTGTACAAATATAATAGATGCCTCATCTTAATCTCTCTTTTTATCTTTCAATTCTTTTATGACCCGACAACTGCAATAATTCATCGGCATTTTACATCTTTGAAACTCACTGCATGATTTGCACTTATTGCAATCAGAGCGTGATACTATAAAATCTGGGTTGCGTTTATTCCATCCAATGAATCAAAAACACACCCCACATTTTTCTTCGCACAGAAAAGATCAAGGTTGCCTTCTATGTAAGCCTCCTGTTAATTAGGACGTTTCGATATGAGAACGATCGATATTGTAAATACCGGTAAATACTGTGTACTGTGAATTAGAAAAAGTAGTTCCGGTAGGGTCAAAAGCCGCGCACCGAAATGGTTTTGCAAAGTATTCGTCTATTATTTCTCGTTATTCATAAGGGGAAAACAGTTAGTTTCCGCATAAACTTGCATAAACCTGTATTGAACGCATAGCGGGGGTGTGTACTACCTTTTCTCTGGTGTAGCAGAGCCAAAGTTGAGTAGAGCAGTGGTGGAGATCGTGAATATCCCAGATTCACAAGCACAAGATGATCGTGAATGGCAACATTGGGAGCGGTATTTGAAGGGACGAGGACCAATCAACGGGAGGACCGTATTCTAGGCGCGCAAGGCCGAGTACACGAAACTCACTCGCTACACGTTCGTCTAACACGTGCGACCACTGTTCTTCGCGCAGTGACCGTTGCGCGCGCGGCGTCTTTAGCTTCTCCGCTTCTCCATTCTCGTTCGGCACGCACGCACGCACACTCCATCGAGCTCCTACACATCAACTAACGAGAATCCATTAATATCAAGCCGATCGCCATGGCCGAGGAATATCTCTACGGTAAATATCAGACGTTACGTGCTCGCGATTACGGCGATGCAGTTATTTTGCGACGCAAGCGAATACTTACGTACTTGTGGCCATTCGGAACGAGCGGTACGATGGCCGAGACGCCGGCTGCCTTTCGGCCATTGTGACGAAACCCCCATTGTCCCCTTGAAAACTTCGAGAAACTAATGCCCCGTTCGTGGTCTTGCTCTCACGGCAAGTTCCTTCGGTTTGGAGTGGATCAACTATTGTGATTTGTGTGTCCAGGAATCACCCTCAAGGGACCAAATGCCAGTGAAGTATGGGATCCTGAGCATAAGAACGAAGACTCGGATGGCACGAACCAACACTTCGGTGCCGATCAGAAGCTCATCATCAAAATGGTAAGTCGAAATTACCGGCCAATCACTATTAGTTTTGCTTCCTGTAATCTTTTCATCCATGCATACCGTACATTGTGCAACTTTTACGCTTCTCGCACTCACCTATCCATGGGATTCATTGACGCGCCACTACTATTTGCCCCTATACCCTCTTTGCCTTACAATGCAGATGTATGAGTTCTACATGCTCTTGTAACGGTGTCGAATTTCTACGTGTAATCGACTATTCCTTGCTATGTCGTCATATTAGCCCACGAAAGATGTAACCAGTTTTTAGCGTCACTTACTATCTTGACTTTTTTTCTCGAGTCTCAACACTGTTCGTTACTGTTTGCGCGCGAATCTTCGATTCTGACGTCGTGATCGTCCGCCTTTAATGGACTTTCCAGCTTTAAATGTATTTCGAGTTTCCGATGTCCAGGGATATGCTTCTTTGTTCGAAAGACCAATAGGAATCCTAAGTAAATACAAGGTTGTTAGATAATGCTTCTCCATTCAAGCTACATGTATTCGTATATCACGATGCACTTTACGATGCGTCCGAATAAAGCTGAATCTTTGTTTCCCAATTTTTAAGCGTTTAATGTTATTGTATATTCATACTTTGCGATATTAATTGCTGTGAAATTTCTTGACTGCCCGGCTTTTGGGTATTCAAATTATTTCGTTATATTATGAAAAGTTAATGAATAATTGATGACTTATGCAGTTTCTGTAACATAGAAAAATTCACAAAGAACGTAATTCGCTTAGCTTGGAAACTATGGATGGTTTATAATTGAAACATAAGTAATATAATTAAATATACTTTATACTTTTATGTGAGTTATTGCTAATGGTTTTTATTGTGCACTTTAGGCGCTCCTAGGTCCAGAAGCCATACCAGGAGAGCTCAACGTATTACAGGTAGAAGCAATGGGATTGAAAGGTCCTATTAAAACACCAATCGCTCTGCTGGAGATGGGCAAGACTGCACAGATTATTCTTGACCTCAGTTTTCCTGATCCACCAGTCACATTCACCTTGGTCGAGGGTAGTGGACCTGTTCACATAGTAGGACATAATCTGCTCGGTAAGAGAGTCATTTTAATTTTTATTCACAAACTGCAGAACTTCTTTCTCCACAAAATTTAGACTGTAAAGCTATTCTTCGAAACTTCAAGGTCGATTAAATTCTCAATTTTCTAAAAAAGGCGATTATAGTAGCTGGGCGCCTTTTTAAACTAATTTCAAACGTAACTTATATAAAATTTGTGATTTTATAAATATTCCGTTTAAATAAATCATCGTAAGGAGAGTGTTTGGAAAAGTTCAAGAAACGATTCCTTTTGTTTCAATTTTTTGTTCTAACGGCATACGGGACGTCTACTAGTCTTTGAGTTTCTCATTTCATTTTATAGGGACACACATGGAAGAATTTGACGATATGGAGGATGAAATGGAAGAGGAGAACATTGATGATGAAGACGAGGACAAGGTATACGAATAATCTATTAGCATTTCAAAGCGGATGCATGTACATACTAAAAGTTTTACTAAAAATCCAAAATGTGCATCAAAAAAAAAGAAAAAAAAGAAAAAAAAAAGATTGTATTTGGAACTGACATTCTATCGGACCTTGGTAATACGAGGCTAGGAAAATCAGGCGACAAAAATCTCGAGTATTTTCGAAATGAAAAAGTACTCTCTCCCTTCAGGCCCAAAGTAGAACCATAGTAGTACTTTTATTATGTATAATCAGTGAGGCAATTCTAGGATTTCAAGCCCTATATACGAGATATACAAATTTCAGGCGCCACAAAAGAAACGAAAGCATTCCGCTGAGGGTAAAAAAAATGGCACCAAACGTGCAAAACTGGACGAAGCTGTAGGCAAATAAAATGCAAAAATATAGCGTGTGTTGGAAGAGAGGGGTCGAGTTGCTTTTAATTCGTCGTGAATAATTGGGAGATCGTCTCCGCCCCACGGCAGGGGTGTTACATGGTCACAGGGTGGTCGATGCTACACGTTTGAGTTTTTCTCCGAGTCTTTAGGTTACAGGATAGTCTCTCTCTCTTCGACCAAGAGAGGCACCTGGCTCCCAATTATTTTGCCAGATGGTTGATTTCCTTCTAACAGAGTGCCATAATTTAAACGTCCCCTGAGATTAACTTTGAAACTAAGTTACATTCTTTTAACCCTATCATACGTGGCTGGGTGGGGGTTATTACTTATCTATTTTGTGAAATAAACAAAAGCACATCATAGATGCAGTCCCTGCTTTTCTCTTCTCATTTCATGTCTAGCGATTCACTTTTTTTATATAATAAATCATTATATTTTAAAACAATCGGTTTTATTCTTTATTCGTCATTGTACCTCTTCTCCGAAGGAGTGCCCCGAAGGAATTACTCCCGCTATTTCACGCCTTTCTTATAATCGAGAGGAAAAATAAAGGAAGCTAGAATGTCAGTTATACAATCTTTTGTCCACGAGTAATTTTGACGATCATCAATTGTTTACTTCAATCTTTCTCTTACTTCATTCAGGATCCCGAAGACGAGGACGAGGAGGACGAAGAACCCAAGAATAAGAAAGCAAAAGTAACGACTGCAGCCAAATACAAAAATCAGGCCAACAAGAACAAGAAAAAATAAATGCGAGCCTTAACATTATAAAAAAAAATACAACAACTTTTAAGTTAGGCTATTAAGTGTAAGTCCATCATTATCATCTGCATTTCTGCGAATCTAGGTATCGTTTCATCAGGTTATCAGACGACAAACCTTGCTTTCGCACGTTTTTTGCAAAACAACTGGACCAATGAACTATTTTAAGACTACCCCTTCTCACCGTTTATATTAATAATAACAACAGTTACCGTATTCTATTAGTTTCCTTTTAATGTGCCGTATTTGAATTTGGGTATTGTCTCAACAGCAGATACCAGATATTAAATAAAGGCTCGGTTAGATTAATGACAATGAAATCATTCTGCAAGAATGAATCTCTCCACGGGCCTTAGAAGAATAATCTCCATAGCGCGATGAATCAAACTCATGATTCACTCTAAAATCTTGATCCATAGCTATTTTTTTTTTATTAAAAAAATATAACAACGATCACTTAGGAACAAATAATTTAATTATTTCTTTCCCAGTTGCATAAACATACAAAGATTCAGTGTGAATATTGTGAGTTAGTTGGTACAGTTGTTGCGGAAAAGTTGGCGAAAGCACAAACGGAGCTACAGTGAGATGTAATTCATGTTATTTCCTTCCTTTTGGTCTTCTCTAATATCGCGTTTGAGATCGACTCAGTGATACACTACTTTACTATAGCCAAGTAAACGCAGTCCTCAAGTTATGTCCTTTACAAATGAGAGAAAAAAAAAATAAGAATTGCGAAGACAACGTTCCAGCGTAATTTATTATTTTCGTGTGTACAAGATGGGAAAAGGGTAACAACAGTCACGGAAACCCTTATACTAGAGTGTTATGACTGTAAAAAAAGGTGAGATCGGAATTAAAGAAACGAAACATATTCATGCGTCATTTCGACATTCATTCCATTTGATGAAAGATTCAACAGAAGAAGGGGGTTACAGGTGTACTACACAGTGTGATGCTCTTTACATCAATGTTATATACGATAAAAGCATATGCAATGCGTCTGTCTCTGCCTGCGTGCATATGCGATTGATAGTAGTCTGTACACCTATTTTGTACATATACGATACAATAAAAAATTTCACAACTTTTAATCGGTACTGCGAGTCTAATACATTTTTTATTGTATGTTTCGTACTCACCAAACGCGTTCACATCAATAATTCTATTCAAATTATGCGTTTAATGTAATTCCATTGTTTTCTTAGTTTTTGTCAATTGAAATTGACCCGAAGAAATTGTGTGAAATCTAACCCAAGAAAATCTGCAGAACTGATTCTGCAAAAGATTCTTATTCGAATCGAAGATGTATTCTGCCAAAGAATCGAAAGACGTAAGAATCCTTCTAAGCTTCAACTTCGTGGAATTGTAGCGCATATTATACATCATATATGTTCGAACAGATAGGAAATAAACTTTTTTACGAGAAATCTGAGAATAAGTATGTGGAAAACTTGAGAGCACAGAATAAAATACTGAAGGAAGAGCTACGAGTCAAGACAGACACGGCGTACAATTTATCTGCAAAACTTTTACGAATGAAACGTGCTAAAGACTTGATTCAAACGAAGCTGGATCGTCTGTCGACCGATCATTTACAATTGATAGGAGATATTGTCGAAAACTTGAACGCAGCTAAAAGAGAACTCAACGTGGTTATTTCAGAAAAACTTCGAGGACCTTTACCTTTGAGTAAAATTAAAATTCTAGAGGTGAAGCAAATAGATTTCAATCGCCGTAAAAACTACAGAAGTAAATTCCCTGATACATTTTTAGCTAGTACAAAGAAATGCTCAGTTGATGCACGAAAATGCAGTTCTGAATGCAGAAACACAACGGATGAAGATGCAACTTGAGAAGTTGACTCATGGTACTTTATCACGAAATTTAATCAATGTCGATCCGCGTGTAATCGCTCAAATAATCGAACAAGCAACAGACGAAGCCGCAAAGAAGAACGATAAATCCTCGTACTTCCCGTAAGAATTCCATATTTTTATTGCAAAGTTTGTTCTTGTGATACTGACGATGAGCACGGCGAATATAATTACAGATACGATACAGAGAAAATAAAAGAATATTCGTCACTCACCGAAACGATGAGCAAGGATTCCATCGATCGCTCAGGGGACGCCAAGCTTCCGAACGGCGGGCAGGAAATTCAAACTGAGGATTCAATAACTTCTCGACCGGAGGAGAACAGCAGTGCACAGGACGCTACGGCGATATTTCCTGAAGCTGAATGCTCCGAATGCGCTGGCGATAAAACAGTGTGCGCTGCCGGTCTGTGCAATACAGTCACTAGTACTTGAGGATCACTTTCAGATGGCGTCACAGATCCCAAATCCTATTTTGCGCCAAACGATTCTGGATCAGGTTGGGTCTCCTAGTTTGATAGTTGAATCGGGGTTGATTTTTTAGTGCGGGAAAAGTGTGATTGTTGTGTTAAAAAGTGAATAAAATCCAGTGGATGGCAGAAAAACTGAAGCTACCTTGTTTTCGAAGAGGCAAATAATGTAAGTCTTGTCTCTTTATTAATACAATTAGTTTCACATTATTCGTAGCCACATCGGAATTTATTAGATCACTAACCTCTGTTCCTTTAATCATAACGTCATATCTCATTTTCGCGATATTCTTATTTGCAAATTCCCAACAGTTTTTGCTTGAGAACGCCAAATTTTACAATCAAATTCTCCGACTAATTAATTTTACGAGCGTCAGCTTCGCAGTGCTGATTGAAAAAGAAAAAGCAGAGTGCAGATTTTATACCTGCTGAGAAATACTTATGCAAACAGTCGGGATTGGGTTAGGCATGTGGACGACACGGTAATTCATTAAAGTAATGGGGTAAACCTGTGGTGGGTGATGATTAGGTCAGTCCAAAGCCGCGTATACTGGCAATAAATTATTGAACGTCACGGGGGATGACTGTAATTAAGCTAGAGCCGCGTTTTATGATAGTAGCGAGGATGATGGATCTCTTCGAAGTTCAGAGCCATGATTTTGAAACAGACTTCGAACAATGACTTCAATCTCGAATATCGCGTGGATTCATATTTATGGAAAAGTAATTGATCAGTTTAGTAATCAACTATTCGCCAATTACTAAGTTAGTTAGTGGAAATGCGGTAATTGGTGAATTGCATGATTAAAAATGAAGGGTTGCACAGTGCTAGTTGCAATTAGTATCATGGAAATCCGTGTTTTTGCAGGCGGAGCTATTGATTGGGGGGTAATTCGAGGGGGACAACGAGGCGGTCCTAATTCAGCGATCAGGGTAAGTGTGTGTAGTTACATATATTCGTGTCTCGCTCAGGACACGTCTTTCTCGTGCGAGCACACCGCTCGGAGCCGGTTCGAAGCGAAGCCGGGTTTTAACGATCGGTCATTAAGTCGCCAAGAAAATTGAGACGTCCACCTCTCGGTGAGCTCATACCCAATTGAGTAGCGGTCTTAATACCCCTTATGTATTATCCGGTAGGCGAAGCATCTTGTTAAATGGATCCACCGTTTCTTCCTCTCGCATCGCACTTTTTTCAACCGCGCTTCGAAGCCGGACTTTGGCGCGACGAACCCTCGCTTTTCAAAGCGCGCTTTCCCATCATCCTATAATTAATTTTTATGCAATATATCATGTGATAATTGTGAAAACTATAGAAACAATCTTGCGAGTTGTAAGTAATTCGGGTGATCAACGTTGACAATGTCGATCGCCGTAAACTAAATGTTTAACGGATAATAGAATAAAATAAAATAGTATAGTGAAAGATAATGCGATGTTTAACAGATGGCACGAAGCTAATTTTTTTGGAATTCACTGACGAGTTACCGTGAGATTTCATTATCCGCGACATGCGTTTAATAGTCGCGTGATATATCCTCGGTTTATCGGACCCTTGAGTAATGGTCGCGAGAATGCAATGGTTGATCCTGATTACGGATCCTGATTCTGTTGCGGATCCTGATTGTGGGCATTAGTGCGCGTAGCGGTTATCGAGAATCGGCCGTCATGTAGAGTGTGAAACCAGTATAAATATACCGGGAAAGACAAGCGAGATGTCGGTAGATTTATAAAAGGATTCCGATACGCGCCAGCCGATAGGGCCACGATCACGGGACCGGCTATGCCTCCCATTATTTCAAGGCTTTCCGCTTTAGTGGACCCCGAAAAAAGTCTCACAAGCACACTTCAAACTCTGCACCTTGGTTATTTATATCTCGAGCGCACGTGTTGCGCCACAGGAGGAGGCTTTTTCCGATGGAATTCGATATGATTTGTACACCGCGGTATATATATCAGCTAACACTTTTAATTTATTCGTTCTCTTCTCGAGTGTCATTAGCTCGAGCACAAATCGAGTTATCGACTTCACCAATCGTACGGAATTCGTGCGAAAGTTTTGCTTGAGACTCGATATTGAAATATGTGCGACCAATGATATGATGGATCCTAATGTAAGAGGGAGAGAATTGAAAAAGATTCTAAAACTCCCAAGCGACTACTGCCGTTGTCGATCGAGTACTGCGGTCGGGTCTGTAAACCGGTATAAATACGCCGTCAGTGACAAGTAAGATGACAGCTGCCGCACATACGTAATATTTCATTGCTAACAAGGGGACAACGCGGGACATCGCGCGTGCTTATGCTTCGCATTGTCGAAGATTACATCGTTATTTCATTGTTTTACCAGTCGATTCAAATTCAGTTTTTACTTGCTGCCGAGGTGAACATGAATCAATATGTTCTGCAATAATCGAGCCATCGTGGGATACTGTGCTCTCTTCATGGTTTTACCTTAAGAATTATCATCTCCTCACTCGATTTCTTTTTCTCCTGAATTTAAATTATGACACTAAAGGCTCACTCGTGGCATGTATTCGCTGTCGTATTAATAATTTTTGGTGACCAAGTTTTCATGCGAATGGGAAATTAAAGAAAATCTGTCCGGCGATGATCGCGTTAAAAGAAGAGTCAAAAGCGCGAGACTCTCACGGAAGGGTGTTTGTGGTGCTCCGAGGAGGAGTAGCAGCAGTCGAGCGTAGCGGCTTCATTGCCCTGGACGCGTTTCAGTCCGAGCGCGTTAATTGGCCGGACCAATTAATTCCAACAAGTTCGCTCGGTGCGATTAGTGTAGGCAGCCGGTGGTGGTGGTGTGTACGCGAGTACTAACAGCCAGAGAGGCTGCCGCGACGGCGATTTGCCCCCGGAAAACGAAGAACCTGTTCCGCTCGCTCGGTGGAGGTTTCTCGCATTCCCGCTGCTTTCGCACACCCGATATCGTCTCTTGGCTGCTTGACTGCTTGGCTGCCTACCTTCTTGCTTTTCTTCTCTTCTCTTCTCTTCTCTTTGGCTGGACCCATGTGACCACGGGATCCCATGCGACGACTGCGGCACAAATTACCGGCGAGCCACGAGATCATCGGCCACTGATAAGCGCGATTCGCCTTGCTCAGGTTCCTCCAACTCGCGGATTCGAGCCACCAAGTGTCTCGGGAAGCCTCAGCTTTACCCGTGACCGAGATTTCGAGGTGAGGCGAGGCTGGCTGGCCTAACGCGATCTCCGATACCTTGCCAGTGCAAAGACACACAAAGCATAAATCGTAGGAGCAGAGTTAGGAGACTCCGAAGCAACGGCTGTTAGGAGGGTAATGTAGGCAGAATTTCATCCGCAGTGAGGTTGGCTCGTTAGTCTACGGTGCAGCGGTTTCGAGGTATGGGTTATTGATAGGAGTAACAGCGTACCCTGTTCTCCGTTCAGATTGAGAGGGACCCCTTATACTTCTCTAAGAGCCGTGTGATATAGTTGTGAAAGTAGGAATTACCGAGCCGCGGTACAAACTGTTACAAGGAAATGGTACTAGACTAGCGGCTGTATTAATCAGTCTGCGCGGAACTACGAAAACTTGTCTCTTTCAGCGGGTTCTCCATCGGAAATTTGCATGCCTCGCTCGGCTATTATTCCTCTGCGGTATCGTAATGAAATATCATAACGTTTCAATTTCACTGGAGACTAACTCTCTGTGGGTAGGAAGACTCACGAAGCCTCGCGAAGCCTCACGGCACGTCGCGTTGCTTTTGGTGCTCTCCTCGTGCGAATCGGAACGACCCAGTCTCGTTTGGATCTCCCGGATCCTTTCTCGAAGAACTCTCGCGGTGGCTCGGTGCGTTTGCTTCCTGCGATACGATGCATTGAGTAACGTTTAATTGATTCCGATATTTACGATAGCCGGGTGAGATCAGTTGCGCGCTTCGAGATAGGCCCTTTTTCAGAGAATACGAATTGGCTAGCCGCCCTTGGTAGCTTTGGAAATTTATTACTAACATTCTCCGCTCCTCTCGCGCTCCTCACTCGGCTATCGAGCTGATCTCGATGCCCACTGATAAAATATCTCCGGCTCGCCGTGCCGGCCGATCTTCGTCCTCTTCTCCTCGTTTGGATAAGTAGCCAGAAAGTGGTGAGCCTCTTCGCGTCTCTCTTACGTCGTTCTGCCTGAAACTTGATTGGTGCATAAAATACGCGAACGTATGTGTAACTGGCTCGGATCTCCGCTCGCGAATAAACTCGCCGAGTATAGTGGGCCCGGTTTTTGAGTGGGCTCGCGCGAGGAAATAATAATTGTGTGATAATAAGGGCCTCAGCTTACCGAGGGTAGGAAACGGTTCGCAGGATCTCGGCGAATTTGTGTTGTCCATCAAATTCGTGACACGCTAATTTTTATGTACACTCAAATTGAATGCAAAAGCAAATTCGAGATCTCGCTAACTGCGAGATTAGCCAGTCGTGGATAATTGGGAATCAATAGGATAATCGAAGAATCGATCGGGTACGAATCGCCACTAGGACTTTGGACAATGGGTCGTGAAGGAAGTCGATGCGTTATAACGATCGTCCGCAGGGACTGAACGGGCCAGATCGGCAGGAATATCGACCGGGCGAATTTTTCGGGACTACCGTTCGAAAGTGGAGTGTGGGCGCGCGCGTATCTTGCGTCCGGAAGGTCCAGCTATGCGACTAGAAGGCCCCAGCGTTGGCTGTTGGAGCAACAGCAGTAGCAGAAGGGACAGAAGGGGCAGAAGCGGAGCTGGCACGGTGGAGAAGGTAAGCCGGAGGTTGATTTATCGGCCAATTAGTCCAGCGTACCGGGTGCGCTTCTCTGGTGCGTCTCACCTTCCAGATGATATCCCGGCGAAGAGCGGCGCACGGGTTAAAACGAGCAGCCTCGTAGAAAGAGAGGAGAGCTAGCGAGAACCAGCGAGAGCCGTAACTGCGCGATCCTTCAAAAAGTGACCTTCGAAAAAAACTCCCCTGGCCTCTCCGCGCGACGTCTTTTGAACGAGAGTGCGAAACGAGATACGAGACTTGGACGGTTATCGAGTTATTTATTGAGCGGATCGTTCGCTGTGGATTTTCCATCCCGAGAGTTAAATAGCAAATCGCATTAGCCGAACAATTTACTTTCCGGCCATTTTGATAATTAGCCCACGATTAACACTTTGTTCGCTGGTCTCTGGTCTATCTCCCTCTGTTCTACAGTAGTGCTTGAGATTGACTTGGGAATTTTATTGGATTAATTTTCTTATCTTCGAATGTTCACGAGTTTGAGGATCGTTAAACATGATTTGCGTAACTGCTGAAGGTAACTCAGGATAAGGCATTGACTGTCTTTATGGTGCATGCATGCTTTTCCAAGTACTCAAGAGTGCACGTCATCTTTTTCTACTCTAATTTGCGTGTCTCACGTCGAATGAACGAGCGCGCTCGACACACAATAACCCATGCATCACCCGCACCCCTCATTACACGACGCCGGTACGTTCCGGCGGAGCAATTAAGCGCGGTCGAAAAATCGCACGCGATAGTAATTGCGCGTATCAGATGCTTGCGAATTACCCAGCTTCATCGTGGAACAACCCCGTCGAGCGAGGTTGGTTAACGGCGACGATGACGACGGCTTAACCCAAGGGAAACGGATGGTACAGCTCCGTGGGAACCAATGTTTGTTTGACACGCTGTACATGGTGATCTCTGCTTTCTTCGGCCGACGACTCCATTAGGGATCTACATATATCCAAATCTGCGGCCTTTGTGGTTTAACGGTAAAAGCGTTGGTAGTATCCCGCGGTATCTCTCGGTAGCGTTTGTCACCCGTGCGCGTTTAGCGTTCACCCTCCTCACCATCCGCGGCGAAAATAGACCCTCGAGTTGCCTTTTGCTCGCGGCTCTCTCAGAAAAATGCCCGACGCTCGGTGGAAACAAGATTAAAAGGCACACTCGGAGTAGGAGAGAGAGAGAGAGGGAGAGAGAGTACCCGAAAGAAAATTGGGGGAAGATCAATGTGCATGGAAGAGGAAAGCGGTTGTTCTTTATGGGAATAAGCGAGTGAGAAGTGTAATTTTCAGTCGTCCGTGTTTCATCGTCCCCTCTTCTCGCAATTTGGAAGTTATCTCTCTGGTAGACGCGTTGAAGAGCTGCCCTGGTGTGTTGCATACCCAAGAAACATTACCGGCGAGCTCTTTATTTCGCTTTACCACCCTCGCGAGAAAGTTCCTCTCTACGTTTCCTCCCGGTCGAAGAATGAAAATGCAAATTCTTGAGAAATGAACGGAGGAAAGGTAAACCTTGGTACGGAGTCACAGCGGCATCACGTACGGTATTATACCCGATCCTGGCTGCTCTCACCGTTCTCACGTTCCATTACGTTGTGGAAATGAAAAATGCGGCACGCTCGCAGAAAACCTAGCCCGGAACTTGAGATATTGCGGTAAATATTCGTCACTGGGGAAAAAACAATTACATCCGACTACCGATTACGTATTCGTCTTTCGAATATACCCCGTTATAGAGCCAGTAAATCCTTGCAGGCCAACGTTACGCCAAAACGTAAATCACGCTTTGCGCCTGAAATGCACGAGCTTTCTCGCACAAGTAGAAATAAACGTGTTATTCTTTGAATCTTATAGTCCGCTTAATGAGCGGGCTTTTGCAGACAGAGGTTTCGCCAAGGCGATTATGCGGATTAGCCGCGAGGTAGAAATTCCAGTGCAGCACCCTCTCAGGTTGCATTGCGATGACACGCGCGTTAGCTAATGCTCGTAACACGAGACGACTGGCTCGTCGGAGCCGCGGCTCGTGCTCCCGTAATTTCGATTTCTTTTTCGTGCCACGGTAATTGCGGCACCGTTCTGCCACCATGAGGACCCGTTTCGCGTACGTGATGCCTCGAGCCTCACTACCATTAGACTTGCCGACTCGGATTTCACTTCTACCCACGGCGAAACCTACGAGTCCTTTTAAGCTTTTGCACGTTTTCAAATTACTCGGCCTTCATTTCCCTTGGGCCAGCTGTCCCAACTGTTACATGTACCATAGAACTTGAATTGGCAAAATATCGACGAATAGAACAATTTTGTTAGATTTCTATTAAAAGCTGATTTCTTTATTTCTACTTATACTATTTTTTTCCACTGAAAATATCTTCGATACGAGGTTTCTCCAATAATTTCTGAAAACGAGTTTTGGCACCGCTAAAAGGTAAATTTCGCGAGGGTGTTACGCAGTCATTGTTAGTCGCGGCGAGTTCCACTCGCGGATCAGCGTACGCGAGAGGTTTACGATTTTGCTTTATTGCTTTGGACGATGCATTGTCAAAATGCGTTATGGTTCGCGTTGTATAGAGCGTAGTTTAATATCCTGTCTGCATTTAATCGTAGCGGTATTAGAACTTGGCTACGGGTGGTCCCATTAACTGTCCGCCACACCGAACCTGCTTTACTTTACCTTCCACAAATATAACTATCCGACCTGTATTTACGTTATTAGTTCGCGTTAACGCGATCAAAGGGTTACCTTCCGCAAAATTGCCGATTACCAACTTGGCGACGCCGCGCCGTAGTCCTTTCCCGAAGCTGTATTCACTCTTTGAATTATAGCTCGCAATCCTTTCGAGTGATCAGGAAGGTACTATCGGTCAGAGAAATCTCCGTAGGCTATTGGTACTTGGAATTCGAACGACGAGTATAGACGTCAATGGTTGCGTGGTTCACTGTCGATGGATGCACTACAAAAGTCCCGTTTTTCTTCGGAGATATCGCTCGACTTCTTTTTTTTTCGCCCTAGCCGTGCGTGACTTCCAGTAGTTCTAGTCAATAACAAGGCAAAGTGAAAGTCGTCTTTCATAGCTTGGAGTGCGCTACCATCGGGATAAATTTAATTTCATTGCCAGTGACTGAAGTGAGTCGGACCAATCACTGTACACTGGAGATTTACGATTTGAGAAGTTGTGTTTATGCTTGCCGCTGGACATTATGGCCTTGCTTGTCTTACGTCTAATGATAATTATTTATGTAAACGTAGACATAGTGAGAAAGTCTACTTATGCATTTATAGGATTCATTTCAAATTTACGTACCCCTTTCATTATTATTCGTTACATGGCTCTATTAAATTGTAATTAAACTTGAGGAATTGTTTTTTTCCCCCCTATTCGATTCGTTTTAATTATCCTTAAGTTTAATGCTAAGCTGTCGTGAAATAAAAAATGAATAAACGTCATAAGGGAGGAATTTATTAATAAAACAACTATTATTAACAAAGTAATATTATAAATTCTAGATTCCTTTTGCACTCAGTTATACTTATTTACTGGATGATTAGTAACACGGCTATCCTGGCAGTCGACAAGCTTTTCGCGATACTAACTTTACGATGTTTGAATAAACGTAAAAGTAGAAAAAGAGTGGACTTTTCCCGGAGGCTAAAATCGTGTTTTACGATACTGCAAGCAGATGCACTTTTACGTCCGCGGCAGAGACATCGTCGCGAATGACTTAACTATAATTTGCACGCTGCAAATGCCTAAAGCGCAACTGAGGTATGCAGGATGCGTTGGTTGTGCGACTCCGAAGGAGCAGCAGATGTGTCGAGGCATACTATGTGTCGATCGTAAAACGCGTTGCCCAGGTTAAATCTGTATTTGTAGAGGAATCCTAGCTCCACTTTGTACCACTCGTTCCCAGTGAACATTTACTCTGCGAGACATGCTCGATACCCATAAACAGATGTTTCAGAATCAGGTTTAGTTACTCTCTATACTATCTTCAGTTCCGCGAATAGTAAACTTCCAGATTAACGTTAGAATTGTTAGTGAAAAACTCGTACCAATTTCTACTAATGCGATTAACCACTGATTTTCTTTGATAATATTAAAAGTAAGAAAAAATGTTTCCTAATACGTTTCTCGTATTATTATGAGTTTAAGTTTAACAATTAGAGTCTCCACGGCGCGACTGTCTCTCGTCCCTTTTTCCAGCTGCAAGTTTTTGCAGCTCGGCCAACAAATTTCGCGCATTAGCGTGCAGCGGACGCGCAGAAAAACCTTTGGCCGGGGTACGGCCGTCGAGGGCGAAGAATGCCGCGGGAGCGTTAATGGCAGAAATTACAATGTTTCGACCTTCTGGCTATTTTGGTATCGCGTGCGAATCCGAGCACAAAGGGGCAAGTAATGTAGACATTGTTTTTTAAATCAGCCGGTCATACTGCTTACCGCGCATTATGCGCCGGGCAAAGAGGAGTATCGGAATGCCTCGGACGTCGCGCGATTACGATCTCGCTGCTTTATGAATATTCATTGGGGAGGAAATGCTGTGCAATCGTTAGACCCTGAATTTCAAGCGGAGTCATCAGGGTAAACTGGCCTATAGGCATTTGCTGACATTAGCGTGATAATTGAACCGGCCATTCCCGCGTGACGCGGGACAAGTTTTACATCCGCGGTGTCTTTACGCAATGACCCTTTACGATTTTCACTCATGTCTGGCCCGAAGCCACAACACTCTGTGGCCTCGCGTCTGCTGTCCACCAATACACAAGTCAAATTGCATGCGACCAGTCGACGCCGACGCGTGGCTAGGATTACGCAAGATAAACGCCTTTAATAATATTCTCTTGGGTATTTGGAGGAGAAGGCTCGCCAAATCCCCTTGGTAAACATGGGTAATACGAATCAGCCCCCCTTTCCCCAAATAGGGTACAGTGCTTCACAGCTTACGCTTTGCCCTTTGCGGCAGCTTTTCCTATCACCCTCCTCGTTTTCTCACGTGCCAACATGCTCTTTCGACTCGGTTTTTGAGGGCCCGACGATTCGTGTTAACACGGTTCTCTGTCGCATGAAGAACTTCCCGGAACCTGGCTTCACTGTTTTCTACTTTCTCTACCCTTGTCGGGTTCTCGACTACTGTCGTGCCAAGTGCCACTCAACGAATCATCGTTCACGATCGGATCGTAAATTTGTGAGGTACACTACTCGGGGATGAGTAAGATCGCGAGCTTCCAAGAAGCATCATCGAAACGCAGAGATTCTATGCTCGGCCAACTCGAGGAGGGATGAGCTCCGGGGGTATATTACAGACGGATAGGACGATATGCACGGGGCGAGAACGAGAGAGCAAGTACAGAGCAAGTATGTAGCTCTTTTAACAGGCCATTATTGGCTACCCAGGACATTTTCCCGAGGCGTTATTGTATGTATCTGACGATAAGTCGCGAGATAAGGGCGATTCGCTGGAGCATCCTGAGCTCCCCCGACGAGCCGCTATTTTCGACGGGCCGCGTGCGCGAGAAAATCGGAATCGTTATCGTGTGATTCGATCGGTGACTCAGCGTTCATTGCTAAATAGCTCTTGCGCGTGCACCCTTCGACGACAACGGCAATGACGATGGTACTCCTCCGCTTCTTCGTTTGCACTGCAGGGGGACTTGAATTCTGCTCGAATTGTTCACGATTACCTAATGCGTTCATTTGGAAAAGTGCTGAAGATTATAGATGATTGCGATCAGTTCGACAAATCTATTACTTTGAGAAGTCATAATTTTGAGTATCGGAACGAGAAGTTGGGCACTGGCGATAACAGAGGCAGAGACACAAAGAGGAAAACGAAGACGAAGAGAAAGAAGAGGGAGCAGCCAAGGATTCAGGGCAGCCGTTCAATTATCGAGCGCCGCTCTCGTCCCAGCAGTAGCGGCCATGTTGCACGATCGGATGTCGAGGCTCGGTGGTGTCCATTCGAAGCCTGGTCGCTCGTTCGCCAGGACTCGGGGGCCCGCTACCACTGCACTCCAGGACTATTGCATATGTATTATATGCGATTGTGTTCCGAGAAACTTCTGGCCGACATACGAGCGAGGACTCTGTCCCGGTGTCCTCGTGCTCGCTCGCTTGCCTCTCCTTCCTCCCTTCAAGGAACTCTCGAGCGGGGCCCACTTTGCACCTGGCCCGTGTTCGCTCCCTCCAGGGCGATGAACAAGCTCCGAGCGAGCTGCCAAAGTTCTGCGAATCGACCGGCCAGCAAATAAACCAAGAACCATTTTTCGATGCATCTCTATGGACGACATATTTGGGGTGAGGGGACCTCTAGCTCGCACCGATAAGTAGTCCACCACTGTTCTCGACTTCTCCAGACTTAGTACTATATGCACGGATTATCGTCTCTTTCTCGAGCCTCCCGAGGAGTATCAATCGGGTGGATGTTTTCCATTAGTGGTTTGTTGACTGCGACGTTCCTCGATGCGTAGTGACTGGTGTCCTTCTGTCGAGTGACGTATGCCTGAGCTGCGCATAAATGTCAATGCCTGCCCTGGCTGGCCCGAAGCATTGACCTTCGGCCCGCGGTTAAGTGATTGTATTCCAATTATTCTCATTATGCACCGATTCTAATCGACTGGGTAATATACCGACAATCGCCGGAAGTGCGTTTGCGCCGTGATTGCACGGTTAATACTGTGTGCTAAGGAGACACTTCGAGTCCCTCTTTTATTACGGATTACGGATAACCCTTGCGACAATGAGAAATTTACTACAGCCGCGGTGACTGGCCCCGCTCTTTATGCGTCCCAACCGGAACCCACTTGGTCATTAGCGATTCCACCGGATATATCCTTACCGTCTGGCAGAGCAATTTAGCACGGTTTTGCTTCTACAGTCGAGTGTCAATTGATACGACGCTAGGGGTCTTTGATTTTCCCTGGTTTTCGTTCCACCACCTCCTCCTGTGATTTATTAGTCTCGCGAGTACCTCGCTTTTATAGACCCTCCCAAAGAAATTAACGCTAGCCAGATCGATTTGCAACGGTAATGCCTGTGCTGCCGATAGTTGACCTTATTAGCGACGTCGTGGAAAATATTTTCAGTCAGTCGAGCCAATTACTATTCAAAGATGCTAATAAAATTCGTAATTATTGAAGAGGGAGCTACGCGTGAAACTATTACCTTGTCCAAGATATTGGTATACAGCGCGAAGGAGAAGTAGCAATGCCTGGATTAACGTTAGGTCAAAAGTATAACTGCGATTTAGTTTTCATTTCGCGGTGATTCGCATCAACGAAGTAAGCACAGTGGTTTAAGAGAGTGGAAGACAGAGGGACGGGGATGAGACGACTAGAATTCAGGGTCGTCGTCCGTGGAAAATCCATGCTCGAGGGAAAACACCTGAAGCTAGTGCGGGGTGGTATCGGGTTCCTAGGGTCACAAAGGAAAAGTCGTAAGTCAGAGACGGCAGACGGCTCCCGTGTCATTTGTCATCGGGCCAAGGCACAATTGTTCGGCAGCTTCGACCGCCATCTTGCCAGTTCCACCCTCCCTACCGATACCTAATAGACCACCCCGCGCATTCAGCCAGCTCGGTGATAAATCGTGAAATAATCTCGTTCGGGCAGCATTATGTCGGATTTATAAACGGTCGCTCGGGCTCACTGGCCCGTGAGGCTATTTCATTTTTCGCCCCAGCTTTTTAGACCGCGCCACGCCACGCCGCCTTCTGAATCGATCGAGTGCCTGTCACGCATTCAATCCTAATGGTGACTTTATAGCGATCATCCTCGCGTAATGCCCAGGTAATAGTCTTCATTCTCACCCATCCCACTATTTCGCTGCTATTTTCACGAATGTTCTCTTTGTACTTGTTATTCTTCTTACGATGTTCCTCCGACACTGTGAATGATCAAAGTTTCACTCGAGAACTTCTATAGGTCGGATTCATTCATTTTTACGTTTACGTTTCTTCAATGAACATATTACATCCCCAAGGGTCTCCCAAAGATGGTCAACAGTAACGTCCGCTAGACGTTTTCAGGTTCTCGAGAAAAGTTCATTCGTCATTGACTAGGGAAAGAGTAACCGCACGCGAATACTCGTTCTGCGAGTACTCGACGTCACTTTTGGAGCGAGTCAGTTCATTAAGTCAAGCCACAAGAATGGGAATCTCGAGAACCGAAGTTGTTCCGACCTCGAGTAGTGCCTTTCGAGAAGTGTGATTTTGGAAAATCATCCTCGGATGAAGATGTTCCTTCGCACGTTCCTTTGTGTGCGATTTCATGGGACGAATTCATTCATGGGAGTTTTTCGCTGTGAATGGGCCACTCTGCCCACGGTTATGATCTCGAGGAGATCGATTCTGTAGCTCGAGTGGACGTTTGTATTCCAAAGTGCTCCGGCACACAAACGATTCCCGGTGAAGCGATACATTTATGTGAAATCGTTATGGGGAATGCCTCTGCCCAGTCTTCCTTGGGCCCCGGAGGAACCTGGCAACGATAATATCGGACAAAACACCATAATACAATCTACAGACTAGAACTTGCTCCTTCGACTCACTCGGGTTCTCAGTAATGTACTAACGTTGTCGTCGTAGACCTTTCGTTCGGATTAATAAGTCTACGTAGACCAATAAACTCACCGTTAAACCGATTTTGGGTGTCGTTTTACGACTGGACAATTGATTTTTATGTAAAATACTCAAATTGTTATACCACAGACGCGACGAATAATTATCTTAAATTCAATTGAAAATATTCAATTTGAGCCAGACACTTCTAAGTTTCGTCCTTACGATCTTGTGCAAATAACAAACTTATATGTATTTGCATAAGGGTCCGTGGTCTATTTATGACCACTAGCCTAAGCGAGTAGTGAGAAGAATAATGGGATCCTTTAAGTGCCGCAATATAATTTCCACTTGTCACCGTCGGCAGTCTTAACGAATCCCATTCGTATTATCATCCATTTATCCCCAGGGCGAACCCCTTCCGGCGGGGTGTAGACAGACAGAACCCACTCCCTCTAGGGTAGAGAGAATCTACCGTTAGTGGAATGGCAATCCGAAAAATCCATCGAGTTTTTCCCGAAATTCATTACGCCTGCCTTAACGCGTTTTTTGTTCGCCGATGAAAAATATCCGATACGTCCGGGGGTAGCGTCGCGTCGGATGGCGTCGCGACGCGCAGCCATGGCGATATCCGTCGGGTTCTGCATTGGAATAAACGAAAAGCGTTTAGTACGGTAGGAGAACCGAGAGAGCGTTGAAAGGAAGAGAAGAGTGAAGCGGTAGAACTCGAGGGGGTGGCCTCGCGTTCGCGGAGATTTCGCTCGAAAATAGCACAATAGCTCATCTCCTGGCGTTGATACGGAGCCCTCCTATGGTATTCTGACTTATCGAGTGAGGCATATTTAATTTCCGCTCAACGGTAGCACGGCCACACCCCCTCCAACCGAATGCGTACAGTGGCGTACACCATTCCGCAACTGTGTGTTTCCGTGCGATCCTCTCCCTCTCCTCTCTCTCTCTCCTCTCCCTCTTTTTGCCCTCCTCCCCTACACTCGGGTAGCATCCACGCCACGGACCCATTCACGGCTAGTCGCGCACTCTCGCGATTCTCTTGCTGTCTCTTGCCTCTCGTTTCTCGCTTATCTACCCTTTTCCAATAAGGTTTCCTACTGCGGAATTGCCTCTTTGCATTCCGCCACAATATTATGTCCTGCCGCTTGCTTTCGGTCACTTTATCATCGCCATGCCGGCGTCTTTGGGGTAGTAAAACCTTTCGTAGGAGCGATACCCTCGATATCTGCAATACGGAACCAATTTTCTCTACTGGAACTCTTAATATTCTTCGACTAGCGTAATAATTGTCTCCACCTTACAGTCTCGGGTTTCTTCCTGAAATGCGGGTTTAAACTGTTGGCCAGACATTTCTGTTTCCTTATTCCGACATACATTTAACAAGTGACTAGGAGGGAATGGACAGTCGGGGACGAGGTCCGATTGTTCTCTCGTGAATAAAAGCATTGGTTGGTTCAGTCTGGTGGGGCTTGATACTCGCGTACCTCATTTCCGCCTCGTCTGGAGTACATTCCTCATTAGCTGGCGTGCTCTTAAATGTCAGGATTCCCGACGTATGTGCCTTTTCACTGGCGATACGAAAACGTTTAGTGGCTGGCAGTCTCGATATACTCGGTGCCGCCGGTGCGCTCACTCGCGCTCAAGCGAAAGACTCTTCATCGCGAACAATACCACTGCTTCGTCGTACAATTACGCTCTCGTTCTACTTACATTCTCCGTGCCGCCGCCAATTCATCGCATTGCTGAGAGCATGGAAAAAGTGTCATGGAAATATCGCTGTCTTTCTGCGCCTCTCTCCCTCTTTCAACCGTCCAAGTCAGCGAAAACCTTTGCGCGTTTTGTCACCCCCGCGTTCCCAGACGATAAATAATTCTCTGTGGAAAAACTGGAATATTACGACTCACCGATTTTTCCCGTCCCGAAATATAACGGTATCTGCGCGGGAGGGTGAGTTTCCACCCCAAAGTTTTGATATCCTTTTCTCGATACATCACACTTAATCACAGTCATAAGTCTCCCCCTAGCTTGCCTGTACCACCCTCTCGCACCCCATGCCCCTACCAGATTTACCCTGGTTAAACCACGGTAAACCATACATAATAGACAAACAGAGAACGTATGGGGTCCATCGGCTCGACGCTTGACTTTTCGCGTGTAATGCTAGCCTTAAGGGGTGCATAGACCCCGGCGAAACATTTGTCTCCTGGCACGAGCCTCCCTTCCAGCGGTAGCACAGTTCAATTATGGACAGTTCATTCCCCGCGCTCGCACCCCTAAGAATCTTGTCCGCAGATCGTTGGGTGGCCAAGATTCAATTTAGAAGGGCGCTACATTAAACGCTTATTTATATCACCGGTCGGTTTTTATGGACCCTCGCGCGTCTACGAATTGAAATGTCTTCTGGTGGGTATATCGTTCTGCGTATACATCACGTTCCAAGTATCATTTTCTTTAGAATTCTATTGCCTTTTAGGAAATTTTAATTTTCTGTTAACAAGGTGGTTGCTTTCTTCTCACGTGTCCTCCTGATCTATGATCAGGAGTTCCAATTGACTCGGGTATCGGTTTCTTTATGGTCGATACGAGCATTCGCTATCCGAGGGTTAATCGATATTTTGGCATGCCGGCTTCGAGTGATACCGAAACAATGAAGCGAGTAACTTTGAGGGTGAATGCGAGCGCAACGAAACGCAGACCGTTTGTTTTCCCGGGGAATCCTCGCGTTCTCATTTCATTGTGCGTCGATTTCTGAAGCAGCTCCTTTCCTCTTTGTCTCGAGACTGCCGTCGGAATGGGAGACCCTTTCTCGTCCTGGAACAAGTTAGTAATTAATTTTTGCGAATTACTCGCCAGTCGACGTGCCGCCACCGGTATACGTGCAACTCAAGTACTATCTTTCTCCTCGCGCTTGCCTCAAATAGCGATGGCCTCGACCTCCTATGGTTCTCATCGATCGGCCTCAGAAACACGATGCATTTGGTCTCCAAAAAATCAAGGCTTTTTAACAATAGAATACCGATCGACACCAGAGCGAGGATCAATAATAGTTAATCTCGTTAAACAGAAACAAAGAAAAGAAACTATTAAAATTAAGCACGCTTAAAATTAAAAGTAGAAAAAGAAAATTAGATCGAGCTGGGGATTCGCCGAAACAACAGTGCAGAAGAAAAGAAAAGAAAAAGGAAAGAAGTGATTCGCTTGAAGAATTCCACGGAAGAATTCCACGGAAGAATGTAGAATTCTAAAGTAAAGTTTTGCTCGAACCAGACCCAAATTCATATCCATCGGGACAGGGTCGTCGTGGCGCTCACTCGATCTCTTCACCGTCGTTGGGGGAGAGTCAGGAGGGGTGTGTAGAGCCCCTCATCCCGTTTCAGCACAACTCAATTTCTCGTTTCATTCTCCAGGCACGGTGCTATCTCGTTCGCCTGCCTGAGTTCCCCCGACGGCCGCGTATAATACGCCACCTACCCAGTTATAATAATGGCACGGAGGGGTTGCCACCGACACCACGGACGCGACGTCGGCGGCGTCGCGTCGCCGCCACCGCACTGCCACCACTGCACTCGTACACTCGTATACCCCAACACCGGCACTCGCGGCTCTACACCAGAGCCCTGGTATTGGTTGATATTTCCAACAGTTATGTAATTTCCTGGGTATTGTCGGGGCTCCAGAGAGCTCCAGCTCCACTACCACCACCTTCGCAGCCACCATCCGCAGAGCACCGAGGGAAAGAGAGCACCGGCGCTCGTGCCGCGCATGCGACGAAGAGAACCCAACGCTCGCTACATTTCAGACCAACGAAGAAAGAAAGGTGTATCGCGAGCGAGCTGAGTGAGAGAGATATCGAGAGAAAGTAGGATAGAAAACAGTGGAAGCAGAGGCACGCATAGCCTGGGATCGAAAAGGGTGGAACGAAGCAGGCGAGAAGGGTGGGTAATCGCGAGGTAGCGACCTCTCGTCTAGTAGCGTCTGGCTTTCTTGCTGGCACACGAGTCTTCTTGCCCAAGTTGCGACTCAAGATCTCTCCCGACACCTGGCAGGGTCATGCCGATGGAAGAAGGATCACGCAGATGGGAATGTGCCCAGGGAAGATTGGATGCCTGAGGTGACGGTGATCGCGGGATACTGTCAGCAGCCGCTGCTAATTTGCACGAGTGTCGCCCGAGATTCTTCGGGTTGCACCTTTGCGCCCGTGAGCGATTCATTGCGCGCGACGACCCCCTTCGCGACTTTCACCGATCGAACACCTCGCCCGCGAACGGTGCAATGGGAATTTAGAATTTCGTATTCAGGAGCAACTTGAGGATAAACGATATATGTACATATACAACTCGGTCACGGATTGATTGATTCAAGTCCGAAAGAAAGGTAGTAGAATTCGTAAGCTTCGCGCTCGCTTTGAATCACAATATTTTTTCTATCCTTCGATTCCGAAATTAGGAAGCAGCGGATTTCTCGGCTTGGAAAAATCTCGCAGTGCTTTCACCGTGAGAAAACACACAATAGGGAATTGTTGCACGTGAGATGTTTCGTCGAAAGAGACGAAGAAACTACCCTCTATCTTGCGAGCCTTCCCCTTCCGCGTGCGCTTCGCTTTCACGGCTCCACGAATCCGAGAAGCTCCCAGGCTCCGATGCCGCTTACCTACGATAACGTTCCTATCGCAAGAAACGTCAAGCCCCTCTACCCGGTAATTTCCTGCGTTTTATGGCTTGCTTAAGGAGCATCGGGATGCTCGATCGCGAGAATTAGAACGACCGTCGCGACTCCTGAAATACCACGCCACCGATAAGCATCAGGCTTCTCCGATTCCTTCTTTGAGAGGTCGGCAACCAAATGGAATCGAACTGCGCATTTTACTCTCTGAGAATCTTAAGTACTTACGCTGAACAAATATTCTAAACAGCTTGTTCAAAACAAACCTAGCGAGTGTCAACTCGAAGAAATGATTTAACAACGGACATGTTGGCACGTCAGTTCGCCATGGCAACGAAATTGGCGCGTTATTGGCGAGTGACGAGTTGCGACCGCATTCCCGCGATGGTCGCAAACCGGAGTTTGCAGCCGAAAATGCAGTTGTCGTGCGGTGACTTATCGCAGAACGCGAGAGTTCTGGCAATGGCGCAGTAACGGGTAGTTTAATTAACAATGAGCACGTCGTCGCGACGTCAAGTTGAATCGCGGACAATGAGAACTTGTGCCGAGTGAGCGGAGTACCGCTGACTCGGGTGGGGCTCGACATCCGGAGTAGGGTGGTCCTCTCTATTCGTTCGGCTGGCTTTGGTACTCGTGGTGGTCTGATAAACGCTTGCATAAATTTTCTATCTGCACTCTCAATTACTCCTAGATAAACTTTTTTACATGGTCCTTTCTCACCACAGTCATTTCCACGAGTAGAAATTTCATTTTGCAATTCTATTTCTTCTCTCAGTAATAGTACTAACACTGTGGCAATCAGAATTTTATTATCGCTATACTTACCATAATAATTACCAGTTATGGTTGTTGTGCTTTGTGTATCTTGAAGTTGAAAGTATCATTTTCCCGGATTAAAATTACTAGACTAAACTATTATTATTACTAAATTCTAAAGTCTGAGTCGCGTTGGTATAAAGCTTTTAGTCGGATCGAGCGAAGCGCAATCGTGTTATTGCGCGATGATGAATAGAAATTGAAATTCATAGAATAAATTCCGACGGACCACGCCAGCCAGCGATAAAGTCAGAGGGATACTCTGAGAATTTAGTAGGCTCCATTTCGAAAGCAGAATGCTGCTCGCTCGGTATAGGATGTTACTTTTTACGCCAGTGACACCGAAGTCTCGGGACCGACTCGTCGTCGGATAATATTGACTGGCAGCGGTTACGCGTGCGCCAAAGCGGTTGCTTGCCTGAACAACCCTCCCATTTTAACTCACACCCCTTGGAAACCCGGAGCACCCCACTACGGTTTCCTAGCAAAGCTCATGGCGCACAGCTTTCTCCCTTTCTCTCTCTCTCTCTATTGCGATCATTCTGTGATTCGCATTCCAGCTTTGATTCCGCTCGACGTGTCACCTATGGTCTCGCCTCATAAGGGTCAACCCAATAAAATACCTCGTGGAATATTACTCGTCACAGACGAGAAGGTGATCGACCAGCCACGAAACTATAACATGAAAAGGAATTAAAAAATTCTATTTTTAACTATAACTTCGTTTCCTCTCTGTGGTTTATCTTCGCCTTATACGATCATTCGAAAACGTTATACACTATGTAACAAAGTCTCTTTTTATCTATTTTTTGTATTTTGGATCGCTAGGAATTTTTTTACAAAACTGCAGGAATCACTATTATTTTGAAATGTTCGAGAGGATTTCAGCTAATTGCTGAAATTACTCTAACCGAGTGAGACCGGTTCGCGACGCTCGATCACATCGCGCGATTACATGGTAGTTTCAAGGTATAAAGGCACCCATTGATTCCCGCCTGAGGTCCAGGATGAAGTTATTATTCCCAGAGGCACAATTAAGCGGGCGTGTGCGAGCGGTCTCCAAAGTAGCAGCGCGTCCGAGCGATCCTGTTATCTCGGCACGTCCTCATTGCAAACTCGGCCAAGTCGTAGCGTCAATGTTACGAAGTTCAAACGGCGAGAGCTTCCCCGGTTAGCGTCATGATAAGCAATTGTGATAAGTACCGCTGGAACGGTGGTAACGTAATGCTTTTAGACCGTTTGGGTCCTTTAAACATTTTTGTCCTACCGATTCAACGTTATTTGAATTTGTTTCGCGGATCTGTTTTCGCGGTCCGCGAAATCTTGCAAAATGTTATTAATTGCCATCGATCCTATTTGAATTTGAATTTGAATTTGAATTTGAATTTGAATTTGGATTTGAATTTGAATTTGAATTTGAATTTGAATTTGAATTTGAATTTGAATTTGAATTTGAATTTGAATTTGAATTTGAATTTGAATGTGATTTCACGACACTCATTGTTTCAATAACGAATGAGTTTCAGTTTCCAATAAAATCTTGAAATGCAAAGAGTGAATAGATTCTTATTGAATTATCGAGGCCCTTAGCACGATATGAGCCATTGCCTTATTAGCACTCTTCGAAAGGGGAGGGAGATTCGTTGTTATCCGGGTGAAGGATAAATTCTCATTATTTCACATTGTTTCCTCGCAAGTGCAACCTCGGCAATCACCGGCGGATAGGCACACATGGTAGATAAGCATGGAGTCGCGGGCATTTGTACAGACTGCTCACAGGTAATACGTGTCTCGCCGTTGAATACAACGATATTCGAAATGTCAGAAGTGCAGTCACGTTTGCGCGCTCACCTTAAACGTGAGATATAGTCGGGCTAATGTAAGATTAAGTTACTCTCTTATTTCGAGACCGGCTAAGAGATTTGTTTCTCGAGCTGGTGTACGTCATGCCAGAAGATTTACCGTCTTTACGGTAATAATTCTGATGGTAATGCTCGAGCGTGTTCTTCTTCGACAAGGTATGTGCATCCATCGCCACTTTTTTACTGGTTTCCTTAAAAAAATCGAAATTATAATTTCTCGTTCTAATAAGAATATTTGTGGATAAAAGCTGTTAGCATCTTTGTCAGATTTCGAGGTAGGTAATCGAATCTAATTAAGAGTTTCACCTGTCCAAGTGACAATTTTGCCACCCCGATAAACGGAGGATATTCGAAAAGAGCCGATTCTTCCAGCATTCAGTGGTATTCGTATTCAACTGTCGTCCTTTCGTAATAATTGCTACCGATTCCCATCCGCCATACTGCATTTCCAGGTTTTTACCTCAGTGGCCCCCCTCTCCGTCGAGAGTCTCGTTCTCGAGCCGTTTACCTTCTCTTTTCGTCCGATCTCCGCGGAAGTTGTCCTGCTCACGCTTACCAGCAAGTTACCACCACCCCTTCCGTTCGCGATCCTGCAATCTTTCTCGTTCTCTCTCGCGTCTTCTCCATCCTCTTCTTGTTCCTTGTCCTTTTCCTCACTCCGTTCTTCAGCACACACATCATCCTCCCGTTTTCTCCTTCAGCGCCCACTCTTCTTTCCTCCGTTTCAGGAAGATTGATCCTTGTTCTTCTCTCCATTAGCTTCGTCTTTCTTCGTCCGTGGCAGGCCTCGTTCTTGCCAGTATCAAGTGTGTTCAGCCCTCTAAAGGTGTTCCATCATCGTTCAACGAGCGTGTAGTGCGCTTTTCGCTTCGTGTCCGGACGAGTTTGGTCCCAATGGTTTGTCTTCATCCAGCGGGAACGGTACAGACTGCGTTGGCTCTTTATCTAATTGCTAGTGGAAGTTAGTGTAGGCTAGTGGATGCCAGTGGAAGCAGTTGCTATTGGAATGACGAGAGGTGGGAGGACACAGTGCTTGCGGTCTTGAGAGATTCCATCCTACTTGCACCCCCCTGGCAACGGTTAACATGGCCGCTTTACTGGCGCAATTAGGGGAGGTCTTCGCGCGTGGATGCCAGCTACAATATCATTAGGATAGAGCTACTCTTCTCTGTCTCTTTCGCCTCTTCCGCTTCGTCTTCTTCTTCTTTTGCTCTTTTTCCTTCGATCGTCAATACTCCTGATATTCTCTCGTTCGCTTCTTTCGTCCGAGTGGGATTTTACCGAAAAGACTTTCTTCCCTGACGTAAGTGGCTATTAGTCACGGAGACATGACGAGGTGGCTTTGAGAAGAAGACATTCTCTAAGATAATTGCTTAATTGTCAGCCTTCTCCACTACGATTCTACGTGATGCGCTTCACGGACATTAGCGGTAGTATACCGAAGGGAATTAATCATTTTTAGCTTGATCACGGACTCCTTCGTCCTCTGTCTTCCTCGGTTCTTAGCCCGTATGTGTGCCGTGCTTCACCTTAATTGGTGCTGTTATACCTGCGGTTACTGGCTAGTAAGCAGTACATTGTAGCGGTCACGATTTTTTGTACCAGCATCATCTGGATTGGATCAGCCCTTTTCCCGTGATTCTGCAACTCCCTGCGGTCGTGGCTAAAAAGCGGGGATATCAGCTGGCAAGATCTCGTGGTAACCCACCGGAGGGCTCCCTTGACTCCCTTGGCTCCGTTGACTTCGTTGGCTGCCTACGCTAAGACAAAAGAAGGCCCACCTCGCAGCAAATACTTTTGGATACTGTCTGCGCCCGCGCCCAGCACAGTTTTCTACTCTGCCAAGCTACAAAGCATACCGATCCCCTTCGCGAGTGAAGAACTCGTACCAAGTACGGACTTGGTCGATGCATCGTTTCTTCGACGATTTTTTCTTCTCACGCACCCCCTCGACAGGTTTCGTTTCTATTAGCATGATCCACGCTGCGTTTAATATCCAACGGATTTTTCTTTCTCGTGGTTAACGAGCCTCGAACAATTAAGAAGGTTTTGCCGTGGCCACCGAGAAAGGCGATTCTTCCCATCCCCCGTGTGGCCGTTGTGCCACGGTAGCTTCGTCCAAAGCCCTCTACCACCGGTGAGAGGTGTTTACATATCGTTAAGTAAGATATCGATGGTGCTTTCCGTGGATACGCTGCCAGATCCTCGAGAATGTTACCGTTCTAGTTGCTTTATAGCAGCTCGTATGTCGAGCACGATGATACACAATGATAGTACGCCTGACATTTTCATCCTTGTGCTCTCTTTCCCATTAACTTAATCTGAACGGAACGATCCTCGCGAAAGATCTGCTGTTGGTGCTCGAGACTACTGGTGGAGTCGTCCGGTATTTACATTTCTAGTAATGAGCTCTCCGAACCTATGCTACTCCCGAGCATGGAGCACATTAGTCCCGGAACGTTTCTTTCAGGCTGGCGCGGCCCGACGTGGCCCGACGCGCCGCGCCGCGAGATCCACGCTTCTCCGCCCTGTCATAGAGGAGGCTCGTATTAGCCTCATAAATTTCCGGAATCTACCCGAGGCATCTTACAAACTGTTCGAGGAGCGTCTACACGAAGCTCGAGCAAAAGATTAGAAACCGTGCGGCGGTGGCCGGTTGCACTGGAAAGCATCGCGATCTTCGGCCTGGCTTCGCGCTCGTGCGGCCCTGGACACCCCGTCCGAAGAAGGGAACCAGAGAAGGCGACCAAAGAAAGAGAAAGACGAAGGGTTCTTGCAGGCGAGGCCCACAAGAGTGCTGGGAGTACCAGAGCCTCCGAGAGTAAGACAGTGGCCACGAAATAAGAAACCGGTTGGGACCCAATTTACTTAACAACGGCCGAGAATCCAACACTTACGGATGTCGAAGGGGGAAGCGTGGTCGCGCGTACTTGCCCTCGCACGAGCGACTCAACTCGCTCCTCCGACTCTCCCGAGCAGGTTCGGGACCTCCCCCTGTAAAGGCGCTCACTGTCAGCTCGCAGGGGGTAAATTTGTGTGGGTTCCCCAGCGCCATTACCACCGAGATTACAAGGTTCGCGAGACCGAGTGGCCACTGTCACGGCTTGCCTCGTGGTTGCCTCGCAGTAGCGAGCGTTATTACGGGCCTGTTAACGGCGCGACTCGACGCCGAACATCCCTCTTCGAGTTGGAGGTGTTCGAATTCCGGCTTCAGGAATTTTCGCGGCACCGTTTAGCCCTCGAGTTAATGGATATCCTGGCTCGTTCTCGTATACTACTTTCCGTAGTAACGCACAAATTCGCCGTGATTTATACACGAAACCTTATCATCGATGTCAACGCGAATATCCCGACTGATACTGCCAATAACGGTCATTTATTCCATTCGGATTTAGTGGCGGTTTATCCCATGGGTCTTCCGTGCCCTGGCAAACCAATGACCCATACCCTCCGACAAGCTGGGCCCAAAGTTCCCAGCGCAGTGTGCGCCAGTCGCTCGGGACGTGTACGGTAGCCGGCTACTAATTTCGACTTCATCGGCTGAGATAAGGCCGGAATTTTTGCCACTGCGAACCGAGATGCCCGGCGCTAACACTCGGGACCCGGAGTCCTTAATTTTCTGGCCTGGACCTGTTGGCAATTTCGAGGTCGATAATTAGTAGCTCGTACCCTTATTGCGGTTTGTGCTGCAAATTCTGTTTTTCTCTTTCTCTTTCTCTTTCTCTTTAAATCTCGTCCTTCTCGTCAGTAGTGCGTTGCGCAAGTGAGCATACACACATGTACAATATATCTGGATCCCGGTCGTTCGCGACCCTTGGGCAGATCCGACGAGCCAGTCGGCGCGTTATTAGTGCACGTTTTGCGGTGAAAGCTAACAGTTAATAAGCCACCGCTATCTCCGGATCAGCCCAATATTTCGTAAAGTTTAAATCCAATTTGGTCGCGTAATATAGATATTAATTAACGCCGCTGCGCCTGGTACCCCTTATTCCTTACTGTCGCCGACGTGACAGTAATTGCGAGGTACGTTTTGTCAAATGAGAAATCGCGGCGCGAGAAGTCGTCTCGCAATTTAGGCTGCGCGTGCGTGTAAGAAGGCAAACACGGATATTAAATCGGATCGCTTTATCGGCTGGTACTTAGGGCACCGGGCCTCAAGTATCCCGCCTAATTGCGAGCATAACTCTGGCTTTTTATTCAGTGGCAGCAATTGCGCCCGATCGGCCGCTACTAATTTCGCCTCCATCGATCGAGATAACAGCGGAATTTTCGTTGGCGGCGCGCCGCCCTCGAATCGACCCGACTTCTTAATTTTCGCGGCAATCTTGTCCGAATGGACATTCCAACTGTGGGTCGTCCGGTGGGCTTACAAATGCCCAATAAGCGGCTTGGTTCTCGCCGACACGCTTGTCGATCCTGGGAAATTAGGGGTGGAGCGCGATATTAATAAACGGATACATATATTCCGACACGATGAGATATCTTTCACAAAACTGTTTTGTAATTGGATTTTCGTATCTCAATATTCCTCTAGAACCATTTTTAGTTTCTTCTGATTTATATTTAAACAGTCGAGAGAATTCACTCAAGGTTCATGGCTGTTCGAGAATTACGCCGCTGACGATTTATAATAAATGTTGAACAGGGTGAACGGGGTGAATCGTTGAGTGGCGAACAGGGCAAGATATTGTGCTGCGAGGGGGAGAGCTGGTTTTGCCGAAAGTGAACCAGTGGCGAGCGTGGACCCAATTCCGATCCAATTTGATGCACAGTAGCTTGGAGATAGCACGTAAGGGGCCACGGGAGTAAACGGTAAATAACTGAGTCGTCGAGACACGTAGCCGGGCCCGGGTTCCGCCACGAGCGGAAAGAGGGCCTAATTAAACGATGTACAATTTATAACACCAGCCAGAAGGTCTAATGGCTCGCGTTCCTGGAAAGCCGCTGGTTCCAACGTAGGACCACACCTAGCCGGTCCTGCGGAGAGATTGTCATCGCCTTCGAGAGAATGACGCCGCCTCGTTCACGAATCCTATACCATACCTATACCACCAACTACCTATACTACCTACACTATCCATACTATTCACCATGGCACATTGGGTTTCCACGTAACGTTCGGACTCTACGCGGCGCCGCGCCGCTTCGCGATCACGATCCTCCATTCCACTAATTAATCCCACTGATTGCTGGACCGGCTCATATTGCCGAGACCTATCTTCGCGGCCCTGTTCCGCTAAGTAAGTAATTACCAGAGATTGTCTGGTGGCAGTGAACACAGGTTCAACTATTTCTCGCCATAGACACCGACAAACGTGCGTATGACGATTAGTGATGATCTCCTCCCTCCAGGATTTACCAATAAAAAATCGATCAGTTGTCAGGAAACCGGTTCCCGCTGCCGAGATATTATACAGGACGATTAGAGTTAGAGTTATCGTCAGAGTTATAAGTAAACCCTTTGTTTCAATGACCGGTACGTATGTATGCGAGGGTTTCCGTAACAGTTTTTCCGGTGGAATCGCTACGGTCAGTCGCCTGGGTGTTCTCTCGCGCTTGGTTGCACCAACTCTAAAATATCGTCAGTGAATTCGTAGGTCGACGGTAACTGTATACGCTTATCGGATTCCAATTAGGTATGCGATTCAACGCGTTCTTCGTCCAGGGATACGTACCTACACCTGTACTGTTGTGCGCTCGCGCGGAAGTGATCGCCGAGAGCAAGAAATAATTAGAGCTTTCGAGCGTGCCAACTGCGACTCCACGAACGTAGGAACGTCCCTTAATGACCTCTGCTTACACGTACCAGCCGTTTGCTTACATACGTGTAACTACTTACGTTACTCCGGCGGTACTATGGAACTTGTCGAGTTTACGATAAGTCCCGGAGCACCCACCGGTGAACGAGAGTGTGAATTGCACTCGACTATTCGACACGAATCTTCCGGATTTTCTTACTCGACTAACGGTACTCCAATCTTAAACTCTTGGTTAACTTAATCTAAATTGAATCTATATTAACAAAAGTATCTTGAGGCTTAAGAAGTATCGTTTTTTAAAATCCAACACTTTACTTCAGTTTAAAAATACGATATAGTTTTTAGATGCTTCTGAGAAAGATATCTTGCTGAATTGTATTATTTTTTAATCAAGGATCGATATGATAATTGAGGGATAAGTATTCTTCAAGATGGAACAATTCCAGTTAGTATCGATGCATCGATTCTCTTGTAACCATATAAAAGGTACCGTCGAGGATTTTTTGCCGAGAATCGCCTCCCAAATGTATTGGCAAAGTTCGTCGGTTCTTATCGGGAACAGGCTGTATAGTTAAGCGCGGATACCGAGTATCGTATCTGGTAAGAGGTAATTTTGCTGTCGAGCTCGAAGAGAATCGGCACAGTGAGAGAGTCGCGAGCACCCACTCCGAATTCTTCGGTTTGAATGCGACAACTTAATCTCCGACTACCGCTCGATTGAATGCACGCGGCACTAAAGTTACACCTGTAATTAATCCTGGGAGAAAACGGTAGCGCGCATATCTAACCGGTGCCCGACAACGACTGGCGTATGTACCCTTACCATCGACAAGCCATTCAATCCGATACGCGTCGAAAGCCAAGTCCTATCGCAAAATTACCCTTCGCGTGAGCCGTTCAAACCGGGGAATGCCCGAAAGACAAACCTTTGATGACGTCATAACTATCGTAGGTTTTTTGAGAGTCGACTAGCCGATAAATTCATTGTGGCAAGTTACGACTCGAGTTGGGATTTTTATGCAAATATTTATTTTATTATTAGTACAAAACTGCATAGAATTATTTTGAAAACGTGTGGCTTACCTTCCCGAGGTTTATAGATTGCATGAATAATTGAAAAGTGTTTTGTCGATAATCGTTGGTAATTTGTCGAGACCTCGGATGTAAAATTTCGAATGTTGAACATAAAAATCTGCGATCTAGTCGCGACAGATAGAAATAATAGCTATTATGAATATGAAGCAGGATTTTATTGCATTCCTCAGTCGTAAGTTCTGATCGTGGAAGATGAGTTTAATTTCTTTTAAATGGATTAACACCTCTTAGAGATTAGGTGAAAAAAGAGACTTGGAATTGATGTCACTGAGAATTAGAATGAAGCTTTACGCGAAAGGTCGACACAGAGAGGGTAATGCGGCATAAAGGAGATAAAGTACGCTTAATATTACTGGGACGCAGAGTGGAAAACTAAATGATCCATGTACACTTCTTCGTGGCTGATAGTGCAATGAGCGAAGAAGCATTGACTGTATCTCTAGTAGCAAAAGTTACTTTGCTGGCTTGATTCTCATCTGGTCAGTATACAGTGTATTTCGGTGATTCTTGAATCGCTCAAAGATCGCGTGACTCTCAGCATCGATCGTAATTCTCCATTATTAATTAACAGCGTCGCGCAAAAAGTCATTTGACGGGTCTTTCGGCCCGTAAATCGCCGTTCGCGCGCTGTTTACACGGAGATTTTCGAATATAAAGTGCGAAGATTACGAGAAAGAACACAGTGCGGGTATTTAAATTCGATGGGCCAGCGATCGGCTGGTCAAGCACCATATAAATCTCGAGGTGGAGGAGCTAGGTAACTGAGTTCCGATAGAGTTGCAGGCTAATTCTCGATCGTGAAATCGCGGCGACGATGGCGGGCCATTAGTGTGCGATCGTCGGCAATTAATTATAGAGAAAGTCAGCTTCTGCGTTGGGTCTCTTTCGACAGCGAGCTACATGAGTTTTCGCATTCTGCGTGCATTCGATAGAAATTCTCTACTCGCAATGAAAATTTCCCAAGTATTCTGCTCTCGATTATAAGGCGCGACAAATGGCCAAGAGGCGCATACCAAGTTGGTCGTTGAATTACTCGAGATCAGTTCGGAAAAAAAGGATAATTTTGACGAATGTGAGCTCGAAGAAGCGAATAATGATTTCGCGCGAACAAATTCGGCGCCAAGTAGAAATCCATCGGTGATGCGGAGGGTGAACGTCCGCGGCATTTTTGCCGAGTAGCTGTCAAGCCGAGAATCCTTGCGCTAACAAGGTGCCGCAGCGCGCCGGGTATCCGGAGATCCGAGTATCCCCCATGCGTTTTTATCAATGAGCCACGGGCAAGTGGCCAAGTGGCCAAGTGGGGACCAGTTGCTTCGCTCTCTCGCATTCGAACAGGGATCTAACGAGGGCCGAGGTTTTTGCGCATTAAAATATCGACTAATTGCCCCAGGATTCTGGGTCCGTTTTTGTCTCCAGAAGCGATGCGATGCGACGCGACGTGAGCGAAGGCAATCGCTCGATCCGACCTTTCCCAAATCCTGCTCCTACGAATCTTTCTCCTATACCACTTAACGAAGCCTCTAAATCGAATTTTCGGAATTCTAACAGATCCCTCTTCCTCGTTAGATCCTCTGCGATAATCCCCGGATCGAGATCACTGGTTTGGATCAATATGCTCTGCTATTCCAAGGGTTCGAGTGCTAGAGAGGCATTCGAAATTAACATAGAGATCGGGAGCTATCGTATCGCGCATTACGTATCCTCTCTTGGTGCAAGATTTCAATGGATATCAATTACATAATAATCCCTATAATTTTATTGGGTAGTAAAAGTCAGTCCCATTACCATACCTGTTCAGTTCTCGCGGGGCCCATCGAAAAATCCCCGTCATCCGAAGAATCCGGCCGCCCGTACGATTAAGAAATACGCTCTTCCTGGATTCATCTATATTCATAACGGCTGCTACTCTCCAATTAATAGGATTTCATAAGTCTCCAGTCGTCCTTTCGTTCTTCACCCCATTCGTCCTCATCCTCACGACATCCTCACGAGAAAGCGATCCTCCCTCAATTTTGCGAGGGTGGACAGCAAGAAGCGTCATAAACAGTCGTCCAATTTGAGGCACCTCAGCCTTAATGAGACTCATCCTCGCAGCTCGTGCTCGTGCGAGAGAGAGAGAGAGAGACTCCGATGATCCAGTAGTGGTGAGTTATCGCGGTCTGCCGGCCGAGTTACAACTCCGACAATAATTGACCCGCGTTCCCGCGAGCACCGCAAACGACTAACTGACAAATTATTGCCAACGGCAAGAGGGTTTGCACTACCCAGTCGCCTGGTCCGTGGACGATGCCTTTTTTGGCGAAAGCCGACAGTCCTTGCTAACGATCCGTCGAATCTGTAATTCTTTTCTCCACGGTGCTTATCGCACCAGGAATCCACCGATTACAAATGTCTCTCGTGCTGCTCGACGTTTTTCATCGCGATCGCTCTCGCTTGCCAATCGCATAAACTCGCGCACGGTGTCGCGAGAGACTGCTCCAGCTGCGCTTCTTTTCCTGTTGCGAGTGCAACACGAATGGAATTAGCGTGAGGATGGCGCGCGCGCTCGTTAACGATGCGGTAAAATTATCGGCGCGACGGCCAAGTGAATTAACGACTCCTTGAGAATGCTGCTTTATTTAGTAACCCATGCAGATATCAATATTTCGATGGGGTTTCTAACGATTCGGAGAATCGATCCGAGACAAACGATACCGATCGTTGGCGGTTCGTAAGATTTTCGAGGGACAATTTTATAGATCGGTTAAATCGAAATATTCTACTCGTTTCTGTCTACCGTTCGGAGGCATAACACTTAATTTTATTGCCGCGAGTATTACAATTCGACAGCGCGGCATCCGTCGTGAATAAATTTCGCGGGATACAAGTTTCGATCCCACCGACTTCGATCTTTAACGCGATCCTGTTGCTAGCGCAATAAAAGTTTTTATTGCAGAAGACCATTTGCCGGAATCGCTCGTAAGGAATTTAGTGATATCCTCCTGGCAGGTATTCCGGGAGATTCCTAAAATTCCGTCAAACCGATCATCCTCGTTTTCCTACCGCCGTAAATGTAACTCTGCCGTTCTCGTCTTTCCTCCTCGCCGCGACGGTCAACTCGAGAGGATAACGTTGTATCGATTTCCTCAATGTTGGATCGGTAAGACGCGAGAATTAATTCGAGTGCTCCCTTTCGGGACCTCCGAAATCGTTTCCGAAGCGTACAGTGCGTTAGTCCGTGGGAAAAGTCTAGAGAAATTAGTCGTCGGAATTAGTCACGAAATTTCATTGGTAGCCGTGGCGGTATCGCGTGGCGGTCGCGTAAGAACAGGCATCGGCTTGTACCTAATTAGGAGCTGGTTTCCGCGGTTTTTGAGCTTACTCTGCCGGGAGAAGAAGGAGGAGCAGGAGGAAGAGGAGGAAGAGGAGGAGGATGTTTGCATCGGACGAGCGTGCGCGCGACTTTCTTGCGACTCTCGGAGGCAGGGACTTAACTTTCTCGCCGTAAATGCAACAAGCGTGCTAAGAGCTGCGAGAGCCGCGAGAGCCGCGAGAGCATTGAGCATTGAGTGAACGGCGGCAAAGCAGCCGTAGAAGATCGCATTGGTTGCGAACCGCGCCGATCAGCTTCGTAAATTTCCTACGAAGTCGGAAACGGGATTTCGTCCCGATTCATCTTGCCGGCAATTACCGGCAACGGCACATGATCCGCGTACCTGCCTACCGATGCGCTCGATTTATGGGAAACGCGTGCAACCTTCGCCAGAAACGATTACTTTACTTATGCCCGCTTCTGGTTCTTTCGCAACTGACCGAAGGCGGGCGTATGGACTATGTACCGCGAGCGCGGATGCTGCTCGCGCACCTCTTTAAAAGATCCTTGTCGATCGCCTCGCTGTAGCAGCCTTTTTCCCAAGTCTCGTCGAAAAAGTCGCTGGCATTGTCCGCGCGACATTCTTACCGGAGTGTCGTCGCCGTAAAACACGCATAGACGTTATCGGTTCCTTGAGGTGATTTCCTTTCAACACGAGCCACGACCGACCAGCAGGCCAACGGGCCGAGCCCAGCCGGACCCAGCCGGATCCAGCCGGGTCAGGCTTACGAAAACTCTATGGGGACCAGCTCGTTACCGGTGCGGCGGGTGCCACATCGAAAATTCCGATTCTTCGAGATCGATATCGCGTGCCAGCATCGTTACCAGCATCAACAGTTAGGTCTTTGATCTTTATCTATCATCTTTGTGAAAAAGATGGTCGCCGGGGTGGTAGCGCAGAGCGAATAGAGCGAGAATAGTTTGGAGGGTTTGCTTCCCCGAATTCCGAAGTCGAGCCGCTCTGCTCCTTAATTCCCTTTCGGAGGACACGGATCGCAGCATCGGTACACAGCCATCGAAACAGTGGCTGGCTTCCAATTAGGAGGCCTCCTTTAAGTAATGCCCGCGATCGCTCCTCTTCGCTCGGTTCGGCCAGCCGCCCCGGCCAGCCGCCCTGGCCGGCCGGCCGGCTCGCGCGCTCCTACTCTCACCAAGGATACCACGATTGACTTTCCGTGGTGTCCTTGTCTTTCCCTTGTATAAATTAGTCCCAGCCGCCACATAATGGCGTGTCGATGCGCTACTGTCCCCGGGACAGCATTGCTTTTTTAGCTTGCTTTTTCCCTCCTGCTCAGGTAACTCGGTCCTTGGTCCTTCCGTTTCGCTTCCTCCTCTTCTTTTGCCTGATCTTTCTCGGCTCGACCTCCTCGTCCCGCTGCGACACTCTCGCCGAGTTTCGCCTTTCTGCTTCTTCGTCTCGTGAACTCCCTCCGAAAAGGAACGGCTCGGAAAGGTTCTCCGTTCCCTCATGGTTCCCTCACGGCTCCCTCACGGCTCTCCGCGAGCGGCCGCTTAATTTACGACCAATTAATGTGGATAAACTGAATGAGGGGAGGCCTGCTTTGGATGCACGCGTTAACCGGGAATTTTGTTCCCCACTACCATGCGCGACCTTCCGGTCCAGTGCGGCTTCCGAATGTGGATAGAGCACCGTGCCTCGGGGAACTCCCGATGGAACGATTGGCCATGACCAGATGGGACAGTAATTGCTCATTGCGACTCAACGTTTATTTTTCGCGTCTCTTGTTCGTTTGGAGTATCTTGTATCGCATCATCTGCGAGAGAGCGAGAGAGAGAGAGAAAGAAGTCGACGAGTCAAGTTCCACGAGCAAAGTCAGGAAATGCAAATATAGAACGGGAGGAGAGATCCCTCTGGCAGAGGTGTACATAAAGGGAGCTGGTGCTCGTCGGAGGGTTAATCGTACGGGGAATTGGCCGATCGGTTGCCACGTCCGAAGATAGAGGTTTCAAGCGAGCGAAGCGTTCGAGTGTTGGACTGTCCGAACGTCGAGGTTTTCTGGATCGCGGTGTCGGGCGGGTGCAGGTAGAGAGCGCGGGCAGAGTGCGAGTGCGAGCGCGGAGCGTGAACGTCGAGTGCGAGGAGGAAGTTGGGGATGGTTAGGAGAGACGGAGCAGACGTCGCGTCGGGTGCTCGATGTCGACGACAGGCCTGCTTGGTATTCCGCTCTCGTCCAGAGGCATAATTGGCCGCCAACTGGCGACGTTCCTCCGGGTATCGCCGAGACAAGAAATTATTCTTTAATTAATTGTCAGCGCTCAATGTGGCCGCATGCGTAGGATCGCTCCAACTCGTACATAAATTTTCATCTATATGGGAGCGCGGAGCGAGCGCGGAACGGGCGCGTAACACAGCCCCGCGCACCGAGGCCTCGGCGAGGGGCCGACTCACCGAGCAGGCGAGTCAGAACGAGAGAAAACGAGGAGTCTCCCAAGGAGAGAACGAGAGAGAAAGATGTAGACCTGCTCGCGGTGCTTCCGATCCGCAGAGGTAGCAAATACCTGGCGCCTGTTTGTAAACCCTTTAACGGTAAATCGTCGCTCTAAAGGATCTCCTTTGCGCGTCTACTCTCCACCGCTCTCCGTTCGATCCTCTCCTCTCTCGGATCACGTACCACTGATCTCCAAGTGCGCCTCGGTTCCGCCGTATAAAGCAGGGAAAGCCAGTGCACTGGCCCAGCATACCGACTTCGACGTAGATTTAAACGATCCGCACAGCCTGGATTTTTAGTCGCGCGATCTCCTGCTCGCTTTAAATTCTACTCATTTAGCCTACTTTCCGCGGTACGGTGCGGTGCGGTGCAGTGCGGTGCAGTGCGGCTACCTCCTACACGGGATGTAAAGCCGTGCGATCGAGATCGGACCGACTAAAAGTGCGATCCTCCACTCGGATAGCACTCGAGGGACTGCCGCGAGTAGCCCAGTGAAAATGGGGGTTACACGAGGACTCGTAAACTGGCGAGGATCGGGTTTACTTTACCGACCAGCAAATATATCAGCGGCTTCGGTACGAACAATTAGGCTACTGGTCTCGACGGAAAGGACGACAGTTACGAGCGGGGACGCAGGATTCAAAGAAGGCGGCACGGTTCTTTGATCGGGATTTGCCGCTGGAGAGCGGATCTCCCTGATTCTTCTCGTTTTAGTTTGGAGGTGGCTCCTCGGTTTGCCTTGTTCCTGCAGATAGGAAAGGTGGGTCCGTGCAAGTATACGGGAACCGAACCATTGGCGTGGGCCTCTGGTAAAAACCTCCCTCAACACCTTTCTCCAGACAAATTGTCCGATTGTTCTACCGCGACACTTTCTTCGCCTTATCCTCACTCTCAAACCTCTGACCCTGTCCGTTTTTCCTTTTCTTTATCTATGTCATTATTCCTGATGGATCGTTGATGGGAATTATCGATAGACCCCGATTGCGCAATCATCAAAGGCTTCCTTGGCCAATGGTCGAAAGCAAGTATACAGTGGTTTCAGAGAAGGAATTGGATCGAGGTAATTGGAATCGATGGTTAGGCGAATTTTCTATCCAAAAATCAGTGCCGGCGCTCATGGTAGGTGGATTATTCGAGACAGGTGTAGACAGAGGCAGCGGTCCGAGCGAGGCCAAGGGAACGTGTGCTCGCGGTCGTGTGCGTGGGCCCCGTACATATATTTTATAATTAGCCGCAGCCTCTCTCCGATAAATCAGCGTGCCGCCCAAGCTTAAGACTTAATTAAAAATTTAGTCAAAAACCAATTAGCGGCAGCGGCGGATTAACATATTTCTAATTATCTGCCGGACACTTTCAGTCGCCTTATATCGCGGCGGCGCGACTACTTGCCATATTCGAAGTAGCTGTCTTCTCTTCGATGACTTGCCAATCTCTCCTCTCTTTATACTATTACTTCCTCCCTTCGCTCGCACCAAATCTCGAGTGGTCCCTTTTTTCTCCTCCCTCGGGATATAATACGCCAAAGGAGGTCGTCGACACGACGAGCCAATCGATGACTGCTAACATTTTTCCACCGTTCTCCTCCCAGACGCTTTTTGCAGGATCGACAACCACGCCGGAATAAATGATCCTCCATAATGGGGAAGATCCTCTTCAAGGTCCACTAACTTACCTTTCAGTACCTACTCTGCTTTGCGTTAGTCTCCTCCTTGTTCTTTCGAATTAAGATGAAGAATGCACGTGAGTTTGCACGTGAGCTGAATGAGGTTGAATGGGATACAATATCCGCCACGGGAGTTGAGAGAAGTCGGTGTAAATACTGAAATCACTTTTATTTCACTATAATATACTTCCATGGATAAATTATCATGTTACAATTTATACAGAGGGCGCGTTTTAGGTACATCCGGAAAGGTTGTCGCGGTTCGTGAATAGTAATCCTCGGTTTGCCTGCGAGTCTCGCGTTGCAGGCAGGTACAGAAATTTCCTCCTGACTTTTCCCACCCTCGGAATGAGTCTATCGGTTAGAAATGGCTCGCGAGGGTGTCGTCGGCTACTCGAACGATGACTAGATCGCGCATCGTAAACAATAATTGATCCGAAGAGCGAAGAATCTCGAAGGAATGAATTTCACTTTTCGCTGATCGTTAAAAAACGAGTTCGAGCCAGTCGATTCTGGCTTTTTGTCTCTTCCAATTAGAGTGATCACTCCCGATCGATCACGAGAATAGCAATTTGGCTCTGGTAATGAGCCACCTTGCGCAATCGATCGAGAGGGAAAAATCTCTCGACCGTTTGCATCCTATCGATTCGAAGTTGATTTGCAACTGAACCATGGTGATTTTGGAAACGCGCTAGATTGACTGGTTTCGTGCTGCTCTCGAGTTGTTGCTCTTGGGAAATCTTCAGTTACGCATGGTATTCCGCTCGATCTAGTCAATTACCTCCGCCATAAATTTCCTCGAAGATAAACGAGCCGAAGTAGCGGGTCAATTGAAATACCAAGTTGCGTTTATAATGTCGTCCGCTCGTTCCTACCCCCTCTCTTTTTCTCTCTCTCTCTCTCTCTCTCTCTTTCTCGTCTATGTTTCGCTTCTTTTTGAGTTTATCAGCAACGTGGATCCACTTTGACGGAAATCGAATCACCTGTACACGCGTATATACATACGTACACTTATGGTTTACCGCGATTAGACTTTTATTTACAGTATGTACAGGAATATATACGGTGCCCGTTGAGATCAATGCCTCGAAATGCTCGTTAAATGCCTCCCCGCGCCTGTCTCCCACTCGCGTCGATCGACTTCAAAACCCTGCACTTATCCGACATGGCGAATTCGGCTTAAGTAAATCGTAGAAAAATAATTGGAGTAGAGGCGAAGACCAACCCTTTATTCTCGCTTGCTTGAAAATTGTCTGCGGAGATCAATGTGAATTTATCCGAACCCTAGTACCCTCGAACATTGTCATCTTACACTTCAATTACTTACGGATCAAATCTGTGAATCACCTTTCCTCATAATTTGTCATTGATCATAGTGTGAAACGTATAGAGACTCCCAAGCTAATTTAAAAACGCTACAGTGTAATTCAATACCCTTTTACTTTGTGTTAATTATCATGCAAAGTTTTTATCTCACTAAAAGACGATTTTACTTATTTCACAACTCTGACGAATGACTTATCACCAGGAAAGAAGAATCGATGTGCTTGATCCGGGAATAATTAAAGTATAAAGTATTCTAGGGTCCAAATACTTTCGTTACTCACTGTAGCTTCCGTGAGGTTTTCCAATTCGAGAATTAATTCGGCGTCCTGGTGGGAACGTGTCTTCGCAGCCATCGATACCACCCTTAAATCGAACTATCCCCACTCACACGTGACGCGTGTCCGTCTCCTCGAGGTAAGAAAAAACTCGAATTGAGTCGCGACACCCGAGTAGACGATCTTCCCACGCGTTTGTTGGAAACTCGGAGGAAGTCGCGTGTACGCGAAACAATCGGAGCAAGCAAGGTGCATATGGAGCTGGTTGGCTCGAGCGTGGAGTTCCGGCGGGGCTGGTTGGCGGTTGGCAGAAGCGCAGCGTCGAGGTAACTGCAAGAGGGACTCTGCTCGTCGGAGGCCTCTGCCTTATTAAGGCCGGTGTCCAGGGGGCCCCATGAACATGGCTGCCGCTGCCGCAGCATGGGTGTGCCTAGCCATGGCCGCTGCGATGAAGGGAGGTACTCCTGGTGTTCCAGGTGGCCCCACTCCGGAGAACATCAGGCCCGAGCCAAAACTCGGATGTAACAGTGGACGCGCCGACAACCTCAGCTTCTCGATTTCCGCTTCTTGTAGTCTCTTCGCTTTTGCTCGCCGGTTCTGGAACCAGATCTTCACCTGGAATGCAAAAGTCACCTTTTCAATTTACAACTAACTCCTCAATGATTCTGACGGCAAACTACACAGTGGCAAATTGTCTGCGAGAACTCAAATCTAAATTGGAACATTAATCTTTCTACGGTGATAAATCTTCGAATGAGAAAGAAAAAAATCAATTGTCTATTAATCTTCAAAGTTTGAAGAAGTTTATGATTGTACAAGTGGGATAGGCAGTAAGCGATCTCCGTGTATCATTATCATTACGATTCTAATGAGGATTGCTCCGGAGAAATTAGCCGTTGCTGATGTCATAAGATAAACACTGATCAAACCAAGTGAGTCCCATCCCCGGCTAACTGGTATAATTGCCAGCCGTAATTGGTATTTTCGCTCCTGAGCGCGAAAGCTAGCAGTCAAGAAAAAGATCGCTCGAGTCGATAAGCGTTGACGCACACCCGCCAAGAAAAAAGGACGTTCGAACGAATGTACATACATGTATAATTAGTGAAAGAGGCGCATGACCGTTGGCCCAGCGCGATTGCTTTTAATGCGGGGCGTATGATCGACAAATGGGAAATAGAAAACAGTCAAGCGGGTAACGTGTGCCTGGTGGCTGGTACTTGGCTCGTAATTAGCCAGTTCAAATTGGTGAAAGTATGCTCCCAGTTTGGCAGCGAGGAATTCATCGCTCTTGCCTGGAAACTTGCTACGTGGAGGAATATACGCGTTACGCCTCAAATTTGCCTGCTCGGTGTACGCAAACATCGACCGGTAATTGTGTTTGCACAGCCGTCGACCAATTTTCTGTTTGCGCAGTTGCGTCGCTGAATTCAGAGTCAAATTGCGATGCTTGCTCTCGCGCTCGCTCAAAATCGTATTCAGAATCGGTCGAGAGTACCGCTCGATAATCTTTTGCGATACATTTCCTTGTCAAGTCCAACGTATTGTTTTTTTTTCTCATAATAACAGCAACTAATTTATCCCAATGGAGATAAGGATAAGTTGTGGTCTTTGTGGTGAAACTTTTTTGCGCGACGCGACAGCGACGGTGTCAAAGTGAACGAAACAGTAAGTAGGTTGGTTTCTTATCAAGAGTTGAACTAGCAGAGTTTGGCATCAATTATCGTCTGTTTCGAGAGACAGAGAATGCGTAGGATGCAGGATATTGAGTACGTTAGCAAGCAGAAGTCTCTCGTTACGCGCGTGACAACGCGCAATCAAAACACCGCGCTGCAGCGTGCTGGTTGGCTTCTACGAACCACCGGCGAACAGTGGAATATCCTGCGAGCTTTTTTTCCCCCGGCTGAAACGAGCCCTGACTTCCCGTGTTTACGGTGCAAGACGACGCGCCAACGTCTGCGCGCATATAATTTCACCACGAAGAAGAAAACCCAGTCCTTCGTCCAATAAGTTTCTTGTCCTTCCTGGGTATTAATTTCGCAGATAGTATCAGCCAGCATTGTTCAACGACCACGTAATTAGTAATTTCTCTTGCTACGATCACCGTTATTATCCGTACTCCTTCGAGCAAGACGAGCGTATAAAATTACCCGAGCCATCAACAGTGAATTTCAAAACTGCAACGAAACTCCATGGTCGTTAATTTCGAGAAAAGAATCGATCGTTCGTTGAATTTTGGATACGAATTTACGAATGCTGATGGTGAAAAGTGCCTCGGCAAAGTTGGCCTTGTCGAAGCGAATATCGAGTCAGAAATCGCGAGCGTAATTCTTCGTCAGTGCTGAATCGTGATAGGAGAGGGTGGTATGTGTATTTCTATGTGTATCTATAGAATGCAGAAAGAATGAAAGAAAGAAGGACAGTGAAGGAGAGAGGAAGGAGAAGAAGAAGAAGGGGAGAAAGCCGAAGGTGGCAGGACGATCGTAGCTTATCTAAGCAAATGAATACGACGAAGCTTCATTTCGTCTGATGCATTGTAATGAATGCACAAACTGTATCTTAACACGCCAACTGCATGATAATGGCTTCATTGCGATCCTCTTTTTGGCTATTACATATGTCATGGGACAACGAATGTCTAGCCTCGTTAAGAATTAACCCCTCGGCGCTCGAGTTAATTAATAGGCGATTTTCATGCGACTCCACCGTAGTGGCTACCACTTTCTTTTTCTGGGTACGTGTCCCTGCGAAATAAATTTGACTCCTGACGAAAAAAGGCATCGTGTGCTGGTTCCGATCACTCCCTAGCTTCGATCGTCTTTCTTGGTGGCGGTGGTGCTGCTGCTGTGGCTCTCACAATCAGTTTCGACGCTTTGAATATTTATCAGTCAGTCGCCACCACCCCGCGCTGCGTCGGTCAGTTTGCACTCTATTGAATTATGGAAATCACACTTATTTACCCCACTGCTATACTATCGTTGACACGCCACCACCCTACTTTTGCGGATTACGACAAATTTTGAATAGAGCATCGAACGTTTTCTCGCGCGGGCTCATACACGTATCACAATTGAAACCTCGTTAAATCGATTGTAAAAACGTTTAATGGATGACCGTTGTATCTGGAGTTAGTCATGAGAGGGTTAAAAATTTTCCATTCGCTGCATCCTTCGAGCTGTATTAAGTGTCACGCATGAAACGATCGATCGATCTATTCACAGTGGACTGGTGTCCCTGAAATATTCGGAAAAAGTTTGCCCGACAAATTTGAACGGTGCAAACGAGTGTCTCGTTAACCCAAGACTCACGGCGAATTCCACCAAAATAGGAATATTCGGGTGGCAGGTACATTTCGCGGAGACCTGCAAATATACCCGATACGCGAAAGAAAGTCGGTATATTTACCCGTGCAATAATCTTGTTTAACCAGATCAAACTCTGTGTGCCAATATCTCGGGCGTCAATATTTTCTCTTGCGTTCGACTTTGTCTGATATCTTCACTTATTTTGTAGGAACGTCGGATTGGCGGATCACTATCGCGACTACTGGCAACGATTTTTCTTGACATTATTCCCTCAACCAATTTGCCTTGAGGTAACGCGACCTGTCCAGAACACTTGGGCCAACAATTCGCCCATAAATTCAGTCCTCCAGAATCTACTTGAAAATTCGAACCTGCTGTTCAACGATGAATTTTATCGGTCCGATCAATATTCGATAAAACGATCGACGATATTGTTCCCTGAGGAATTCCTGCTCAAATCGTAGAAAGGTCCAGGAGTTTGTATGGCGAGAAGAAATCGTTAGCGAAATTAGCCGGAAATACCTTTAAGGGCCGCATACCGCGACATCTTGACGCTGATAACTTTTAATTATCATATTACCGCCCGTGCGGTTTAATACACTGCGCGCTCTCTTCTCGCTAACGAGCCTCACCTGCGTTTCCGTGAGGTGCAGCGACGAGGAGAATTCCGCCCTTTCGGCTATCGTGAGGTACTGCTTTTCGCGAAACTTTTTCTCCAGGGAGAGCAGCTGCTGCGTCGTGAAGGGCGTACGTGGCTTTCGATTCGGTTTGTGCTTCCTGAGGGTACATCTTACTGGTCCTGGACCCGGTCCTGGTAGTCTCATATCTCCTAGAATCAAAATCACCAAATTCCTAATCTTAAAAACCGATCTGAAAATTCTCTGCTCCAGGAAACTCAAAAACAAAGACACATTTGAAGACAAACCGCTTAAATCTATATGACAAAGTGGAATCAGTGTAATAACGTATAAACTGGTTGCAGGATCGCAGAATGACGAATATCATTTACTTATTTCGTTATAAATAAACCATTTGGGTTGATGAAAGATGAATAATTGAAATTATCGCGTAAACTGAGTATCGAGTGGTAGGTCGCGTGTCTGTTCTTGAGGTAAGAGCCAAAGTTTTGCGTAACCTCACCGATAGGAGGGACAACAATGCGAGTAATTAAGTGTAACCCGACAATGCAAATGTTTGCGATCGCGTCAGAGCACGCTGACGTTATGGGATCAATCGATCCAGCCGCCGAATAATTAATGCTGCTGATTACATATGTAGGTAAATTAAGATATTAATGTTTATACGAGGAAAACATTCAGCTGCGACGATACGCGATAATCCCAGGCAATAATTGGTTTAATTCCAACGTTAGCGATATCTTTGTCTCTTTTTCTCCCTTGGACTCAACTTCGGGCTCTTAATCGGTTGCGATAAATCGTTCAGTGCCATTTGACGGTATGGAAAAAATTCCAATTCCAGTTGAATCGTGCTCTGTCATCGGTAATTATCGTGTCAGAAATAGATTTTCCCCGGCTATATTCGAATATCTAAGACGAAAACAAATGTGTGAAGATCGAATTTATTATGAAATAGAACAATCTGGCGTACTTGAATAAAGAGACGATTATGGCATTTTTTTCGAAGCTTGCGAATCTTGTCACGGTAATCATGTTTGTGCTGATTTGTTTCAGCGGTGCAAAATTATCGGCTCGTTACGTCCATGCGGCCATTGCACATGTGATTATCGTTATTTTTGATAAATGACTTTACCAACTCTCGATTATTGTTACCTTGTTCGATGAAGTTGTTTGACATGATGTAAAATCTCTGTTAAAATTAAATTCTAATTTTTATTTTCATATCGAATTACTCTTGTTTATGCTTACCATTTTCCCCAATTATACTGATTTTCTCCGGTGCAATCTTGGCCGCGCGACGTTCGATGCAACGAGGAAAAAACGCCTTCATAAATTGAAATCTTCAACCGAAAATGAGGTAAGTCAGCGAACAAGTAGCGCGCGAGGGATGCAATCAATGTCGGGTATTCGTCGTTAATTTCTACTTTATGCAACCGAGTCGAGCAGCAAATATTCCCGAGGCAATCACTTTCTGAGAAATTAAATCATAAAAAGTAAATTGTCTCTTGCAATTCGATCAAGGTTCCTCTCGTTATCGGGAGTGACTACCGGTCGGGCATCCTGGACCAATAATCATTATTACATCTCGTTATCAACGATTTCCCTTGTCTCTTTCCCTTTCTCGGTCCTTCGTTCCTGTATTTTAATTAAAAGGAGATATCTTTTCTTGCTGCAAGATACACTGACATGTTACGTACGTAATTGCAGAATTAGTCAACAATTAATTATTGTATAGGAAAGAATAGACGGAGCGTTTAAACCTAAAGTGACAAAGTTCGATAAATACGTGAAGAATTTAAGTGGCAAATCGAACTGCAAGAAAAGAGGTAAGAAGCAAAATCAGAAAGTTTACGAGTCATATTGAAGAGTGCAGTTGCAAACATTGTTACGGAAAGTTGCTGCATTAAATGTTTTATTATTTTATGGACCAGTCGGTTGGTGTCTTAATGACTCGCCGCCCGACAGGTTCTCTCACGGCGTTTATTTCACGGATTCGCGCGATTCGGTCGCTTCCATTAGACCCCGGGAATTCCTGGTAATCGCGAACAAATTATGTATGAGAGGGTTAATTAGTCGAGTCTCGGCGAAGTTCCGTCACCTCGCGAGCGCTCTTTTGCATCGATAAAAGGAGCACTTCGGAACCTTTATCGGGAGCGAGATGACGATTTTACGGCTGTGCCTGACATAAATTAAATCTTCACGATGCGGGTAAGAACGTTCGCGCGTACCACTCGCTCCTGTGGAAAACCTGTTTGCAAAATGTAGTAATGCTCGCGCGACGCGTTGCGCGCTACTTTTTCATGCTCGCTCCTGATCTCGAACCCGCGGCTCTCGTAAGTCTTGTAACGCTCTCCACTGCTCGCGAGCAGTTATATAATTCACCTCGAATCACGCATTATTACGGACTTAACTTTGTATGTCATTAAGAATATCAGGCGCAGCTGTAAAGTGTAAAAGCTTCCTCCACAAATTCGACAGAGATCGAGGGCCAGATATTTCGCGATTTAAAATAATATCGGCTTGATGCGATGCACTAAAATCACACGTGTACCCTACGTTGGAGGAAAACTCAAAGCTCCGATTTCTACATGGGATATACAGAAAAATTCTTCCTTTACATCCGGTAACTTTCTCCTCACAATTTAATAACTTATATATGTTTTTATCCAAATCTTTTGGTTTATCGTAACAGGGTCTTATTTTCAAGGAAATTCACAGTTTGATATTTATTGCTAGAAACGTAATAATGACATAATTCGTAAGATAGATTCAGCGAAATACATTCTAGGAAGTGGAGGGGTTATAAGTTCATCTCCGTTGATCCAGCTGAATCCAGCTGAAAATGGCGGCTTTCCGAGAACCCGCTCTCGATCCGAGGTGGACAAAACTGTCGAAACGACCGCTCGAAAATGGTCAATTCGCCTCTCTTAATTGTCAATTAATATGTTGGAGCGAGATCCGGCGATTTCGCGTCGAGCGGAAAGGGTATCCGTAAAAAGTGGCGCATTCGGCCGCACCGATGACGGTTTCGCGGCAACACGGCCGCATGGTCGGCCGCGTACCGTCGAATTCCCGGCGCTAATTAACGATCGAGCATCGACAAAAAAGGAACGGGCTGCCGGCATTGTCGAGCAGATCTGTCGCGACATCGGTATTGCGTCTCCCATTCTCTCTCGCTTCAGGTTGCTAAACTTCCTCTCTCTCTCTACGTTTCTCCTTCTCTCCCTCTCCATCTATACCCGAGTGGCTCGCTCCGCTAGTCCGCTCACATAACCGATCAATATGTTCCCCTTAGACGCTAATTAATTTCTGCTAATTAAACGTTTACCGGCGGGAAATCAGTGTCTTGGGCCTGGCTGTTGACAGTGCGCGTGCCCTATTCACGAAACCACTCGCACCCCTTTGACCATCGCTCTTTCTCCAATCGAATTTTGATAGAAGTGTATTCTCTCTCTATTCATTTGGAAATTGCAACCAATCGCGTTCTTAGCGTACGCTGCATAGGCTAGTTTGATCGACGTTGTTCAGTGAAATGAGTCAGAGTCGAGTCTCGGACGAAGACCCGGCTGGCAACGGAAAGGGACTGTACTATTAATTGGCGATATACCGCGATAAATTTGTATCGGTGAAACGCTCGGCAGGGTTTCTCCGCGCGGCCAATAACTCCCTTATAAGGATGCGCGGTGAGAGCAATAAATTGTTGGTTCAAGTAAATCGTCTATGATGAAGCGCGGCCCGAAACGAGTTCCGTCTGTTCGCGATATCGCGTTGAGGTTCGCGCACTCTCGCGTACTCGCGCGCACGCGTGTCCTGCTAATGGCTGTTGCGATCGATGCGTTTCTTATGAGCACCAATTAATTTCTGCTAATTAAATCTCCAGCTGATTTGTGACGAAGAACACTTGCGTCGGATCGCAGCTTGCATGATCTAGCTTCATGTTACTCGCTCTCGATTACTTCCAATTTCCAACAGGAACAAACTCAACAATTATTATTCTCCGCTTCTTTATATTTATACCTTCTCGTAATGTTAACTCATGCGGTGCCGAATGCCGCCATTTCCAGCGATCGAACTTTCTCTTGATTTCCCACTTGAATTTCTCCCAAGGGTCCTCTCGACACCTTATAGGTCATTCCCAGCATTGCCGATCGGCTAATGAGCCCGACTACCGTCGCAATTATGATACAATTAGAGTGAGAATAAGAGTCACGGTTTTTGGCGAGTCAGCGAACGAACGATTAGTCAGATCCGAAGAAAGAACTCGAGAAAGAAGCTGCCGATCGATCGAAGCAAAAGGATAACGATCGAGTCGAGTTAAAATAATCTGTCGTGACATCGATATTATGGGTTAACACTAGCTCGACAGCAAGCCGATTTCGTGTCCATAGTCGCGCGCGCTCTTGCTTGCGCTCATGCTTGCGCTCATGCTCGCCATCCCAAGCACGTAACCGATCAATATGTTCTTCTTCGGGGGGCTAATTAATTTCTGTTAATTACCGCCGTGGAGAAACGCACGGGAATTGCCACATCGGGATAACGAGCTGGCTGTATTAGGTATATGATCGCATTGTTTGGCTGGTGTTCGTTGTTGGAGCATACCTCTCTTCTTCCCCCTTGACGTACCTCACTCGCCCCGTAGGCCACGGCGCTTTTATTCCCCGAGAAATCGCGGGAATAATCGTGGCGCACGTTCGACGCTTGCCAGATATGCCAACGAGTGAGAGAGTACACCGTTAATTAACGCACTAATCGCACCGTCCCCCTTCTTCCTTTCCCTTCGATGCCCCAGAGCGACGAGGTGCATTAGTGACTCAGGATAATTGCCAATAAAAATCAACCCGATATCGAGTCACCGATCGACCTCGATGGACGAACCAGTTCGAAGAAATAGTTATTGTCGCTGGCAAAACGCCATGGTACTCTGTACTCTACAGGGTGGCGGATAAGTCGAGTTCGAATCCGAGGTTGCGGTTAAAAAAGTCACCTATCGTGAATTAGAAACGACAAGGTTCATTGGTTGGGCCAGAAGCTAACGAGTTTAAGACAGACGAAATGAACTCGTTTCACGGCAATTAGCGCATTAAACGAAGGACTGCTCGCGGTGAAGGAGCACCTTCTGGTAATGTGCCGGACGGAAGGCGGATAGTTAAAGAGCGGATGGCATTGGGTAGACTCGGTCGACTGGCGGTTCGATGCAACGCACGCTGTCGCTCGGTCGAAACGAGCGAGGAGGATAATTACGCTCGTGGTGGAATGATGAATCGTTCGAAATATTTTGTAGAACATCATTGGACGTGGGGCGGGCGTCGTTAATTCATTCCGTGGACGCTGCGCGTTCAGATAAATGCGCTCCGACCGGTCGGTTGCTCGCTTCGGCCCGTTCGAGCGTTATAAATGACGTCCGTATTCATAATTTTCGAAAGCCACCGCCCAGTTGACAGTCTGCGGGATTATCTATCGGGTATGCCGAGCCCTATCGCACCCTCTGATAACCGTTGGCGTACCGGCCCGCCACATCGCGACCCTGTTTGCTGCTGAGAGCACCCTCGGTCAGCCACGCTAATGAGCTTTTCACTATCTAATTTTTCAGGGAGCATTCGATACTCGGTTAATCTCCAAATTTCCTCGTTTTCCTATTAAACACTCTATCGGCAATGAGCCCTTGGAAACCTTCGATAAAACTGCGCTACAATAACAGAAGATTCGAACTTAAACTCTCCCGAGTCTCGCGTCGTTGAGTAAATTCGTGCGACATTACTTTGCACATTATTTTCAATCGGAATGAGAAAATGAAGAAAATGTGAAAATGTCCCAAGTTTTTAATGCGGAGTCATGGCAAGTATGGAGGAATACCTCAAGAAGATTTTTGCTATCTGATTTCCACCGCTGCTGGTAGAAACGGCAAAAACTTCCGTACAATCTTCTTGTGCATCGATGATATCGCTCGGCGAAGCGGGATTAACGAAGAATTTGCTCGGCAATTTTTTCCACTCGTCGAGTAGTGGTAAAGTTATCATGAGTCTTAATTGCCGTGCGGGAAGTTAACGAGGCCCTCTCTAACGTTGGCCCATTTATCAGAAACCGGCCCCTTCGTACATCCAATCTTTGCTATTCGTCAAGATTTCGATCGCGCGAACTCCGCGAAAAGAGCCACTGTTTTAATCCGTCGCAATTGAATGCAAAGCGAATCGCGAAAAGCGGTCGGTCGGTTTCCCGGAAATTCGTAATAGTGACGCGTATTCGTTCGAACAAGAGGCCGATTAAAGACGCGCAACAGTTTATGCGAACGCATTGTTCCTCGCCATGGGAAAATGGAGATCGGGTCAAAGTGCTTTCGTTTTGTCCTCGATCGTTTCGATTCGTACGACGCGACGCATCGCTTACCGACCTTATCCCAATTCCGCTATCCTCAAATCGACGTACTAATAATTCTGAATAATTCCTACTCTGTATTAACAAAGTTTATGCAACGTACGAGTAGCACAGTAACATTTTACTCGTCGTTTTAAAAAATCATCAATAGCAATTCTGGGTTGCTAATTAAATCGATCCTTATTCAAGTATCTACGTTGTATTCGTTATATTTCAAGTTAGACGAGAGATATACTCGAGTGATCCAAGGCAAACGAGAGCATCTCGACGACTGATTATTATTGACTCGAATCCTCTTGCCTCGAATTACGTCTGCTCGTCTCGTCATCCTATCGAAGACTATTCAATTCCAGAGGAGGCAGAGCCATCAAGCGGGCCGCCTCGTCACAGCCCTTAATCAGGGTTGCGAGTCGGCAGAAGTGAAAGAAACATCGAGAAGCCTAACCAGGGCAGAACCGCGAGCTGAGTAGCAGCAGCAGCAGCAGCTCCTCCGAGCATCTCACAGGTAATTGGTGTCTCGCGCTGCCTCGAGGAAAAACGCGAAAAAAGGGGTTCTCAAGAGAAAGGAAGGATGCTGAGCTTAAGATCTGCGCGAAACAAAGAGAGAGAGAGAGAGAACGAGAAAGAAAGATGGGTGGTTTGTCGTTATCATTGGTAAAAAAAGCTGGAGGATGAGGTCGCAAAAGAGATCCTGGGTGTGCCAGGGCAAACCCTAACAAGGGCAGTTTTTACCCTCAGGGCCCATTGAATGCATTATGGATGCGTCGAGTTATGTATGACTCTATCATACTCCTCGCGATGTCTTCTCCACCCTTTCTCTCGAGTCTACGTCCTCCCCGTGCTTCTCTTTCACCTGCAACATCCCTTTCCAGAAGAGACGTCACGTTGCTCAGTATTTCTCTCTTCTCTTCTCTCTCTCTCTCTCTCTCTCAGTAGAATTCAATCCTTTTTCCTCTCTTTTCATCTCTTTCTCTTTCGCCATCTCCACTCTTTTACTCGCTCCCGTAATGGGCCTGGAGATTTCTTTCCTGGAAGCGGCGCGAGTTCCTCATTACTTCGCGGCCGTAATTTCGCCTGACGGAACTTTGGACGCGACTCTTACACGCCAGCGTGTTCGGAATTGTGCTTGTACGCCGGGAATTTCTGGAATTGGAGTAAGTGTTGGGATAGGAGCGATCTTTGGTATCGTTAATTCTTGTTACATTGTTGAGGGAATTCCTCCTTACTCTGCCGTGATTTTCTCCTTTTCTGACCGACGATCATCATCCGAGAACAAAGTTGTAGATGAAGTAATTTCATTGCGTTTAAATCTGTAATGCGATGTGAGAATTTAAAGCGACATAACCAATTTCAAGACAGCTGTCTCTCGCATTTGAAATCTCTCAGTCTCTCATTGTCGAGAAAAAAAGATTGCGATAGCGTCCTAGCCATAAATGTGGATTACCGAAAAGAAACGTTGACTTTGATGTCCGAATAGGATGGAAAACGTAATTAACGAAGTTACAATTGGTTCTTGGAGTATAGATAGTACATCGAGTACCTTTGGAATCGGTGACAAACTCCTTCTTACCAAAGACACTTGAGACTATTTTGTCGAATGACCGCTCCAAGAGACTATGCAAATTGACTCGAGCCTCGGTAAAGTCGCTAATTGGTAAGGGCTGATCAGGATACACGTGTTGCCGCGCAAAAGACAATATTTATACAGTGTCAAGTCAGCGATCGTCGGCCGATGCGCCGCTTGCTACGAGCTGCACATTCTAGGAGTACGCGACTCAGCGTCGTTAAACTAAATTGCCGATTAAAAGCGAGCAACCTGCCCGCTAGAATCGGGACACACAAAGTCGAGGGCTTTGTCAGTCCTCCGCATTTCTATGCAGACGAGAACGAATCGATGTCGAGGACTCCTATCCGCGCGCGGCGCAGTGTGGCACGACGATGCGATTCCTGAATTCAAACTACCACTCGACTCGTTTAATTGACCGGACGATTATTTCGCGATATCGACACATTTACTGCTACGCTACACACCGAGACAATGCTTCTCTTGATCCGAGTGTAACTTCTCTTATCGAAGCGGAAAATGTGAGGAGGATATTTTGGGATATTCGGTTATTTGCAAAAGCTCTCCCAAGTTACATAATACGTTCTAGTAGCATTCTTTTTACTGTTGCGAGTCATCGACTTACATTGATTCGACTGCCAGAATTAATCGATCCCGCGGCAATAAACCAAGTCGAGCTTCACTGAATCGGTAGTGATAATCACCTGCTAGTGGCGAGGAAGTGGCGATCGTCTGGCCTAATAGCCTGGATACGAGTCAGGTCGAGGCGATCGAACTTGGAGCGATCGCTTCTTTCGTGAGGTGCTCGACTGGTGACCAGCCAACAGAAAAGTTCGCAGTTCCGCCTGGTGTTTGTAGAACGAAATCAGGAAAGTAAGTGAAATCACCTGACAAGCGAGTATAATAACCCTCTAGGGAAGTACAAACAACCTGTGGAAGTGACACTAGTAGAGCACCTCCTCCGAGTACCTCCCTCGTTTCTATCGAATCGTGTCTTTCTCTCTGAGTCACCTCACGACAAATTTCTCCTCGCCTTATTGGCCAGTTACAATCGAACGAGTCTTCGCGGCGAAGATCGGAGAAATTTCGCGAACAAAAGTGTAACTGGACCCTTCCACGTATTCGCATGCTTCGGCAAATCGGTTAATCGTCTTATAATCACTTGCCGCTTGCGTAAATGCACTTAAACAGCGCGAGCGAAAGCCGTGTTAATTTCCGATGAAAACCTCGGTAGCAATTTTCCCGAGTTCCGCGATTATTAGCTCGCACGAAAGAGTTCGTTATTCTGAGATTTCTGCAAAATCGGACGGTGATTTGTGGTGCAAGTATTGTATAGGTTCACCTTATGGAGAGAAGACTCGAGACTTCCGAGTTCCAGAGTTTCAATTACGATCCTGGGGCAAAAGAAGAAGATATAGCGAGCCGATTCTTTGGCGTGTAACTCTGATAATAATAATCAGCTTCTCGCGTGACTAGCGGTACTAATATCGATCGTTATGAGTCCGCGTGTTGGCAGTGTCGTGCGAATTGCATTAGGAGTCAACGCATCCTGGCTAATTACCGATCTCGTTACAGTAACATCTTCTCGCTATATCCAAAACGTTTGCGATAACATTTTGAGACTTCTTATTGGGATTCTCCTTGGATCGAGTGGTAAAAAGGTGCAGCGTGTAAGGCGAGAGCCCGTAATGTATGCGAGTCTCCACTTTGACTAGCACTAAGGTTGCAGCAAAGTTTTTCGCGCGGTAAGCTTAGAATTTTTCTAAGGTTTATCTTGTACATAAGTGAACACGCTTGGAATAATCCTCGCGAAGAAAGCCGATGTGGCTTAACTGACTGATATTAGCGCGGATTATGTGCTTAAGACTACGATCCAAGATTGCACTCGGCCTTGAGAATCTCCTTCGTTAAGCATAATCATAGCTCGCGAATCAATTGAGCCTTTCGTAGCTTTTCTCCTGCGCTTGGAAGAGTACCGCGCTGAAGGAGGGCAGGATCATCCCTCGAGATGAATACAGGTAGCAGAGAAAATAGAGGATGCGTGCAGATGGGAAGAAGATAAAGAAGGACCGAGAGGCAGGATGTCGAATACCATGTCGAATACCATGTCGAACTTACCATTTGGGCTGGTAGGTCCTCCGTGAGGCGTGTAGAGAGGTCCGTGAGGATTGTGCGGATGTGGAGGTGGGGGTAGCCACGCGAATCCAGCAAGAGAATGCGGAAATCCCGTGGGATTCCAACCGGGAGCACCGGGTGCACCGGGTAAGTAAGGCGGTCCTTGCGAGGGTCTCTGCACTCCAGGATGTATCGGTTGAGGCACAACAGGACTCGACTTTTCCTCCTTTTCCTGTCCACTCTCAATGTCTCTCTCAAGCTCGCAGTCCGAATCCATCACGTTGAGATCCTCCGACTGGCCGACGCTTCTTATCTCCTGATCCTCAAGATCCAGGTGATCCGTCGTGCGATCGCCCTCCAGAGAGCGATTCGCCTCGGAGTCGCTTCTATCATCGAGCATCTCTCGCCTACTGGCTGGTGACACCGATCGTGGGTTCGTGATCCTGTCGATCCTCTCGTCATCCTCCTGGCCGCGTTCTCGCTCCCTTTGTGCCGCAGCTTCACCGATTCTGGTGTTTGGTGAGCCGGTAGACAGTCGCCGATCGTCCCGATCCCGTTGTACCTCCTGGTCTATTCTAATTGGCGAGGAGGACTTGTCGTGGCCCGTCGACCTGGAGAAGTCCTTCACCGTCAGGATCTCTTGCCGGCCAGCCGACGGATGATCCTGATCGAGTCTACTCTGTTGATGGTGCTGTTGGTGGTTCGCGAAGCTTGCCAGTCCATGAGGACTCAACCTTGCTAGGAGTTCTCTACTCTGTAGCCTCTGTTGTTCGATCAGCAGTTCACGGTATCTAGCTTCCATCTCGAGATTCTTTTCGCTCTCGATTCTTTCGTCGGTGTCGCGCCTAGCGAAGGCACCGCCGCCGGCGCATCCACTGCCCACTGCACTCTTCTTCGTGCCGCTCAGCAACGAGTCGACGCTGAAGCTGATCTTGCCACTGCGAGGTTTTAGGTTTGACGAGGCTGACGTCGGGGTCGCCATGTCGACGTCCTCGCAGAGTCTCTCGCTAGCGGTGCCTTGACCTCCCGTCACCACACCCTCGCCGTTGCTCATTTTCTTCTGCTCGTGTTTTGTGTCCTCTTCGCCTTCTTCTTTTTTACTTTCTTCTCTCTTGATCACTTTTCGCGTTCAATTCTGTTGACGATGGGGATGCTACGTGGATCGATGTTCGAGTACTGGACTAGTTGGGAATGATTTGCCAAAATACGGCGAGCGCAGATGTTTTGGATAGGTTTGTTTATGACGTAGAGTCTTCGTAATAGTGGACACTAATCGAGGTGAGTTGCCTGGTGCGGCGGAGCCATCCACTGCGGTGCAATGTGTCAACAGAGTTATGTTTACAATTTCATCCTCGCACTGGCGGCAAACGCGGTCTTCGAGTATTTTGGTGTGCCACGATATAGTAAATCTTTTTCTTCCTCTCTCTCTCGAGAGAGAGATGGGAGGTTTTTACACGTACTGTTTACAGTTCCAGGTAGTCTCGGGTTTGACGTCCTCGGAGTCAGTCGCACAAAGGCGAGCGGTTCGAGGTTTTATGAGCGCAAAACCACTAGAATAATAAGTCAATATTCTTCATGGTGTTGATTCCACAATTGTAGTGATTAAAACTGTCGCGTTCATTTTGTCGTGTTCATCAAGTTTCAGGGCAATATCGATGATAGTAAAGTGAGTAGAGATTCCGTGCGAGTATACAACACTCTCCTTAACGTTTTCTCCTTGAAAACGATGGCTTTCGCTTAGAAATTTCGACGAATCATACTCTGGCACATCCCTCGTGAAGCCCGGTCTACAATCTTCTCTGTTCACTGTACAAGTCCGTCAGCACTGTCACATCGTGCAACTACCGTCCTCGACGTCTCGTTTCATCATCTGCCACGGATCCCGCGGATCAGGTGCATCCGCAGAGTCACCCCTATGACATAGGGGTAACCGCGAAGTGGCAACCGAGTCACCATCCACTAAAGCGATATCCGATCAGGAGTAACCGGTAATACTCAGGTTGGAATCTCGATGTAGGCGACTCGCGCACTTTCGTCGATCCGCACCAAGTCGCCGGCGTGATCCCGAGGCACTGTCACTGATCCCGAATCGGGTTGTAATTGTGAAGGGCGGCTCGGAGGGGGATTGGTCCGCGGGAATCAGCAGTAATCTGGGTAATCTGACGCGTGGTGGCCGCTGCTGCCGCGGAAACGACACTGATTACCAGCTCGGCTGCACCCGTGGCAGCGAGGCCCGCCGAGAGAGAGGTTCTCTCTCTCTTCTTGGCACGGCCGGCGTCGCGCGGTGCTGCCGCTGGTGCGCGCCGCCCCCGCGAAACCCGTGGAACCGGTACCGTATCCTGTCCTCCACCAATACGAACGCCCTTGAGCTCACCACGGTCGTCTACTCGGAAGGCGGAGCTTCAGCCTGGTATCCAGCCAATCCTGGCTTCCCCTCTCAATTGAATCTTCAATATTTCCCCGCCGCGGTTGCGTTTTCCCCGTTGGTGGACTTGCAGAGGTCGCTGCAAACGTTGCGAGGGCGCTCTTTGCGTCCTGCGCGAGTCGTTTTGGTGGGGGCAAGAGGAGATGGAAGTTGGCTTTTGAGTGGGAGAAGGTCGGTCGAAGGGGGGCTGAAGGGGCTAAAGGGGCTGAAGCGGAACGGCAACTAGCCGCGATGGGGATGATGAGGCGGGAGGCAACTGCTCGGGAACGTGACGACTCCTAATTGTCTAATTCCCGGGCGCGCGATGCGCGAATTGATTGGCAATCCTCGGTGTACGTGTATCCGTGAGGACTGCCCCTCTACCCTTTACCCTCCTTCCTCCCTCCTCCCTCCTCCCTCCTCGCTCTATCCTCTCTCCCTCTTGCTCTGTGTGAGCCTTCGCTTACGTGCCAGACGGATGTGTTCTGCGCTCCTCTCCTCACACCCTCTTCTACGCTCGTATTTGGTCTAGCCTCCGTAGGATAATGATGTTCCCTTGGTTGCTTTTGTATGGATCGTTAGTGAATGCTGATACCGATCCCTTTCAGAGGGAATTTTTCTCTCGTTCGAACCACCGCTTCTCCTACGTAACGCGACGAATGCCTACCTCCTCTAACTATTCTCTCGAATGGAATTTTCAATCGCGATGCGCCACAAATTCCACTCCTCGGCTCTGTAATATCCACTAAAACGTTGGAGTGCGCGCAATCGACATCCCGATGGACAATGGTATCCGGGTACACGCTGGTGTACGCTTGTCACCGTGCCGTCGAAACTGTTTTAGGATTAGAGTAATCCGATTGGCAGGTTTGGCACTGATAGTCCCCAGTGACAAGCGAAACCCTAAATTCCCCTGGGAGGACCTACGTCAGGAAGACGAGCAGCTAGCAAAGCTAGCACCAAATCCAGAGTCAATCCGATTACTGGAAATCTTGTTAGAACTCGCCAACGAAGAGTCAACGAGGAGTGCCGTTTCGATGAATCTTGTAAAAATCGTTCCAACACCTATCCTATCGTTTATCCAGTCTCGCAGTAGCGACAATTATCCGCGAAACGTAACCCCGTCGGGAAATCGTGCCACCGAGAGAGCGAAAGATAACGAAGAGTCTCGTTGGAAGATCCTCCCTAGACGAGAACCAGAAGCTAGAAGCGTGCGATCCGGAGGTTTTTCGCCCTCCAGATGTGCAGGGAAGGAGGAGTCAGCGATACACGGGGCATTCCCAGAGCCGTTTGCACATTAGCGGCGAGTAAACGACACCGAAATATAGCGCGGATGCGCGATCGCCATAATAGGAGCGCCGAGTAGTCTATTAAGCGTCCTCAAAACCAGTTAGTGAGTCGGCAATCCAGTTTGGGTACAAAATGGCTGTCGTTTAGCGAGGATTAATGGTCTCGGGAGTGCCCCGGGGCAGCATAATGGGGCAGATGCGTCCTGGATGAGGGGGAAGAATCCCCTCCACACGTCGCACCGCACTACGCTGCTCCAGTCCGTGTTGCCCGTACTTCCTCACCCTCCGCTACGTCGGCAGACTACCACCTCGCCTGCGCTACCCTGCCGGCCTGCCCTCTCCCCTCGCTTCATTATACACACCTATCTGGAGAGTACGAGCTCCATTATGCCCTTTTTGCGCTTTCCTCCGTAGACCGGAATAAATAGAGGCCGCGGGTGCGGCTGTATTCGCTTCTGTCTGTGTACGAGGACACGCTGCTCGAGTGTGCAGGGGCGCAATGCCACTCCCGAAGGGGAGAGCCTGTATTTGGGACCTGAAGCGCCGTTTAGTTTGGCGTTTCATGGTCGAGCGACTCCCCTCGCTCATCCAACGCCGTCAGCGCCGCCGCTACTACCACTACTACCACCATTCCTTTCTACGTAAAGTAGTCGTTTTCAAATTGACTTCTGCCACCTTTCTACGATACTTTCTGATTTCGGGTTTCTCCCTCTTTTTTTATACCCGCCTATGCTTTTAACGCCGTTTTTTATTATTCTACTGGATCTTCGTAGTTTATTTTATAATGACATTTTTTCTTCGTCTTCTTCTGGATTTAATTGTGGAATTTGGGCTGAGATAAGGATAATCGTAGGTAGTGGTTGTGCCAGCTGCATCACGCGGTACAGCGTAGGAGTGTAGTACCAGTTCTATAAAGGGATAACGGGGAGCTACGGGACACGCTAGACCCACGAGGATCAGCGTGCTTAATCCTTGGACACTGCTCGGAGGCAGTGCAAACCGAAATTCGCGACACGCCTACAGTTTAACGAAATAATACTCTCGTTTAAAAGATACAATGGACTCTTAAATACTGGCTTCTTTGTCGCGTTGGGTACCAGTAGCCTTCCGGTCCCCATTGGGTCTTCCGTACAGTTTTCGCAGGTGACCACCTTACTCCGCCCTCTTTTTCCTTTGCCTTACAACACGACATTCACAGTTCACCTTCTTTGTTTAATACTCGGGATTTGATTATTTTGAAAATGCCAACGTAAGAAATTATTAGAAGTCCACTTTTCTTTTACGCCATTGTGAGACTGTTTTTTAATTCTAAGGCGACAAGTCCGAGGATCGAATGGAGATCGTCGCGCAAACGGTTCACGATGTTTGCGGATTAGGTCAGATAAATCCATCGGCAAAGCAAGCTAGGAATGGGCGGACACAGAGGAGAATTATCTCCAGCGGGAAGCAGAGGGAAACTTAAGTTCTCCGTCACTCCGGGAAATCCTAAAATAATCAAACACAAGCAGCGGTGATGGGCGACTCTAGCTGCAAACAGGATTAGGCCAAGACGCTGGTTGGTTTACCGGAACAACCAGCTGAAAGTACCGCTTTTACCTGAACCGCAAAGAAAACTTGACTTTGCGACTTTACCTTTTCCCTGATCGTCAAAAATTTGTTTCTTCAACCTAAAGCTGTTTGTGTACCATGCGTTATGCGAGTTTGCACCCTTATCTGCGCGAGGAGTGTCTCGCCACGTTCTAAACACCATTTGGGGGCTCGACAAAACCCTTTCAAATCTGTAGAATTTCACATCTGCCTGCTCCAGTTTCCCTGGTCGCAAGTGAATTTGGACTGAACATTTTTTAATGACCTCGATAATCTGTTTACCTACTCAATAAAGCAGGAAGCAGGCAAAACAGGCGATAAATTTCAATTTGGGAGCTTTGATTCCTCGAACAGTGCGAGAAACCCTGCGATCGACAGGGCTGAATATTTAAAGGCTGTTCGGATCAAATTTGACCCTCATTGGGTCCCGTTCCCGTAGCAAAAAAGAGAATCGTCACGCGTACTTGAGCTCTCGTGCTCTCGTCACAAGGGGATGATTTGTAACGGGTCCTATTGTTCGCCGATGCGCCAATGACACTAGGACTCCCATTTAGTCGAGCCAATCGTTGAACCAGAGAGAAGTCAAAATGAGAGACAGAATAAGAGAGAACGAGAGAGATTCTACAGTTACGCTCTAAAAATGTAGGGTACCGTCGTGTTCGAACAACCCTCGCGATTCGATAGAACCAGATGCGACCCTATCCGACTAACGCACCGCGACGCTCTCCTATTATGTTTGTTTATTTATTATTAATCCGAAATTCATAACAATCAGATAATAGGAGCCCTTCGTATAATGGCTTTGTTCGGACTGGTTTACGGCGGATATTCTTACGTATCGTCACGCATCGTGTCCCTTTCCTATAATAGCACTTTTTCCTGGATATTATCCACGCCTCTTTGAACCTTTACCAACGCGCGCTTCTCGAGCGGCTTCGCGCGAAACGAATTTCATTTGTTCGAGTCGCTTTTCTATCGCCAAGTCTTTCCTCCACTTTCGAGAATTAATTGCTCTCCGGTAAATAATAGCTTATTGTCGCCGAGGTCCTGACTGGAACACGGAAGAAAAAGTTCCTGTCTTTGATCCAGTAGCGAGGTTTTTTAATTTCAACATTTATTTATCTCTTGAATATAGCTGACCATGATTCATTCTGAATTATGATCTCTCATAACTCTGCCAATTATTCATTCGCCTCCATTACAATGCTCATGGTGGTTTGGTTAGTTGTGTCGAGCGCATTTCTGACCTCGTTGCTGAGGCTACAATCAGAAATTCTCAGAGATTTACAGACCGAAACTCGGTCTATAGTATGTGCATGAATCAAGTTCTCGTCGGATAGAAGCTGTCGATCATCGTGTATCTAATCGTCGTTCAGGTGAATTTAGTCTCTCTCAGAGTCAAAAGTTCTTCGAAATGCTCCGTTTGGATATTTGCATATATGAGCATTCCTTACATTTACACAAACCATTTTCTATTCTTTCGTATATTTTTTCATTTTCAATATTGTGTTCTAGATTAAATCGCGGAATATCGAAAATCGAATGAATATTGAAGTTTTCCTAGGTTCTCGGTTACACGGCACGCAGCACAAAGTGAGAGAAAGCTTAAAATTGAAACATTTACTTGTTGGAAGCTCAGAATTTTTTAGATATACGTGTATAAACATTTAATAAATAAGTTTTAAAATAAATGAACGAATAAGTTGCATGATGTAAAAATGACTGGAACAGGGAAATGAAGTCGGGAAAGTGGAGGATTGGCGATTTCGCGGGAATGTACGGGGCGCGACTACCCTCTGTAGCCACTCTAGCCACGAAGCCAAGCCTCTTCAGTCTTCCATCGTGGCGCTGATGTGAACTCAAGGGTGCAAATTCCCGCTCGTTCGAAATTCAGGACAGGAAATTAGACGGGCGTCTCCCTTCCATAGAAATACCCACGAAGCGTGAGAGATAGGGAGGGTGGTGTGCTCGACTCCCAACTCTCCTACCATCGACTCTCTTCGCTTCTCACCGTAGTATCGTGCTCGCTGTTACTACCCTTCACGTGATCCTAGCTCGCGAACCACCCCATCGATAGCTCGCTGCACGCACATCTACCCGCCACGGGATCACTAACCGCTTCACTGACTACTGGTTAAGCAGTCAATAGACCCTAAGCTACACCTCGGAGCATCCCCTTAAAACTAGCGTTTGAAAAGGAAAAGATCGCATAAATGGAATTTTCATGCATTTAGGATATTTTTTTATATGCCAATTAATATAGTCGAACAATTTTACTTTCGTTTACAGCTACAAAGATTCATTCTTTGTTTTTGGAAGAGCAAGTCCACCTGGAGCGCGCGTACAATAGCAGAGTCAGCGGAGAATTGAAGAAAATAAAGGGACACGGACATCGAAGGATCCTGTTTGTTGGTATGCCGTCAAGACATCGGAGTCGACAGCTTCTCTCAAGCGGTGACTCTACCAGCACTCACTCTCTCTAATTCCTAGTCCCGTGACAAGTTTTGACAGGGCGGTCCGGTTCATCTGATCTCGGGATTAGGTCAGTCCTGGCAGGTTGCCAAGAAGATTCCCCCCTATTTGGCTTCTAAGTCACTGTCAGTTCGTCACCTCGACTCATAGTTTCCCTCGCCTTTTCTCTCTTCCTCAACTTTTCTTCCGACTTTTACCTCAACTACCCTTGGTAATCGCCTTCGCGCGCTAGTTTGCAAACCTGCAGGTAGAGATGAACGTTGAACGAGCAGCTCAGACACGACTTATGCCAGGGACTTAGAGTGACGGATCCCTGCCTCGTTGTTTTACGCGTTGCCTTTCTTCCCTGGCGTCTAATCCAATTTGCAAAATCCATCGACCGTTACCCTGTTTTCGGATGGAGATCCGAGGGAGATACACGAGGGGCGGGAAACTATGGCTCCGGGAGAGCGACTAACGGTACAGACGATTAAAACTTTCCTCGCGCTTTTGTCGTTCTATCCTTTGGCTATTCCCCTCTTTTTAGCATTCCTCGAAAATTGGCTAACAATGAGTATTATCCGCTTTCTTGGAACATAACAACTATACTTCTACTAACACTGAACTGTTGTATTAAGCTTGTCTAAAATTTCTTTCGTTTTATTTGTTATGTATATGTTATCGATCGTTAATTAATATGTTATACGAGGATTTCTGCAGCTTTAGAAAATTATTTCTCTCACCTTTTCCGTTGAGGTAAATTGTGATAGCAATGGCAATATCTGGCCGGAAATATACTCGTTTCCGATATAACTCAAATTTAGCCCGCAACAAGCTGAATTACGAGGAAAAGCTTGATCCAGTAGACTATAGAGAGACGGAAATGCAGGCGTGTGTCTCGCGATTAAAAGTCACGATTTAAGTGCATTTTATGGTGACAGGGAGTTTGCATGCCACAGTATAAATCCGATTTTCAGTGCCACCCGTAATATCCACAACACGTTCAGGAAAAGGTTTCGCAATCGCTGCGCCGCTTAAATTCGCCTTTAACGACGCGGAATAACTTTATTACGGATTCGCATGCGATGTGCCGTGTTACGGAACGATTACACCTCTCCCCGCGGCGTTAAATTACATATATTAAGTAGGCATCAAGAAAAAAATTGCGCGTGGTAATTGCTGGAGAAGTGTGCCTCCACGTTTTATGTACTCAACACACTGCAATGACTCAAAAGCTCAGTGTAATTATTTGCAATAAAAATGTCTTAACTCTAATGGATTATATTGTATCACTCAATGTTTCCCAGTCAACTGTGAATGGTCCAATGTTTACGTTGAAAAGATTCCGTAGCCTTATACATTATTTAAACTATTGCTAATTTCAAAAACAGAACACCCTCGTATAACACGGTACTTAAACAACCTAGATTCAGATCTCTCTGCTTAACATATTCTTCTGAAATATGTGCTGTAGTCCACTTCCCCGTGTCTATGTTTTCTCAGCTCACGTGAATTATTTGAATTAGACAAAGATAACATTTACTTGCTTATCTAATTGAGAGTACATAACTATAATAACAGGGCATTCTTTTCGATTGTCAGTTTAATAAAGGAAATTAATCTGGTCAAAGTCACTTGACACAGTGGCGGTTCGATCGTGAAACTCGCGTCAGACTTTCTCGATGGCAGTGCAGTCATAAATAATAATCAAGTGGGAGGGCATACATGAAATACAGCGTGTATCTAAGACAATCATTGCGAAGAAGGAGCAAAATAGTTACCAACGAGATTTCGCTTGATAACGTTAGTACACCATTCAATTTAATTAACGGTGGTCATATCCGGGGAGTTCACAAGGGGTGTTCCTATAATTTCTAAGCGTTACACTTTTAATCAGTGCTTCACGCAAGGTTGACCAACCGTGGTAGCTAGCACAATAGACGATGGACCGTGCGTGAACCATCTATAGAGGGTAGAGAAGTATTGTACCTTGATTTAAAGATGCATTCGTGCTGACAACTCTCACATCTGCGATCCTACGGATTAAATTGACGTCGATTAAAGTGGCATTTAACGAGATTTTCACCCACCCGTCGAACTGGTAACTGGCCCTGAGAAGATGAGATTACCCGGAATTAGTCGATCTGCTCCGTTTAACAGACGATTATCACATGACAATTTCAAACTCTGATTCTTTGCCCTTTGATCTCTGACATTGGACATTCTTAAGATTCCCCTCTCTAAATACACTTACATGTGAGTGTTTACAACTAAAAAAGTCCAGGTAATAATTAAGAACCGGATTTCAGCAAGAGCCAGAAATAATCTGAATTTTAAATATAACCATTTGTAGCTTGCTTCTCTGACACGATATCGTTGTAACTTTCGTCAGCGATGCATCGCAGAAATAGCTCGAGATTGTTGATCTGTCACTTTGGAAATATCCGGCTGAAATACAAGGGGTTAATCCGTGAGGTGTTTTCTCAGTGGTTCTAGAATAGGTAGAGCAATAGTGTTGAGAATTTCGAGTAGTGTTACTTTGGAGTCGAGGAAAATTAACACGCGAGAAAGCATCGGTTAAAGAAGCTCAAGACCAATAAATCTGCTGGCATATCGCGTCTGCGTAATTAAGAAAGAGTCTCGAACTTTGACCGGCGGTCAGCACGCATCGTGCTGTCACGCTTGAGCACGCGCGATACGCGCGCGCAATCATGTCTATTTACCAATACTTTAAATTCGACACAATGAAGGCATTCACAGATAGAGTGTGTCGAGGATGGACAGGGCAATGGAGCGAAGCAAACGATATATCGGATGTAATATGCGTTCTCGTACTTTGTCTTATATTTACAAAGTAATAGAATATCCTTATTTCAAGAATAACTCTATATACAGAATCATCGATAGTAAAGGATTGCAGAAAAATTTTAAGAAGAATTCGAAAAAGAATTCCAGCAGGGAAAGTCTTCCGGAGGTCAGTTTTCCGAAATTAGGCAGACACGGTGAGTTAGTGAGAAAAAGAATCGTCTCGCAGACGCTCGAATTTCGAGGGTGGAGATCGTAACGTCGAGTCCCGTCGCCAGGGCGTGGTACAGGGTCGCTCGAAAACGCCGAACGACCAGTTCGGCGCAAATTCCTCTTTGTCTCTCAGTTTTCGAGGTTTTCCAACTTTTCTAGGTCGGCAGGATCTTCGGCTGAATCCTCGGAAGGAGACGACAGCAGTCGAATTTCAAAAGCAGAAGTTATCCGCCCTCAACGACAATTTCGTCGGGCAATTTGCATGGAAGCGAGACGATCTTTCGACTAGGGCGGGGGTGAACCACAATTAGTCATCGTGTCATTGTTCCAAATCTGACACCGATATCCGTCGTTCAGGCGCCACTCGTGTCTATCCAAACGGAAAGCAGGATGAGGCAGTGATTTTTCGATCCTACTAATGAAAGCTCTTGTGTCATTAGGATCTTTAGCTACACGTGTTCAAAGAGATCCTTACCTCTACCTCGACCCCTGCTGTGCTTATAAACCTTTCGAAGGACTATTTGCATCTGACTAGAACATTATTTCAAATCTGTTTGTCTCTCATTCCAAACTCCTAAACTTCTGTTTCTCGTTTCGCTTCATCTCTTCCGCGACCCTTCCCTTGTCCGTCTATTGTGCTATCTATCCGCGGAATGCTCGTGCGGGGCGAGCTTAATATACTTGAGATTACAAAACATGTGCTTGGACGACGATTGTGCTCGACTGGCACAAAGACGAAAGCGTTCAATTAGTCATCCTGTCATTGTTCTATATCCGTCGCGGCGAGGAGCATATTGCTTGGCTGGAGGCGCCACTTTCCTAATTGGAGCAAGTCAACGTTAGTCAGTCGTTAGTGATAATCGCTCAATGACGCGAATCAAACGAGTAACAATACTCATTAAGGATCGCGAAAAATTATAATCAATCTCATCGGCGGTAATGCTCGCTCGTCGATCAAAGGCATCGTGGAATTCGAAAGAAATTTGTTTACGAAGCTGTCGACGATAAGTTCGATAAGATCTGCTGACGGTGTTTATCCTGCACGTGCCGACCTGCGTTTAGGGCTGGCAAGAAAAAAGAAATGAACAAAAAGAGAGAGAGAGAGAGAGAGAGATATTATGAAATACTTATTTAAGACGCATGAGAATCGTATCTCCACCCGATCCAATTGCTTCTTTCTTTCCTTGCTGAGTGTTTGCCAAAACTGATTAGCATTCGCGTATCGGTCCTGTGTACTAACTTGGCTCGGTGGGCTATCGCGTTAATTACGCAGTAGATAGTCTTCATAGAAAAACGCAGGAGTCGTTGAAGAGAGAGAGAAAAAAAATAAGAAAAAAAAGAGTCTATCGGTTTTGACTTTACGAGTCATTAATCTAACGATCTAATTATTAATTAAGGAATTTTACGACGTACGTTAACCAGTAATTCGATTATGACTTCACTGTTTTGCGGGAATTTCAAGTAGAGTCTCCCTGGTTAATCTATTTATCTTCATCAAGGGGCTCGCATTGTGCAAAGTACGATTTAATTAGAGTAATAACCGTGCGAGTTCGAGGCATTATTTCATATTTACCCATCAGGCGCTCACTGCATCGGGAAAAATTAGCGCGTAGAGATAATCACGCGTGCACGAGACCCATTAAAAAAACACGTCAACACGCCATAAATAATGAGGCTGAATCGCACTGGTAACCGAGAGTCTAGAGAATAGTTACCGTGTAAAGGAATCGGGGGAAAATTAACCAGAAATCTACCCCGCCTACCATTTACCACGAGATCGCGATATTGTATATGTATCCGTTCACAGTATGAAAATGTGACCGTTTCTCGCGACGCGAGCTGCCCTCGCGAGATCAGCCGAATGCTTAGTAAAAGCGCTTCTTCGTGATAACGTCGCGATAACGCGTTGTAATTAGTCACTGCCAATTAACAGCTGCTCAAACGGAAAACAACTGGGCTCGTTAGTGATACTACGGTGAAGCCTTGCCGGAAACGATGCCATTCTCGAATACTTCGCTCTATTTCTTTTACTTTCTTCTTTTGATTTTTCTTCACTCTTTTTTCATTCTTTTTATTCTTGACGCTGCTTTCAAATTCCACTAAAATCAATGTGTATACGTGTCTAATTTGAGCGATGAGTAGAATGATTCATTTCATTCATGATAAAGTTTTACGTATCATTCTTGTACTCGGTTTAATCGATTTATAGTGCATGATGTTAAATTATGAACTGTATGAACGTTAGCAAGCTGGAATAAAGTTGTTTCCATCTTGGCGATTCTCGCAGTTCATAATAAGAACGCGGGAAGAATTAGCACGGTAGAGGAATTGCTTTTACTGTTGTCTAGTTCACATATTCAAGCTCCTGAGTAAGATGCACTGGCGTGCGTCCCTATCACAACAACTTTCTGCAAATCATTAACGTATAATTTTAATTGCAAGCGTTGACGATGCGGGAATTAATTATGTCGATTGCCGGAGCACGATTCCACGCGAGCGTTTGCGAGAGTTCTCTTAACCTTGGCGGATATAAATGTACGATTAAGAATTCCCCTAGTATAACTACAAATATAATCCAAGGAAAAAGAATAATGACTTAATGATCTAATTATTACAACCAATCGGGGTTAAAAGAGAATCGTATGATAAAATAAAAGTAAATATAGATGATTATTTTACGACAGACAAACCACTTTAATTAGAACGCAATCTAATGCAAATACAAAGAACAAATTCCAGACAATATAATCATCCCACTGCATACGAAGATAATATATTAGTTTACAGCAGTAAAAAAAATTATGATATATTGATCGTTTTCTTTAATTTAGATATATTTTTTGCAATTTCCATGGGACTGAAGTCGATTAAGAAATCTATGTTTACATTCTAAGCTTCCTTTTACCCGAGACTGCAAACGCTAGTGTACATAAGTACGTTCCTAGTATGTTCCATTTTCCGGCGTTATTACCCAGTCACTTATCTTGTTTTCAACTAATTGTACGTGGCATAGTTCAGATCGCGATAGCGTTTGCGCTTCGTTATTTCCTTCCCAGCCACCATTAAGGAATTTTAATACCTTTTATCGTAAATCCGACTCCGAGCAATGATCCAAAAGTTGCGAGAAATTTTCGAAAGCATTGCTTCGTTTACTTAGAAACGTCTTCCCTCGAATACGGAAACTAGTGACTTCGTTTGACGAGTCGTGCAAATAATCGTGCTCACAAGTATCATCTACTATGAAAAAGACAATGAGGTCGATGCGATTCTTCGCCAGTCACTCGGCCAGTTCCAGTAAAGAATCCGCGATAAGACAAGCCCATTACACGCGAAAAAAACAAAGTTTTTGACGTTAATTTGACTTGTAAGTACGCATAGATAGGGTAATTATAAATTAAGAGAAGTGCCGCGGATGATGTATGAGCTTAAATGAAGGAGTCGTTTAAAAGAGACATTCGAGAATTGACAGCAAACCTGATACGATAAAATTCAGTTTGGACCGCTTGCGTAATCATTTTTCTTTTTGCATTTGCATTAATCGTATTGAAAAATATTCATTAAGCAAGACATCCGAAATTACTGACCTTCATTAAGATCGCTTCGTTTCGAACGTGAAACGTATCTAGCCAACTAAAGATTAAAGGTCGAATGTAAAGGACCTCACCCCTTACGGCGACACATAAATCACTTATTCTGGGCCGAATGCGACGCCCCATTATCGTTTCAAACCGAAAATCTCGGAGCGGCAAAAATTCTGAGGAATCTTCATGGTCCAGGCCAATTTTGCGCGGTAACATCTGAGAGGCTCCAGGGAGTCCTTTTGGACGCGTTCGACACTAGGAGATGGCGATCTACCGAATGGAAACAGGCACGCAAAGGAAAACGACTGTCGAAAGATCTTAGAACGGATCCTGCACTAATTATAGGTTCGTCGGTTTCCTGTGCGATTGTTTGAACGTGTCAGTCCCTTGTTTGCGGCTTGTTAGACCAAGTCCTTTTTTTTTTCCTTTCTTTCCGCACTTTCCCCTGGTTCGTCAGCCTCTGCCTTTTTTCGATGGAAAACTGGAAGGCTTTGTTTTTCAGGACCTTTTAGAAAAAGTGATCCTCTAAGAATATTCATCCATCCAATTGATTTTATGCAGCATCCACTTCGATCTTTCTTCAATTAGTTCATGGATTCTTCCCAAAGGATCCTTTTTCTGCCCACTCTCCGAATCATTATTTTAAATGACGGCTTTCGGGCTCTCAGCTTTCCTTTAATTTTCAATGCAGCGTAGTTGTCTTTCGTCAGAGTTCCTCCGCAGAGGACTGACTTATGGTTTGAATCTTTTTTAATGATCTTCCAGGAGAGTTCATCATCTCGTGATCTTACAAAGTGAATCGAGTGGGGTCTCCCAGTGAAATAAGGCGACGACGATAATAAGGATATTGTGTCATTTATAACTGCCTACTAATTTGTAGTATAAACGAGTTACACGTGCGCGTCCCGATAATCGGCCCTCACGCGTACGTGTGTATGAGCGCGTGCGTATTTACCTGGTGGCTCTTTGGGTCTAAGCTTAATCGTCCTCAGGGCCGCACTTATCCTCCCCCATAAAGCATCGGGTTGCTCTCAAATATTTTTCTGACTGGCAATTTTGTCTGCTGGCCTCGTGTTTTGACTCCGCGCTAATTACCCTATTCATTTTAAATCACACACTTGGCCGATGATGTTGGCATAACTCATTTGCCGATTACATCGTCCGATAAGCACATCGTCGAACCTTACACCCGCTGCGATCGCAGCTAATAAAGATCGATGGAGCAAGGCGCGACATCATAATTTACCAAATTACAATTTAACGGGGGAATATTCATTTTCAATTATTACGTATGTTAATTTCCGTAGATCTTGAGATTACGCGTAATAAGTTTTACCATGTAAAATGTTTCATTCTGTCAAAGATGTTGAATTTCAAGCGGAGAAATATCGAATGCAGCCCTGGTTGCTCATAGTGGTCGGTATCCAGCTCGGTCCATTAGTAGTCTCTCTTTGGAAAGGAGCTTTGCGCCCTTTCGAAAGCGAGGAGGACTCGAGAGAAGAGCGAGTCAGGGCCCGCGCCAGGCCGGATTTATGAATTGCCCAAATAATTTATTAAGCGTAATTTTCAATGGGGCCCAAATTGAATCTGATTTAAGTACAATGCGGCATTGTGGCAGCCGAGCAGACCGAGGCTCCGCCAGAATGCGGGCCTTGATTCGAGAACGCGCAGACTTAAGAGAAGGTGCTAACTAGTCTCTGGACGGACTCTGAACTCCTTCTTCGTTCTTCTCCGTTTCTCCTTACTCTTTCTTTGCCGTTCCCTCTTGGATTCGATCTTCTGTCTTTCTCCCGATCGTTCTTTCGGTCTCTACTCTTTCTCCAAGGGATCTTCGACTCTTCGTTCCATTCTTTGGCCTCTTCAGGACTCTTAAGGTGGCCCGAGGTGAGAGGATTGCGACGCGCGTGTCCGCATTCGATTTTCCGGGACGGAGCCAGCCTGACGTCAGCAGGAATGCGCGCGCCACGAAGAATGCCCTTTGATTGGGCATGCCCACGAATGCACCTATCAATGGCTAATGAGCCCGTGACCTTGATACTGGCTTCGCGGGAGAATTCTCAATAGAGAAATTAATTTCTGAAGCCTCGATCGATCTTTCTTTCTTTCTCTCTCTCTGTTTTTCTCTTTCGAAAGCGATTCTCTTTAGGGAAGACTTCTTTCGACTGTTCGTCTCGATGGCAGGACCTAGGGTGGATCCTTATATTTGGACTGCTTCGCAGTGCCGTTTTGCAGAAATCTTTCGTGGACCGTGAACAATTGAGTCAGTTGGCTTCACGATTCTGTCGGCTCATGCTCACCCTCGCTCCCACTTTCATATACGTATGTGTATGTAAGTGTACGTATACGGGAATATATTTAGCTTTTTTTCTTTGCAGTGAATCATCGGATGGCGAGTGCAGTCTGATTTTCCTGCGTAAGGCACGATGACATTGGCAGAAATGGACGAGACGAAGAAAGCCTTTTGATTGTGACACGAATTTACCTATCAATGCTAATGACCTCCGGGTGCGTTCGCTCGCTCTCGTTCGATGGCGGATACCGCTTAATTGGACCCATCATATTTACACTGGATCTCGTTCTTTCCGACAGAAAAGGCCATTATCTTTAATCCTCGGTTACGCGGCACAGGAGATAATCTTTTCGAATAATAGGATCAGGATATTTTTGTCCCGCTCGATCCTCAATAGAGCGCTAATCCGATCGAAAGGATCAAGCGGATGAAAGCATCGGCGGCGGCGGCTAAACAAATTTTGCCGCTTTGGCAGATTCCACGTTGGATTTTTGCTGACTTCATTTATCGTACCATAAAAGAAGACGTCTGTCGAGAACGACGATAAACGCCAAAGCAAAATACACATTGAGTAGTTTGCCCTCTGGCATCGTAACGCGAATCCTCCACACCCGCCAAGTGGTCGGACCCCATTAATAAAGCTCAACCTTTCTGTCTTTAATGGACCACGTGATACAAGACTATCGTGAAGAATATGCACTCTCGATTTCAGCGCTAAGCGCGATGCACTCTTTCCCCTCGTCCTCGCACTGGCAAAATGCTATCTAACGCGAAAACAGAGGCTGCGCAACTGCTGAGGATGCTGGACTTTTAGACTTTTAGACTTTTAGACTTTTAGACTTTTCGACTGACTATGAGATTAACATCTCATGGCGAGGCATTTCGAGAAATTCGAGCGAGAATCTTTTGACCGCATTGCTTGAGTCATTCTAAAGGAGACCCGTCACATTTTTCTACAATCGTAACAATGCTCGGTCGAGAGAAGAATTGTGAGTCAGTGGACCACCCAATAGTCATAAACCGCTGGTAAACACCAGAACGAAATCTTCTTCTCCAAGTTCTCCTATTCGACTTCTTATGCACCTGTTTGAACTCATTTATTAAAATTAGGCAGAGGAATGACTCTTATAAACTTTGCGGTATAGATAAAAAGACAACAAAGTTTATTTATGTATGCAATTCGCTTCTAAATAGATTCACCCAAGAAGCAAGATGATACTTGATTTTTGCTACTGGAATAGTTGGAAAATGGAAGTTAGTCTTGTTTGCTCCCATTCGGACTGTCCAAAGGAAAACAGTGGTCGTTTCCGAAGAACGCGCAGAGTCAAACGATTCCACGACACGCATCTTTCAAACTAGAATTCAATTGCGTCACGGTACATTATCCTGAGAGGTACCAATCAAACAGCTCAGAAAGTATCCCGGTGGTCTGGTGTGTGGCCCTCGAGGCACACGGGGTTCCCGAAGAAGAAAATGACTAAAACGAGCGAGAGAAAAAAAGTGTTTGTACGTTGAGAGACACATTTATGGCCCAATCAACAGTGTATTCAAACATAGTCACACCTTCTTGCAAAGGGACGGCGCTGCGTCGTACAGCCTCGGCGAAAAGCATCTCTTTTGCTCCCGGACAACCTCACGGATTCCTTCGCCAAATTTTTCCTTCTTACGAGAAAACCTAACTGTGCACCAATCGTACAATTTCACTCCTCGTTGGTTCGATTCTCACGCGTCGTACGCGTGAGTGAGAAAGCAAGTTTCCTTGGACGCTGGATTCAGTGATCTATGCTTCGTTAGAATGCGAGATAAGCCAAGGTATGGATTTACTTGTAGCGACGATATCGGATTCTCCGGTTAAGTCTTGGAAAGTAAGAGAGACAGAGATCACTGATTCGATGATATAATGGCGTAATGACTACTCAACGTCAAGAGATTATACATATATCTATCTATCTATGAAAGGATGTAAACGGCGCTCGCGAGTCAACGCGCTAACGAGCCGTATCAAATTTTCTGGCACGGATGGAATTCTTCTCGGATTAAGCGTTAAATTGTTTCGCTGTGTTTTCTAGCCGGACGAAGACGAACTTAGGGTTTCTCGGCTGATAGAAAAAAGTTAAGGATCGAGATTGTCCAGTGGTTGGGTTTTTGGAGTATTCGAGAGAACCATGGGGGATCGATCATCGTAAAGAGACTTTTTCGTTTCAGCTGTACCTGACTCTTTGACTCCCGAGATCAATGGGGTCCTCTGAATACGATACAGATTTTTCTACCCACGCGTGCATCCTTCAAATTTTTCTCCATCCTCCGAAGCGAGAGGGATCCCTCGTGCGGAACGCTCTGGTATATTAATAACTCTTTATTTCGCGAGAGAAATCAGTCTGCGCGTGTTTCTCGCGGAAGTCGATCGACTTCGAGTCGAATTGCACGTCAGGCTCCATCGATTTAAATGCACCAAACGAATCAGAAGAAATTCATAGGCGTGAAATATTTTCCCTGGCAATAAGATCTCACGGGGAAATCGTAAATCCAGAGTAAAAATTATTAAAGTGAAAATAATCCGGATAATTTTGTGAACGCGATTTCTAGGCTTACAATTAAGAAAGTAAAGTGGGAATCTGTGGAGGACGAAGGGTTCCGTGGTAACCGAGGGGGTTAAATTATAGGACGGTAAATCAACGGAAGCTGAGAATCGTCGTGGCGGCTTGTTAATCCTAATCTGCATTTTTATTCTCGAAACCACCCATATCGCTTTCACGGGAGGGGCCGAAAAACGGGCACACCCGAGCTATGGCATGGTTTTCGTAGCAGGCTCGTATTTTGAAAGCACTTTAGAACCATTTAACAAAATGCGCCATGAGTTTATGGGGGTCTCCTCTTCTCGTGGCGCGTTGCCCTCGCTCTTTAGGCACCTCTCACAAAGGGCCACGGGGCCAGGTGTCGGATCCTCCGGTCACCATTACCGAACTCTATATCATTCTCTCGATGCCAGACCGAGAATTGACTTCCATACCGCGTGCCCGACCTGCGAGTAGATATGTATTCTGCCTTTGGTATAATGTATCTCTCTCGGCTCTAATTCCACTTACATATAACTGTTTAACAGACTCTGCTTACACACATAACGGTAGTTTGCTCTGTTCGAACAGTATTCGTAGTCTGCCAATGGTGGAACAGTACATCTTGCTCCGAAAAAAATCATTCCAGAAATTTATCCAAAGACTTGGGTAAATTATATTGTAGAATCATTTTCCTTGAATTCCAATAAATAGTTTGTTGGAGAGTATAAGAAGCTCGAAACGATTTTCCAAGCGTGAATCGTGAATTATTCTCGAGTCAGCTGGTGATTGATAATTTCGTGCGTTAGGCCGCGGCTTTATCGAAGAGAGAATTAGCGTATACACTTGAATTAGGATCGGCGTGGCCAGATGCACCGCAACGGAGAGAGGAATATTAATGGCCCTTGACTGCCCGATTCGAGATTCCTCGGGGATGCTTTTCGAGATTTCGATCCTTTATGCGCTTTCCGCGCGATCTATCAAACTGCTCGTTAGCTCACAAACGCGCCGTAATACCAACGACGAGGCCTGGATCGTTGATCTTGAAGCACTCGGCTGGAAGAATGCCGGTATTTAGCCGCCCGGCTTACATACCACCCAACGAATCCCATTGCCGTGTGGATTTTTATTGGGATCTTCCGCCTGATCGATCGAGCAATCCCCTTAAATTTCCTATTAACCATTGTCATTTCCCTCGAAATTCTTCTATCCAAATGTAAATTTATCAATCGTGATTTCTATTCCGATCTTGTTACCTTCTTCGAACGCGATCGAAAAAAATGGATTCTTAGATGTTAAACTTCCGTTACTTCTCGTAACAGTATAAATAATAATAAAAATTAACCAGTAAAAGACAGCGGTGAATACCCGTAGGTTGAAAGGGCAAATTAGAGGGTCGCATTACGGTAATGCGTTCTGGATCCATTTCAGCTTTCATGATTTTACTGGGTCCTTCCTGGAAAGCTGGTAGGGCCGGGGAAGCCTCGAGACACCTGCTCGAGCTGCGGGTTTGGGTTGTCGGACTCAATTTCACTCTTTTCAAGAGCCCGACAATCGCAGCCACTCGAGAGTGGAAAGCGACACCACGGCCGCATCCTCTCGAGAGCTCGACAAGGATTTAAACAACTTCGAATGGTCCACGGTTGTACAGAGGGGACAATGCCACCTTTGGATCTTTTACAACAGGATCCTTTACAACGCGGAGCATCCGCCATTCACTTCAACATAGTACCTTCCATTCGATAGTCCTCGCTTTTCTCACCGAGACAAGGACATCTCAGCCACCCTCTGAAAGACCACACGCCGCCCGCTTCATTAAACTGACTCGAACCGATACTCTTCCACCTTGCCTTTCCTCGTCGAGGCCGGCCGGCCGCTCCTTGCTCCAGAGTCCAGAGAGTCACTCCGATACATCGCGATTTTACCGCGGTACTGGACCGATTACGACTCTGACTTTCCAACGAGAACTCCTTCCAGGAACGATTCAATATTGTCAAAGGAGAAGCACGGAATTAGCGTCGCTTAGACTCTCCTTTAATATTCCTAGGAGGTGTGCAGTAACTTCTTCTTAAACGCGTGGCTCTCGCATTTACCATTACATTGGAAACCCTCACACGTTCCTACCTCGCCGGTAAGCTCTCCTCGGCAAAGGGAGAGGCCACGGATCCGCACGAGCGGACTACCGTTCCTCAACCGGACAGACGTATCACTTGGTGTATCTCCTGAATGCAATCGCAATCATGCCAGGCTCTTGCGAGCAGAAAATCATGCCTGCAACTCGGAGGATCGTAAACCAGACACGATCCTCTTCTCGCGTGGTGAATCGTTGGAAAAGGCACGAGCTATGCTACGGAGTGTTCGTTTCTCGTTTGAATGGCAGAAGAGCGGAGGAAAGGAATCCGGAGCGGAGTCCGGAGCGGAGTCCGGAAGGGGCTCACGCCTTCGATACAATACCAGCAATCTGAGAGTGTTCGGAGGGGAGGAAAGGTAGGAGCAGTGGTGGCCCGAGGAACGAGCTGGATAAAGGTGAGCTTGGCCGATTCGTTCTGCGAGCATTGTCACCCACTTGAAGGATCAGTTTTTGAGTAAAACGCTAGAAAATGGGACCTAGGACCTTCTCCCTCTTCTTCGACTTTACTCCCTGCTCACTCCTCTTTTTCGCGGCTTGCCGTCGCTCGCATAATTGCGATTTAAGAGCCTCCGAACAGCTGCGACCGGACGACAATGCCGCAGCCACTCGAGCTGGACAATCGAACAATTTGGAGCGCCCGCTGTGACGCTGCTGTAAAAGTCACGCGAGATTTTCCAGCGGAGCTTCCGCTCCTTCTCTCCGAGACCCTGCTAGCTTCTCTAGCTGTGAGATCCTCAGAAGCGAATGGGTCGCGGTTGGGAGTGAACATCGATACAATGGCAATTCTGCTTCTCGGGTCAATACCGAGCGACGAGTATTTTACCACAAACCATCGCGCGTTCCATTCCAATAAGGGAATCGATACCACTTATACAGCGTTAGATGGTGAAACAGGCGAGAGATATTGATTGATGTATACGGGAGGATTGCCGAATTTGCCACAGACGGATAACGAGTCTGTAATCATACAAACCGGAGTGCAAACGGGGTATTCAGAGTTCTCGCAATTTCTAGACAGGGTATATTTATCGGCGAGCGCAAAGGGAACAATCCGATCGGCTCTTAGCGTATAATTTGGCGAAGAGAGAGATATTCTGGTTAATGGTAGAGAATGGCAGTGTCGGCTACGGAGGAGCGCGTCGATTATGTAATTGCCGTAATCAATCTCCATCGTTGGCTCTCCTGCAAAAAGGCGCCCGGAGGACCCTGGTATTCCGCGTTTAGCATTCACGGTCAATCGACGGAGACGCTTATGTGTATTTCGACTAGTGTGAGTTGGGGAGGCGCGAGCCACATCAGACACTTACGGCCCACCTAGTCAATTAAGAAGACAGCCGATCTATTAGAGGATACCCGATTCCCCCTTTGCCATTCCGTCGCCAGACTTCTTTACTCTCTCTTTCTCTCTTCCTGTTGCCTTGACTGTTCACTTTTCTGCCCCTCTCGCGTGTACACCCACGATAAAACGAGGAGCGCGAGCCCTCTCGAGAAAAAAGGCTCCAATAAGGCGAAGAGTCGCGCGGTGCGGTATGAAGAGGCACGACGCAGCAACGACGAGTTCAAGTTAAGACGATGCTCGAAGAGAGACAGAGAGAGAAAGAGAAGAAGAGTTAGTCATCTGTGAAACTCTCCGATATCGACTCAATAGAGTTGTACAGTTGCCAGTGTCAAATATTCGCGCACGATCTCTCCTGAAAATGGAACGACGAATGGTAAAATAGTAGTAATTGGAAATCAATTGGGAAAACGGGAGGCTTCTCGTTCGTTTTGATAATTATTGTCTAGTGGATTCTGAATTAAAGCGAGATCCACAATGGTAATTGTTGTTGACGCGTCAAAAGGAATTTCAGTGGCAAATACAAGAGAGTCAAGTAGGCCTTCGTTGTCTCGAGTGGAAGTAGATAAAACTTCCGTAAGAATTTATGGGGGAATTTTAATGACCGGCGAGTGAATCGATGGATTATCTATTCTTCGGTAGAACGCGTTGGATTCAGGGGCAAGCGAACGATAGCGACGAGAGATAAGAGCTGTGCGCGGCACTTTGCTCGGCTTGACTCCCTCATTTAAATAATACGCGTTAAATGACAGCGATAAAAAATAAGCGGACCACGGGCATTTAACGCTGACAGGTCGCAGCGATTCCAGCTGTTTTATTTTCACTGGCGAGAGGGGGAATAGCGCGAGAGGTGCAACCCATCACGCACTTACGAGCCACCTAGTCAATTAAGAAGACAGCTAGTCTATTAGAGAATACCTTTCTCATTCCCTTATTACTTTTCCTCTCCTCGGTTCTTCTATTTCTGCCCCGTGCTCTGCCCTAACAACCGGCACGGTTTTATCCTCCTTTTATCCTCCTCCTCGCCTGCCACAGACTTGCGTAAATCATTTTTTCCAACACTCTTGAGAAACAAGCCGTGTCGCGGCGCGTCTTTTATCCTTGATCTCACCACTTAAGTGCTTTCGGGAATCCACTCTCTTCGTCATTGCAAAATGCAATTACTCTGCGTACACCAAAAAGTCACTGTAACAAAAGTATGTAATCGTTCTCCGTTGTAGCCTCTCGCCAACGGCAAAAGAGCATAAAGCAGCGTAAAGAGCGAAGAAGCTTAGGTAGATGAGACCAAGCTACTGGAATCCCACCAATTAAGTGTTATAGTGGCAGCGAGCCAAAAAGGATTAACAGTGTATATCTCCCAAACACGGTAGAAAAAGCTGCTCCGAAGATAAGTCTAGCCGAAAGGCAACAGCAGTCGCGAGCCAGCTCGCTCGAGTAAGAAGACGAACGTGTTTACACGGGAAAACAGGACCGCTTAACACCAAACACGAAACCGCAGCAAAGCAGAGGGAAGGAGAGAGGGAAAGAAAAAGAGAGAAAGAAAGGATCCACCGTCCAACGAGATGACGTATGGGTTCCGCGGTGGTGGTTTCTATTTTCGTTGTCGCTTAAGGGGAAAGGCGACATGTGCTCGATATTTAGACACACCGGCCGTCTTCTCTGGTCCGCGGCCTCGGATGTTCCACTGGGCCCAACAGGCGCGCGACAGTCTTGTCTCCTCCTTCTTGTCTTCAACGCTTACTAGAGTGTCGTGTAGACCCTAGCCGGGACGTCCCTTGCTCCGAACGGGGCATTTAGTTCCGCGACGTTATAAATTACGTATCATTCGCTCACGAAACTGACGTCCTGGCACGCGCTTCTGGAATGCGAATACCAGCTTGCAGCTTCGTTTACTCTCACTACCGCTCCTGCTGACTCTCTTTTGTTCCTCTCGCTCGCTTTTCCCCCCAACATTTAACCTCGCATTTGTCTCGCGCAATGTTTTTAGCACGCACTTTTTTCTTTCCTCAATTAATAAGTGAGCGGATTTTAATTTGATGCTCTTTGCCAAATTGGCGTAAGATCCAGGCGAATCGATCATCGCACGAGTCTCCAGCATGCGATTTAATTCTAAACACGTGTTCACGAGCAGCTTCCAAGAAGTATACTTCGTTCGAGTTACCGTAGGGTTACTGTCGAGTTTACGATGTCTTCGAGACGTCGGAGGTGCCTTGCGACGAATCGTTTGGAGACTCCGAACCGCGGCATACACCGGACTAGCTTTAATGAAGCCTTCCCAAAGATTAAGAACCCACGCGATGACATCGGCGATCCTCGTCAACCGCGATGAGGGACTCGGAAACAATGGGCATTATTACGAAGCAATATACCTGACGTTATGGCAAGGCGAAGATGAGACTGGAAAGAGAACCGGAGAGAATCACGGTGGGCAAGAATCAGGGAGCATAAGGAGAACTGGAGTCGAAGAAGACAGCCAACGAACAGAAGGAAGGAAAGGAGGAGACTCGGCACGCGAAGTACGCGACAAGATATCAATTCTCCTTACGCAGAGAAACGGTGGCAGGTCCACTAATAGACCGAGAGATTCTCATCTGTTTAGACCTCATACGCACCGTGGGCATCGCGCGGATGAAGCAAGGGGTGAAGCTGGTTTACAGAGGAACAGAGCGAAAGAGAATACTCGCGCGAGGGAGATGGGAAAAAATATATCGTCTCGTTGCCGAGATGCCAGCAGCGAGACGCATACCTCTTAATTGGAACGCTTTGCTCGTTCTAAGCGATTTGGGCGGATTTCGGAGGAAATGGGCGTTTAAGTGCGCGTTCGAAGACCATTTACCACAGAGTAGATCCGGCCGCTTCTTCTGCTCCCACGGACACTCTACTAACTGTTGGCTATGAGCTTCCGAATTCTCTATTTTCCCATTGTTTCTCGTCACGGTTAATTTAACCCTTGTTCCGTCCAATTTCACGGAAACAATGAGATTAAATGCGTTTTGATTTGTTTTATTGAATCCTCTATTACTTATTTCCGGTTTTTGAAGATCGTAGACGATTCGAGGAGTCCGTACGCACACGCTCGCAGATGGTAGTCGCGGATTCCCGAGCACCGTCCGAAAATACGTAGCACCCGAGAGTGGCTGGAGTTATTAGGACAGCGCAGTACAATGTCAGCTTAATGGAAGTCCGCGCGCGAGGAAGGGAGGTCAGCGCGTAAAAAAGGCGGGCGAGCTCTTTTAACAACCAGACTCATTAGGAGCATGCTGCTCGCTTTTTGCACCGGGACATTTGTAAGCAATACAGACTTCAAAAAACAAACTCTCCTGTCGCAGCAGCGGCGGCGTAGCGTTGCCTTGCATCGGACACTTTGGTTTGTTCTCTTTTCGTCATTCGGCCTCTTCACGCTCTTGCTCTTCCTCTTGCACTCGGTCACTCTTTCTCGTTTCCTCCCTCTCTCTCTCGCTCTCTCGTCGCCAACTCTCCACGGCTAAGGGTGTCTGGCAGAATTTAAATTGCGAAACGACTGGCAGCTCGCGCGGAAACCAGATTCTCAGTGGCCCACCTCGCCCTTCTGCTCACTCGCTGCTGCCTCTTAACCCTTTGCACTCCGAAATTTGTTTCGGATCGGTAACTAGGATGAATTTATTCGCGAAACCGAAAATAACGCGTCCCTTTCCATATGTGCAGTGATACAAAATAATTGACCAAAAATTAAGTAGAACCTCGAAACTGGAATACAAGTTGTAATTTCTCCTGTAATTCTATATAATGTGTGAACCACAGGATTGGAACACTTATTGCCAATTATGGTGCAAAGTATGAAAAGCTGATTATGTCTCGTCTCGTTAGGAAGGAACGGATTGCAACAAATTTAAGGATTCCCTCTTTGGCTGAATGGTAATGAATCATGGCCACACTTTAAAAATCCTTTCAAAAAGTAACAGTACTTTTCTCATAATTATTACGCAGTATGTAAGACAGTAATGAGTTTACCTCTCAAAACGAAACCCGTGAAATCTTATGCTCATGGGATAGCATGAGCTACCATGGGATAGCGTTTACTCGTGCGATTAAATGTATTATTTACGTAGCTGTCGTCAGCGAGCTGGCTTCCGTACAGGTGAGTCCATCTTCAATCTCGATGTCATCGGGAATATGGGTGATTATGACGTTATCGTAGTTAGTTTATTGGCCCGCATGCCTACTACCATCGCGGCTTCTCCGATTATACCCAACTTTAACACCGTAAACCTACCGAGCTTATTACCGTAATCGAGATCAACGCGAGATAAAGCGTGTCATCGCCGTAAATCCTCTGAAATGAGCACCGCTGACGCACTCTCCACTCTGTGCATGTATTTATGCATGTACGTATGTATGTATTCGGAAACAGGCTGTCGAGAAGGTTGGCGAGAGCAGCGATGGGAATTAAACAAGTTCGACTTAGCCCTTTCATTATCTTTCGCGGCTTAAGCCGCTTTCGACATCAATTTGCATAGTTTCCAATGTATCATTGGTGTCAGCCGGTACTTAACTCTAACGCCAAAGGCACGCATACTTCGAATTTGTAAACGATACAGACCTCACACTTTCATCCTTACCATTGGCACATATTTTTTTTCATATCGGTCACTCATAATATGCTTCATCTTTCCGGAAACTAGTGAAATATCGTGGAGCGTGCGAAATTAAGTTTCGAAGAGCCGTGTTAATATCTAGGGTGACGAGCGAGCGAAATTCGAGGAACCAAGATGACGAAGGTATAATTATTTTGCAATTATGGGATTTGTCAAACGTAAACGCAAAAAGGGGCCCAGAACTGGGCTGAGTCAAGGGTCCAGTGAAGAGAATACCGGATAGAAGTGCCTCCGGATAAAAGGAGGCTCGACCAGAGAGACCGGTTGGTCTATAATTAAGAGGGAAATAACGAGGGACTTGTCGAACGCGAGTGTAATCATTACGAACTCGCGCGCGAGACCCCGAAACACGTGTTCCTCTCGAGCAACACTTCCTGTCGTTAAATGCCGCCGTGAGCACGTAGCCAGCATTTATGCGGATCCGTCCGCTTGGCTTTTGCTTGTGCATTCGTCATTTTTTACCACGTGGTCATGCCTCTGACGCGCATTCTTCGTTCGTCTGCCCAACTTAGCCGTTTGAGTGCCAAGGACCATTGCGAAAAGTTTCGCGAAAAGCGCTTAAGGGTTGCGATTGCGTTTCTCGCGATTTATCATCCGATTTATCTTCCGATTTAACACGCGAGCTACCAGGTGACAGGAGTTTAATTTGCACGCGTGTGCTAAATACAATTGCTCGGAGATTAAACGTTTCAGCTCTAGTTAATTTAGCTTTATGAACCGATAAATTGGCGCGCGGACAGTTATGAGAAACTATAAGCTGTGGATATAGACATCCTGGTTTCTATTCGGATAATTGAAGGAACTCGCCTCGTACATACCTGTGGTAAAAGACATAAAAGGAACTTGCTAACCGCGGGTCGTCCTTAAAAGTAGGGTGCAATCAGAGAGACTCTCGGATATCGCTTGAGCATGAAAATAACCAGTGAAAGAAATTTCAAGTAGCCAATTCCGGTAAACGATTCGATGTAGAAGCAGTTATACTCCGATGTAATATCTCATGAACGTGATTGCGCGGCATGGCAGCCAAACAATTAATTTCGAACGATAGAACGTAATGGGCGATTAGCGAAACGGGACCAGCCAAGAGTGGGATATTTACCTAATTTCCGGAGAGAGTAAAGAGGAGGCGAGAGATGAATGGAAGGGCAGGGACAATCGTTAATAGTCTTAATGGGGTTGCCTCGCCATCCGCGACGCATTCTCCTTCACGCACCTTCCATTTTTTTTTTGTTCTCCCTTTTTTTCCTTTTTTCACTCGCGACACGAGAGAGGAGAATAGCTCGCGTGTCCCGATGCCACGCGAAAAAAGATTCGGAAGGAGTGCTCGCAGCCGCGCTTCAAGGGCCAGGGACCATTCATCTCGAAAACGTCCGTGCTAAACATAGTCTTTTAAGAGTGCCGGAGGAAGTGTTTTACGAGGAGCGAACCGCAGTATCGCCTACCGATAACGGAGTAACAAGCATTCTTCGAAGTACTCGAAATCCTGCTGCAACTAATTAAATACAACCTTTTCTCGATTTATGCGAATCGTCCATCGAATGCAACTTTGCTGAACTTGAAATGAAATTACGCGAAAATCCATCAGTAAGACATATCGAAACGCAACGATCAAACTTCGATCAGTAATTACCCAGGCAGTGGAATATCTTAAAACGTATAAACTGGCGAATTCTTTTCGTCGGTGTGATTAAACGTTCGGTAGCGGTAATTACGACATCTCATGACAGGTGCAATTTGCGGGATGACCGCAGTGGCGGTCCATGAAATTCAAGAAAGACGAGAACGCGCTGCGCTTCGCCGCAGCTGCACGCCAGTTACGCCTCCGTACACTCGTGTTTACGAAAACACGACGGCTCGTACGTCAGCAGGCTCGTTAGCTCAACGTAATTGCATCGGAACGATTAATACCTATATCGCGAATCGGGAAGATCCTTCTCGCTTCTCATTTGCTCCGGGAGATTCCCTTTAGATTTTATCGCCAACTTTCAAGGTCTTAAGATTCTTTTGGACGAAGAAATCAATCTCGGAATTACTGATACTAGTTGTAAGTTGAAAAGTCTGAAATCTATAGCGTTTTTAACTTTAGTACCATTTGTAACTTTCATCATTTGTGCGATGACGCCAGCTGCTATTCAACTTGGCGCGAATGAGAACATAGTTCGACTTCGAGAATCGAGTCATGACAACGATCGTGAGTTCTTGGTCAGCAGTGATAAATCAGAATGAGTAATTCTAGGTGTGATCTCGAAATATGAATTTAGTTCCTAAGTCTCCGCAGTGTCAATTTCAGTAAAATAGATCCCCAACTGGATCAATTTTCTGGTCGCTGACGCCGACAGTGTTTTATCTAATCTTTCAATCCTAGGAGGTGTGGAGTGATCTAAGCACGCGATAAATCACCGAGGTTCTTTTTAAGCGGCGCGGGAAGTAAGAAAAAGCGACTTAAAGGCGGAAGTGAGTCTAAGTGGCATCGCAACAGATCGCGTAAGTCTGGCCATTAGCGGCTGCCATCGACTAGTGCAACGTGCACCGGCTCTCCTCTTAGCCCGATATTAATGATTTCCCGAAACTCTTGAAGCCCGTGAAAAACACCATTACTGATCGGTGACTTCGATTTTCAGCACTTTTTCCATTACACACTTCAGGGTGCAGCCTCTTAGGATGCAGCCTCTTCGGTCTGGCTCACCTTACGTGCGAAGAATCTCAAGTACTTGACGCGTTCTCGTCCCACGTATCTCAAAGTAGCTTTTCCTTGTTCTCTAAGAAAAATCGTTGCTACTGACGAGAGTGATGATGAACAGATGATTAGGCTGGAAGAACTCGTCGCCAAGTGTTTTCTCACCTTAGAGTGAGAAGAAATATACCACGATATTCTCGCAGAGTTTTGAATTAACCAAATGAAAAGTATAAACCAATGATTTACTTTGAAATCTCGGTTTTTCTTCTACCCTCTCATCGATACTACATAAGTGTTTTCGGTTGAGGTTTTGGGATCTTGCCAGGTGTTGGTTACTCCAACGTTCTACACATGTCACGCTTTCCCCGGACAAAGATTCTCATTACAAGAACAAACGAGCGCGAGAGCGGTACACGCACTTCTCGGTAACCGAATACCGCATTAAAGCGAGCAAATGAACTGGCGAGTTCCGCGTAGAGCGGACCAACAGCAGCACCGACGAAGAGAGAGGTCAGGTCCCAAGGAACAAAGGAAGCAATTACCGAAACCACGGCGGACTACAAGCGAAACGGCAATAACACGATAGCCCGGCAAAGAAGCGGCCCAAGCGGCAACAGTAGAGATTTTTAAGAGCGGAAGCGGACGGATAAAACAAATGAACTATTAGGGGCGGACGTGGTTGGAAAGGGCGGCAAGAGTAAGAGGAGTTAGAAGAAAGAGAGAGAAAAAGAGAAAAGAACCCGGTTAAAGGCTAACGAGTATATAGAGATGCGCGGTATATACTTGTTAGCCCTTAACTGGCGTCCTAGGCGCCTCTTTAACTAGCCACGCATGGCGGACACGTGTGGAGGTGTCGACTGCCCTAACGCCCGCAACCAATTCTCTTTTCTCCGTCTTTCCCACTCACGTAAGCGGTTCGCTCTTTCTCTCGCTTCTCCTTCCTCTCGTCGACTTTAGCTCGTCTCGAGCCGTCTCTTTCGCTTCTGCCGCCACACGCTCCATTTCACCGTGGATGAAACCCGAGAGCGAAAATATTTGGGCGCCTCGCGTAATTGGCCGCGACTTGGCGCCCCCGGTTCAAACTCCTCGCTCCAGCATCCTCGAACGACCCAACAGAAATCCGTCTCTTTTAACAGGTTTCCTCCTTGACTCTGGATACCTTTGACAACTAATTTTCATGAGCTCGAGAAAACCGGAGACTGGTTTTCGCAGGTCGCGTAAGCCTATTAGCGCGAGCAAAAATTGGACGGTGGCAAGTTTGAAGGAGACGCAGTCGCAGGGTGAAAAGTTCGCGGGCAAACGGGAGCTGGCGTCTTAAGCCAGTTACTCGAGGATTTCGCGGGGGTCTTTGAAGTTTTGAAGCGGCCGGTGGAAGTTTTCGGGAGAAACAGTTGGCGGGGTGTAGTCTAATTTGAGGCGGCTGTGGCAACGTCGACGGGGTTGAAATTGGCCGGGTGCGGCCTCAGCGTAGGCTACCGGACAAAGCCAATTGCCAACCGAGCCAGGGGATCAGCCGCGCGCGGTACTGGCAGGGAGAAAATGAAATTTAATTAACTGAAAACAACGGGAAATTATCGAGCATTACCCGCTACTCGCATGGGAGCCTCCCCCTCCTCATTGACGTTACGCACTGGTCTCTCCACGTTCATCTGTCGTCAAATCCAATTAAAGTACTTTTTAAAAAAAAGATATTTAAAAATTTCCTCTCGACTCGGTTCAACGAAGAGATAAATCGCGGATAAATCAGAGATAAATCTTCCATCTATTCATCCCTTTGGATGGAATCATAATTATCCTGTCGAGTTTATCCTCGTGAAATTCGCCAGACGATCTTCTTATAGCCAAATTTCACCAGTTCAAGGTTATCTGTGGAAGTTTCGCCCATTCGTACTGTGACTTCCCCTCC